>CM037861.1:42830989-43461309 GCA_021292105.1 Anadara kagoshimensis | reverse complement strand
CAGCAGGTGTATGGATGTTGTCACTATTTACCCTAGATAAATCAAGTGACAGCAGGTGTATGGATGTTGTCACATATATACCCTAGATAAATCATTGTGACAGAGGTGTATTGGATGTTGTCACAAAATCTACCTTAAGATAAATCACTGTGACAGCAGGTGTATTGGATGTTGTCACAAATCTACCTTAGATAAATCACTGTGACAGAAGCTGTATTGGATGTTGTCACATATATACCCTAGATAAATTACTGTGACAGCAGGTGTATGGATGTTGTCACATATATACCCTATATAAATAAATGTGACAACGGGTGTATTTGATGTTGTCACAAATCTACCTTAGATAAATCATTGTGACAGCAGGTGTATTGGATGTTGTCAAATGTCTACCCTAGATAAATTACTGTGACAGCAGGTGTATTGAATGTTGTCATATATTTACCCTAGATAAATCACTGTGACAGCAGGTGTATGGATGTGTCAATATGTACCCTAGATAAATCAATTTGACAACAGGTGTATGATGTTGTCACAAATCACCTAGATAAATCATTGTGACAGCAGGGTATTGGATGTTGCCCATATTTACCCTAGATAAATCAATGTGACAACAGGTGTATTGGATGTTGTCACATATGTACCCTAGATAAATCAATGTGACAACAGGTGTATTGGATGTTGTCACATTTATACCCTATATAAATCAATGTGACAGCAGGTGTATTGGATGTGTCACATATTTACCCAAGATAAATCAATGTGACAACAGGTGTATTGGATGTTGTCACATATTACCCTAGATAAATAAATGTGACAGCAGGTGTATTGGATGTGTCACATGTCTACCTAGATAAATTACTGTGACAGCAGGTGTATTGATGTTGTCACATATATACCCTATATAAATCACTGTGAAACAGGGTGTATTGGATGTTGTCATATATGTACCCTAGATAAATCAATGTGACAGCAGGTGTATTGGATGTTGTCATATATGTACCCTAGATAAATCAATGTGACAGCAGTGTGCATTGATGTTGTCACATGTCTACCCTAGATAAATCAATGTGACAACAGGGTATGGATGTTGTCACATGTCTCCTAGAAAAATCAATGTGACAGCAGGTGTATTGGATGTTGTCACATGTCTACCTAGATAAATCAATGGACAACAGAGGTGTATTGAATGTTGTCACATGTCTACCTAGATAAATCAATGTGACAGGAGATGTATTGAATGTTGTCACATGTCTACCTAGATAAATCATGTGACACAGGTGTATTGGATGTTGTAACATGTCTACCCTAGATAAATCAAGTGACAGCAGGTGTCTTGGATGTTGTCACATACATTATCCTAGATAAATTACTGTGACAACAGGTTATTGGATGTTGTCACATATTACCCTGGATAAATCAATGTGACAGCAGGTGTATTGGATGTTGTAACATGTCTACCCTAGATAAATCAATGTGACAACAGGTGTGTTGAATGTTGTCACATGGCTTCCCTAGATAAATCAATGTGACAGCAGGTGTATTGGATGTTGTCACATATTTACCCTAGATAAATCAATGTGACAGCAGGTGTATTGGATGTTGTCACATATATACCCTAGATAAATCATTGTGACAGCAGGTGTATTGGATGTTGTCACAAATCTACCTTAGATAAATCACTGTGACAGCAGGTGTATTGGATGTTGTCACAAATCTACCTTAGATAAATCACTGTGACAGCAGCTGTATTGGATGTTGTCACATATATACCCTAGATAAATTACTGTGACAGCAGGTGTATTGGATGTTGTCACATATATACCCTATAAATCAATGTGACAACGGGTGTATTTGATGTTGTCACAAATCTACCTTAGATAAATCATTGTGACAGCAGGTGTATTGGATGTTGTCACATATTTTCCCTAGATAAATCAATGTGACAACAGGTGTATTGGATGTTGTCAATATGTACCCTAGATAAATCAATGTGACAACAGGGTATTGGATGTTGTCACATTTATACCCTATATAAATCAATGTGACAGCAGGTGTATTGGATGTTGTCACATATTACCCTTGATAAATCACTGTGACAGCAGGTGTATTGGATGTTGTCACAAATTACCTAGATAAATCATGTGACAGCAGGTGATTGGATGTTGTCACAAAATTACCTAGATAAATTACTGTGACAGCAGGTGTATTGGATGTTGTCACAAATTACACCTTAGATAAATCACTGTGACAGCAGGTGTATTGGATTGTCACAAATCTACCTTAGATAAATCACTGTGACAGCAGGTGTATTGGATGTTGTTACAAATACTACCTAGATAAATACTGTGACAGCAGGTGTATTGAATGTTGTCACATGTCTCCCTAGATAAATCAATGCTGTGGACAGCAGGGTATTGGATGTTGTCACATGTTACCCTAGATAAATCAATGTGACAACAGGTGTATTGAATGTTGTCAATGTCTACCTAGATAAATCAATGTGACAGGAGATGTATTGGAATGTTGTCACATGTTACCTAGATAAATCAATGTGACACAGGTGTATGGATGTTGTAACATGTCTACCCTAGATAAATCAATGTGACAGCAGGTGTATTGGATGTTGTCACAAATCTACCTTAGATAAATCACTGTGACAGCAGGTGTATGGATGTTGTCACAAATCTACCCTAGATAAATTACTGTGACAGCAGGTTATTGGATGTTGTCACAAATCTACCTAGATAAATCATGTGACAGCAGGTGTATTGATGTTGTCACAAACTACCTTAGATAAATCAATGTGACAGCAGGTGCATTGAATGTTGTCACATGTCTACCCTAGATAAATCAATGTGACAACAGGTGTATTGGATGTTGTCACATGTTCTTCCTAGATAAATCAATGTGACAGCAGGTGTATGGATGTTGTCACAGTTACCCTGATAAATCAATTGTGACAACAGGTGTATTGAATGTTGTCACATGTCTACCCTAGATAAAATCAATGTGACAGGAGATGTATTGAATGTTGTCACATGTCTACCCTAGATAAATCAATGTGACAACAGGTGTATGGATGTTGTAACACTGTCACCCTAGATAAATCAATGTGACAGCAGGGTATTGGATGTTGTCACATACATATCCTAGATAAATTACTGGACACAGGTTATGGATGTTGTCACATATTACCCTGGATAAATCAATGTGACAGCAGGTGTATTGGATGTTGTAACATGTCTACCCTAGATAAATCAATGTGACAACAGGTTTGTTGAATGTTGTCACATGGCTTCCTAGATAAATCAATGTGACAGCAGGTGTATGGATGTTGCACATATTTACCCTAGATAAATCAATGTGACAGCAGGTGTATTGGATGTTGTCACATATATACCTAGATAAATCATTGTGACAGCAGGTGTATTGGATGTTGTCACAAATCTACCTTAGATAAATCACTGTGACAGCAGGTGTATGGATGTTGTCACAAATCTACCTTAGATAAATCACTGTGACAGCAGCTGTATTGGATGTTGTAACATTATATACCCTAGATAAATACTGTGACAGCAGGTGTATTGGATGTTGTCACATATATACCCTATATAAATCAATGTGACAACGGGTGTATTGGATTTGTCACAAAATCTACCTTAGATAAATCATTGTGACAGCAGGTGTATTGGATGTTGTCACATATTTTCCCTAGATAAATCAATGTGACAAACAGGTGTATTGGATGTTGTCACATATGTACCCTAGATAAATCAATGTGACAACAGGTGTATTGGATGTTGTCACATTGTATACCCTATATAAATCAATGTGGACAGCAGGTGTATTGGATGTTGTCACATATTTACCCTTGATAAATCACTGTGACAGCAGGTGTATTGGATGTTGTCACAAATCTACCTTAGATAAATCACTGTGACAGCAGGTGTATTGGATGTTGTCACAAATCTACCCTAGATAAATACTGTGACAGCAGGTGTATTGGATGTTGTCACAAATCTACCTTAGATAAATCACTGTGACAGCAGGTGTATTGGATGTTGTCACAAATCTACCTTAGATAAATCACTGTGACAGCAGGTGTATTGGATGTTGTTACAAATCTACCTTAGATAAATCACTGTGACAGCAGCTGTATTGGATGTTGTCACATATATACCCTAGATAAATACTGTGACAGCAGGTGTATTGGATGTTCCACATATATACCCTATATAAATCTTGTGACAATGGGTGTATTTGATGTTGTCACAAATCTACCTTAGATAAATCATTGTGACAGCAGGTGTATGGATGTTGTCACATATTTTACCCTAGATAATCAATGTGACAACAGGTGTATTGGATGTTGTCACATATGTACCCTAGAAAATCAATTGACAACAGGTGTTGGATGTTGTCACATGTCTACCCTAGAAAAACTGTGACAGCAGGTGTATTGAATGTTGTCATATATTTACCCTAGATAAATCACTGTGACAGCAGGTGTATTGGATGTTGTCACATATGTACCCTAGCTAAATCAATTGACAACAGGTGTATTGGATGTTGTCACATGTCTACCCTAGATAAATCAATGTGACAGCAGGTGTATTGGATGTTGTCACATATGTACCCTAGATAAATCAATGTGACAGCAGGTGATTGGATGTTGTCACATATTTACCCTAGATAAATCAATGTGACAGCAGGTGTATTGGATGTTGTCACATATATACCCTAGATAAATCATTGTGACAGCAGGTTGTATTGGATGTTGTCACAAATCTACCCTTAGATAAATCACTGTGACAGCAGTGTATTGGATGTTGTCACAAATCTACTTAGATAAATCACTGTGACAGCAGCTGTATTGGATGTTGTCACATTATATACCCTAGATAAATTACTGTGACAGCAGGTGTATTGGATGTTGTCACATATATACCCTATATAATCAATGTGACAACGGGTGTATTTGATGTTGTCACAAATCTACCTTAGATAAATCATTGTGACAGCAGGTATTGGATGTTGTCACATATTACCCTAGATAAATCAATGTGACAACAGGTGTATTGGATGTTGTCACATATTTACCCTAGATAAATCAATGTGACAGCAGGTGTATTGGATGTTGTCACATGTCTACCCTAGATAAATTACTGTGACAGCAGGTATATTGAATGTTGTCATATATTACCCTAGATAAATCACTGTGAGCAGGTGTATTGGATGTTGTCACATATGTACCCTAGATAAATCAATTGACAACAGGTGTATTGGATGTTGTCACATGTCTACCCTAGATAAATCACTGTTACAGCAGGTGTATTGGATGTTGTCACATATGTACCCTAGATAAATCAATGTGACAGCAGGTGTTGGATGTTGTCACATATTTACCCTAGATAAATCAATGTGACAGCAAGTGTATTGGATGTTATCACATATTACCCTAGATAAATCATTGTGACAGCAGGTGTATGGATGTTGTCACAAATCTACCTTAGATAAATCACTGTGACAGCAGGTGTATTGGATGTTGTCACAATCTACCTGAGATAAATCACTGTACAGCAGCTGTATTTGGATGTTGTCACATATATACCCTAGATAAATTACTGTGACAGCAGGTGTATTGGATGTTGTCACATATATACCTATATAAATCATGTGACAACGGGTGTATTTGATGTTGTCACAAATCTACCTTAGATAAATCATTGTGACAGCAGGTGTATTGGATGTTGTCACATATTTACCCTAGATAAATCAATGTGACAACAGGTGTATTGGATGTTGTCACATGTCTACCCTACATAAATTACTGTGACAGCAGGTGTATTGGATGTTGTCACATATATACCCTATATAAATCACTGGGACAACAGGTGTATTGGATGTTGTCATATGTACCCTAGATAAATCAATGTGACAGCAGGTGTATTGGATGTTGTCATATATGTACCCTAGATAAATCAATGTGACAGCAGGTGCATTGGATGTTGTCACATGTCTACCCTAGATAAATCAATGTGACAACAGGTGTATTGGATGTTGTCACATGTCTTCCCTAGATAAATCAATGTGACAGCAGGTGTATGGATGTTGTCACATGTCTACCCTAGAAAATCAATGTGACAACAGGTGTATGAATGTTGTCACATGTCTACCTAGAAAATCAATGTGACAGGAGATGTATTGAATGTTGTCACATGTCTTCCCTAGATAAATCAATGTGACAACAGGTGTATTGGATGTTGTCATATGTCTACCCTAGATAAATCAATGTGACAGCAGGTGTATTGGATGTTGTCACATACATATCCTAGATAAATTACTGTGACAACAGGTTATTGGATGTTGTCACATATTTACCCTGGATAAATCAATGTGACAGGGTGTATTGGATGTTGTAACATGTCTACCCTAGATAAATCAATGTGACAACAGGTGTGTTGAATGTTGTCACATGTCTACCCAAGATAAATCAATGTGACAGCAGGTGTATTGGATGTTGTCACATATCTACCATAAATAATAAATCAATGTGACAACAGGTGTATTGGATGTTGTCACATATGTACCCTAGATAAATCAATGTGACAACAGGTGTATTGGATTGTCACATATTTACCCTAGATAAATCAATGTGACAACAGGTGTATTGGATGTTGTCACATATTTACCCTAGATAAATCAATGTGACAGCAGGTGTATTGGATGTTGTCACATGTCTACCCTAGATAAATTACTGTGACAGCAGGTGTATTGAATGTTGTCATATATTTACCCTAGATAAATCACTGTGACAGCAGGTGTATTGGATGTTGTCACATATGTACCCTAGATAAATCAATTTGACAGCAGGTGTATTAGATGTTGTCACATATTTACCCTAGATAAATCAATGTGACAGCAGGTGTATTGGATGTTGTCACATATATACCCTAGATAAATCATTGTGACAGCAGGTGTATTGGATGTTGTCACAAATCTACCTTAGATAAATCACTGTGACAGCAGGTGTATTGGATGTTGTCACAAATCTACCTTAGATAAATCACTGTGACAGCAGCTGTATTGGATGTTGTCACATATATACCCTAGATAAA
The DNA here is from genome assembly GCA_021292105.1 of Anadara kagoshimensis. Taxonomy (NCBI): domain Eukaryota; kingdom Metazoa; phylum Mollusca; class Bivalvia; order Arcoida; family Arcidae; genus Anadara; species Anadara kagoshimensis. The sequence continues at coordinate 43,454,188 of CM037861.1, read as the reverse complement.
TTACTGTGACAGCAGGTGTATTGGATGTTGTCAATATATACCCTATATAAATCAATGTGACAACAGGTGTATTTGATGTTGTCACAAATCTACCTTAGATAAATCATTGTGACAGCAGGTATATTGGATGTTGTCACATATTTTCCCTAGATAAATCAATGTGACAACAGGTGTATTGGATGTTGTCACATATGTACCCTAGATAAATCAATGTGACAACAGGTGTATTGGATGTTGTCACATTTATACCCTATATAAATCAATGTGACAGCAGGTGTATTGGATGTTGTCACATATTTACCCTTGATAAATCACTGTGACAGCAGGTGTATTGGATGTTGTCACAAATCTACCTTAGATAAATCACTGTGACAGCAGGTGTATTGGATGTTGTCACAAATCTACCCTAGATAAATTACTGTGACAGCAGGTGTATTGGATGTGTCACAAATCTACCTTAGATAAATATCACTGTGACAGCAGGTGTATTGGATGTTGTCACAAATCTACCTTAGATCAATCACTGTGACAGCAGGTGTATTGGATGTTGTTACAAATCTACCTTAGATAAATCACTGTGACAGCAGCTGTATTGGATGTTGTCACATATATACCCTAGATAAATTACTGTGACAGCAGGTGTATTGAATGTTGTCATATATTTACCCTAGATAAATCACTGTGACAGCAGGTGTATTGGATGTTGTCACATATGTACCCTAGATAAATCAATTTGACAACAGGTGTATTGGATGTTGTCACATGTCTACCCTAGATAAATCAATGTGACAGCAGGTGTATTGGATGTTGTCACATATGTACCCTAGATAAATCAATGTGACAGCAGGTGTATTGGATGTTGTCACATATTTACCCTAGATAAATCAATGTGACAGCAGGTGTATTGGATGTTGTCACATATATACCCTAGATAAATCATTGTGACAGCAGGTGTATTGGATGTTGTCACAAATCTACCTTAGATAAATCACTGTGACAGCAGGTGTATTGGATGTTGTCACAAATCTACCTTAGATAAATCACTGTGACAGCAGCTGTATTGGATGTTGTCACATATACCCTAGATAAATTACTGTGACAGCAGGTGTATTGGATGTTGTCACATATATACCCTATATAAATCAATGTGACAACGGGTGTATTTGATGTTGTCACAAATCTACCTTAGATAAATCATTGTGACAGCAGGTGTATTGGATGTTGTCACATATTTACCCTAGATAAATCAATGTGACAACAGGTGTATTGGATGTTGTCACATATTTACCCTAGATAAATCAATGTGACAGCAGGTGTATTGGATGTTGTCACATGTCTACCCTAGATAAATTACTGTGACAGCAGGTATATTGAATGTTGTCATATATTTACCCTAGATAAATCACTGTGACAGCAGGTGTATTGGATGTTGTCACATATGTACCCTAGATAAATCAATTTGACAACAGGTGTATTGGATGTTGTCACATGTCTACCCTAGATAAATCACTGTTACAGCAGGTGTATTGGATGTTGTCACATATGTACCCTAGATAAATCAATGTGACAGCAGGTGTATTGGATGTTGTCACATATTTACCCTAGATAAATCAATGTGACAGCAAGTGTATTGGATGTTATCACATATATACCCTAGATAAATCATTGTGACAGCAGGTGTATTGGATGTTGTCACAAATCTACCTTAGATAAATCACTGTGACAGCAGGTGTATTGGATGTTGTCACAAATCTACCTGAGATAAATCACTGTGACAGCAGCTGTATTGGATGTTGTCACATATATACCCTAGATAAATTACTGTGACAGCAGGTGTATTGGATGTTGTCACATATATACCCTATATAAATCAATGTGACAACGGGTGTATTTGATGTTGTCACAAATCTACCTTAGATAAATCATTGTGACAGCAGGTGTATTGGATGTTGTCACATATTTACCCTAGATAAATCAATGTGACAACAGGTGTATTGGATGTTGTCACATGTCTACCCTACATAAATTACTGTGACAGCAGGTGTATTGGATGTTGTCACATATATACCCTATATAAATCACTGGGACAACAGGTGTATTGGATGTTGTCATATATGTACCCTAGATAAATCAATGTGACAGCAGGTGTATTGGATGTTGTCATATATGTACCCTAGATAAATCAATGTGACAGCAGGTGCATTGGATGTTGTCACATGTCTACCCTAGATAAATCAATGTGACAACAGGTGTATTGGATGTTGTCACATGTCTTCCCTAGATAAATCAATGTGACAGCAGGTGTATTGGATGTTGTCACATGTCTACCCTAGATAAATCAATGTGACAACAGGTGTATTGAATGTTGTCACATGTCTACCCTAGATAAATCAATGTGACAGGAGATGTATTGAATGTTGTCACATGTCTTCCCTAGATAAATCAATGTGACAACAGGTGTATTGGATGTTGTCATATGTCTACCCTAGATAAATCAATGTGACAGCAGGTGTATTGGATGTTGTCACATACATATCCTAGATAAATTACTGTGACAACAGGTTATTGGATGTTGTCACATATTTACCCTGGATAAATCAATGTGACAGCAGGTGTATTGGATGTTGTAACATGTCTACCCTAGATAAATCAATGTGACAACAGGTGTGTTGAATGTTGTCACATGTCTACCCAAGATAAATCAATGTGACAGCAGGTGTATTGGATGTTGTCACATATCTACCATAAATAAATCAATGTGACAACAGGTGTATTGGATGTTGTCACATATGTACCCTAGATAAATCAATGTGACAACAGGTGTATTGGATGTTGTCACATATTTACCCTAGATAAATCAATGTGACAACAGGTGTATTGGATGTTGTCACATATTTACCCTAGATAAATCAATGTGACAGCAGGTGTATTGGATGTTGTCACATGTCTACCCTAGATAAATTACTGTGACAGCAGGTGTATTGAATGTTGTCATATATTTACCCTAGATAAATCACTGTGACAGCAGGTGTATTGGATGTTGTCACATATGTACCCTAGATAAATCAATTTGACAGCAGGTGTATTAGATGTTGTCACATATTTACCCTAGATAAATCAATGTGACAGCAGGTGTATTGGATGTTGTCACATATATACCCTAGATAAATCATTGTGACAGCAGGTGTATTGGATGTTGTCACAAATCTACCTTAGATAAATCACTGTGACAGCAGGTGTATTGGATGTTGTCACAAATCTACCTTAGATAAATCACTGTGACAGCAGCTGTATTGGATGTTGTCACATATATACCCTAGATAAATTACTGTGACAGCAGGTGTATTGGATGTTGTCACATATATACCCTATATAAATCAATGTGACAACAGGTGTATTTGATGTTGTCACAAATCTACCTTAGATAAATCATTGTGACAGCAGGTATATTGGATGTTGTCACATATTTTCCCTAGATAAATCAATGTGACAACAGGTGTATTGGATGTTGTCACATATGTACCCTAGATAAATCAATGTGACAACAGGTGTATTGGATGTTGTCACATTTATACCCTATATAAATCAATGTGACAGCAGGTGTATTGGATGTTGTCACATATTTACCCTTGATAAATCACTGTGACAGCAGGTGTATTGGATGTTGTCACAAATCTACCTTAGATAAATCACTGTGACAGCAGGTGTATTGGATGTTGTCACAAATCTACCCTAGATAAATTACTGTGACAGCAGGTGTATTGGATGTTGTCACAAATCTACCTTAGATAAATATCACTGTGACAGCAGGTGTATTGGATGTTGTCACAAATCTACCTTAGATCAATCACTGTGACAGCAGGTGTATTGGATGTTGTTACAAATCTACCTTAGATAAATCACTGTGACAGCAGCTGTATTGGATGTTGTCACATATATACCCTAGATAAATTACTGTGACAGCAGGTGTATTGAATGTTGTCATATATTTACCTAGATAAATCACTGTGACAGCAGGTGTATTGGATGTTGTCACATATGTACCCTAGATAAATCAATTTGACAACAGGTGTATTGGATGTTGTCACATGTCTACCCTAGATAAATCACTGTGACAGCAGGTGTATTGGATGTTGTCACATATGTACCCTAGATAAATCAATGTGACAGCAGGTGTATTGGATGTTGTCACATATTTACCCTAGATAAATCAATGTGACAGCAAGTGTATTGGATGTTGTCACATATATACCCTAGATAAATCATTGTGACAGGTGTATTGGATGTTGTCACAAATCTACCTTAGATAAATCACTGTGACAGCAGGTGTATTGGATGTTGTCACAAATCTACCTTAGATAAATCACTGTGACAGCAGCTGTATTGGATGTGGTCACATATATACCCTAGATAAATTACTGTGACAGCAGGTGTATTGGATGTTGTCACATATATACCCTATATAAATCAATGTGACAACGGGTGTATTTGATGTTGTCACAAATCTACCTTAGATAAATCATTGTGACAGCAGGTGTATTGGATGTTGTCACATATTTACTCTAGATAAATCAATGTGACAACAGGTGTATTGGATGTTGTCACATATGTACCCTACATAAATCAATGTGACAACAGGTGTATTGGATGTTGTCACATTTATACCCTATATAAATCAATGTGACAGCAGGTGTATTGGATGTTGTCACATATTTACCCTAGATAAATCAATGTGACAACAGGTGTATTGGATGTTGTCACATATTTACCCTAGATAAATAAATGTGACAGCAGGTGTATTGGATGTTGTCACATGTCTACCCTAGATAAATTACTGTGACAGCAGGTGTATTGGATGTTGTCACATATATACCCTATATAAATCACTGTGACAACAGGTGTATTGGATGTTGTCATATATGTACCCTAGATAAATCAATGTGACAGCAGGTGTATTGGATGTTGTCATATATGTACCCTAGATAAATCAATGTGACAGCAGGTGCATTGGATGTTGTCACATGTCTACCCTAGATAAATCACTGTGACAGCAGGTGTATTGGATGTTGTTACAAATCTACCTTAGATAAATCACCGTGACAGCAGCTGTATTGGATGTTGTCACATATATACCCTAGATAAATTACTGTGACAGCAGGTGTATTGGATGTTGCCACATATATACCCTATATAAATCTTTGTGACAATGGGTGTATTTGATGTTGTCACAAATCTACCTTAGATAAATCATTGTGACAGCAGGTGTATTGGATGTTGTCACATATTTACCCTAGATAAATCAATGTGACAACAGGTGTATTGGATGTTGTCACATATGTACCCTAGATAAATCAATGTGACAACAGGTGTATTGGATGTTGTCACATATTTACCCTAGATAAATCAATGTGACAACAGGTGTATTGGATGTTGTCACATATTTACCCTAGATAAATCAATGTGACAGCAGGTGTATTGGATGTTGTCACATGTCTACCCTAGATAAATTACTGTGACAGCAGGTGTATTGAATGTTGTCATATATTTACCCTAGATAAATCACTGTGACAGCAGGTGTATTGGATGTTGTCACATATGTACCCTAGATAAATCAATTTGACAACAGGTGTATTGGATGTTGTCACATGTCTACCCTAGATAAATCACTGTGACAGCAGGTGTATTGGATGTTGTCACATATGTACCCTAGATAAATCAATGTGACAGCAGGTGTATTGGATGTTGTCACATATTTACCCTAGATAAATCAATGTGACAGCAAGTGTATTGGATGTTGTCACATATATACCCTAGATAAATCATTGTGACAGCAGGTGTATTGGATGTTGTCACAAATCTACCTTAGATAAATCACTGTGACAGCAGGTGTATTGGATGTTGTCACAAATCTACCTTAGATAAATCACTGTGACAGCAGCTGTATTGGATGTGGTCACATATATACCCTAGATAAATTACTGTGACAGCAGGTGTATTGGATGTTGTCACATATATACCCTATATAAATCAATGTGACAACGGGTGTATTTGATGTTGTCACAAATCTACCTTAGATAAATCATTGTGACAGCAGGTGTATTGGATGTTGTCACATATTTTCCCTAGATAAATCAATGTGACAACAGGTGTATTGGATGTTGTCACATATGTACCCTAGATAAATCAATGTGACAACAGGTGTATTGGATGTTGTCACATTTATACCCTATATAAATCAATGTGACAGCAGGTGTATTGGATGTTGTCACATATTTACCCTAGATAAATCAATGTGACAACAGGTGTATTGGATGTTGTCACATATTTACCCTAGATAAATAAATGTGACAGCAGGTGTATTGGATGTTGTCACATGTCTACCCTAGATAAATTACTGTGACAGCAGGTGTATTGGATGTTGTCACATATATACCCTATATAAATCACTGTGACAACAGGTGTATTGGATGTTGTCATATATGTACCCTAGATAAATCAATGTGACAGCAGGTGCATTGGATGTTGTCACATGTCTACCCTAGATAAATCAATGTGACAACAGGTGTATTGGATGTTGTCACATGTCTTCCCTAGATAAATCAATGTGACAGCAGGTGTATTGGATGTTGTCACATGTCTACCCTAGATAAATCAATGTGACAACAGGTGTATTGGATGTTGTCACATGTCTACCCTAGATAAATCAATGTGACAGGAGATGTATTGAATGTTGTCACATGTCTACCCTAGATAAATCAATGTGACAACAGGTGTATTGGATGTTGTCACATGTCTACCCTAGATAAATCAATGTGACAGCAGGTGTATTGGATGTTGTCACATACATATCCTAGATAAATTACTGTGACAACAGGTTATTGGATGTTGTCACATATTTACCCTGGATAAATCAATGTGACAGCAGGTGTATTGGATGTTGTAACATGTCTACCCTAGATAAATCAATGTGACAACAGGTGTGTTGAATGTTGTCACATGTCTACCCAAGATAAATCAATGTGACAGCAGGTGTATTGGATGTTGTCACATGTCTACCATAAATAAATCAATGTGACAACAGGTGTATTGGATGTTGTCACATATGTACCCTAGATAAATCAATGTGACAACAGGTGTATTGGATGTTGTCACATATTTACCCTAGATAAATCAATGTGACAACAGGTGTATTGGATTTTGTCACATATTTACCCTAGATAAATCAATGTGACAGCAGGTGTATTGGATGTTGTCACATGTCTACCCTAGATAAATTACTGTGACAGCAGGTGTATTAAATGTTGTCATATATTTACCCTAGATAAATCACTGTGACAGCAGGTGTATTGGATGTTGTCACATATATACCCTAGATAAATCAATTTGACAACAGGTGTATTGGATGTTGTCACATGTCTACCCTAGATAAATCACTGTTACAGCAGGTGTATTGGATGTTGTCACAAATCTACCTTAGATAAATCACTGTGACAGCAGGTGTATTGGATGTTGTGACAAATCTACCTTAGATAAATCATTGTGACAGCAGCTGTATTGGATGTTGTCACATATATACCCTAGATAAATCATTGTGACAGCAGGTGTATTGGATGTTGTCACAAATCTACCTTAGATAAATCACTGTGACAGCAGGTGTATTGGATGTTGTCACAAATCTACCTTAGATAAATCACTGTGACAGCAGCTGTATTGGATGTTGTCACATATATACCCTAGATAAATTACTGTGAAAGCAGGTTTATTGGATGTTGTCACATATATACCCTATATAAATCAATGTGACAACGGGTGTATTTGATGTTGTCACAAATCTACCTTAGATAAATCATTGTGACAGCAGGTGTATTGGATGTTGTCACATATTTACCCTAGATAAATCAATGTGACAACAGGTGTATTGGATGTTGTCACATATGTACCCTAGATAAATCAATGTGACAACAGGTGTATTGGATGTTGTCACATTTATACCCTATATAAATCAATGTGACAGCAGGTGTATTGGATGTTGTCACATATTTACCCTAGATAAATCAATGTGACAACAGGTGTATTGGATGTTGTCATATATGTACCCTAGATAAATTAATGTGACAGCAGGTGTATTGGATGTAATCACACATCTATCTACATACAACAATGTGACAGCAGGTGTATTGGATGTTGTCACATGTCTACCCTTGATAAATCAATGTAACAGTAGGTGTAATGGATGTTGTCATATATCTACCCTAGATAAATCACTGTGATAGCAGGTGTATTCGATGTTGTCACATATCTACCCTACATAAATCACTATGATAGCAGGTGCATTGGATGTTGTCACACGTCTACCCTAGATAAAACACTATGACAGCAGGTATATTTGATGCTGTCATGTCTACATCAAATGAATCAGTGACAGGAGGTGTATAGGATGCTGTCACATCTTTATCAGATGAATCACTGTGATAACTGTCTATGGGATGCTATCACTTGGATGAGTTGTATATTGGGTACTGCCTCATATCTACATCTGAGGAATCATTGGGACAGCTTGTAGTTTGAACATTGCCACACAGCTAACTCAAATGAGCAACTTTTTCAGCTAGTCTAGTCAATTAAACCTGGGACAACTTATCTATTGTGACATTTTCGTGACAGCAAAACACTGACAGATTCTTCTTCTGGTGTCCATGCATATGACAAAATACTTGGTGGATCCTTGTGCACAAAGTTAGAGGTTATTAAGTCAACATTAGTTGCTTAATGCAATTTATCGCTACAGATTTAATTAAATAGCTTTAAAATACATCTTAGAACACTATAATCAAAATGTGGGTGAAATATTTTACAGTTGTCTTACATTTTTGATTTTATGTAACATGTGCGAGGGGGGGGGGGGTTGCTGCAAAGTATCAACCTAAACTTTAAGTAGCTAAAATGTGCACATGGATATCTATAGCAAATAACTTACAAAACGAAGTATGGCCCATAAGGTCCAGTATCAGCTGGATAGTGTCTTACTGTTGTTCTGTATAAATATTTTGGTAATTTCAAGCACACACGACCTCGAACTATGGAGGCCGCCATCTTTGTAAGGTGTTCGGTTGAACTACCTAATGACATGGTAATCGGTAATCCCTCCGTTGTTTGGAGAACTTCTTCTTCTTCTTCTTCCGTTTATTGAGTAGGCCTCCTCCTGGAGTGTAACACTTACTCAAGCATGAGATGGATGGTTAAAAACCTCTTAAGGCACTATTTACAATTAAAATTAGGAAATAGCTGTAGATTTAGTGGAATGTAGGATGGTCTACTGGTAGCCTATCCAGTAAGACCATGAAGTCTGCTGCTGATGTAGCTGCTGCAACCTCTGATGGGAGTCTGTTCCATTGTTGTATTGTCCTGGGGAAGAAGGAGTATCTGTAACAGTCCTTGTTGGTACGATGCTGTCTGTATCTGTGTCCTCCTCTAGTTCGACTGTCGCTTGCTATTAGGTATTTGTCCCCTGGGATGTCCACTAGGCCGTGCTTGATCTTATATAGCATCGCTAGCCTGCTCCTGGATCTTCTGAGTTGGAGTGGATCCCATTTCAGTTGTTCTAACATCTTAGTGACACTACCTCGGGTGTAGTCTGAGTAGTTATAACTTCAGTCGTTATAGGGGTTTTCTTTGTGGTTTAGTAATTCGCCTTATCATCATTTATATTTTCATAATAAATATAGTCAGAAAAATTACTGATGCTTCATGCGAAACATAAGGCAATATTATAATGAGTTACATACAACCCGGTCTCACCGGAGATATATACAAATGGTTTTATTTAGGTATCGACATCTGCGATTATATATTCCATTTTATGATAAATAAATAAATAAATAAATAAATAAATAAAAATAAATAAATAAATAAATAAATAAATAAATAAATAAATAAATAAATAAATAAATAAATAAATAAAAAGAAAAAAAACAAACTGGGCGCAAACCCTAACATCTGATAAAATGTTCTCCAAAAAATGAATTTATTAATAACATCACAAATGAATTCATGTTATTGGTATGATTATCCGACTAAAAATATTATTGAAATAAACAAAACAAATCACAAAAATTAACATCAACCATTGCTGATTAGAAAAATTAGACTGATTTATCCATTTTTGACGGATTTGTACCATAAAAACAGATAAACGGACGGATAAATTAAAAAGGTAAAATTAGACGATTTTTTTCCATTTTGACGGGTTTTTTTTCATGAAAAGTACTAAAAATTTGAACTTTTTGTATGGAAATTTACCAAAATCAAACACTTGATGATAAAAAAGTACCTTAATGGCAACCTTGCACTGACTAACCGTTGAAATGTACCGATCTGAACAATAAATAAATTTGATTGGTCAGTCTGTTTTACAATTAATTCAGCATTGACATCAATAATTTGATTTCATTTTCATTTCATTAGTTCGAATAAGTGATATCAAAAATTCAACTAGGTAAAGGGATATCACTAACAGCTGACTAATTTGATTATTTTTCATATCACCATATCACTAGTGGTACGGGAAAATATTGATAAGTAAATCGATCGCTAATTAATTTTTGATATCACTTATTTGGTTAGATTAAGTGATATGGCTAAATATAGTTGGCGTTATCAAAAAGTAGAATAAATGATATAACTTGAGAAATAGAAATATCTGTATCTAAATATTGATTTCACTAAATATTTAATAATATCACAATTTTGTTTATTTAATTAGTGATATATCAAAATACTGAATAAACTGTAAAATGGCACCTAATGCAACTCTATTTCAATTCAATAAATTGGGTGACGATGATAATTTGCGTTTTAAGTTCAAGTTTTGTCCAAGAAAATCGAAACATTTCATTCTCCAGCAGAAAACACACTATATAAAGTTTCCTGACTTTCCTGTTTTACATTCAACCTGTCTTTATGTTTTTCCCGGTTAAACTACAGAAAGTGAATTGTTGCAAATTTGCGGCTGAATTCGACAAGGCTTGAAAACTTTGTGTGCATATATTATTATTTCTATGCAATTACTTTCAAATATCAACACAAAAAACATTTTTCACCAAATTTACTTTTATTTTGACAAGGTTACCGGAAGTTTTTATTTCTGACGTCATGGGTGGAGTCCAGGACAAAATGGCGGACATTATCATGTCTTGCTGTATGTCTGACCAGGAAAAGGAACAGAAAAGTCGAAGTAGAAACATCGATAAGGTCATAGCGAAAGAAAAAATACACTTTAGAAGAACCATAAAAATCCTGTTACTAGGGGCGGGAGAAAGCGGCAAAAGTACATTCTTGAAACAAATGAAAATCATCCATGGTCAGGAATTTGATGATGAGCAGATTCGGGAATTTAAGACAACAATTTATGGAAACGTTGTGAAGGGAATGCGAGTTTTGATTGACGCGAGGGATAAATTAGGAATAGACTGGGGTAACGAAGCAAACGCCAAACATGCAAGCTTTGTGTTCAGTTATGATGTGAATTGTAAGTTGGATGAAACCTCTTTCCAACAGTATTTGGAGCCAATGAAGATTTTATGGAGTGACACAGGTATTAGGGCTGCATTTGATCGTAGGAGAGAATTTCAGTTGGTAAGTTGTGTAACAATATATTGTTTTACCCAATGATATATCACAAAATGATACTTGTCACATGTTTAAAACCGGCTAGAGCTGGTAAGAATTTGCACTGACTTAAGTCACTAAGTGGCCCTGGGCCTGGGAAGTGCAACAGTTGACTGACCAGTAAACACAGAACTCTCTTCATCAATAGTAGGCCAGTGCTGCCTAAAGCACTTCACTCTTGTGTATTTTGCTTGAATATCCGTCCAACCTGCATGTGTGAAATCTCATAAAAAATTATTCTTTCAAATCTAATTTAACATGACACGAATTGACAGGATGGCTGCTGACAGGCGGCCTTATTTAGAGGTGGTTACTATAGCAGGTTTTACTGTATAGGCAGGTGGTATTTATATTATATAGATACGGTTATTATAGCAAGGTGTACTTATATACAGGTGCCAGTTCATAATTCTTAACACCAAACTGGCCATCAAGCTAACAAGAAAAATATAGGACTAAACTAAGGCTAAAATCCAGGACCCATTTAACACTAAACAAAGTATTCCTATCTGTCAACCAATCTACCCATTTGCCAACTTATAGTAGTTCAGTACAGCTTTTGTTGACACATGAATTTCCACCTACCACTGTGGATTAAGTTTCAAGTTTGAAGTAATTAATTTTCCACCATGGTTCATCATAAATGAAGAATAATAGATTAAAAATATTTTCTGTATGCATACCGTAGCTGTCTGGGTAGTGCAATTTGTATTCTTCTTGCTCAGTCTGTTTCATTGGCTTCTAGATGTAAACATCTAATGTAGTGGCCAGAGTTGGCCTACTCTTTTTCAAACTCTACAGAGGTGTCTTTAGGGTGCACTAAGACATTGGACCTCAGTTTTGAGTCGCATCCGAAAGACTATTCTGGTACTAATGAGGTTTTATGGACAGGGGACATAAACCATTTCAGAAAATTTTTAAGTCGTGAGTGAGGTTCAAACCTACAACCCTTGACTTTGAAAGCCAGTCAGAGTACCACTCAGCCATGTCCGCCCACTGCTTTAGTTAGTGGATGACCCCCTTTTGATACCTAGACTGGTGTTCTGTTTTCTGCAATAGTTAAGTACAGACCAGTTACCTGTTTAAAATGGTTAACTAACATTTAGCTTTTGCTTCTTTTTCTGTCCAACTGTATCCATTTCACATTCAATATACATCTACCACATCCAACATAAAATTCTGAATGTTACCAGTTACCCGCATGTGTGCTGATTGCAGAAGTCTTAAATTTGGCTATTGTCGCTATACCTACCTACCGGTACCTAATCCTATTCATGCTGGGGAGCACATAAGCCTGTCACCAGAGACTTGCCTCTATGACCCCCTTTTAAATGTTGGTTTCTGTTAATATTGTTTTCCAGTCTCTTGGAATAGTAGTCTAGCAGAAAATTAATGAAACAGACAACTCATTTAAATGTATGATCTATAACTGATGATGTCTAGATTTAAGTGAAAAAACATTTGACTGGGCAGTAATTTGCCAGTAAAACCCTTTACTTTACATGTATACTGGTAAATAATGTGTGTTTATTTACTTTATGACTAAGCAAATTTACCTGCCACAGTCTTGCAAAACTTTTACCTACCTTTGTTAGATTTAATTTAATTAGCTGGATACATGTAAACATACTGTGACTGATTAAATAAGTTACAATGATCTGTGATAAACAGATGTAAACATATTAGAGTACTGTAGTTTACAATGATCTATGTCAGACTATGACATGTCATGGTGATTCAGTGGGCTAAAATTGCCATTACACTGTGACTGATGGCAAAGCTCTACATTCAGTAAGAGATCTTGATTGTCCAATGGTCTAAAGGATTAGCCAGCAGATCACAGTACCTATATCTGCTCACGTTCAAATGCAATGTAGTACAGAAGTCTGCATTTAAAAATTTTCCAGGTTGCTTTATGTGGCTTTCTATAGGTAGGGTACTCTGGTTTTCTCTGCCAGAACATGCTACCTCTATGTCAATGAAATAGTTTTGACTTTGGGACAAAATACCATTCCACCCACCCAGCAATTAGTAAAAAAAACATACCAGAAAATTAAAATTAATATCTTGAATAGAGAGGTCTAAAGCACATACTTACATATTACAGCGACTGAGCTCTCTCACTACTAAGTTCAAATCTAACCTGTGACAAATCCCGATTCAAGAAAATTTGTCTGTTTTCTTACAGAAGGTCATTGGTTTTCTATGGACACTCTTGTTTTTTTTCCACCATCACAGAACTGTTATAACTGAAAAATATTTCACTGGGCATGAAACTTACTAAAAGTTACTCCACTCAACTCCACTTGGAAGAAGAATTGCAGATATATATACAGTATTATATACATTTGTTGTACAACCGATCACATAGTTGTCCCATACTTGAAAAATTGATGATATTAATTACCCAAAAACTGGATGTAACTGGTATATTGTATTTCCAGTCAGTCTTTTTTAAAATCTGATCAGCGGTCTCTGTACTTATTTCTGTTCCATTGTGTTGATCTTATTTTTTGGTGTGTGTGTTGTAGTACACACATTCTTAGTTCTAGCTAGTATCTATTAGTAATTGTTTTAATACCCCAGCAAACTTTTACCTTCAAATTGGGAAATCTTACAATGCGTGTAAAAATGAAATATTCCTATCTGGGATTCCAAAACAAGTCATATTGAATCAAATCTGACAATCAGTAATTTTGAATACACATGCATTGTGCATCACAATTTCATGGTATACATATAGTGGTTTTGTGTCTCTGGTGTCAGGTTGAATGTGTTTGTTCACCTCATTCAAATACCATATACACATATGTATAGATATAGGCAAACAGCATTGACCTGTCTGCTTGACCTTTGATTTTTTTGGGCCAGTACATTTATTTATCTGGAACACAGACCTTCATTATGGGAAAACATGCATTGTTTATATATAAACTGCAAATCCTAACACTACCCATGTATCGGTATTAGGTAAATCATCGTATATGAATATTCCTAATGTAAGGTCAAGTTGACAGGTCAATGTTGTTTGACTATACTATGCTGTATACTTGTAATTCTGTCAGGTATACACTATATTGATATCTAATTTGCCGTGAACATTTTTTTCCCACCTGTAATGGTGGAATTTATGAGTGTATTTGTTTAAACCTGTAGGTAATGTGTGCAATAAATAATCATTCAACTGGTACATAATTATCACTCAGCCACAGCATTACTTTCATTCTTATTTTACTCAGTTTCTGCATCATTTGTCTTAAATATAAGATACGACTATGATGATCTTATTTGTAACTCAGTATATCAGGGATTGAGATTAACAGGGGTCCAGTAGCCCATGGCCCCCAGAAATTTATCTGGGCCCCCAAAGTTCTTTTGCTATACATGTGTGGCCATTGCAACTTCTCTTCAAAAGTGAACTGGGCCCCCAACTCAAAATAATTAAGCTTCATCCCTGCATACATACATGTGTGCATGTGTGTTACAGGGATCAAGATAAGCAGAGGCCCAGTAGCCAATGCCTTCTAATAATCAGTCTGGGTCCCTGACTTTTTTCTCATTTTAGCTAGATACTACTATTACAACTTCTTTCTTTAATTGTGAAGGGGCCCCAAATCACAATAGTTACACTTTATTCATGGTGTTTAATGTACTACCATTACTATTGTACTAACACATATCAGGGTAAGTTCTGGCTCTCGAAATGTTTGAGCTAAAAAATTAGCCAATTTGAGCCAATTTATATGTTTAAGAACTAGAATTGCTAAGAAACTAAAGTAAAGGCAACAAAAACATGTTTCAAATTTAGTTCTGATCTGCTGTAATTAGATTGTTGTTGATTAACAGTTTGTAATACTTGTGTAAAAAACAAAACATGATTTTTGTCTGCCTTTTAAAGAAATTGATAAAAAAATTTGGAGAAAAAAATAGTAGCCAAAAGCTATTTTTTGGAGCCAGAAATTATAAAAATTAGCAATTGGCTAAATTGGTGAATGGCAGAGCATGTAAGACTTATGTGTTAAGATGAAGTTGAAGATATGTTGTCTCACATTGTAGACAGTTGTTTTAAATAAATAAACTTCTTTTATTTTAAACTAATTCACAATCTAATATAATGCATGTACCAACATACCATACCGGTAGATGGTGAGAGGCGAGATCCAAAAGTGTGCTCTTTAAAAGACCACTCAGCCACAGAGGTCTCCTGTGAAATGCAAGATAGGACTTTTTTCATTCATTCATGTATTACATTAAGATTTCTGCTGAAATGTTATAGAACAGTAGCAATGTATACATGTACGGTACTACGACTAGCCTACACAAATAAAAACATGTAACAGTATATACCACAATATAGACCAGACTTGGAGCTATGTATTTGTTTATATAAACAGTCTAGAGAAGAAAAATTCAAAATTGAATAATGATGCATGTATCCAATGTCACCACATAAACCTGGACACTATAATTATAAATCAAATCTCAAAAATTTAACTTTGTCTTGACTGTTATACAACTTTAAAATGTTTTACAATGTGAAATGAAGTTCAATATTTTTATTTTTGTCCAGGTTTGCTCAAGGAGGCAGATCATTGGTACCATGTAAACATAAAGTTAAATTAAGCATGTTTTAAACCTCTGTTATTACCATAAATTTACTATAAGACTTTTATTTTGTTTGACAATTGTATCATTATGGGTATAGGCAAACAACATTGACCTGTTTGTTTGTTGACCTTTCATTAGAAAATACCTATATAGGTTGATCTACTCAATACATGGGTTATGCTAGGATTCACAGTTTATGTACATAAACAATGTATGTTTTCATTGAAGTGATGAAATAAACACCTGTTTACTCTATAGAGAAATGTACCAGTATTTAAATTAAAGGTCAAGCAGACAGGTCAATGTTGTTTGCCTACATTAAATTTTAGAAGTTAGACTATAAATGTAAACCAGTAGATACATGTTTGTATATAAATAACTTGAGGAACTGAGGGAATAGGACTCTCCTTTGTTGGTTCGTCACTGTACCAGTTATAAATAGGACCAAGTGTTCCTGGAAAGTGCAGCTGTGTGAATATGAGTAATGTTGTATAACTTGATTTAATTCATTAAGTTAGTGGCTTTCCTGTCAAAAATTTATAAGTGTTACAAATGTAGATAACTCATAATGGATACAGACAGTATGTTGTTTGTAACATGCAATTTTTTTTTAGTTCACGGTCAACTGTCCAAAAGTCGTGGTGGTGTAGCATGTGTCTGTGTACATCATTTTTTATATTTCCTATGTGAAAGTACTTGACCAATATTGATCAAACTTCAAAGTAAGGGTTTTTTGATGAGTTTGTACTTATGGTTGTCATAGCTGTAGAAATTAGGTCACTGTGGCCTACATGTGAAAATTAAAAAAAAAAAATTCTTTTCTGAAATTGAACATCATAGACAAAAATTGTTTTCAGTTTCTCCAGTGTCTTAAGTATATTGTTTGCACAAATTACGAAATTCTGGGAAAGATTAAAATTTTTCAGACTTTATGCTTTAACTTGGAAAATATTCTGACATATACTGGTGATTTGCAGCCTTTGGAGACAAAAAGCAAAGGTCAAGGCCATGATCTAGTTATTTTACCTAGCTCATGAATGACTTTAGCAGTCATGCAGAATTTTATTAGAAAATTTTACAGAGATATGTTGTTATAATCATGCATATACACAAATGTACCAGATGAGCACTAAGGCCCATGGACCTCTAGTTCATCTACCATCTGAATGATTCCTATTATCCCTATTTTACACACTCAGTTTGCATTAGTTCTAATTTCTGCACTTTCAAACTACATATACATGTGTATTATTTTTTTTATCTCCATCATTGCAGTTTGGCTGTATTGACCTTTGACCTACATTCTATAATTGGCAGCTGCTATGGGCTCATAGTTCTTTAAAAACATCTTGTTTGAATATATGTCACTTTACATGATAAAGTGCTGAAACTTCCACTAAACTCAAATATGATAAAAGCTATTATCCGGTAAACTACCTGAATGATATTTTTGTTTGAAGTCTGCATAAATTACCAGTACGTCTAGAACTATTAAAATTCCACATCTTGGTTGTTTATTTACATGTACTTAGATATATTTAGCAAGTTTTTACAATCCTAGAAACATATCTTTCATAAAAATGTGTAAAATGCCTGTTTTTAATGCATACTTCAAATAAAAGGAATTGTAAGTTTTTTCTCCTTTTTGTAAACAGACAAATTTTTTCGTGAAAAATATGTAATATGAAAATTCCTGTTTATTTTAATGCAAATATATACCGGTAGTTCAAATAAAAAGACTTGTAAGTTACCGTAATTTCAAGTTTTTTCCTCCTTTTAACAGGCAGTATTTCTAATCCAAAAACATATTTCTTGTACAAAAAATATGTAAAAATTTGTTTGTTTTTTAATGCATAGTTCAAATAAAAGCTAATATTGTATGTTAAATTTCTTCAATCCTAAAAACTATTTTTTTGCAAAAATATTTTTAAAAAATCAGGTTTTTTAATGCATAGTTCAAATACTGTAAATATATTTATTTTTTGTGGTGTACTAATTTTTGATTATTTCGCAGCGGTTTGTTTTGTGTGAAAGTTAATACCCGTCGAAAATTATATTTTGCTTATTGTGTTATAGTACATATTTCAAAAGGCGAAAATTTAACTACCCGGATATGTCTAAATTTCCTATATCACGGAAATAAATACAAGCAAAATTAAATATGTTTACAGTAAAAGGAATTATACATTTGAAGTATTTTTCTCTCCTCCTTGTAGACAGACTTTTAACAGTACATCACTCATCTTCTTAAAACTATTATCTCCAGCGATACAAATCTCAGCTCAAAGTCAACAAGTAATTATATCACATACACACAGCTTTGTAAAGTTGCTTAATAGTAAACTAGAGAAAGAGAAATAAAGAAAAGTTATAGTATTTGAAAAGTTGCCAGTAATTGGTGTAGAAATAAAAATTGATGTTATATGGCCATTTCTTCATTGTGTAAAGATTAATGGTTTTAACATAACATTTAAAGATACTATAACCGAGTGATGTTCATCAGTGCAAACTTTGCATACCAGTATACGGTGCCATGCCAAAAGTTGTTCACATTCTTTGACATTAGCAGTGTGTTTTCACAGTATAATGCATATATTGAAACATGAATTACCCGTACTGTTACCTACCTAATACTTTTAGCACTCTGTCACCAGGTTAGCAAAATGTTGAGTGGAGTAATGGCATTTCTGATTTCACACACCCAGTCAAGATTTTTTCACTTATATTGTGAAAGTCAATTCTTGGATGGTGGAGAAAACTGGAGTAGCGTGAGAAAACCACAAACCCTCAGCAACTTTACGGACAAACTGTCTCACACTAGGATCTGCCCAAGTGGAATTTGAATCTGAATTTATTACACCCCCCGCTTAAAAAGTGGGGGGTATATAGTGATAAGGGTGTCCGTCCATGTGTCCGTCCTTCTGTTACACCTTAGGTTACCTATCTCTTATCCGCAACTCCTCCTAAACCCTTCAATCGATTTTCATGAAACTTTCACACAATCTTTGTGATATAATGTAGATGTGCACCTCCTATTTAAAAATTTTATCTGATGGATTTTTGGGAGCGGGGGGGGGGGGGGGGGGGTATTTTTTTGTGAGCTTGTGGCTCACAGTTGTTTTTCTAGTTTAGTATTGTTTTCATGAAATTCAGAAGTTGTAAAAATGATCATGATATAAAAGCGATTTAAGCATTTATATATATATACATGTATATGATGCATAAGGAAATATTATTGTTTTTCCCACAGAAACACTGATATGACCTTTTATCTCTGGTAATGTGTATTTGGTGGTTTTATATGACAAAGATTAATATATGAAGTCAGATGTATCAAATGATATATATATAGTATATATACTTTTATACACCTTCTTATTACTGGTAATCCAGGTGTGGATATTATATGATAGTTGCTACTGAGCTACTTTTCATGTAACATTAGACCAAGTACATGTAAAGGCAAACAATATTGACCTGTCTGCTTGACCTTTTATCTAAATTTTTAATATGTGTATAGGGAACACTAGTGTTTTATTTTAGCCTTCATAATAGGAAAGAGAATGCACATACATTGTATATGTATAAGTTTAGAATGCATACATTACTCATGTGTTGGTGTTTCCTCCTATTTGAATATTCCTTATGAAAGGTCAAGCAAACAGGTCAATGTTGTTTCCCTTTGCATGTATAATTACATTTTATTCATGGAGGGTAATCATGTTGTCACTTTATTTAGGCTAGTGACTCTATGCCACATGTTATGATATGACCTTGTTAAAAGACTTCCACATGTAAACTTTATTCCACAATCAAATACAGTGTAACAATCCAATATCTCCAAAACATCAGATTTTACTGTATATAACTGCTACCGATGATCAACTTGCTTCTTAGTTAATAGAGTAAAATGTTAAAATGTTGTTTTGATCTATTTCATTGCTAAAAAATTCATATTTTGAATTTTTATAAAACACTGCATTACAATTGAATATACCGGTAATAACCTTTCTATATTTGTCCCCTAGAAAGGCACACAAAAGACCTCTCACTTAATGAGATACATTTTGAGCTAAAATGCCTAAAAAAAACAGACTTTATTTGTTACACAAATTAACTCCATAACTGAACTTACGAAATAACATCACCTTTCTATACCTGTCACCTAGGAGTAGGAAGGCACACAAAACCCTAATTGTCACTTAATGTGATACATTTCACAGAGCTAAAATACTGGAAAAACAGACTTTATTTGTTACAAAAATTAACTCCATAGTCTAACTCAAACAGAAATAACATCACCTTTCTATACCCGTCCCCTAGGAAGGCACACAAAACCCTTAATTCTCACTTAATGTAATACATTTCATAGAGCTTAAATACAGGGGGGAAAACAGACTTAACATAAACTCTCTATACCTGTCCCCTAGGAAGACACACAAGACCCTTGTACTTTCTATATCTGTCCCATAGAAAGGCACACAAAACCCTTCTCTTTTCTATGCCTGTCCTCCAGAAAGACACACAAGACCTGTTTCTTTTCTATAAATGTCCCCTAGAAAGGCACACAAGGCCCGTCTCTGTTCTATACATGTCCCTTAGAAAGGCACACAAGACCTGTCTCTTTTCTATACCTGTCTTCTAGAAAGGCACACAAGACCTGTCTCTTTTCTATACCTGTCTTCTAGAAAGGCACACAAGACCTGTCTCTTTTCTATACCTGTCCCCCAGGAAGACACACAAGACCCATCTCTTTTCTATACCTTCCCCTAGAAAGGCACACAAGACCTGTCTCTTTTCTATACCTGTCTTCTAGAAAGGCACACAAGACCTGTCCCTTTTCTATACCTGTCTTCTAGAAAGGCACACAAGACCTGTCTCTTTTCTATACCTGTCCCCCAGGAAGGCACACAAGACCCATCTCTATCCTATACATGTACCCTAGAAAGGCAAACAAGACCTGTTTCTGTTCTATACATGTCCCCTAGAAAGGCACACAAGAACCTTCTCTCCTTGGATACCTGTCCCCTAGAAAGGCACACAAGACCCTTCTCTCTTTGGAGCAGTACATTGTTGTATATCTCATACAGTTAAAATACAGACTTGATTTGTTATACAAATTAACTCTATAACCTAACTCGTACAGAAAATAATATGACTGTATGAATGGATAATGGGTAATAATTGTTGCCTATTACATACTAGTGTTGTTACTGTCAGATGTAATTTTCATATATTATATACAGTACAGGCCTGTCAAAAGTTTTAACACTGAGCTTACAAAAAGGAGACGAAGATCGACTGTTGGGTGGCCGCGATGTTGGGCAAGTAGTGACCGAAAAACTGCCGAGAGATATAATATAGCAGCTGCCTAGATATAGGTAACAAGGTACCGAGATGAGCTGTCGATTCGGCACTTATTCGTTAGCTTAGTGTTAAACTTTCGACAGGTCTATACTGTACATATATAAGTAATATTGAACCGGTACAGTATGTACATGTATTTAGTCAATCATCTGATTAAGTTACCAGTTTTTAGACTGGACAGAATTAGCCTTCCTTAGTTTAAATTCTTGGTCATTATCACAGCATCTCAGAAAATGAACAACATTTGATCATTAAAAATTGGTTTATAACTTCATGGTCACTATCACAGTATTTCAGAAAATGAACAGCATCTGATGGTTTAAAATTGGTCGTCTAGGTCTTATTTCTGAATAATAAAGGTCTAAGGTCTATACTTCATGAAACAAGTATAACACCAGCTTAAGCAGAATTCATGCATCTTCAGTTTATTATGTTGAATACTCATTGAGCATATAGGGGTAAACACATCTCAAGGGCAGAACATATTTACAGAAACATCCTAAATGTTATCTATTTTCCATAAAAATCAAAGTGGATATGAAATTTTTTCCCAGTACAAATTACATAAATGAGTCAGTTCCTATTTTGAACTAGTTTGTCGGTCATAGTACAGGCAAGAAGGAAAAAATTAACATGATGATAATAATATATATGAATGTTTTAAATCATAAGGGCCATTGGCATTTTTTATCACATACATGTACAGTGTAACTTATACAATGAAACAGCAATAATTTGAGGTCCCAAAATCCAAAGGGTCAAAATTGTGTCAGGACTCATCTTCACTCTAATAAACTTTTAACCTGGTGCCATCAAAATGTAATGAGTGAGTGAATTATTGTTTAAAGCCGCACCAGCATTATATCTGCTATTCACAGCTAGTCTGAATATAAGTGAAAAATTTGATACCAAGCTACATGGAGAATGGAACTCAAAATTAGCTTAAAATGTAACTTTAATTTTTAAAAATTTGATACCAAACAAAGCTACATTCTACGAATGGAACTCAAAATTCGCTTATAAATTTAACGCTTTCAATTTGTGTATGTGACATTCAGATAATAGTTGATAATGAGAATAGTAAAGTTTTGTGAGTTATTTATAAAACACTTGTAGCCAATTACCACACCATTTATACAGAGGAAGTGCATATATAAATAAACTAGTACATTAAGTAAAGTTAACAATTGTTTATTACCAGATAGTAACATGTCACTGATATATAGTATGATGACAATGAGTTATATTTGTTCACTTCCTCAAAAAACCTTACTAGAGATTCGTCAGTGCATTTTACTGGGGGGGGGGGGTGCTCAATGACTGGTTGTACGTGCTTTCTAATCAGAGCACCTCTAACTACCAAGGTAGAATCCCACTAAAGCCTTGTGTTAGAAAATTTGTCAGTTTGCTTACAGGAAAGTTGATGGTTATCTCTTGACTTACCTGTTTCATTCACCATCCTAGAACTGACCACCTATATATGTGAAGGAATGTTGACTTGGGCCTGAAACACCATTTCTCAATGCCAATCTCTACATAAGGCCTGTACATGCTTGTGGTTGCATTTTTTTAACCAGTCTTTGCTTTTACATCTCTGTCATAGTTTCCCGTCTTTTTTAGGGGGCATCAGTCGGGTAGCTACCGTCACTTTTAGTATGTTTCAGCCTTGTAACGTGACTCTCAATCACCATCTTTTGTTACTCTAATTGGAGATTAGACATAAAGTCCATATCTGTGGTTTGTCCCAGCCACAGATTTAATAAAGGTGGTCAGCAGTGATTGTTCTCTATATACAATGTAGATTATTTAGTAAGATGGTTCTTTAAATGTTAATCTACTTTAGTGCTAATTTAGCCTGCACAACCAAACCATAAAAAACTTTGACTTTATCCTTAAAATTAAATTAAAACTAAATCATTGGACTCTAATCAAACTTAACATTAGACTCAAATCAAAACCTTGAACATTGGAGTCAAGACAACAACAAAGATATGTACCAATACTGAAGTACTGGTAATCAAACACTCTTTTGGATCACCAAAACATTATTCTATATGAGCATAGAGTTCTTATTGGTATTTAGAGAACAGACTCTAAACTTAAATATTGTGCCAACTGAAAAGGTTTAATAAGAAGTTTAAAGGGTTCAAACCAACAGGGAAGGCTAGCTATATAAATTTGACTGATTCTTCAATTTTTCTATCAGTCTTTGGCCAACAGACCAGTTTTGGCCTTGGACATCCTTACTATAAGTAAAATTTACTTGAGTTCAATTAATGCTGCCTTTCTGTTAGTAAAATGTTTGTTAGACTTAGATACATTTTATCAAACTTATCTTCTATTAATTTAACATAATTTTTTTCTGTATTTTAGGGTGATTCATTGAAGTATTTCCTAGACAGCATCAATCGTATTGGGAACTTAGTAAGTATAGAGATAAGTAAACGTTAAAGTTCAAAGGAAAATGTAAACCATTCAACCAAGTGGACTATAGTGATACTCATCTTTTAAGTGTCATTGATTGTCATCCCCCTTCCCCTATTGTCCATTGTTATATGACCCCCATCCCTGGATTTTGATCAAACTTGGCACAAAATGTTAACCAACATGAGAACATATGATGCTTACCAAATTTAGGCGCAAAGTTCAAAGGTCATCATGACCCAATGACCAAACTTGGGGGTATAAATTAGCTTCACTGTCGGGTCTAGTTTCAAATTAATAAAAAATGTACTTGAAATCATAGAGATCCATGAGAGAATGCAGAGTGTGACCTGTAGATGACAATTTTCAGATTAGTTGGTCTGTTAAGGAATGGTACTCAAATTGGAAACCTACCCTTACCAAAATGTACCATACTCAAATGCATCATTTTTAGCAAAAATCCACCTTTTTTAATGACTACATCTCACTTCATTTTGGAAAGGCAAGCATTTGAAACTTAAAAGTTAAAATCTGTTTTGACATAATATTCAACAAAGACTGTTATACTATAGGAAAACTTTCTTCTAAGTCTAGCTCAAGATTTAGCAGTCATTGATTGGCAAACAGGTATATTTCAAACACTGATGTGTATTGTTAATTGATAGAAAAAAAATTGAATTATGGGATTAATTTATTGTTGCAGGGTTACATGCCAATAAAGTTGGACATCTTACATGCCAGAAAAGCTACAAAAGGTATAATAGAACACACAATTGACATCAATGGAGTACCATTTCTATTTGTGGACGTAGGAGGTCAAAGGTCACAGAGGCAGAAATGGTTTCAGTGTTTTCAGGGCATCACATCAATTTTATTTTTAGCTTCGTCTAGTGAATTTGACCAGAATATTCTGGAAGATCGAGAAACAAATAGACTCCAGGAATCGTGTAATATATTGAGACAATTGTCAACAATATCAACTTTTCCAATGTGTCAATTATATTATTTCTCAATAAGTTTGATCTTTTACAAGACAAAGTGAAACAAGTTAGCATCAAGGACTATTTTCCGGATTTTGAAGGGGATCCTCACAATTTAGATGATGTACAAGAGTATGAACTAACATGTTTGACCAGAGGCGACGGGAGAGAAGTAAGCCTCTCTTTCATCACTTCACAACTGCCATTGACACAGAAAATATTAAGTTTGTCTTTCAAGCAGTCAAAGACACCATTTTACAAGACAACCTCAGGTCACTTATGTTACAATGATGTAGTTTAAAATTTATTTCTGTGTTTTCTAGTTTTAATTTAAAGATAGAAGTCAAACCATAAATGCCTGCCATGGTGATACAGTTTATTACCATGGTTACCTACAGGACCTGATTTGTTGCCATGGCAACTGGGGCAGCTTAGGCCTGGAACATTTCTATATAAATATATGTGTAAATGGATATATCCATATTTGTTACTGGATTGGTTTATCCCCAGAAATAAATAGTTTTATTTAATGTTTTTATGTTTGTATACATAAATTTATATAAACAATAAGTTGCTCAAAAACTTTGAGAGACAAAAAAGCAACATGGAGGAAGTAGTGATATCACTTCCTGTTAAAGGCTTGTGACTTCCTGTACAACAGCTTAAATGTTATTGTTTTTGTTTTTCCTATATGGTCAAGCTATTTCATGTGTAAAGGAACTGTCATGAAGAATGGATATTATTTTATATACAAGGATTTGGTCTATAATTACTAATTATTATTATTAGATGTATGGCGTATTCATCAAACTGTAATTTATTTTGTAGTCGCCAAAAATTTAGAATCACAGACCTGGTAACAGTTCCATTATCATTCCTTAAATAATATTTTCCTTAACTGAAATTTAGAAAATTTTGACAACCTTTTTTTTTTGTCTAAGAATAAACATTTAGGAAAAACTAAACACATATGTCATAAGCTTGAAGAGGTCCTCAATATAACATCTTAAATTCCTGAATATCTTAGAACAGAATTATTAAGATTTCAAATTTGCCTGATTTAAGATAAGGAAAATCTTAGTTAAGGAATAATAGTGAAACCAGGGCCTGAAAGTTTAACATTTATACACACCACAAACACAATGTAAGTCAGGATTGGTGTGTTGAACAGCAATATTTGAATACCGTTTTTAATTATATTTTTCCCCCAAAACCATATTTTATTAATAGTTGTAGATTTGATATAATATAAATTGAAATTTGGCTTCTGTTATTAATACATATATTCCATTGTAAATCCTGTACATGTATTTTCATTTTGTGTAGAACAGGTTCGTACAGGCCTTGAAAAGTCCTTAAATTTTTAGGTTTGTCCTAAAAAGACCCTAAAACAAGTCTGACCCTATAAAGCCCTTAATTTATCCTTACGGCCCTAAAAAGTCCTTGAATTTGGCCAGTTGGGTGTCTGTATTTGGATATCAAGTAATTGCAAATAGACTGATATCAATAAATAATTAATTGACAAGTTATGTTTAAATGGGCAAATTAAAGGTACCTGGCCCAACCGAACGCCCACTTAACCTCCACTTCAAGTGTCATTACTATGGACACGTAAATAATTGTTTTATTTATTTAATTGGCTTGCACCAATATTTTTTTGCTAAAATTGTCCCTTTGATTAGGCCTTAAATTTGCAAATAAGACCCTGAAAAGACCCTAACAAGTCCTGAAATTTGGAGTCCAAATGTCTGTACGAACCCTGTAGAAGCAAAATTTGACTAAATTAGCTAATATTCCAATTTTGACATGCTATAGTTTTAGCAATTTAGATGATAAAATCATGTAGTTTTTTGCTAGGTTTTTAGTTCAGATGAATTTTGCAAGTCCAATCCTAAGTTGTGTTCAAAAGAAATCATTAAATTATTGTTAAAATGATTGAAGATTTTCAAGAAACTTAATAAGTGACCCATTCACTAAATACCATATTTTTTTTTTATTTTTTTTTTTTAAACTTTCATATTTTATGATCTTAAAAGATCGGAAAACTTGTTATTATATTGAAGTTATAGGTTGTTATAAATGAAATTTGTTAATTAATTACCCACCCACCCTACTTTCGTAAAAAACTGCCAATTTACATTGCCAGCATTAATGGAACAAGTTTTCTGATTTCAAATCGTTAGAATTAGAAAAGCCAAGTAAGACTGCTGCTGTTTCACTTGGATTATCATAAATTTCGAAGTGAATTTTTTCCTATTTGAAATTGTTTTGGTAGTACATGTTTACTGATGTGATCAAGTTTAGAAACCAAAATGCCAAATTTTGCTGCTTTTAAAGTGTGTAAAATGATTTATTTTGAAAAATTATCATTTGGTACTGTATGAAGTGGTAAAACGAGTCAAGATTTTTTTTATTTAAAAAAATGTAAATAAGCGACTTACTAAATTGTTTATATTCAGAAAACATCAAAATTTGTTGTTAAACTATATTTTAATTTTGAATTATTAGTAATAATAATAATTATTATTGTTATATTATTAAGATTATAATGTTAAATTTTTTGCTATTTAGTTGATATATATAACCCACCGTAATATTTAAAATTGTATGTTCAACTGTACATGGTCATAGCTATATTTATTGTAGACCTAAATACCAATTAAATTCTTCAGCAAAAGCCTCATTTTGACTTTAATTTCAGAAATAAATACACGCTTTTCTGAAATACTAGGGGAATTTTGTATTGGGGTCAAGATTAGTTGTAAGCATAATAAGTCAAGTGACCAAATGTGAGAAGCCACATGAGCGTGTGTGATGTGTTCAAATTAAAACTAATGTGTTCATTTAAAAAGAGTCCAAAAATTTTTCTTCCATGGGGCCAGATTTTACTTGTTCATGTTGGAAACAAAATCTTTTTTCAGTAGTACCAGTACTTATAGACATTAATTTGATATGAATTACTGTAACATATACAGTGGTTCAGTTCATAAAGAGCCAGAGGGTGTGGTTGTGATGCCAGATTTTCTACTTCCAAGTTCACGTAGTTGTAGGATCTTAACTACACATTGTTGTAGCTAGCAACAGCTTTTTGTACAAGGTTAGTGATATTTTATATGAAAATTATCTTTACAAAGACCAAATAATTTGAATTGTTTTAAAGCAAGTTCATAGATTTGTAGTGTTTCACCTGGTTTTCGTAAGTTTGGCGGTAAAATGGGGTTTGTCAGTTTACCACATGATGCCCCATAACTTTTCTCCAGAACATTTCCATTGGTGATGGAATACCTGCAGGTCACGTTACCCATAAAAATAGCGTTACTCCGGGAAATTTTGACGTAAACATTTTCCAAAACCTTGCATACAAATGTTATGGGGTATTGATCATGCGGTACCCTGGCGAACTCCATCCTTTCCCCTAAACTAACCCATAAACTCTTCAATATAAGATATATACTGGGTCGTACCAGGTTTGTAGAAGTAAAGGGTTGACAGGCGAGTACATGTATATCCATGTTTTATTTGTTTTGTTCGTTTTTCACCATGAAGTTGTATTGTTGGGGATACAAAATAGTATAGCTACCTCTAGGGGCTTTTTGTTGCTGAAAATAACAGTTTTCTTTCTTAGATATTGAAAACTTAGTTCAGTATTATTTTTTTGTACTCTGCCATTTACATAATTTCATAGTTATTTTTGAAATAAAAAAATCACATAGTATGTCATATTTTTTCATCAAGAATAAAATCATTTTGTTAATAATTTTGAATTTTTCTTGCCTTTTTTCTCAAATAATTTGTAATACAGTGCAACTTCCGAAAACCGGCCGCCCGTGGGACCGAGGAATTTGGCCGGTTTTCAGAGGGACCGGTATTTAGAAGGCCTATGAATCCGGTAGATCCGATCCGGTCCGAATCTCATCCATTTCCGAATTTTATCAAACTATGTTTTGACATTTAAAAGTTAATGTCAGTGGATTACGATTAGCATTGATCGTAGTTGTAATCTGAAATTCCGTTCTTGATTTTATCAAGTAACTTTAGTTTAAATCTAAAACTAAACATCTGACAGATTAATACTTACAACTGCAGTTCTCAAAATGTATATTGTAATTGGCTGCCTGTGTTGACTCGCTCCGTAAGTGGGAGGTCGTGGTTTCGATCCCCGTCCGGGTCTGACCCAAGACTTGAAAGTGGGTAGTGACTGTTCTTTCGCCAAGCACTCGGCATTACGAAATGAAAGTCATGGTTCTTTCGGATGGGAAATTAAAATAAACGAGGTCCCGTGTCACGGTGGGCTTGGCACGCTAAAAGAACCCTGCTGTATAATGCCATCAGCGCCTATAGCTGGCGACGTCTCGATATAAGTGAATATTCTTGACTGGGACGTTAAACACCATTACTCAACTCTCAACTCATCATCTGCCTGTGTTGACAAGGTGCACGAGGTATGGCCAGTGACAGGAACGTTTTGATATTAAATAGTAAAAATTATTCTTGAAAGTTTCACATTTAAAAAAATATTTTAGTGATAGAATCTACTGATTTATTTGGATAAAGAAAAAATATTCTTAAATATTTCTTAAATATTTCTGATCACCATGATCAGGTAACCAATGACCTAATTCAAGTGGAGGGGTACTCTATAGGTAGAAATCTCGAAATGATGAAAAACTAAGAATATCATTTAAAATACATTTATTAATCTCACAAAAAAAAACCCAAATAAAAATAATAAACAAAATGCAAATGTAAATAAATAAACGCAGGTTTATCATACACTATTTCATCAGCTTGAAAGCACTAGATTAAAACCAGTACAACATGTGTACATTATCACACGCTGATTGGATTAACTGACAAGAGAAAATAACTTTCCGTTACGGTTCAACGATGCATTGCGACACCCGACGGTCGGTTTTTGGAGGCAAAATATTGAGATGTAGCGTAAATTCGGCACTTAAAAAAGGCCGGTATTCGGAATTCAGAGGGGCCGGTTTATGGAAGTTTTTTTTAATTTAAACAAAGAAGGATAAATTTGGGACCGGCCCCGCGTGTTCGGTATACAGAGGTGATCGGTTTTTGGAAGGGCCGGTTTTCGGAAGTTGCACTGTATTATGTTAATTTTCACTCTATCTCATTTTGATTTTTTTTTATAAGTACTGTTGTACACAGGTACCTCATATTATCAACTGTTGTATGGCTATGTTCTAAAACTTATGAGCAGTAAATTTGATACGAGTAACAGCAGTGTGTCTCTGCTCGAAAAAATTATAAGTTTATTAGTAAGAGGAAACAAGCTGCTGTTGATATTATATTTATGTACTTAACTTCATGTTTAAGTTTAGAAAAACACATTATTTATGTTTGTAAATGCAAATGCATAAATTTAATGATATTTATTTATCATTCATCTATATGCAAACAACATTGACCTGTCAGCTTGATCTTTCATGAAGAATATTCATATATGATGATGATCCACCCAATGATTGGTGGTTTAAGGATTTGCAGTTAACACATGAACATTGCAATTTTCCCAAAGGGGAAATCAACACCTGTGTTTCCTATACATTAATGTATCGGTCCATTAGAAGCATTTAAAACAAATGTCAAGTTGACAGGTCAGTGTGTTTGCCTATACCAATCATTTGTTTGTGATGCAAGAAATAAATGAACAAGTACTAATAAACAGATAAATCAGTTAATAAATAAATAAATTAAATAATAAATAAATAAGTTTTAAGAAACAAATTTCAATTTTTTTTCATGAAAAATTATACTTACAAAATTACTTTTTACAGTAATCAATACATCAAACTATAAGCAATATCTCTGGCACTATAAGAAGTACCGTACTAAGCCTAACAAACTATATCTATAGAGTATTATTTATATAGGCAAACAACATTGACTTGTCCACTTGACCTTCATTAGGAATATTCACATAGGACAATACCCAATACATGTGTATTGTTTGGATTTGCAATTACTAGTAATACATAAACAATACATGGAATAAACACATGTGTTCTTCATATATAAAAGTACTGGTCTTTAATTAAATATTTAAATAAAAGGTCAAGCAGACAGGTCAATGTTGTTTGCCTATACCAGGTGTGTTATTATGTCAATGTTGTGTTACATAACTGCTAATTTACGATATCTGCTTATTATTAAATTTTAGAAGAAAAATAGTAAAATAAGAAAAATTTAAAGTGTAAAAGAGGGAAAAAAACCAAAGTTTTATATTTTCAATAAATTGCCACTTTTGTTTATACATGTATGATTCGAGTAAGTGTGACAACTCGGTGCGAAATTTCTGGTATAGATTTGAGTGGAAAGTGAATAAAGTGTATGTCTGACCAAGCTGATGTTTTGTGTATAGTTGTGTTCATAAATGTATGAAATCCTACTTTTTCATCCATTGTAATCCGCACACGTTATGTATTGAAAATATGATAGGAAAATTGGTTTATATATATACACATATACGTGTATTATATAAGTATATATATATGGGGAGTGGGTTTATATGTTCAATAGTTTTCAATAATTTATTTGTGTATTCCTGTACTTGGCTGCGTTTTCAATATTATTAGTTTCAATTTAAGAAATTTCATTAGACTTGGTTGACTAAAATGTTCATGCTAAAATTGTAGGTCAATGTTTTTTCCAAATATTCATTTATCAGTTGCTTTTTAATCAAAATTCATGTTCATGTACCATGTATCATTCTTTTCATGACATGAATAGATATAACATGAAATTGATCATGGATGGCATTCAAGTGCTTGAACGTGAAAGTGGACTAAGCAACATGTAATCTGCAATACTAAACAGGAATGAAGCTGACCGAAAACATTTGGGGGCAAGTTCATTTCAGAAAAGAAGCTGTAATAGCTAAAATGTGTCAAATTCAGAGGACCAGGCTTATATATAGGAGCCATAGGCTAGTCGGCCCTTGCTAATCCTAATCCCTGTGGTAAAACAGAAGTTTTAGACACACATAATCTCTTTGGTCATAATTTGCTGGAAAGCTGAATATTCTGACCAGATAATTGATCACATAGTTAAACATTTTGCAGGTACTCTTTTAATCCATTTTGCTGACTTGCCTGGTTTTAAAAGAGTTGTCTATCTTAGATCAATGGTTAAAGTGTCATATTTTTCATGTCATTGCATGCTTCATTGTTGCTGAATTCATATTATATCTGTCATTCATTTCTGATCACTGAACACTATTTTTATATTTTTAAACTTCCTTTTTCATACTTGGTGCAATTCTGTGAAAACTTTTGCTTACATATTCCATATCTTAAATTGGTGCTGATTTGAATTCATTTTTGTGTTGTTGTGTTTTCTGTTAAGAGTATAGACATTATTTTTTTTTATTTCATCATTGAATTTTTAGGTGGGCCAAAAAGTTAACCTATATGGTTAATCAAGTTATTGATAGATTTCAATATACACATATAGATATATAAACTGTAAATTGGGAAATTTTTGCGTCGGTTAATATGTGAAAACTGTCATTTCAAGGTATTTGCATACTTTTATTTTTGTTTCATAGGAAGTTGATCAGTGAAAATGTAAGTGAATTATATCAAATTAAAATATTCACAAAAAAAATGTTTTTGGGTCTTTTGAATTACCATATTATGAAAAAGGAAACATTCGAACATTTAATTTTCATGTCACTCAAAAATTTCAAGTCATGTGAATTATAATTATGAAAATGGAATATTAACAGAATTATATGAAAATGGAATATTAACAGAATATTCACATATATATTAAAAAATTAAATATTCACAGTAGTTAAATTTAGATTTCTTGTTACTCTCTCGTATTTATGCAAAAATAAAATGAATGTGAAAATTTCCTGATTTATAGTATCGGTACTGTAGATAACTTTTTTATCGCGAGTAGAAAATTTCACGTCAAGACCATCTTATTAGCGAATATTTGAATTCGTGTTTGGAATCTTATTGAATACAACATATGTATGTCAACATAGAAATATCTGTGTGCTGAAAATATATGCGTGATATTTGAATTCGTGAATGGGATGAGTCGCGAGTTTACGCGAAATAAAAGTGATCTACAGTATTTAGAGAGTACATTATTGTATTATCAAGCAAAGAAATATTTTTGCAGGGAAAATATAATGTATCATGTTACATATTTTGAATTATGAAAAAAAATGATCAACTGACATTGTTAGATGTGGCAAAAATGATCCACTGGCATTGTTAGATGTGTCATAAATGTTTATGTGGCAAAAGTGATCCACTTACATTGTTAGATGTGTCATAATTGTTTATGTGGCAAAAATGATCCACTGGCATTGTTAAATGTGTCATAAATGTTTATGTGGCATAGAAGTTAGATGTGTCATAAATGTTTATGTGGCATAGATCAATATTCACATGTAAACTTATTTATTAATGCTGGAAAAGAATAGCTAGACCAGATCTTCAGTAATATGAAGATTTTCAGACTTTTACATCTACATGTGGCCTGTTAGCCAATGTGCAGGCTGCTAAAAATCAGGTTTACAGTAAATAAGAAACATCCACAATAATTTTTCAGACAATGTTCAGACCTCTTAAAAATCAGTTTTTCAGTAAATAAGAAAGATCAAAAAAAAAAATTCTGGAGTTTTACATCTACACATGGCCTGTTAACCGGTGTGCTGATCATGTAAAAAATAAGTTTTACAGTAAATAAAAAATATCAACAAGGATGTTTTCAAGTAAATTAAATTGCACATTACCAGGTATTACTTTTCTGTCAAGTGATGGTTACAGTAATTTACTTTTCATAAGCATTTTTAGAGTATTAATTTTTCAGTTGTTTCCAAATTGTGGATTTTGTTGATTAATTTTTTTCAAGGTCCCTTTTCAAATAATCAGAAAAATCCCCGATTTAAAAAGATTTTGCATTTAAGGTAGATTGTTAGAACAACATGGTACTAGTAACTTGTTATTCAAGTGCTGATCTTAATTAATAGCAGTTAACTTTTTGCACTGCTTTTAATTTGCTATAAGGAAGATCATTGACTTCAATGTCAATTGAAAGACCAGAAATAATAGTTCTTTTTCATTAGGAAGTGTGAGTTTTATCCTGGAAGAAATTATTTTTGTAATACATTAAAGAATTCTAAGGCCATGATAAAGTAATTACCATACCTAAGCTTCAGACATAAAGGTAACTGATACTTGGTAATTAAGCACCTGTGTTTTGTAGAAAACAATTCTATTAATGATATTTTCATTTTCCAGGAGACACTCCTGGTTTTACATATGTATTTATTATCCTTGGTAAAAATAAACTCGGGATTAAAAAAATTTATATTGCTAAATGTACTGCTGAAATCGACCAATCAGAAAAAAGGAAAACATGTACCGTAGTCATATAATACAGTAATTATAATAATTGGTCACAAATTCATTTTCGTGTGCACAGTGACTTCTGTCAAATTATAAGTCATCTAAATGGCATATATTAATGTAGAATTGATCCAATGTACAGACACACACTGAAAGTAACATTTACACAAATGTTCTACTAGGTGTATTCTAAACTAACAGGTCCATTATCAGGTATTATTAGAAAAAACCATTTCTTTATCTTTTATGTTAATTAATACCGGTATTCAAATATTTATTTATTTTCTCTGTGCCATAGTCTGTAATCCTCCGATCTTAACTTTAGTCTAAGCTTTACTCATGTTTTATTTTATTTTTTATGTTTATTTCAATACCCCCTTTTAAAATGCTGGACAAATTGTGTTTGGAGTATTGTATAACCATTTTCGTTGGGAGTTTCTGGTCCTTATTTTACCATGAACTTTGTGACAGAATGGTTCAAGCTGTGACAGAATGTTCCTGAATGGTTCAAACTTTGTTACATGTATATACACTGCCATCCACAAATAACTTTACAGAATTATATTTGCAATAGGATTTATATTATAATCAGAATTGAAATATTGAATTTTCTGGAGAATTTGAAAGTGATATTTTAACATAATGATCTAAATGCATGCACAAAAATGTTTTTCTTGAAACTTTTTGAAATTTAGAAAAAAATATAAAATTGTTGGAGAAAATATACTTTTCAAAATAAAAAAAAAAACTTATTTAGCTGAAAAAAACCTCAGCTTTAGCATAATGACGTTTTATTTTAAAGTATATGTTTAATGAAGATTAAAAGTCCGTAATGATGGACCAGTTTTAAACATGTACTGGTATTGTGATGTGTGGAAGGTAGTGTAGTGTGCTCTACCCTTGGTATCTTCTTTACCTTGACTACCACTTTATTGCTGTACATGTGTCTGTTAACAAAACTGCTGACAATTTCTGTGTTTACATTTTTGAATTTGTATTTTCTTTAATCCCATTTTATTCCTACAAATAGCACAACAGTGACCAGATACGACTTTCATTTTTAAAGATTTATCCAGTTAAATTAGGCTTATCAATTGAAAAGTTGTTTCGTTAGAAAAATCCCAATAAATTAGGCCTGTTAATTTAAAAGATTAGCCCAAGAGCTAGTGGGGTTTGAAATATGTGTCAATGGCCAAAAGCTTTGAAGGTTGTTTCTGATAGAAAAATGTCTGTAGTTTTCGAATTTGGGCGTCTTGTGAATGAACTCGTTTCCGATTTTTTTTCAGACGCGAGTTTTTACACTAGAATCGCATTTTTCAGCCGGTTTTTCGGTAATTTGATAATTCTGCATTATGGACGCGATATGGCCTTAAAATGTCTTATTACTGATGCGGTTATCAAGAATTATGATCATTGTTGACATTTAAGTTAAAAACTTTCTTGATACATTTCAGATTTTTTTTTAAAATAACTATTTTAGGAAAAAAATAGACCAAAAATTTTGCGTTTTTAATATTTTGCCCTCTTTTATGTCTTATAAAAAAAAATAAAAGCATTTAAGTGAAATGTTTTACCATATTGTCACAGCCTAATGTGTTTTGCATTCAATAAAAGTAGCTGCATATCATTTGGTAGGAAATTGCGGCACCCACAGTGGAAAAACTTTCCCCTACCCCAAAAATTGCAAATTTCTCAAAAAATCGATCTTTACTACAAATTTTGCTATTAGTTGCCATACTGATTGTTATACCGTGTAAGCTTTAATACTTGGGTGACAACATTGAAGACCTCTAACTAAAAACTTCTTGTTAAGCATTCAATCTCAATTTTGTGGCCAATTTTAAACAACCGAGTTTTGCGTTTTTACTTAATCTTTATTCGTTAAAGTCTTGTAGCGCATTCAAAAAAAGCCTGATTATCAATATACTATTTTATTTAGAATCCCTGATGTGTGTGCTTTATTGTGCAAGTATAATGTGTAACAAAATCGTCACATTAACCCATTACCCACGATTTATTCTTCCCCTACCCCAATATGCTAACGATATGCGAATTCACGGGATATACTGTGTTAGTGCTCTTAGACAGGCTGGTTCAAAATAACTCGTATTCATTCAGAATTATAATTTCATTCATCATCAGTGTCTTCACTATCACTACTGTCGGATTCACGTACATCCTCATCTTCTCCCATGTCATCCTCTGTAAAAGTTGTACTGTCCATCTTCAGTCTTATATCTTTCGGAATCTGTTCACCTTCAAACCAGTGAATCGCATACTTGTTATTTTCTTTTTTCCATCCATTTTCTTGTGGAGTATTTAATGTAGGACAACTGCAATTGGCATGTTTCCAAAAATATGCAACATATTCTGTTCGGAGGATTTTCTGAACAAGAACACTTTTACAAGGAGGTAGTGAACTCGGATCGGCTCCTTTGAGCTTTTCTAATGGGTCAGTTTGATTTGTTGGAGCGTATTTCTCTCTGAAAATGGCAAATCGTGCCTCATTTACTGTTTTAATGTTTTTTTGCCATACATTTCACAGACAAAAGATTCCATTACCTTCATATCTCTTTCATTAACTCTTTGATTTGTTCCAATATTTGAGAAAACGCTTCTGAAAGTTGCACTTTTTTCAACGATATTATAAGGCCTAATTTTACCTTTTCTAAGAAATGCTGCAGTATAATCACATCCAGTGAAAGCATGGATAGCTGGAAGAACTTGGCACATTTCGATCCCAATTTCATTGGACAGTTTTGTTAGATCAATAAATCGCCTAGTATTGGTGCCGTCAGTGCCTGAATCCATCCATATGTTTGCATGTATTTGGTGACAATGATACAATAAAATAACCATTACATCCGTGTCATTTGCTCTAACCACTACGTTAGGAGAATCGGACCTTGAGGCAATGTATTGCACATGTAAGGTGATCCTGGTATCTGCCTCCTCGTGGGTACAGGCAAGATTGGACACTTCACTGCACACTACTGTTGCATCATTTTCGCAATAGAATTGATGGCAGTGGTCCTCTGTTGCATAATATAATGTATGGCCTGCAAGAATGTCAGCATAGTTATCATTCTTCCATTCTTGTAGCAAAAACGATAGTAATGACCTCTTGAAATTAGCAGATTTCAAAGCTGAACGGAAATCATGAGGTCGCTTTTGTTTTGGGCCCATTACTACAATATCTGGTCCACTGCTCTCTCCTCGCATATCTCTTTCAATATCTTTGATGGATGGATGGACATATGTGTCACAAACAAAGTGTATTTCTTTTGCCAGTTTACATAATAGCTTGAGAATGGTTTTGGCTACACCTTCAAAAGTATCTGGTAGGTTTGACAGCAACTGTATAAGGAACATGGCATCAACGACATAAGCATCAATTTGATTTGCAGCTGGAGGATCAGAATGAGCCTTGCTCTCTAACATTTTCATAAGTATTGATTTGTCGGTTTTATTCATATTCCCGTCAATTTGTGCAAGAGCTGGCGGCACGGGAGTGAGAGGATATTCAAAAACTTTCTGCAAGTTTATATCTGTTGTCGTTGCCAAAAACAAAAGCCTACCAAATAGATCACGTGAACACTGTAGCTGTATGATTTTCTTTGCTTTCACCTCAACCCGAACCTTAAGTGCCAAAGATGCAAAAGTGCGCAATTTGTTTCTTGTAATAGGTTTTTCAAATCTAGAGGGATCTGCAAAACAGCCATTTCTAAAGTCGTGAAAAGATTGCTCGCCATATTTTACACAACTAAGTATCTCATTTTTCACATCATCTTTGACTCTGTTACCAGTTGATATGCACAGGAGATCCTCATTTCTTATCTCTGTATCAAACGGATTCTTAGTTGCTTTAATACAGTCGATCAAACTACTTACATCTTTATTATCTCTCTGAATTCGCGACGGCTTGAGCTCTTGATTCACATCCCCCTTTTTCCGGATTCCAGTTTTTGAGAGAAGAGCACCAACGATAGCACTGCGGACACTTCGTGTAATCATCCATCTTCGCCTGGCCGTATATGACTGGCTGAATGCAGAAATGCCAGTTAGACGAGATGCAGCATCAGCATTGATTGTCTGCTCAAGTGTCATGTCCACTGGAATTCTGGAAAATGATTTATTCGAGCGTCTTATAGACAAACCACCATTCTCAAGCATTGCTCTTGCTTGTGGATGACTTATATCAATGTTAAGTAAATTTAAGTGATAGCGTGTCATCCATCTTGCATAGTTTGGTCTATTAGCTGCAAAAAATACTGGACACATTTTTCCTAAGCAGTAAGTAAATAAAGGTAGATCGTTAGTTCGACAAGATCTACTGAAAAGTAACAGAAGTTCAACTAATTCAATATACATAAACCAATACTGTGCTGTTGATCCATGGTTTCCAGTTCTTGTGTCATTGGAAAAGGCTTCATACATATCAAAAATAGATTTTAAATTTTCTTGCTCTAGAACGTTTTGCATTTCTTCTGAAGAAGTATTTGTAATGAATTGTTCTAACTGCTCGTATAAAGATTCAGATATCTGACCATGCTCTTCCAGAAAAGACCGAAAATGGAGAATACGGAAAGAAAGAGATAATATAGTATGCATTCTCTGACATCTGTTATAATGCTTCCCTTTTATGAACCCATTTAGAGACCCTTCTGCCAGAACTTTGGTCTCGGTTAGCACATATGGTCCGCCAGAGCCCTCAATTAAGTGACCAAGAGCGCCAAAATATGCCAACATTATATGGAAAGGACCAAAACATATGAAAATATTGTCGTACTTTGGTGATTCTTCCGATTGTATCTGCATCGCTGGTTTAGCTATGGCAAGATCATAGTGGACAATTGCTGTGTTATCAGAACATTCCCGTGCCACAATCTGCGATCGACGTAATGTTTCCGACACCACATCTAATCGGGTCGGTGGCAAACTTATATTGTCCATATAGCCTATCACTTGCTCTGGTAGATGATCTACTGTGATTAGAGAATTCCATCCTGACCACATGGGTATATTAGAAAATAAATGGTGACAAATCACCCATGTTAAATCCCTTTTTCTGGTCTCATTTAAATTAGAGGGGTCCGAAATTGCTTTTACGGGATATTGAAATTTTGTTATTTTTGGACGCTTTCTGTAAGATTCTAAAATAGGGTCCTCAATATCTAAAGAGCGTTTACGTTTCAATGACTTTGTTTGTGTGGATACTTGTGGAATTCCTAGAGAGTCCCCCATTGAATGTTGTTCGTCGGGAGTGTTCTGGTAACATATTCCAACTGTGTCGTGCAAAGTTCCGCTTCCAGACAAAGTCTCGGTGTTTTCATCATAATTATCCCAAGCCGTTCCGGTTGACAAGTTTGGAATTTTCAGTAATCCATCAGGAGTTAGCTGATTCCTGTCTGATATTGTCATTGCAAGTTCAGTTTCAAGTGTCTCCGCAACATGGTAACTTATTGAGTGCCCTAAATGATTTAGTACTTCAATAATTTTCCTACTACCAGTCATACTTTTAAAACCCAGTCCAAGACATAAATGTTTTGATGGCTTTATTTCGCCATTGGTTACAGCAAACAAAGCATCATCTGCTGCTGAACTGATGCATCTATTCATTCTTTCAGAAGGTTCTTTTGTTGAAGACCCTGTATATAGAGTTTTAAAAAACTGCATAAGTATGTCTGGGGGGTTAGCTTGGCCTTTCTGTATTTCATTTACAGTCAATGGGTTCTGTAATTGGGGACATGTCTTTGACATTTCTAATATTGTATTTCGCAACTGGTATGCAGCTTCAGTGACTTTGGAATTTAATAAAAACGTATTATGGAAACCTATAATCTGATCTGTATCTAGAAAGCTTGGATATAATATTTTGCCTTGTCGTTTACCTATTTTACTCATGCAAATATCATCTTTGAAGTGATTTAGAAGTTTTACTTCTAAAGTCTGGATGGTATATGAGGAGCAATCAAGACCAATGTCCATCAGCATTGTAGTGTAATATTCATACAAGGAGGCAATTGTTACAGCTTGACCTTGTGCTATAACGTTTTTATTTATGTATTCGGTCAACCATTTAAATGCTTTTTCGTGTCCTAGCCTAATGTTGCCATATTCTGTCTTAGCAGACCCGGGTATACACCTCTCAGAAAGATTTAAGTAATGTTTTCGGCAGCTATGGTGATATTTAACCTCTTTAGCAACAAAATCTATATCACAAACTCTGGCAATCATATCTGTATCACCCAGAACCATTGCAGCATTTTTTATTTTTTCTCCCGCTTCCAAACTTTCACAATTGCCTAACTGTTCCCTTTTCTTACCCTTCGTCAGGAGGCCACAAAACAAACATACGGGAAGAAAAATACCGGAGGAGGAAGTTTCGTCCGATAAATGTTCAGTGTGGGATCTTAAAGTGTAAGAAACTTCTTCTACTTCTACAGTGGAAAAAGACTCTAGTTCTTTTTTTGAGACAGCAGTGAAGTTCTTGTAACACATTCTGTGATAACCATTGGTTTTAGGATCAAAGTTTTGAGGAAGATCTTGACAAATTTGTTTATATTTGTGGGATTTTGTTTTCGAAAGACGATATTCAGCAACTTTTGCCACTTTACTCCATGTTGTTTCATCAAAAGGTTTAATTTCTATATCTTGGAAACGTTTATCGACATGAAGGCAACAAACAAGATTTGTTTCATCTGTGCTATCGCCCTGTAATATCTGTTTCCCCTTAGATGTATCCAGCCGTGTGCTGGCCATTTTGCAACACTTCTAATTGAAATGACAATGAGTTATCACAAACAAATCGCAAAATATTATTTACAGTGATTTTAATTCAGTCACGGAATCAAATAGAATTAACAAACAGATTACTTATCTGCGTCAAAACTTCATTGATTCTATTGTGAACACGGATTCTTTTTAAAAACAAATATTAAATAAAATCAACTTGTTCACACGAAATATAAACGGTAACAAAACAATAGAAAAAAGGGGTGAATAGTTTTTTCTTACTTATCATAAACAACAACCATATGAAAGTATCTATAATTGCAACCACGTGTGATTTGCAATGACAGAAAACGTAACACAAACGCTTTGCGCAGCGCCATCTGCCGAGTCATACAAAAGGGCGTGGCACTATCATTGCTTAATAATACAAAAAATCAAAGCATTGAATAAACAAGCTAACAGCGTAATTTACTATATGTTTCAAGTACAAATTTACGTTATAACACTCTACCGTGTTTAAAATCTCACTGCCTGAGAACGCACAAGTGTAAAATCAATATCTCGCGAACTCGCTTATTTATTGCATATGGGGTAGGGGGAAGAATAAATTGTGGTGAAAGGGTTTGTGTGACGATTGTGTTATACATTATACTT
This sequence comes from Anadara kagoshimensis, assembly GCA_021292105.1. Classification (NCBI taxonomy): domain Eukaryota; kingdom Metazoa; phylum Mollusca; class Bivalvia; order Arcoida; family Arcidae; genus Anadara; species Anadara kagoshimensis. The sequence continues at coordinate 43,412,364 of CM037861.1, read as the reverse complement.
GCACAATAAAGCACAAACATCAGGGATTCTAAATAAAATAGTATATTGATAATCAGGCTTTTTTTGAATGCGCTACAAGACTTTAACGAATAAAGATTAAGTAAAAACGCAAAACTCGGTTGTTTAAAATTGGCCACAAAATTGAGATTGAATGCTTAACAAGAAGTTTTTAGTTAGAGGTCTTCAATGTTGTCACCCAAGTATTAAAGCTTACACGGTATAACAATCAGTATGGCAACTAATAGCAAAATTTGTAGTAAAGATCGATTTTTTGAGAAATTTGCAATTTTTGGGGTAGGGGAAAGTTTTTCCACTGTGGGTGCCGCAATTTCCTACCAAATGATATGCAGCTACTTTTATTGAATGCAAAACACATTAGGCTGTGACAATATGGTAAAACATTTCACTTAAATGCTTTTATTATTTTTTTATAAGACATAAAAGAGGGCAAAATATTAAAAACGCAAAATTTTTGGTCTATTTTTTTCCTAAAATAGTTATTTTAAAAAAAAATCTGAAATGTATCAAGAAGTTTTTAACTTAAATGTCAACAATGATCATAATTCTTGATAACCGCATCAGTAATAAGACATTTTAAGGCCATATCGCGTCCATAATGCAGAATTATCAAATTACCGAAAAACCGGCTGAAAAATGCGATTCTAGTGTAAAAACTCGCGTCTGAAAAAAAATCGGAAACGAGTTCATTCACAAGACGCCCAAATTCGAAAACTACAGACATTTTTCTATCAGAAACAACCTTCAAAGCTTTTGGCCATTGACACATATTTCAAACCCCACTAGCTCTTGGGCTAGATGTTTCATATAAAAAAAATCCAAAAAATTATTTCAAATCCCAATAAATTAGGCTTGTCAATTTAAAAGATGTTTCATATAAAAAAAATCCAAAAAATTATTTCAAAGATCAACCAAATTAGGCTTGTTCTTTGATAATAAACATGCATACATCTCTAAGCAATCTTCAGAATCCTTACCGACAAGATAATTTTAAACAGTTTTTGGACCTTTAGGTTGTATATTATATCATTTATGTAATTACAGTAAAACTCACAATTCATCACCACCAATTGTTCAAATTTTGGTGTTATAAAAGGAGGGAGGCTTCTATAGAAAAGAAAAACAATAGAAGAAATTCATTTTGGGAGTTTAGATATAGACTGGAAATAAGGGAGGTGGTCACAAATGCATTATAAAGGGTTTTGGTTATAAACAAGGGAGGCTCATACAAAACAACAGCAAAAAAGGCATTTTAGGACTAGAAACATAGTCCAGCGAACAAAGTGGCAAAGTTATCAAGTGCATTATAATGAGGTGTTACTGTACACTTGTATCGTCTAAGTCATTAACTCACCGGTGACCTTTGGAGTGGTGTAAAAGGAGGAAGGTGGTTACCCTGTACATGTCATTTCATGTATTGTATGTCTTTTCGTACACTTATATGTCTTAAGCAAAGGTTAAAAGATTTGAAGAAAGCCATTTCATTTCTTTGGTGCTTTAAATACCAAATGCTGATATTGGTTACCATGGTAGTAAAAATAGCAGTTTTACATTGATTATTTGTTGATTATTTTTATAAATAAATAAATAAATAGGCAATTCTTTGATATGGCATCAGTATTAAGCAGCATTTGGATGTATTAATTGGATTTTTATTGTCATATTGAATGTTATTTCATCTCCACAACAATTTAATAAATTTCGTTTCGTTTTTCGTTTACAAAAGTTTGTTATTAACATGTTATGCTAATTCTTAATCATGTGATGTTGAACAATGGTTTCTGTGATGGAGAAAAGAAAATAATCAAATTCTACTCAAGCTTTGAGTAATCTGTGTATATGAAAAGAGGTGAAAGAACTCGTGTGTGTGCGTGTGTGTGTGTGTGATTTAACAGATTTTGTGTAATTTGTGTGTTAAACAGAGAGAGGGAGAGAGACATTTTTAACACAGATTTTTTAGATGTTTCGTATGATAGATACAGAATTATGTTAATGTTAATTGCTGGCATCATCTTGGCCTGTAAAAATAAAAAAGGCGAAAAACAGCCTTGAAGATGATAATAACTGATAAATCTTGTATTTATGCTGTAAGGAAAACAAATTATGTAATAAATGTATATTAACTATACTTGTGTTATGTTATTGGTGTAAAACTTATTGCTCACGGCGAGTTATTCATATGCTCTTTTGTCCATCTTTGATGGTTTTCCTGCTTATGGTCTATTTGTTTCACAATACACTATGGTACAGCTTGTTCTGCTTATGGTCTATTTGTTTCACAATTAATACACTATGGTAGAGCTTGTTCCCACTACGGGGAACTTTATACAATGAAGCACGTTGCTTACAAATAATTGTTGGCTCAAGGATACTGCAAACATAGGCTTATCAAAGCCCTCAACAATAGATAAGTATAATGTATCTGCATGCAAAATTACACTGGATATATTTGACGTCCTATACTTGCACATCTTTTTTATTCTCAATTACACAAGCGGCAGATGTTGCTAGCTAAACAGGTTGTTCTTACCCTTCCGGAGCATCCGGCCTCACTTCCCTGATGGAAGTTTTACTTATTTGCCGGTTTTCGATCTTTTTACTAAGCTTTGGGATTGTAATTTTGTCATGGATAAATTGGTATTTTTGTATTTGATTAACAATATCGAAGGTAACAAGAACACCGGCTTAGTACAATATATGCAGGATAAATTTTTGTTATAAAGACACCATAGTTATCAACTATATTGTGATGTTGACATTAAACTTTTTGCATTCAGTATTGTGATGACAGTTGCGTGTAAGGCACAAATGGTCCCTAAATGCTCTATTACTACTCGATTCGATTAAGCTCGTTCTCATTGATTTAAAAATCTGCTGTGATCAAAGTTTTGCAACATCTATACGAATTCTTTTCTAGTGTTGCCTTTTATGTTTTTCAAAACATTAGATTGTAGTTAAATCATGGATCTTATTCCCTATGACCGCTGAGGTTCCATTCCAACTCTGATTGATCCTAGTGCGAGAAAGTTTTTCTTCCAACCCACAGGTTTTCTTCACCATTTAAACCAGAGCGGGTCCATAAAATGAAAGAATCTTGACCTTGACAAAAGCATCAAGCAGCATTATTCTACTTCATTAAAGATGATAGATTCTCCCAACTTATCCAAGCTCTACAGTTAGTGTAATGTTTGCAAGGAATTTGAACCCCTTGATACTTATTCTCAATTTCAATTTCAAACATTATGGGTATATCCAAAATAACAAGAGGTGCTTACCCTTACGGAGCATCCGGCCTCACTTCCCAGTTAAATTTTCAGTTAACTTTGCCAGTTTCTAAGTTTTGACTTTGTTTTTGGATTGTGATTTTGACATGGACCGGTATATTTGCTTTTTAGCTCACCTGGCCTAAAAGGCCATGTGAGCTTTTGCCATCACTTTGCGTCCGTCGTCGTCGTTGTCGTCGGCGTCGTCGTTGTCCGTCCGTCGTTAAAGATCAACTCCTCAGAAACCACTGGGCCAATTGCAACCAAACTTTGTCACAACAGTCCTTGGGTGGTCTACTTTAAAAATTTTGTCCGACATGTCCGCACCTAATCCAAGATGGCCGCCAGCGGGTAACATAGATTAACATTGGACCCTATGGGAAAATATGTTCAAAGATATTTTTCTCTGAAACTACTGAGCCAATTGGAACCAAACTTGGTCACAGTAGTCCTTAGATGGTACCTTCTGAAACTGGTGTTTTTTAAGTCTGCACCTAATCCAAGATGGCGGCCAGCGAGGAACATAGGTTAACATTGGACCCTATGGGGACAAATCAAAGATCTTTTTCTCTAAAACCCTTTAGCCAATGGGAACCAAACTTGGCCACAATAGTTTTTGGATGGCCCCCTATAACATTGCGGTTTTTGAGGGCCACACCAAATCCAAGATGGCCGCCAGCGGAGAACATATTTTAACATTGGACCTTATGGGAAAATACGTTCAAAGATATTTTGCTCTGAAACTACTGAGCCAATTGGAACCAAATTTGGTCACAGTAGTCCTTAGATGGTACCTTCTGAAAACAGTGTTTTTTTAATTTTGCACCTAATCCAAGATGGCGGCCAGGGGGGAACATAAGTTAACATTGGACCCTATGGGAACAATATCAAAGATCTTTTTCTCTAAAACCCTTTAGCCAATGGGAACCAAACTTGGCCACAATAGTCTTTGAATGGCCCCCTACAACATTGGGGTTTTTGAGGGCCCCACCAAATCCAAGATGGCCGCCAGTGGAGAACATATTGTAACATTGGACCTTATGGAAAAATATGTTCAAAGATATTTTTCTCTAAAACTACTGAGCCAATTAGAACCAAACTTGGTCATAGTAGTCCTTAGATGGTACCTTCTGAAACCGGTGTTTTTTTAAGTCTGCACCTGATCCAAGATGGCCGCCAACGGGGAACATAGGTTAACATTGGACCCTATGGGAACAATATCAAAGATCTTTTTCTCTAAAACCCCTAAGCCAATTGGAACCAAACTTGGCCACAATAGTCTTTGGGTGGCCCCCTACAACATTGGTGTTTTTGAGGGCCACACAAAATCCAAGATGGCCATCAGTGGAAAACATATTTTAACATTGGACCCTATGGGAAAATAAGTTCATACATATTTTTCTCTGAAACTACTGAGTCAATTGGAACCAAACTCGGCCACAATAGTCATTTGGGTCTTTACATTTGGTATTTTAAAATAACATCTGCATTTAAAAATCAACTCCACTTGGCCAATTGCAATGATATTTGGTATGTGTCTTAGTCTTGGAGAATACATGTCAGTCTGCCATATGACTTTTGTCTTTGACCTAAACTTAACCCTCCAGTGACTATGTTGAACTTTTTGGATTAGGTCAGTTTTTCTAAATCTCGAATACTACAATGGTAGGTCAATGATATTTGGTATATAGCTTGATCTTGGATAGTACATCAGTCAGACTGCCTTATGGCTTTTGTCCTTGACCATAATTTCATGGTCCATTGACCAGTTTTTGGATAAGGAAAATTTTTCAGGTTTTATGCATGAAAAGTCGATGATACTTGGATGTATTGTCTCAAAATGTTGAAATATGGTTTAGTTTTGAAAGGAAATAATATTGAAATTTTGTGATAGAAATAAATATTGTGTAATAAATTTCAAGCATTTATTTAGACAATCTGTTGATTTTCATTCTGCAACAACTCTACCTAGGTGAGCTATACAGGCTCCTGGGAGCCTCTAGTTATTCTGAGCACTACAACTGAAACATTCAGCCAGTTGGGCTGTTTAAATAGCTTAAATATCTTTGCACAAAAACAAAGTACACAAACTCTAAATGTATTTTAAACCTTTATTGTATAAATTTCAAACATTGGTAAAAAAATATCTTATATACATATGTACACACTTATTATTGCACGAGTATTTTAGCCAAATATGGCCGCTCCAGCATGTCTTAGGGGAATCAGCACGTGATCGATCACGTGGACTACTCCATTTGTTGCCCCGATATCGGCTTTGATTACTTGACCATTGTTAGCGTAAACATGACCACCTAAAATACATCAGAAAAATACTTTTATTATACAAGTACTTGTTAAAAATATACAGTAATGACCAGTCGACAGTTTTACTTTGAGCTTACAAATTATTGTTGGCTCGGCTCCTAGTCACCTACGAGTATATCTTGACAACTTTTCGGCGATAATGGAGTGTGTATTTCAAATGTAAAATCAAAGACGGCATCAAATTTCTTTATTTCTCACAATTGTTAAATAACAATACAGAGAACATGTTAACATAATTATAAATAAACATGTTGCATGCGCGAATTACATACATATACATTATACATAATATAAATGCTAACCTGGAGGATTGACTCTCTCAAAAATGACACATATAAATTTGCATAGGTTATTTAACAATGACAATTTTTTTGTAGAAAATAATGAATTGTATTTTAACACATTTGGATTTTTTCTATAAAACAGAGGTAAATATTTCTTTCTTTCTTCAGCAAAATTTTTACAAATCATTATGTAATGGAATTCATCCCCAAGTTCTTCAAGACACAAATTACATATTCTTTCTGATTTTGGAAATATTGGACCATCTACCTGTTTCAATGGGTAATCTGTAAATTACTGGTCCTAAATTTACTCAATAAAATTTTGTTTTTTGTAGAAATTGTAGATAACAAATAATATTGAATATCAAAATTATTAATAAACAATCTATAAGATATATCGAGGCATCGAAACAAAAACAAATTTTGTATAGCTAATGTATCTACATGTAAATTGACTTGTAGTCATAAAGTGCTTCACTTGTTTCAGCCATTTTTTATTTCATTACCAATGCTAAATGGTTTGTACATAAATCAACATAGAGAAAGTAAAGCAAATCTTACCACTTTGATGGATCCTTATTGTGTCGTGATGAGCGTCAAGTGTCCTTAGGCGTTCTCTGTTATACAGACCAACAGAGTATTCTGTGTGTGGTACCACGTGGTAAAGCAAAATGTCTGAAAGATTCAATAAACATAATATACAGGAACATACCGTTATAATACCCCTCTATAGCTTTCTCATCCCGCCTATCGCCATTATATTTTGAAGTCTCAAAACCCATTTTCTCTATGATTTACTTTAAAAGTCCATTGATGCCATGAAAACCTTTATATTGCTAAAATTTGACTAAAGAAATGATGGATAGAAATCGAGGCTTTACTGTAACTCGGAAATATTACGACAAATACAAGATCGACCTTCTGCAACATGATGTCGTCTGCTACAAAACACCACGAGAACAGTTAAACAAGGACAACATGAAATCATTACAAGATATGAAGCCTTGGAAGGAACATTGAAATATATGTATGTTTGTTTTCTAGCGCAAAGCAATAGTATTGCACTAACAAGATGTCACGAAAACGTGTTAAAAAATCAAAAAGGTATGTAAACTGTGGCAAAGAGAAGAGGAATCAACTTCACGGTAAAACGGAGTAAGTATCCAAACACATTTTAAAAGTTTGTTGTTTCTTTTTTCTTTCTTTTTATTTTTCTTTATTACGATGTCTTTGTATAAAAAATTACACTAGGCATATTTTGACGTCACATAGTGCCATGTTCCTTTCTTTCTCAATTTTATTTTGCACGTGACGGATGTAGCTAGCTAGACAGGATGTGCTTCCGGTCTCTTATCACCTGTGGAAGTTCACTTAACTTAATTTGCCAGTTTTCAAAGGTTACTTTGCTTTTTGGGATCGTGATTTAGACACATCCTTGTACATTTAAGTTTTTGTTTAATAATGACATCAGCTATTGCCATGTGGATGCTATTCATCAGCGGCTTTCTTCAATGTGGATGATGGTGATTGTATATAAAATAACCGAACCCAGTTTTACAACTTTTCCTTAACTAAGATTTTCTTTAACTTAAATTAAGCAAACTTTGGTAATTTTATTTTAGAACTACATAAATATTTTAAACAAAAAGTCAATTCAAATGTTTTAATCTAGAAGCGATCTTCAAAATAGCCCCTTAAATTCCTGAATATATAAACAATTAATAAAAGTATAAAGATTTGAAATTCTGTGAGATTTAAGTTAAGGAACATCTTAAAAGATTGTGAAACTGAAACCAGAAGCTTTATGACCTACCTTTAAGTAGAGATGGGTTGTGGGTTAAGTGATTGATAACATTTGATCCAAGTCTTGCAAAAGCGGCATTAGTTGGGGCAAACACTGTCAAATTGTTACCTGTAATTATGAAATGTATATCTCAAAATTTGTATTTGCGTTTTAAGTTAACTTGTTTTAGTGCGTCAAGTTCGACCTGGCCGTTTGACCTTTAATTTGAATATTATATTGGGCTAATAGACCGTGTGATTTAGGTAAAACAGTATGTTTCATTGCTATAAACACCCGGTATCTAGTATTACTATATATCAACTGTATATACAGTAAATATGTCTGTTTGAATATTCAAATTAAAGGTCAAAACTTGACGCACTATACCTGAAATTATACAAAATTACATATCAAAATTTTGATTTTCGTTTAAAAAATGAAAATGAACTTTGATGAAAATTACATTTGTGTTATATGGGTTGTCATTGAGAATGTGAAACGGTTGAAAAAAGAAAGTTGGGCCAAAAATAATAGGCTCTTGAGATTCCAGGTAGAGCTTGTTTTATACTAGGAAGCAAGCTTCTTGCAACTATATTGTTTACTCTGGGATTTTGCAACTCTTGGCTTACGAAGGCCCTTAAAAGGTGTATCGTCATTATCACAATGCTGTTGTCTTTCTATCCAAAATTATCCTTGGTATATTTGACGTCCCATAGTTTCATGCTCCTTGATTTCACACGCTGTAGATGTAGTTAGCAGGCTGGAGACGCGTTGGGACCTCACTTCAGTTTATATAACTTAATTTGTCAGTGTTCTTACTTCGCTTTTTCGTGTTGAGTTTCAGAATTGAGAAATGATGTTTAACGTCCTAGTCAAGAATATTTCACTTATATCGCGTCGTCGCCAGCTCTACGCCAAGGTGCAGAAATGTTGCCTGTGCGTTGCGCTGATGACATTATACAGCAGGGTTCTTTATCGTGCCACGCCTACTGTGACACGGGACCTCGTTTATTTTAAGTTCCTATTCAAAAGAGCCGCGACTTTCATTTCATAATGCCGGGTGCTTGACGAAAGAACAGTCACAACCCACTTTCAAGTCTTGGGTCAGACCCAGTCGGAGTTCGAACCTACGGCCTCCCACTTTGCTTTTTCGAATCGTGATTTGAAACGTGTTGAACATGTTTGTGTTTTAATTTGAAATATAGTGTATTAATGAAAATGAATAGGGTGGGCGCACTTTTTAAGAATTGTTTGAGAAATTTAATTTGCTCTTACTGCTATTTGATATACGTAAGCTTGTTAAACTCTGACAGACATACCTTGTAAAGCATTGACTAAATTGGCTGACTTGACCTGGGCTAACAATGTGGAGAGTTCACTGTCGCCAACTACAAGGTCAACAATACTGCCCTGTGGTGGCATCATAACTGTATCAATCACGTGGATATAACCGTTGTCAGTTTTCTTGTCAAGTTCGGTGATTTTGGATCCCTGGATTGTGACAGCCTATAAAACATTTAAATAAACTGTGTTGACTATTTTGACGTTGACATTGACATTGTTTCACGTATATGGTTGAAAAAAAATGTGTTCACGTGCGTGCAAAAAATAATGGACCGTCTTACGTTTTCCATAGGTTTTCTTTTTTGCATTCCATATAACTCATTAAACTTTGCATATCTAATCGGTCCATGTCTTGAAGCTTTGCAATAAATTGAAGAGACATTATTAAAGAAATAACTGTGTCGATAAAAGCAAGACATCGAGGGGGTCATCACGATGTATTACGAGATTTATTCTACTTTGCAAAATGCTGTCAAATTGTCGAGGTTAGACTATTTGAATTGACTAGTTACAGATACTTAGATCGACTTACGTGGTTGTGTTTGTAAATGTTGAATCGAATTTTTTCTCCGCTTAGCGTGGTAAGTTGAAGTTCATTAGTCGCTGCAGAGCTTGGGATCGATCCATCTACAACATGGTATTGAAGTATTTTGGATAAAGCAGCAGTGTCTTTAGACAGGGCATCTAGAGTTGATTGTGGTAATTTTGCAAAAGCTGCATTGGTTGGTGCGAATATTGTATGCTGACCTGCGAAAGAAGAAAATGTTGCATAATTAGGACATTTTAAGTATCCGTCAAGGTTACATTGCATTTTATCCAGATTTCTTTAGATCTTAGTTTATTATTAATCCATTTCCCACTTTTTTTCAGTACAGACCTGTCGAAAGATAAACACTGAACCCTAGATAGGCTGTCGATATATAGCTAACGAGGACCCTAGATAGGCTAAAATTGTATTTTATTTTGCAAACGTTGTAACAAAGCAAGTCCACAACTAAGATGGACGTTTTAACCAACTTGATGATCTAAATGTGCAACAGACGGGTGCAGATTAAAAATTCGAGAAGAAATACATTGCCTAAATTATTGCTGTTCTAATTTTGCAGCACTAGACGGACGGTTCGGAATAAAATTCTTCATCAACAGCGCTCCGACCAAAATTGCGGCCCAGAGTCGAAATATATTTAATATGTTGAAGTGATAAAAATAGAAGCCCTAAAATGTGTTAGAATTGAAATAAATTAAAATAAGGCTTACCGGAAAGTAAGGCACTCGCCAATCCTGCTTTTTGTACCAATGATATTAATGTTGTTTGTCCTCCATCTTGTAAGACTTGTACCAAATCTGCCGCGAAGGCACAACTGACCAAAACCGAAACAAGGATAACCTTAAACATTGTGTCTAAACAAGTAGCTCAGTATTCAGAGAGACGGCTGGTGAAAACTGGTACCGATTGTTAAAATGGTCGGATTATTTATACTAGAAAACACTTATGCAATTGATACACATACACGTGTTTACAAGACAGTTATCGTGACATTGGTGTTGGTCACTAGTAATGTCCACATGCGATACAACACGTGAATGTCCACTTTAAACTGACCATTCTATTAGATAAATTGAAGTGTTTATCATTTTGAATTTAAACGACTTATACTAATAATATTTATTTTAGAAGAATGTACAATGGGAATAAATGCCTAGCCAATGCTTCGAATTAGGGATCAAAAGTCAACCCTAGCTCTATTGTGTCAGCTTTTTAGCCTCAAGTATTGCTTCGTATTTTGCCATATAGATATACCTCAACCTGACACTCACAAATGAGTACATATGAAGCCATGTGACATACGTGATGACTTCAATTTTTTTTTCTATTTTCAACATTTCACAAATGAGTACAATTGAAGCCATGTGACATACGTGATGACTTCATTTTTTTCTATTTTCAACATTTCACAAATGAGTACAATTGAAGCCATGTGACATACGTGATGACTTCATTTTTTTTCTATTTTCAACATTCCTTTTCTACGAGCAATATACCTATTTATGGTCTATTTGATTCACAGTTAAAACACTATTGTGGAGCTTGTTCCCAGTAAGGAAACTTAATATAGGCTTACAAATATACCTGGCTAATGCGTCTGAATAAAAAAAGGTCACCGATGATATTTCTCTATTTATTCATACTATGTCAGTCTCTCGGACTTGAGTTCTGCTTCGCATTTGGACAGGTCTCAAATTATGACACCCATGCACCAAAGGCTTTATTTGTAGCTTTATGACAAATGTGATGAGTTCAATTTTTCTGTTGTCAACTGTCCCTTTCTATGCAACAATATACCTGTTTCACCTGCTTAAATGCTGTATTTGTTTCACAATTAATACGCTATGATAGGGTTTGTTCCTAAGAAGTAAATTCAATATAAGCTTACAAATAAATTGTTGACTTGGGGATATTGCAAGCTTAAGTTTATCAAGGTCCTAAAACGATTTATGGCAGTTCATCAAATACTGCTGATAAGTATGATGTTTCTGTACACAAGAATACCTTGGTTGTATTTCACGCTTCATAGTTCCTTTCACTCCCAATTTCAATTTCACACGTGGCTGTTGTTGCTTGTTGAATCACAGTGCTTGTCCTTCCGGAGCACCAGGCCTCACTGTCCTGATGCAGATTCACGTGTTAAAACTAAATTTGTCAGTTTTCGAGGTCTTTGCTTTTTGGTATTGTTATTTGTATTTAGACCGGTGTGTTTGTGTTTAATTGTTGTCATCTTTATCATTTCTAAAGCACTCCTTCCTTTTATTAATTTCCATTGTTGGTAAAGAATGATGCATACTGCATATTTTTGATTTGCGAAGTATAGTAAACACACCTCATACTTTCAATATTATGACTATAAAAAACATAACGATCCAGAAGCATAATCCTAATGCAAAGTAAAAACTTTGAAATTAAAACTGGCAAATAAAGTATTAACATGTGAACATTTATCAGGAAAGTGGGACTGGGTAACCAGGAGAGATCGGTACTTCTTGTCTGTCTAGCTACACCAGCCACATGTGAAATCAACAGGAACATGAAACTACGGGGTGTCAAATATATCCAGGTTTACCTTGGATACAGAGACATCATAATTATCAATAATATTGTGATGGCGGCAATAAAACTTTTTAGGGCCTTGGTAAGCCTTTGCATCCAATGTCCCCGGGTCAACAATTTATTTGTGAGCAGTTTTCTATCCGTGGTGGAATCACAGGGACGTGTAACAATTTAAAATTAGTACAGTCAAATCGGTATAAAACAATATAGTTACTTGACCGTATTTTAAAAGAAAAATTGTCACAGTCCCCTGAGGTGAGACTGGTCCCGGTTTCACAATCATTCCTTAGCTAAGATTTTTCTTAACTTAAATCTTGCAAAATTTCAAATCTTTATAAGTTTGTTAATTTTCAAGATATTCAGGAATTTATTGTGTCATTTTGAAAATATTTTCAATGTAAAAACATTTGCGTTAAGTTTTGACAAAAATATTAACCAATACTTTCAAAAACAGATTACCAAAATTTGCTAAATTTAAGTTAATGAAAATCTTAACTAAGGAATGATTGTGAAACCGGGGCCTGGTTCTTTTTCTTATGAAATGAACTTTGTCAATGGAATTCTCTCGTTCCTTCTAGGGATATTGTAATTGTTTGTAAAACATCAAGGAAATGATAAAAACCTCCTTGAATTCGTTTCAAAGTTCATATTAAACGAAACCACTGTGGTAGCTAAGATTTGGTAGAGTGCTCGCTTCGCATGTGGGAGTTCTGCGGGTTCGAATCCCGGCCGGGTCTGACCAAGACTTGAAAATATTTAGGCTAGTGACTGTTCTTATACCAAACACTCGGCATTTAGAAATGTAGGTAGCGTGGTCCTTAAAAAAACCCGATGCCCTGTGCCATGGCAGGTGTGGCATTTAAAAAGACCCCCTTCTACACATTGCCCTGAGCGCACTGCAAAGATAAAGATTTCTACTAGCTGGTGACGTCTCGATATAAGTAAACTATTCTTGACTGGGAATTAATACCCCATTCAACCAATCAATTAAAAAGTTAAATAAGTTGTGTAATTTAAAGTTATAAGTTTTTGTGCATTAGGTTACATTAAGTCGTTTTTCAAAGTTAACGAAACTGTGTGTTTCAAGTAACAAGTTTTAGTGCAATAGTATCAAGGTCATTGAGTTTTCTTGTGAAACTTTTAACATTCCGACATCACTAATACCAAAACGATAAAAACCAGACCTAACGCATGGTCAATTCAAACCTGTTATCTTGGACCTCACGTGTCATTCTTAACTGACCACTGGTCATCCTTTCAGATATTTACTTACACACACGTGTTGCTTATCATTTACACATGAAATTTATGTAAAATAATTTCTAACCAAAATTTCAAATCTCAAAAACACGTGCTGGTTTTCGTTTAAATTTGAAATTTATGTTAAATAATGCCTTGTCCACGTGTTTCTTTATGAAATGAGCGTGTTAATATCTAATATTTATTTTAGTATTAATTTTATATAAGTGTCATATATTAGTTTTTTTGTTTGTTTCTTTTTTAATATTTCATTCAGAAAATTAAAAAAAATATATTGAAAATTTTGCCGAAATTCAACAAATTGCGAGCAAAGATCACCGACTAACGGTAATTTTTTTTATTGTTGGTCAGTTGCGTCTTTTGGCGCTTATTTGGTAGAAGTACTACAACCAGACGGTCGGTCTATTCTAATTTTATGTAGTTACCACTATATTATACGTCGGCCATTTTGAAAATGACAGCCATATTGAATTTTACAACCAATGTTTATTCATGGAAAAGTAGTATAAATATTTAATTGATCAAATACCAAATTTCAACTTAAAAGGTTTAGTGGTTGATTTGATATTGAATTTTTATACTTAAACTATCTTTTTTGGTGGCCATCTTGGATTGGCAGCCATATTTTCATTAAACGGAGAAAGTCAAGGTGGAAACATACCTAGCCTAACTAAGTACGTATAGGGCAATACGATCCACCATGTTTCCTGCTTTTAACAAAAAAGTTTAGGGGTCAATAAAGAGGCTACTTTTTTAGATCTGCCCCTGACTACTACATGTATATTTTCTGTATAATTGCTATAGCAATTTTTGTTTTTGCTTTGCAAATAGATTATAATTATTATCATTACTATTATTATTATTACATTGGTAGAAGAAACTGGACTTGCAAGTACGCTTATTGTCAGATAGTTATTGTTATTAGATTATGTTATAAGACAAAATTATTATTACATGTATTATAATTTTTAGATAAGTAAATACATTTTTATTCCATACTAGATCAGGTCCCAGTTTCACGACCATTTCTTAGATTCTTATTTTAATTATGTCTCTCCGTCTAAGATTTTTCTTAATTTAAATTGGGTAAATTTGAAATATGAATAATTTTGTTATTTTTTTTAACAATTTATGATATTAAGATGCCATTTGAAGATCAATCAAGCTTAATACATGTTTAACTATGATAATTCTGTCAAAACGTTTCATTTTAAAAAGATAAGGGATTTCTTAAAGTTGTCAGGTTTATGTTAAGTAGGAAAATCTTAGTTCATAAATGATTGTGAACTTGGGGTCTGGCTTTATTTACATCACTCTTGCATCTAGTCTGTTCTTTGGGGTTAAGTGGTTCAAGCATCACTAAATCACTGTAGCGGGGTTTAGCTAGCCTTGGTATTGTTTTGCTGTACATAGAGTTTCTGGACCGGATCTTTTAGCCTTGTGGTAGATCGCTCGCTTTTCACCTGGGAGGGCAGGGTTCGATCCTCGGTGAGGAAGTTGTTTTTTTTCTCAGGTGTTTCCTCCCTCCTATTACATCGCAAATAAATTATGCCAGTCCAAATATATATTGATATACTAATTCGCATGATTTTTAAAAGGAAATATTAAGGCCGTCATCACAATGATAAGTATGACGTGTCTGTGTCCAAACTGATTACCCTGGATATAGTTGGCGTCTCCAGAGTTCCATATTCTTTTAATATACACGTGGCTGATGTAGGTAGCTAAACAAGAGATATAATTCCGGAGCACCCGGCCTCACTTGCCTGGTGAAAGTTCCTCACCTCCTCGATGAAAGACCATCATGTTTTCAACTTTATATACCAGATTTTGAAAATTTAACTTTTCTGTTGTGATCAGTCGGTTGCCTGAACTCAGATTATCTCAGCCTGGTATGTTGCATGTTTTGTATGTTTTCTTACGGCTGTCTGCTTGTGAAATTCAGTTGTACAACGGGTGCATCCAGGAACTGGAAAAATGGTCTAGTGTTACTTTGCTGATCCGTTCTGACATGAGAACTTTTCCATTCTCTTCATGTCAAACCCACAAATCAATGTTGGATGCTGGTTGAAATGAGGTGAAAGTTTTAATAATAGTGTCAACTACATGAAGGATATTATAAAGTGCAAGATGAATATTGTCAAATAAATAATGGTTTTTGTTGAGTACATGATGAGTATTGCCAAGTATATGATAGGTATTGCTAGGTAAATGATGGTAGTGTCAAGATGTTGATCACTGCCAAGTGCATGATGAATCTTGGCTTTTGTAAAGTATATGATTAGTATGATCAAGTATATGATGTATATTGTCAAGTAAATGATGGATATTGTGAAGCAACTAATCCTTTTGGTTATGCCATTAGATGAACAATTGCAAGGACAACTGATAGTCGACCTTAAGGTGTTTCTCCTCAGAAATTCTCTTGGCCTACTCTTGTAAAAGAATAAATCATTGGTTTTCTTGATTTGATGGTCGAAAATGCTTTCAGCTCGATCCTCTAGCCCTTATTTGATAGAAACTGTTCTTTGTCTCACCGGTGATCTGTAGCTACCATTTCAGTAGGAGTTGGTTTTGCAATGTTCTTTGTATCCAGTATGATCATGTCTGCTGATTTATCTTGAAACGGATTATCTATATCTAATTCTGAAAACTTACAACCTAGAAAATCATTCTGTCTAATGTGGTTTGATCCACTCGGATGCTGGTAAGATTTGGTTTGCTACTGGAAGAAGGTTGAGTTTTTGTGATGTAGGCATGTAGAATACAGGTAATCGTATATGCTACTGGAAGCTATGGAATATTTTAACCTTCATTTTTGACTGTAGTGACCAATGTTCATTGCCAGGATTATCCTGTTTAGATGTTGGGAATAGACACCCTTATATCTAAATACGTTTGAGCTGAAGTCTGGGGACACACCAAATAATTTTCTACATATTGTGCAACAGTGGCTGACACTGTGCCAGGGTTGGGACCACTGACTGTGTTTACTTGCCGGGTTACAAAAGGACAATTTTACATATACAACACAAATATATACAATACACCATCAAGTAATTAAATAAATGACAAATATATGGTTTTGTTTACAATATTTTCAACATTTTATCTATTATATTTCCTTTTGTATTGTACTTGTATATTCTTTTCAGTTTTGTATGGGTTTTTGTTTATGCAATAGTGTGTGTGTGTGTGTGTGTGTGTGTGTGTGTGTGTGTGTGTAATAGATGATTGTTGGGTCTGTGATGAGGACTAGTGTCAGAAGTCAATCCAATGGATGTACTGACTGCTGAAACTAGGTATAGTCGCCAACACTTTACCCAACAAAGTCATGCAAGCGTACTAAACTCACTAAATAAACATATAAATGAATTGAAAAATTATGTTTCCTAGCTCTTTAATCATGTTTTAAACAGACACATATACTTACGCAGGTTTGAAAACACAGGAATCCACATTCACTCCATGCAAATTGGACAACTTCAAATATTTCTAAGCAAGCATCAACTTCAGGCGACTTTTTTGGCGGTCATCTTGAAAAATGGTCGCCATCTTGAATTTTCAATTGGTTAATCGAATAGATTTGGTTACGGTAGCCCTCTGAAAACATAGGAATCCACACTTAGATCCTGCAAATTGGACATTTACAAATATTTCTAAGCAAAACATCATCTTTAGGCGACTATTTTGGCGGCCATCTTTAAAAATAGCCGCCATCTTGGATTTTCAAATGGCCAATCGGGTAGATTTAATCAGTAGCCCTTGGAGATCAATTGTGCCAAATTTGATGCTTGTATCATCATTTGCACGATTCATCTAAAAAATGGCTTTTATCTGCTCCACTATTGTTGGACATAGTACTTTTACAGTTTGAAGTGAAATTGAACATTTTACTGAGCGTTCAGACTTTTGGAAATTAGGTTTTAGGGAGAGACTGACATTATATATTAGGTCGTTTCCTAATACAAAGGTGCGAGTAGAAAACATATACTTTGTAAAAATGTGACTACGCTCTCTCTCTATAAAGTTTTGTAAAAATGTGGCTGCAATCTCTGAATATAATTTTTTGTAAAACGTGGCTGCCGTCTCTGTAATATGCCACAATCTTTGAATGTAAAGTTTTATAAAATTGTGGCTACAACTCTTAATATAATCTTTTTGTAAAATTGTGGCAGCAATCTCTGAATATAATTTTTTGTAAAACGTGGCCGCAATCTCTGAATATAATTTTTTGTAAAAATGTGGCCACAATCTGTGAATATAAAGTTTTGTAAAATTGTGGCTGCAATCTCTGAATATAATTTTTGTAAAATTGTAGCTGCAATCTATGAATACAATTTTTTTTAATTTGACTGCAATATCTGAATAAAATTTTTGTAAGAAATGTGGCTGCAATCTCTGAATAAAAAAAAAATTGTAAGAAATGTGGCTGCAATCTCTGAATATAATTTTTTGCAAGAAATATGACGGCAATCTCTGAATATATTTTTTTTTAAATTTAGCTACAATCTCTAAATATGAAGTTTTGTAAAAATGTGTCTACAATCTCTAGAAAACGGGGTTTTAGTAATAATGAATATGGCTTAAATGTTTGTATATTTACACGTACCAAATAATAACCTGTGGTAATCAAAATAGATGCTGAGTTGGTGCGGATACAAATCGCTCAAAGAAAGGGGGAAACTACAACAAACTTTTCGAAGAAAAACAAACAATTGTAGAAAAAATAATAATTTGAGGCCCCAAACGGTATGAAATTTTGGAAAGATACGAATTATATTTATTTTAGAATTCTCTAAAGAATAATGGTGTTTTACATCCCAGTCAAGGATTTTTTTCACTTATATAAGACTTCTCTAAGGATGGGGAGGGGGCATGGCTCAGTCTGACATATCCGTAAACTGATACTTTGTAGGAACTATGTAAATACTATGATACTAACCTAATTAACTCTCTATAAGTGGTCAGATAGTCATAGAACTACGGTTAAGAAACAACACCGGAAGTATGATAACTTACTTATAACATGTAATTCGTTCTTATTTTTCTTACTGTATAAAGATGAAGACAACGCTGTTATTTAATTCGGTTATTTTCATTACATTAAGTTTTAGCTGTGTATCTGAATCCAGAAGACAGAAGGTAAGATTAATACGTATTTTTACTCTCCCCACCAAAGTTTCCATTTTCTCCAGTGTAATTTACATCATAAAATTTGTGTATATCCTATAGTTTT
Source organism: Anadara kagoshimensis (assembly GCA_021292105.1). Classification (NCBI taxonomy): domain Eukaryota; kingdom Metazoa; phylum Mollusca; class Bivalvia; order Arcoida; family Arcidae; genus Anadara; species Anadara kagoshimensis. Next base: position 43,393,739 of record CM037861.1, on the reverse strand, counting down.
GGATACTGGATTCCACCACGGTCTTCCAAAGGCGCTTGATAAGGTCAATAAAAGAAACCATCCTATGGCGTAGAATGATTTTTCGACCCTACAGCCGTCAATAGGAAATCGTTTCATATCTAAACAAACACACACACACTCTCTCTCTCGCGCGCTCTCTCATGTTACCAAATTATCTCTCTCGCGCGGTCCTGTGTGTGTGTGTGTGTGTGTGTGTGAAGAAGGATGTGGCGTCCATTTACTAAATTTGATATGATCCCCGCTTGCTATTTTGGCAATACAAAATATGGGCTTAATAGTTATCATTAATTGTCGATATTTCTATAATAAATCTCTTGAACTTCCCTTTTTGTTTATCATTAAATGTATTTAAATGCATTGAGAAAATTTTAATAATGGTTAAAATAGATGGACTTACTGTGTAAAACCTAAGATATTGAGTTAGACTTTCGACTTTGTGCTTACAGTCAATTAGGTCCTTCCTTAACTAAGAGTTTGTATGGATTTCTAATATATTGATGAGTTTAAGGTAGTTAAGGCCAAAACTTTTTACCAAAATAGATTTTTCTTAAAATTTGCTCACGTATTCTCGAATTTAAGCTTTGTGGAATATATGCAAAAAAAAGAAATATGCTTTCAGTGTCGTGCGTTAAACATACCCCTACTTTAGACATTTTGATGCTGATTTCAAAATATCCATAGGTTTGTAATTGATATAAACAAACTTCATATAATGAAAACACAGTTTTTTAAGGTTTAGAGTAATATTTCAACAAAAGATGTTTTACATCTAAATATGACAATAAAAGCATACAATCAAACCTGTCTATAAATGCCACCCAAGGGAACCAGAAAGAGTGGTTTTAATGGACAGGTGACCTTTATATACAGGTTCAAATAATGTGAATAAAGAACAATTGGGAAACAGTTCTCCAGAAAGAGTGGCCTTTATGGGCAGGTGATCTTTATATACAGGTCCAAATAATGTGAATAAAGAACAATTGGGAAACAATTTTACTGGCCTTAATAAGCAGGTGACCTTTATATAGAGGTGGTCTTTATGGCAGGCTGGACTGTAGTTTATTATAACGGACTGTGAAAAAGAGTTGAGTTGAGTTGAGTAATGGTGTTTAACGTCCCAGTCAAAAAATTTTCACTTATATCGAGACGTCGCCAGCTATAGGCGAAGGTGCAGAAATTTTGAAAGTGCGTTGCGCTAATGGCATTATACAGCGGGGTTCTTTAGCGTGCCAAGCCCATCGTGACATGGGACCTCGTTTATTTTAAGTTCCCATCCGAAAGAACCGTGACTTTCATTTTGTAATGCCGAGTGCTTGGCGAAAGAACAGTCACTACCTACTTTCAAGTCTTGGGTCAGACTCGGCCGAGGTTCGAACCCACGACCTCCCACTTACAGAGCGAGCACTCTACCAACTGAACTAACGCAGTACAAAAGATGTTGGGTTTAAGTGTTGTTTTGAGAATAACTCTACTTAAGATTACTACATCTGTCATGTCCATTTTTTTAAATTCATTCATAGAATACATTTAATAAACGGCGACAACATATACCATTTTCTTAATTGTACATGTGTTTGTATGGTTAAATTAAAAAAAAATGGTATATGACATCTATGTTTTATTTTTGCTGTAGTACCATGAAATAAAGACTAAAAGCACCAAATTAAAGTTAAGGAAAATATTGGGTGCAATTTTGAAACCGGGACCAAAACTTTATTTTTAATTTTTTATGGATATTCAGTCGATCGTTTTGTAATTAGCAAAGCACTGGACTAACTGAACCCACCTAGATGTCCCAGACCCTACTTATCGAACACATTTCGTTTAGTTATTGAAGGAAATTACTAAGATCTGTTAGTCATGTTAGTGGTATATATACAGTACAGACTGTCGAAAGTTTAACACCGAACTAACGAGAGGAGCCAAAGTTCGGCTGCCCAGTGGGCGAGATATGGATAGGTAGTTGCCGAAAAACAACGAGTTGAGTAATGGTGTTTAACGTCCCAGTCAAGAATATTTCACTTATATCGAGACGTCGCCAGCTATAGGCGAAGGTGCAGAAATTTTGCCTGTGCGTTGCGCTGATGGCATTATACAGCAGGGTTCTTTAGCGTGCCAAGCCCGCCGTGACACGGGACCTCGTTTATTTTAAGTCCCATCCGAAAGAACCATGACTTTCATTTCGTAATGCTTGGCGAAAGAATAGTCATTACCCACTTTCAATTCTTGGGTCAGACTCGCCCGGGGATCAAATCCACGACCTTCCACTTACGGAGCGAGCACTCTACCAACTGAGCTACCGCAGTGGTCGAAAAGCAACGAGGGGACCGAGATGAGCTGCCGATTCGACACTAACTCGTGAATTAAATGTTAAACTTTCGACAGGCCTGTACTGTATATAAATAGCAATATTTTAATAGAAAATCAACATTACGAACTCTTTCATCGGAAGTACATTTCATTTTACTATTTATTTACAATCGTCTGTTAAGAGTTACTTCCATTAAAATGTTAAATAATTCTATGCTGAAAATCACGTCACAACTATCCCTCGTGAAACATATAACAGAGAATAAGGAGTGAGTGAGTAATGGTGTTTAACGTCCCAGTCAAGAATAAGGGTGTGCGTCAGACATGGTTTTATCGTTTGTTTTACCACTGTCATGTGCTGTTTTTTTTAAATTTTTATGAAAATAATGCATTAAAAACAGCACATGACAACTGCTGTTTTTGAATGCATTATTTAAATAAAAATTAAAAAACAGCACATGACACTACGGTTGGCTTTCTTCATTTTTTATTCGAAGAAAAAGGCAGATAATGTTAATTTAAATTATTCTAATTCTTTATTTATATTCTTTTTTTAGGACAGATCGAGTAAACGAGGCAATGACAGGGTCAGGGGTCAAGGAAGGTCAAGAGGTCACCGTAGACACATTCTACATAACGTCACTGAACCGGCTCCAGTTCAACGTATAAGGCAATGAGTTAACTTGTTTTAAATAATTACTGAAAATTATGTTAAATTAACTGAAAAGATAGTTTTGTTGGACGTGTTCATCTAGTTGGTCACAAACTGAAAATGTAGTTTAATTGGAGATGTTCATCTAGTAGGTCACAAGCTGAAAAGGTCGCTTCTATTGGAGATGTTCATCTAGTCGGTCAAAAACTAAAATGTAGTTTTATTGGAGATGTTCAATCATCTCGGAGGAGTAATCTAGTTGGTCACAAACTGAAAATGTAGTTTTATTGGAGATGTTCAATCATCTCGGAGGAGTAATCTAGTTGGTCACAAACTGAAAATGTAGTTTTATTGGAGATGTTCAATCATCTCGGAGGAGTAATCTAGTTGGTCACAAACTGAAAATGTAGTTTTATTGGAGATGTTCATCTAGTAGGTCACAAACTGAAAAAGGTCGTTTTATTGGAGATGTTCATGTAGTCGGTCAAAAACTAGAAAGGTAGTTTTATTGGAGATGTTCATCTAGTCGGTCACAATGAAACCTTTACTGCACATCAGTGCGTTCCGTGCACGTTGTGTATCCCATAGCCTGCAATAAGACCTGTTGGTATTGTAGGATTGTAAAATAACTTTTCTTAAGTTGAATGATTGATTGTTTGAATGGGGTTTTACGTCCCAGTGAAGAATGTTTCACTTATATCGAGACGTCACCAGCTATACATGAAGTGACAAAAAATGTTACCTTTGCAGTGTACTCAGGACATGTGCAGGGATGCCTCATTTCCCTTGCCACGATGTAACTTATTTTTCTTAGTTTCTTAAAGTTTTTAGTTCTGAATTGTTATTTGGATATGGATTGGTATGTTTGTCTTTGATTCTTTGAACTCATCGCGAGAAATTGTTCCGGGATGTGATGTTCTCTGGACACGTATGTTGCCTTCATTCTAGAATGTTTGTTTTTTCTATTTACTACAGACTTGGTCACTATGGAGGTGTATTTATCATTAATGAAGGTTTACTGGAAGTTTATAGAGGCGGCAGATGGGGAATCGTTTGTGATGATAACTGGGAAGACGTAGATGCCACAGTGGCATGTCGGCAACTTGGTTTTAGCAAGTAAGTCATAGGGCTTGACAATGGCATAAATAAAAAATATAAAAGATGAATAAATGACTAAATGACAAAGTGTAACATATCTGAATGTTAATGAAATGTCGAATGGAGAGGTTCGGATATTTTTACATGATTTTTCATGGTAAAACACTAAAACTTAAATATATATGCCTTAGCGGGTACGCGATCTTTGTTTCCTTCTTGTAAATGGTGCTCCCAGCCTTAATATTTTAACGTAAGTCTTGTACAGACATGTATATTATTTAGCAATTAATTTTGTTTTGCTGTGACGTATTAACTACCGATAAATCAGTTTATAAAGACCACCAAAACGAACCAATAGAAGTAGCCAGTATGGTCAGGTGACCCTTATAAACAGGTTAAAATAGCATTAAAAAGAGGAATTGTGATAATATTTTACTGACCTTTAGAAACAGGTGGTCCTTTATTAGAGGTGGCCGGTTCGACTGTATTTGGTACAGCACATACATGTCGGAAGTTAAACATTTGGCATACTAAAAGAAGTCGGAAGCTCGACTGCCGAGTGACCAAGATATACATAGCTAGTAGCCGAAACATGGCTAACGAGGTTCTAGATGAGCTGCTAATTAGACACTAATAGCTCAGTATTAAACTTTAGAGACACCTGTACTGTTAATCTCAGCACATGTTGATCAGTTTATTTTTTATCCCCCGTCTTTTGAAGAAAGAGGAATATTCAATTCGAGTTTCCACCTGTCTGTCCGAAATTTTTGCACAAATTCTCCAAAACTTTGAAGCATTATTTCACGAAACTTGGTGCAAAGCATCAATATTGATAGGAGATGCGCATATTGTTTACCTGAGTTGGTTTGCTCATTTTCCTGGGAGTTATTGCCCTTTGAACATAAGTGAAAAACACAAAAAGAACCTGCTGGCTGGGGATCCCAATCCACTGTATTTGCTTGTTATTTTTGTGATTTATTTACAGTGGTCTCGACTCATCAGAAGGAAGTACTGCTGTTAACACCGGTCCCTGGAATTCTAGTTCTATACTGATGAATGATGTAAACTGTAGGGGAAATGAACAGCAGTTACTTAATTGTAGATACTCCACTGTACACGATTGTACAAAATCTGAGATGGTATATCTTAGATGTAAACCGAACATGGGTGAGTCATTTACTCTGTTCAGAGAAGGTTCATAGACATAGAATACCATAGGTAGCCGACCTCAGTCGTCAAACTTATATATAGAAATTCGATTTTTTTGGCGAATAAGACCATCCTAGAACATTATTTTTGATATTGAAATAAAAAAAGCTGTTTTACAAATTATTGCAAATTGTAAGTACTATTTATGACATTTGTTGGTGGGCAACAAAACTTTTGAATACAGACATGTAATTTCTGACTATGTATGATCCATATGATATGCTGAAAAAGATAATGATGAATTTTAGTGTGTACTTATTGTTTTTTTAACTACAGTAGCCTGCATGTATGTATATACGGCATAAGGACTTGAGCCGAACAATGCACTTCATATACCAATTCCACATTTTGGATGTAAACATTGCCATGTGCTTTCAGCATAATTGACACATTTGTATAATTTCTGAAAATGAATCTGGTTTTTTTCGACCAAGAAAAAGAAAATAGGGGGTATTTAAGATTCTGAAAAATGTGTGCCATTTAATGTACGTTGAGGTTTGTTCACCATCTGAATCTTTGATGATGATCTATTTTGTGGAAACAGTTTTAAAAATTTTGTGTGGCGCCATGATAAAAAATGTTTTCAAAATTGTTAGAATTTGCATTTAGTTCGTAAATGCTGTGAAGAAACGATGTTCTAATATTTCTGAGTTGAAAAAAGTATAAACAACCATGTTGTATGTGAAAAATGATGGACGCATACAATTTGTCACAACATATTAAATGTGTATTTTCACCTTATAGTCTTATATATTAATTGCAGGTTGTGACGAAGGATGGGTCGCCGGACCACATGGCTGTTATAAATTCATCAATGGAATCAAAAACTACGGTAAAGCCAAGAAGAGATGTCTGAAAGATGGCGGCCATCTTGCTAATATAGAAACTGCAGACGAAAACCATTTCCTGTCATATTATCTCGGCACCACTTCCGGTATGTATGTTCATACCCGGATGTTGATATTGTAGAGCAGCAATAGACAGAATCAATTGGTGTTTTTTTCACATCCAATACTCTATGATAGAGCATGTTCCCAATACCGAAACTTTATACAACGAAGTGAAATGCAGATAAATAAATTGCTACCCAGGGATTTTTAAGCCTAGACTTATCAAATACCTACAAAAATGTTATGGTCATCATTACAGTATTGTCAATACGTATCAAATCTCTACATCCAAAATAATACTGGATGTAATTGAAGTACAATAGTTTCATGTTTATAGTCTCAATTTTTTATGTCACACGTGGTAGGTGCAGTTAGCTAGACAAGAAATGCTTACGTATCCAGAGCACACCACTTTATTTGGAAGTTCACTTGGCAGTTTCCAAAGTTCTTGCTTTGCTTTCTGAATTGTTGTTTGAACATAGGGAGGTACGTTTGTGTTTTATTGAATAACTTAAAAATCTCTATTAAATAACTTAAATCTATATTGATATAAACATACTAATCCATGTTCGAATCACAGTCCAGAAGCAAAGTAAAAACTTTGGAACTGACAAGTTAGGTTAGACACGTGAACTTTCACCAGGGAAGTAAGGCCGGGTGCTCCGAAAGGTTAAGCACCTCCTGTTTAGCTAGCTACACCCACCCTGTGTGTTATCAAAATTGAGTGAACTGAACATGGAACTATGGTACATCAAATATATCCTGAGCAATCCTCGAGACATCAAGCTTATGAACACTGTGATGACGGCCATAAAACTTTTTGAGGGCCCTGATAAGCCTAGTAATGCAATATCCCGGGGTCAAGAAACACATATTCACAATATCAAATTTACACAAATGTGAAATAAGAATAAAAGGATCTTACATTGTAATAAGTTCAATATCGGTATTTCTGAACAGTGTTGACAAAATGGCAAAATAGCTATTACTGCAAACAGAAAGGGGGTTCAATCATCAAACTTCCGAGAGAGCAGAAAAACACATGGATACCACAAAAAGAATAAAAAATTGACAGAAACCCTTTTCTAAAACGTGCGAAAAATGTATCACTTAGCACACACAGTCTCGCCTTCCTGGTGGAAGTTCACGAGTTTAACATAAGTCTCCAACTTGGCTTTGGGATTTTAATTTGGACATGAATTGCTGCAAGTTAAAATTTAAAATTCCTGAAAACTAGAGTATACGCCCGCATGCAAAAAATTTCCTTAGCCAAATTTGGTAAAATATATTTTGGTCTTTGAGATATCTTTTCAACATCGAAAAAATTGGTTACACCATTTTCGTCCAAGCACTACTAATGAGGAAGTGTATTCCGAAACTGCCGTCTGTTGCTGTTAAGTTAAAACTGTATAATTAATATGTAATTGACATGTTTGTTTTTGATTATGACACGGTATTATTTTTGTTCCATACTTTGTTTTACTCGTTGTTGCAATGAGGCAATGCTGTTTACTTTAGATGGAGGTTTTGATCTCGATTCATAGCAGAATCGACTTCAGAATTGATTGGCAAAATATAGATACCAGATTTTATAACAGTAAGCATTTATCTTAAGTCCTGTTATATTTATTGCATACATTGAGTAACTTATTCTATGCAGTTTATTTTCTAGATTTTATTCATTGATTTATTTATTTCATTAATTGTACTCACTACTATGGTGGTTTATATTTTTTAATCCACAGGTCAGCAAGGGTCGCCATTACACGAACAGTATGCATGGTTAGTAGGGGCCAAGTACAAAAGGAGGAGATGGATCTGGGAAAAGGTAGTGAAGAAACCAAAACCGGCAAAGAAACGAAAACCAAAATCCAGGACACCAAAGCCAACAAGAAGACCTAGACCAACACGAAGACCACCGCGACAACAGAAAAATTCAAGGTCACGTAGACTCAAGAGAAATGGTCCACAGAATAAGAAAAAGAAATCAACCAAGTTAATTACAAGCAATATGAATATGACACAGTTTTTCCAAGGTAAATAAGGAAGAAAAGAACAATATCGAGTGTGAAACCTTAGTTCTGAGTATTTCAGTGTTTAGAAACATTTCTGTAAGAACAGAGAAGGATAGTAGTAACTAAAAGTCTAAATAAACCGCCAGAAATGGCAGCTGATATCTTCGTTAGTTAAGCTATCTGTCTATAACAACTGCTTTCTATTCCCCGGTAGCTGTTAGACCACAAGCTATCCATATCACGACTACTGGACAGCGAATTTACGATTCCTTTTCGTAGCCTTGCATTGTGTTCTGTCTCTATGTCTTCGTTCTTTGTCTCTTTTGCCCCATTTTGCGGTCATTGATAAATGTATGCGGATTTCTTCTAAGTAATATTACTTACAAATTTATTTTTAAAGGATGGAAACCAACTAACCATTCTTCAGAACCATCTAAAGGAAAAAGTGAATATTGTGTGGTTCTAACCAATATGTACCAACATCCAAATGGATCCAAGGTGAAGATCGGTTACTTTTTCTGGGACAACGTGCGATGTAAAGCAAAGGGCGGATTGAACATCATATGTGAAAAACCGTTAACAACTATTACATATATGAAACAACAAAGAACAGTTGAAGGTAAGTAATAAAAACAAGCATACCAATCCATTTCCGAATAACAATCCCGCTGCACAGTATACAGTTTGGTGTGAAGACTGGCAGATTAAGTTAAACATGTAAACTTCCATCAGGGAAGTGAGATCGGACGCTCCGGACATGACTTAGTAAGGCAAAGTAAAATGTGATAGTCTTATGTGACATCAGTAGTTTTCACTTATACGTAACGAGCTGTATTTACAATTACATTAACCACGTGTTTAACAAAATTTGCCAGTTTTTCATTTTTTTACTTTGTAATTTGTATTGTGATTCAAACATGGACTGTTATGTTTGCTTTTGATTTATCTCTAATGTATTATATCAAATAAAAAAGAAGATTTTTAAACGAGAAAAAATCCATATGGGTTTGCAAGTGATTCTGAACTGTTTAATTGTTTGTACGTTGAACAATCACACTAACATTCTTTCATTTTCTTAGATTTTCGGTACTAAAGATGTCTTATTAATGCAAAACAACAATATATCAATTTGTTTGGACAATTATGCTTATTATTGTTGATTAGTGTATACGTTAAAAACCGTGTTTATGGTTTCACAAGTTAGTGTAACATTCTTTCCGCCAGAGAATTCTTTTAAAGTGAAATACAACTCCTAGTGTTCTCTTTCTTTGGAATGAATACACTAGTAATTTCATTCCAACGGAATAATCACACTATTGTTAAGATTTCAACAAAATAAACGTGCTAGTGTAAAGATCCCAGAGGAAAAACTGCTGATGAGGAACTGTCGGAGTTTAACATATACATTTGGCCTGTCGGGCAATATGTAGACAAGGAGGGGGGCTGCACTTGTCATTTATTTCTATAATTCCACTTATTAGACATTCTTTACCAGGAAAGAATTAAAGTTTGAGTAGTTCACGTGTCTAACATAACTTGTTTTTATCCATATTCAGTATTGTGACTTGTCTTTTTTACATGGACAGATGTAGCTAGTTAAACAGGAGATGCTTACTCTTCTGAAACACCCAGCCTCACTTCCCTGGTGAGTGTTTAACTTAATTTGCCAGTTTCAACTTTTTACTTTGCTTTTGGATTGTGATTTGGATATGGATTTGGTATGTTTGTTTTTGATCCATTATATTATGAGAATATTTTACAGTCGTAATACCAGTGTCATATTTTCATTGTTGTTACACTGTGTTTTAGAATGTTATACTGGAAACGGAGAATCATATCGTGGAACAATGTCAAGGTCAGATTTGGGAACTACATGTAAACCTTGGTCTAATTCTACAGCTATAAACAATCGCACAAATCCAAATAAGGTAAAATATTTTGTCAACTTTATCACACTATTTTTAAAAGCGATTTTAGTTAATGGTTGATATTATCACGAAAAGGCATATAGTTACTTGTGTTTGTTGTTGTATTAATTTTTGGTATATTGAGAAACATCAGCCTGTAAGTTTTCAATTTTTACCATTAACTATCTAAAGCAATTATTTAATACTGTGGCGTTTTGACATAAATTTAGATTAAAGATCACATAATGATGCACTTGTTTTAATGTCTTTTTGTAGTTGGATAAAGTCAATTATCAGTAATAACATATATTTGTTTCAAATGTTTTCTCGTTCTACATTACAATACTAAACTTTGCCCATTCAATGTTGGCAAAAATATGGTTACGTAAAGACATTATAAAAATGATTTAACAAGAGATGCTTACCTTTCCGAAGCGAGAACCTGGCCTCACTTACATGATGGAAAATCACGTTTTAACCCAATTTACCATATTTTTAATTCTGTACTTTGTTTTGGGGATTGTGATATGGAGTTTGTTTTTGATTTATATGGACATGGATTTATACGTTTGAATTTGATTTATTTATTTATCAGGGCCTTGAACACAACTTTTGTCGCAATCCTGACGGTGATGCAAGACCATGGTGTTGGGTTAATACAGACACTCATAAATACGGTTACTGTCCAATTCCAGAATGTAACAGTATCCAAGGCCAACAAACAGTAACAATACCTACAAGTAAGCAGAATAAAATCTAAATATAAAGATCACCTGTGTTACCAAAGAAATATTGGGTTTATTTAGAGGTTCATTTTGGAAAATGAAGTAAAGGACCTTTAACAATGATCTTACTGAAGAGGCGTTAAAATTATGTTCTCACATGCTTTATCTTACGAGATTTTAATAGGTTTGTTTTGACAAGTTAGAACAAAGAAAAGATGATTTTGTACACAGAAAATGTAATTATTTCTTTAGCATACTTTTTTAACTGTATAACTAAAGCAATGTATACCTGAATATATTGTACTTTGAAATAGTTAACAACCACAAAGACGAAACAACAAGGGAATCAGGCAAGCAAACACAACTATTAATTCTCTTATACAGAATGCAGTACTATTTGATGGTCCCCATCATCTTTATCATATCGTTGAAAATAATATTTCCATGATTTTCCTGCATGAAATATTAAGGATACTATTATTAGGAATATTATCGGCAGAAAACAAAATCTTGAGCGCTTTAGAAAGCAATCACCAAGTGTATGAAGCAGTTTGGAAAAGGTAGGAGTTTCTTGTATGAAGCAATTTGAAAAAGGGATACCGTTTAAGTTCGGAGTGTTTTATAAAGGTATATATTCCTATACTCTTTATTTAGCTTAGTGATTTAGTTTAAGCAATCGGAAAACAAATGTAATTATATATAAACATGATTGAGAGAGAAACAAAATGAAAATGTTTACTGATTACATCAATGTCATAATATCAGCTACCATAATTGATACATTGTGTATCTAGATGATATTTTTGTTTTCAGCTACGCAGAGTTTAGAATGTCCAGAACAAAAGTTTTATTGTGAAAGCGATAGAAGGTAACAAAAATGCTCTAAACCCTGGTATAATTATTATAAAGAAAAACAAAGTTACTATCATGAAGCTGCTCGTTTCATAGATCAACTTTGATTCTAACATGACCTGCGTTTCCTTTTTCTGAAACACGAAAAAACAACCGTGCTAAAACATACGATTTACCCATGACTGTTCCGTTTTAATGGTGTTTCAATGAACTTTTTTTGTAAATAGATAAATGATAAAATGTACTTTCGAGAAAAGAATTCGCAACGTCTATTTCTATGCTTTTGTTTTAAGTCATGTTAGACAATTTACCGGTCGTGTATGATATCTTGGTGTAAATGATGATTATTTCTTAAATATCCGTACACGGTACTGTTGTCTCTGAAAGTACAGAAACAACGATATGTAACAATATCATTCCTTGTATAACATAATACCCGGCTCCTGTGGTGACTTCTAGTTTATGTTTATGAATAATAGGTTGGAAATCAATTTTCACTGAGGGGCTTGAAAGTCAAAACGAAATTAAAGTTTATTAAATCATCGTTAAATTTTAATGTTCTTCACTGAAATACGCTATCTTCAAACAGTCAAACCTGTCTATAAAGGCCACCAAAGGGAACCAGTAAAAATGACCTTTGTGAACAGGTGGCCTTTATATACAGGTTCAAATAATATGAATAAAGAAGAATTTGGGATATCATTTTACTGGCCTTTATAAGCAGGTGGCCCTTATATAGAAGTGGCCTTTAAGGCAGGTTGGACTGTATCTTATCGTATATTATTCAAAAGAAAATACATACAGATAAAGTATTCACAGTTTTTATCCAATTTCTCATGTAATTTGTTTAATATTTAAAGGTGTATTACAGCGTTATTCATATGTGACGCAGAAACCGATTGTACTAACGAAGAAGATGAACAAAACTGTGGTTGGTATTTCTTATCATTTCAGTTTTAGTAACCGCATGTGCTGCTCAAGATTTCCAAATGAAAATATTTCTGTTGACAAAATTAGCTTATGCTTAACATTATGAATTATTGTCAGTTTTACTAATGATTTATTTTTTCTCTTACATAGTCTGAACAGTTTAAATGATCATCTGGTTGTAATAGCAAAACGACATATACATAGTGGTCAGAATGGATGGCCACAATAACTTTTGCTATCGATATACTTTAATATGAAAATCAGTTTTTGTTTCCCAGGAATAATATGTTTCAATTTCTAACATTGCCTCTCACTGCCTATGTTCTAGTTTTACTCAGGACATATCTAGTGTGGAATGTGTTTCATTACGCTTACCAAAGGTCGGTGGCTTTGTCCGGGCACTGTGGTTTTCTCCACCATCCCACTACTAATTCCATCGATATATTTAATAGAATCCTTACTTGGGAGTGAAACATCATTACTTCTCTCCATCCTGCATTTCAAACACAAAAACAGAATCACTACAGTATCATATCAAAAGTCATGTAATAATATCATATCAAAAGTCATGTAATAATATCATATCAAAAGTCATGTAATAAAGACGCAATTTTTAGCTCACCTGAGCCGAAAGGCTCAGATGAGCTATTGCTATCTATCACCGTCCGTCGTCCGTCGTTCGTCGTTCGTCGTCCGTCGTCCGTCGTGCGTCGTCCGTCGTCCGTCGTGCGTAAACATTACATTTTAATCTTCTCCTCCAAAACTACAGAGCCAAATTTGATGAAACTTGGTAATTATTATGCCTGGGTAACAGGCTTTCAAAATTGTGTTCGGGGTTTGACCACGCCCAACAATATGGCTGCCGTTACTATAAATAGCCAAAAGACAAAAAAATCTTCTTCTCTGAAACCAAAAAGTGCAGGCAAATTTTGATTGGATATTTGGATTCAGGATACCTAGATACACTATAATTGTGTTTTTCATGAAAATTGAACAAAAAATAGGTTACGCGTTTTTTGCGTAAAATTATGTAATTTTTAAAATTAGACATTTATTGTTATAACTTCATAATGGCTGAAGATAATTGTATGGAGTTTTCACTGTTGATCTTGTCTTGCAATTTTCTTCCGATTGATGTCAAGGTCAAAGGTCAAGGTCATGTCCCAGTTTTTGACCTTTGATAAAAAATGCTATTTTTAAACATTTCTGGTGATAAAGATGTAGGATTTTTGGTTAATTGTAGGTATTGACATGACGGTCATTTTGATATATCGATTAGGTTCATGGGTTCAAAGGTCAAGGTCACAGATGTACAAGTTTACCAAATAGTTAATTATCTGCAAAACTATGAACTTTTTGTATAGGCATGTATATTAGAATATTGTAGGTAATGGCCCAATGGTCATTTTGATATATGAATAAAGGTCATGAGTTCAAAGGTCAAGGTCACAGATGTGAATGAATACCTGAATGGTTAATTATCTTGAAAACTGTTAACTTTTTGTATATGCATGTATATTAGAATATTGTAGGTATTAGCCTAACAACCATTTTGATATATGAATGAAGGTTATGGGTTCAAAGGTCAAGGTCACAGATGTGAACAAGGTCTGAAATGATTATTTATCTCAAAAACTATAAACTTTTTTGTATAGGGATGTATATTAGAATATTGGCCGAATTATCATTTTGATATTTAAATGAAGCTCATGGGTTCAAAGATCACAGGTTAGCGTTAAGGCCCATGGGCCTCTTGTTTCCATAATCTCATCAAGGTTACGGCCACTAGTTTCATATAACTCTAAGTTCCTTTATTTTTGTGCCAACAGATTATAAGCTTCCGCTGTTCAAGAAAACAAGTAATGCCAGATCACGCGGTTACCCTGTCGAAAAGTACAGAAATATTCCAAGAGAGACTGTGAGTTGATTGTTTCCCCTAAATGTTAAATTTAAATAAATACTAAACGTTTTCAGTTCTGATAAAATCATCATTTAGCTAATTCTATTATTTTATATAATCTATCACACAAGTTTGTCATTTATAAAAATTACTTTGCTTGACTTAGTAATAGTGAAATTGCGAAAAACGTCATGTGTAGGAAGTATGATAAAGGCGCTAGAACATGGCTATGATTTGTTCCGAGTGGGCTTATAGGTCTAAAGAGTGCGTTTAAGTGTTTAAAGAACACAGAGACGCAAAAGTTCGAATCTCACTTTAGCAGATTCTAGTGTTAGAAAGTCCGTCAGTCGGTTGCCTGAGGTCAGTGTTTCCTTCAGACATTCTGGTTTCCTCCTAAATCCAATGGCGATCGCTCCAATATAAGTGAAAAAAATTTGACTGGGCATACAAAACAGTTACTCTACATTTTGTAACCCAAATGTTTTACATAGGTGCATGTACTTGTTTTGTTTTTCTTCAAGGTAAAATATAAGAGTATTTTTTACCAAATACAATTATAATACATTGTTAATATGACATTTATTACAATATGATGTTCTGCAATTTTATGTTTCATTTACAGTGTGCCAGATTTTGCACTGAATCACAAAATTATGTTTGTCGATCATTTTCATACCAAGCTTCAGATAGAACATGTTATATGTCGAATGACACATCGTCAACAGCTAGAATAGAGGTGTCAAGGCATTATGATTATTATGAACTTGCATCACAAACAGGTAAGCAACTTTACTTATTGAATGATATTTTACATGTTTCCTTTGTTTTTAATTATTTGTTTCCAAACCACAAAAGTTAAGTTATGATTTGCATCAATTACAACGAATCAAGCTGCTTACAAATAAATTGATGACCCATGGATATTAAAAGCCTAGGCTTATCAAGGCCCTCAAAACGTTTTATGGCCATCATCACAGTATTGGTGATAAGCTTGATGCCTCTGTGATTGTCCTGAATATTTGACGTCCCATAGTTTTTTGTTCGTTTCACTTAATTTTGATTACACATGGTGGGTGTAGCTAGCTAAACAGAATGTGCTTACCATTACAGAGCACCCGGCCTCACTTACTTGATGGAAACTGACGCTTGAACCTAACTTGCCAGTTTCAAACTTTATACTTTGCGTCTGGATTATGATTCGGACAGGGACTAGTATGTTTTTTATGTTAAAAGTGTTTTATTTGAAACGTGCAACAAAATGAAAGACATTGCGTTTATTTATCAAGTTAATCGTATCCTTTTGTAGTATTACAACCTGGCGAATAAATAAATCAAGACACGTACAGTAATAAGCTATTTCGTCACTGTCCTTTGTGGTTCGGACATGGATTTGTGTGTTTGTTTTTTATAAGTATATTGAACTGAAAATGTGATAGTCGCTTTAACAACAATGCTTCGCATTTTGTTTGTGCATGTCCGAAGACAGGAGTTTTATTATCCTGGCCCCAATATGTGTCTTTTCTGTTCTTGCTTGGTTTATATCGTTTACCATTTATTGCGCAACTGGTTGTTTTTAGCTCTGATGTTTGTCAAGTACATATTTTTCAGTTTTCTTCTTTTTATTTTATATTTCTGTCATTTCTAATAAAATATTTTTATGTTATCGCTTTAAGAGCACCCGGTCTCATTTTCCTAGTGGAAGTTCACATTTGTAACCTAATTTTGCCGACTTCATAGTTTTTACTTTGGTTTTGAATTTTTTGCATGTCTGTTTTTCACTAAAACTATTGTCATTTTTTAATTTATGTTTCAGTCAGCTGTGATAATCAGTTCAAGTGTAGCAATGGCAAATGCATTTCACAAGATCTTGTATGTAATGGCAAAGATGACTGTCGTGATTTTTCAGACGAAAACGAATGTGGTTTGTAATTTTGATACATACATTTTTTTCACCAGAAAATGATAACTGGGAACTTAAATATTTGTCTCATTAACTGCACCGGATAATATTTTATCATTATGCTCAAAATTCGCTTTTTTCGACGAATTCATACTATGTTTTTACTTAATCATTTAGTAATGTGATTCATTATACGGTGACTGTTACAATTTGGAATGACTTTGAAAAAAACAGTGTTGCCTTAGGTGGATTTGGTAAAATAAGTTTTTGCACGGGTACAATTGGCGAGAAATTTTATACTGAAATGACCGTCTGGTACTGCAAAACTGAATCTGGTTTAGTAACAATCCCCTAACTGTCGGCATTACTCTCGATATGTAATAATATTGATAATATTGAAGCATTGGAGCAATGGGGAAATTTCAGTTGTTTTTCTTAAATATTTGTTTGCTGAATTCTGGATCAATATAAATAATTCACCACAAAAACATAAATGTAGCTAAAATCAATTTGATTAAGCGGCTAACAATCGATGATCAAACAATTTTGTAGAATCGTAAAATTAAGACTCTCTGGTCGAGGCTGGGGTCGAGAAAAAGATATCTTGTATCTTTCTTTTACTAACATTCTTATGAGATACGCTTTTGTTGGTTCACGATTAACATGTTGGTGCGGAAGGGGATACGTTTTTACTTAACATGCATGCTTGTAAACCACTGATCGTTAAATAATTAGATGAACCACACTAATGGCAACAATAGATAAACTTTGGTCAAAAGTCTCAATGCGCATTTTGGAGTCTTACAATAAGAATTTCATTTTTCGCTGTAAAGTGTGTCGAGTTTAACCTGGTGGTTTGACCTTTAATTTAAATAATCAAATATATCCATTGTGTAATTTAGGGGCTATATAAAGTTGATATAGGACGCTAGATGATAGTGATACAATGTAACGGATGTATATGGCAATGGAGCATGCTGTCTTCCCTAAACCACACAGGCTATTAACCCAATCTGATTTTCATATTAAAGATCAAAAGACTAGGTCAAACTTGACACATTATACTGTTTCTTGCACCTTGCTTAATAAGTACTGTTTAAAAATTACAACAGGTATAGTAATAAACACAAACTTCTTTATTTCGTTTCAGACAATACTAATTCAGATCTAAACATACGACTGGTAGATGGAGAAGATGAACATTCTGGTCGAGTTGAGATACAATATCTTGGCGAATGGGGAGTGATATGTGATGATGAATGGGATATCAAAGATGCCACTGTCGTCTGCAAAATGTTGGGTTATCCTGGGTAAATAATAACATTTTCTGACATGCCTATCAATATGATATTTTTGAAACTATTTAGATAATTGAAAAAACTAATAATACAGTTTATGAATAACAACGTTTAAATTGTTAATTGTTTAGAAAAACATGTTTGAATATTGTAAGATATATTTATCGTGTATATCTTAAATACAACATTGGTGTGTATTGTATGTCATTTGAATCAGTTCTGGATATATTTGACGTCCCATAGTTTTATGTTCCTTTCGAACAAGTTTGATTAAACACGTCGCGGGTGTGTAGCTAAACAGGGGATGCTTACCCTTCCGAAACACCCGGCCACACTTTCTTGGTGAAAGTTCGCGTGTCTAACCTCTGCCTTGTCAGTTCCAAAGCTTTTACTTTGCTTCTAGATTGTGATTCGGACTTGGATAAGTTGTTTTTTATTTTGCCTTCTTTCCATTGCATATTACATATTGCAGCGATATTGCATTGGGAACAAGAATCGCGTCTGATAAGATACATCAGATACATTTATTTAGTAATTGAAAACTCTGAAGGACCATTGCTAGCATAGAAACCGCATGAATACTTGTTTGCTTTTTTATCAAGGAAATAAATTTTAATCACATTTCATTCAGCTTATATATTTTTATAACTTTTATAAATAGAGCAAGGGAGGCTACTTCAATGAGCGAGTTTGGAAGGGGAAATGGTAATTTTCTATTAGATAATGTACGTTGTCATGGAGATGAATCAAGCATAGCTGAATGTAACAAAAATAAGTGGAAAGAACACAATTGTAAACCTTTCGAAGAGGCTGGAGTTGTTTGTCATGCTACAAAAGGTATACTTGCATTAAGATTTTATTATGGTATTTTTTGTTTGAGCGACCAATTCCACTTCAGTAATCATCTGGTTATTTTTCGTTTTCTGTTCTTTAACTATTTAAATGATGGATAATTTCTGATGCAAATACAAACATTTTGATGTAATAAGTGTTTGACGTTTCTTGTCTTTACTTGTGTTGCGTTATTTACAAGTTTCAAGTTTTCTTCTTCTATTGTAAAGTAAAAGCCAGTTATTCTTTACAGAAATACGTGATTCTAAATAAATCTCCAGTTTTGGGTTTTGAAAGTTTTTCTCATAAACAAGCAAATTAAAACATTTTACCTGAATTCTGGAAAGAAGGTTTTTCTCTTATACTGGTCTTTGCTTTAACAAATACATTCTTGTAAATGTTTTTCTTTTGAAACAGTGGTTTGAGTCGCTTGTCGTTAAATAATTCTGTTCGCACGTAGAATTTTTCCATCAATCTAGAAAAGAGAAAAATCGCTATTTCCGAATAATAACATGGAATTTTGTCATCATTTATAAAACGAACACCTTCAATAGAACTGTGAAGAAGTCGGTTCTATTCCCATTCTTATATATACTTGAACATTCTTGACTCTGGATTTGGTGCCAAGCAAGCGTTTTTGTTTTTTTTAAGTAGAAGAGTTTATTCAACTGAAAATAAAAATACTTGTAATCACCAACGCAGTAATGATGACGGCATGATGCAAGTTAATAATAAAACCGCCAAACAAAATATGGAACGTGCAACCAAAAAATTAGAACCACTGATTACAAAATACTCTACCTTGGATAGGCATTGGTATAAATATCCATATTCTATATTATCGATTTATACGGATACTACAATTACACATACATGCATTCTATTTTACATTTTTGATTCCGTATTGTAGCTTGTGTTGCTGATGAATTCAACTGTCGAAATGGAAATTGTATAGCTGTAACAGACATCTGTAATGGTAATGATGACTGTGAAGACATGTCTGACGAACAAAACTGTGGTAAGGCAGTCAAATTTTATGTTACGCACGGACATGTGGTACTCTGAACACTCTCGTGTTTCATTTTTTAGTCAACAACATTGACCTTACTGCTTAACTTTTATAAGAAATATCATATACAGTATAACCTCTGTATAAAGACCACCCATGGGACTGAGCAAAATTGGACTTAATAGACAGGTGGACTTTATATAGAGGGTCAACCCTTATGAACAAGCTACAAGTATTGTTGATACCGGTATATAAAGGAGTAAAATCTGTAGTACATATTAAAATGCTTTACTGGTAAATTTGTTAAAATTATTTTAATAAAATAAATATAGTTTTTTAATTGATTATTTACAAAATATTTATAGAAAATAATTGAAAAATGTTTTTATATGTTTATGGACTATACATATTACATGGTAACAGTAAATATACTTGACTAATCATCTTTGTTTTCTTAAGAAGTAGGTGTCATTAATTAAAACAATAGGTATAGAGAAAAAAATACTACCTGTAAATAACAAGACTATTTCTACCTGATCTAATGGCTTCAGACACTCAGACAATGACATAAGAATAATGACTTCATCTATTTATTCCTCAAATCTTTACTTATTATAACTCTATACACTTTACAACAGAAAATTGTAAAATTTGAATTTCAGTATTTACACTGATCAAATATTTATAACCATAATAGTTATACATTTCTAATCTTGAAGATTTAAGAATATAAAAATTATTGAATTTTCCAATTTTTACTGAAACTTTTAAAAATTCTAAAATTCTAAAAACTTATTTGAAAAAGTGGACTTTATAGACAGGTTGAAGAGACATTTGGGACTAAAAAGGGTGGACTCTATTCACATTGGACAGGTGGACTTTATATACAGGGTCATTATATAGTAAAATCCATTGGGGATGCTTCAGACCGGTTGCTATAGACAGGTGGACTTTATACGGAGGTGGACTATAGCAGGTTATACTGTACAGGTAGTGTAAGGGTTCCCAGTTAATCCAACGTTATGCATATTTGCTATGATGTAAGCGAATTAATTACCTGTTTACCTATAGAATATATAATTGTAATTGTACATAAAAGATGCCAGCTACAAAGTTTTTACTTTGCTTTAGGATAGTGATTTTGACTGCTTTGGGATAGTGATTTGCAAATGATTGGTGTATTTGTTTTTAAAATTAAATTAAAGTTAAATCGAACAGGTCTGAGTTGTTCCCTATAACAACCCTTAGTTGAAAAGAAATAGTTTAGTTATACAATTTTGAATTTCGTACACATTATTTCGCTATAATTTCAGTATTACGATTATTACAGTCTGTTGTGTCGACAATATAGAATCGCTTGGTTTTTCTGAACTCTATTCTTAAGGGTAATATAAGTAGGAAAATTCAAGTGAAAACCATTTGGTTGAAAAGCGTGAAAGAGGGGTATAACTATGAAATTACCTACACAAGTGTGAAGATTTATAAATAAAAATAAAGTAGGAATTGATAATTTAAGAGCAAACATACACGTGTTGGGGAAAATAGTTTACACCTAGTATAACGAATTAATTTTAAAAAAATGAAAAGATATAAATATAGTCAGCGTCATAGAGCAGTGCAAAGGGGGAAGGGTTTGTTAAAGAAATACGAGGTTTTTGAAAACTCGACAATTTACGGTTGAGGTTTTCTATTTGTTTTAAAAATACGTGTACCAGGCGTGATAGTTCATATTCTAAGGCTACCAACGATACAAGGGAAGATTATAAAAGCTAAGTTTGTATATGACTTGATTATTGTTGAGGCAAATTCGGCTTTATATAGTTCAACATTGTTGAAACCAAACAATATTCACCTCAATTCAAATAGAACAGAATTGTGTGGCCGTGCACTTTTAGTGTATTTTAGATTATTAGTGGCCTTAGAATATAAATATCACGCCTGGAACACTTATTTTTAAAAGGAAAATAAATCGTAGATAACATCAACCGTAAATTGTCGTGTTTTCAAAAACCTCGTTTTTTGTTTAACAAACGCTGGCCCCTTTGCACTGCTCTATGATGTTGACTATCTTAATATCTTTTCATTTTTTAAAATTAATTCGTTATACAAGGTGTAAAATATTTTCCCCAACACGTGTATTTTTGCACTATTTTCATAAAAAAACATGCAATAAATATTTTAAAATTTATTGAATTATCAATTCCTGCTGTATTTTTATTTATAAATCTTCACGCTTGTGTAGGTAATTTTATAATTATATCCCTCTCTCATGCTTTTCAACCGAATGGTTTTCACTTGAATTTTTCTACTTAGATGCCCCTTAATGCAGATGACTTTGTTCTTGAATGACGTACATTTTTATTTCATCATTTTGATTTCAGAATACTAGTAATATTCTTGATGCAAATAGGCATTATTGGAATCTAATGAAAAATACAATGATATTTCTGTTGTGCTTAAATTGTAGTTTTTTGGACCTTCCAATATGTGAACTCATCACAAAATGCGTACATTTTTATTCTTTCTAGCATTAAAAATCCAGCTTGTTAATGGTTCCAGTAATAATGAGGGAAGAGTTGAACTTATCCGTAATGGAATTATTGGGACAATATGTGATGACCGATGGGATGATGCTGATGCTGAAGTGGCTTGTAGAATGCTTGGATACAAGTAAGTGAATTATATAGAAACGAGAATTGCAGTACTAAATTTGAGTACGGATTTTCATAAAAATTAAAGTGAATCTGATTAGGAATGGAATAATTTAAACTATTTGTTATGGTGATTTGGATGATGATGATATGGCTTATAAAATGCGTGGATGAAAGTTCATGCCATATAGAAACCACATTTGAATTACTAGTGTGGAGTTTATATTATATGGAAATAATAGTATAGCCAGTTCGATTAAGTTGTACTCTATGTCACAGTCGAGCTAGGATCCAATGATAATGATATTTATTTAATTTTCAATTTATAGACAAATTGTGAATATTATAATATATGTATATCTTATGCTTGCTTTTGCATCAAAATTACTTTTTACTGCTATTTTTGGTTCTCGATTGCCAATGCTGATTTATGTTGAATATGAACCATAATATTATGATGTTATTTTATAACTGATGATTTGTTATAAAATTCTTTGGTATATAGAAATGGTGGTCTAGCCAAAACAAATGCTTTTTATGGAAGTGGAACTGGGGTAATTTGGATCGATGATGTAGAATGCTCTGGTAATGAGGACACGTTAGAACAATGCAGACATCCGCGATGGGGACAAACAAATTGTGATCATTCGGAGGATGCCGGTGTTTTATGTTTGTTAGAACCAGATTTCACAACAACTCCAGCAGCAACTAAAGCTCCTCAAGGAGGTTGGTTTTTTGGTTTTATTTTACTATTTTTTATCTGTTTACAAATTAATTGGTTACACAAGGATATTGCAAACTCAGACTTTCAAATCCCTCAAAATGTTTTGACCGTATTATGAATACGTTTGGTGTCTCTGTATCCAAAATTATCCTGTAATTGACGTCTCATAGTTCCATGTTCCTTTCATTCTTAATTTTATTTACACACGTGGTGGATGTAACAAGCTTAACAGGTGCTTACCCTTTAGATCACCCAGTCTCACTTTCATGGTGAAACTGCATGTGTTAACCTAATTTGTCACTTTCAAAGTTTAAACTTTGGATTTGTAGTTTGGACATGGATTAGTATGTTTGTTTTTGTCTTTTACCATATTCTTTCACCAGTTTTATTTTGTTACATAAGATTGAATTTTAAATTCTTATCTTACCTGAGCCATAGGCTCAGATGAGCTATTGCCATCTATCTTCGTCCGTCGTCCGTTGTGCGTCGTGTGTAAACTTTTCACATTTTAATCAAATCCTCCAAAACTACTGAGTCAAATTGAATGATATGTGTCAGTAATGGTGTCTAGATGAGGGACTTTCAGATTTGCACGAATGAAATGATTATGTCCCCTTGGGGTCCCATAAAGGGGAAAATTGTAAAAATCTCTAAAAATCATCCCCTCTGAACTTACAGGAGATATAGCTTAGATATTCCATGTAAAATATACTTAGGGTACTAGTTTCAAATTTGCACAAATCGTAGGTGTAGGGGCCAAAATGGGGAAATGACAAGGTACTTAAGGGGGAAATTGCTAAAATTAATGTATTTGTCAGTATATCTTGAAAACTATAAACTTTTTGTATAGGCATGAATATTAGAATATTGTAGGCATTGGAACAACGATCATTTTGATATATGAATAAAGGTCATAGGTTCAAAAGGTCAAGGTCATTGATGCAAACAAATACTGAAATGGTTAATAAACTTAAAAACTATAAACTTTTTGTATGGGCATGTGTATTAGAATATTGTAGGTATTGGCCTAAAGAACATTCTGATATATAGATTTTTAGGTCTTTATAAATAATATATTGTAGCTAGACTTTAGATATGTTATATGTAGCATTCTTAGGACAAGTTATAATTAATTTGCAAAAAAACTTTCATATAATTTTGACATCTCTCTTAATGCCATTGACCATTAAGCATCTGCATGAGATATGTACTCTGCCTCATGTGAGCGTTAAGGCCCATGGGTCTCTTGTAGTGTTAATGGACAGCAAATTGTAATTCAAATACAAACACTCAGACACCGATGCATTCGTGAAACTTTATTTTTTACAGAGTTAAATACCAATTGTTTCATTTGAAACACCATATAAATATTTTTCAGATATACAAGTTGAGTTGGTAGGTGGAAGAAATTCTAGTCATGGACGTGTTGAGTTGATAATTGATGGAGAAAGGGGAACAATATGCAATGATGAATGGGATGATGCTGATGCAACGGTTATTTGCAGAATGTTAAACTATGTGAGGTAATGCATTGAATGCATTAAATAGATTTCAATAAAATATTTTCGTTTTACATCATGTTAAGAATATTCGCGAAACGAACTGACGAAATTTCTCTCTATATATATTTCATTTTAATGCAATTCGAACATGCAACAGCTATGGCTTTTGGAATTTTTTGTAAATGAGTATTCACAACAGAATTTTAAATAACAACAGCATAAATTGTATACCAAAATACATTTATAAACTCGGACAACACACTATTCAATCTTACATGTACAAGATGTATATTTTCTTTGACTGAATAAGGATCATATAAAATCCTTATAATGACACAAATCCTGATTTTTATCAGAATTTAAATTAAAGCAGATTAACTTTTTCGGTAATGGTCATTCCTGCTTCCACAACCTCTCTCATAGTTACTTTTTGTCGCTTTGATATAACTTTATCCACTCAGTGAGTGTCCTATAGTTGCTATATAAGGACATATTTTTGCCGTCTTGATTTCATACAGTAAGAAAATTGTGTGATTTGCTATTGTCGTATCTTACTTCAATTATTTTGTTATAATTAGGTTGTTTATTTTTTATTAAGATAGGCGAGGCAAAGGTCATATTATTGAGTCATTTTGTGGTATAATAGTACAAAAAACGAATAGATAAAGGCCTAATGTACGACCATTGCTAATGGTTTTTTTTTTTGAAGCGGACAGGCCATTACACAGTTAGAGTTTGGACCAGGAACTGGTAGGATATGGCTTGACGATGTGTTCTGTTCAGGAACAGAGAACTCTATCGGGGATTGCCTAACAGTAACAGAACATGATTGTACCCATCGAGAAGATGCCAGTGTTGTCTGTTTTAATAAAACATCCACCATGCGTAAGTATTGATTATACATTTTCTGATATGAAAATGATTATGTTTCTGTTTCCAAAACTACCCTACACATATTTGACGTCTATCAGTTCAAATTTCATTACACGCGTGTCATCTGTAAGTATCTAAATAGGACATGCTTACGTTCAAGAGCACACAACCTCACTTCCCTGGTTGAGTTCACGTGTTTAACTTATTTATAGGTTTTCTATGTTTTTACTTTCATTTTAGGATTGTTATTTGGACATGAACTGATGAATGTTTGTTTTGATGGATGTTTTGCCATTTCTTTTCATAAAAATACAGTTGAAACAAAAGAATGACAATGATGATAAAATTAATTCAGAATTAAAAAGCAATTAAGACCCTAATTTGTTTTAATAGACATCGTCTTGTACTTCCGAGTAACCAATAAAATTGTTGTCTAACTTCTGAAAAATTTGCTATAAAGAAATACAATTATCGTCAGTTTGAAATATTGGTCGCATAGGCATGATTACACGTGTCGTTTGAAAACGTACAAAGTCATTGTAATTCTTAAATGTTGAAAGGTCAAAATTAAAAAAAACGTATTACACTGTTTATAATTTTTAAAATTTATTAACAGAAGTACAAGTTGAATTGGTTGATGGAAACATTCCAACTGAAGGAAGAATAGTTCTTATTATAAATGAAACTAGAGGGACAGTGTGTGATGACAACTTCGATAATAATGCAGCAAAAGTTATATGCAGAATGTTAGGATTAAGGTATAAAAAATTAATATTATAGTATAGAGATCATCAAAAACTGATTTTTAAACATCTTATTTAATGCATTGTTGTTAGTTTTTTTATTTTCAAGGTCACATCAACGAACACGATTTAGAGGTATAATAAAAAAGCAGCTTCATATTGTTCATAATTACATATTATACCAGTTTAAATTTTACAGCACTAAACGCCCGTTTCGTAATACAATTCCTCATCATTAGAGCTTGGACCAAAATTATGAAACCAAAATTTTTCAAGATGTTGAAAAAGTACCCGAAGGACCAATATATATTTTACCAAATTTAGCTAAGGAAATACTTTGCATGAAGGATTATACCTTAGTTTTTGGGGAATTTCAAATTTTAACTAGCAGCAAATTAAGCATTTAAAAGAGCATAATAACTTCCGTATCATGTATTTTAAATTTCGTTTCAGTATTGGTGACAGAAACATTTTAATATTTTCAGTGGTGGCGTAAAATCAGATATGTTTGGTCCAGGCGTAGGTAATATTTGGCTGGATGATCTGACTTGTACTGGACATGAACCATCAATTGAAGACTGTACACATAGTGGTGTTGGGGTTCATAATTGTGAACATTTTGAAGATATAGGAGTTATATGTTCATCATCAGTTACAACTACTACAGCGGAACCAGGTTAGAAATACATATCTAAAACAAATATACTGATCCATGTCCGAATTCAGTCCCTAAGCAAAAAAACTTTGAAACTTACATGTTAGGTTAAACACATGACCTACCACCATGGAAGTGAGGCCGGGTGCCCCGGAAGGGTAAGCGCCTCCTGTTTAGCTAATTACATATGCTATAGATAGGCAGTAAACTTATTTAATTACGAAGTATTCGTTGGTGTGTGTGTGTCATTGTTTACGTCCGTTCATTAACTACTTAGTATTATATTTCCCTTTCCTTTGTGCATAATTTAGGCAGATTTGGTGAAGAAAGTCTTGAGATGACGAAGAGTAAAGATCAATAGCCATCAAAATTACAAGATACAGATAGAAATCAGAGAAATAGGTGTTAGAAATTTATTTTGAACCAATTCACTTACAATCTGATATAGAAAGTAGATATACTTTAATTTAATAAACTCGGTCTTACTTCCCTGGTGGAAGTTCACGTGTTTCACCTAATTTGGTAGCTTCAAAGTTTTACTTTGTTTTGGGATTAGGGTTTAGATATGGATTGATATTTTTGTTTTTACGTATTGAGTTTTTTCGATCAATGTTTCGTTGAGCCATTTTTTCACGGATAATGCGGATACACGAATATGTGAAATTTAGCAGGGTACGAGTAAATCTGATGATAGTGCGAAAATTATCAAAATTGAATTTAGTGGTATATACAATATGAGTATGATCAAATAATGATTTCTCAGATTTTTTTGAGTATCATTTTACTTTATGTATGTTTATTTAAGAGGACATCCATGTGACAGGAGTCGTACTTGTGGGTGGTCAATCGCAGAATGAAGGAAGAGTTGAGATTCTTGGGGAGCGTGGAGGTCGACCCGTGCGGGGTACTATTTGTGATGATAACTGGGACGACAGTGACGCCAATGTTGTTTGCCGTATGCTTGGATTCAGGTATACTTATTTAATTAGCTGTACATATTCACTTGTTCTCACGTGTGAATTGTGTCTTTATCGATTAATATTATTTTGGTGCACAATAATTTGTGAATTTTGTCTTACTGATTCACGCGAAAATTACACTCATGCGAAATTTTTATGTTTTACAGGAATCTGTATTGTTCTAAAATTGGCTCATTGAAGAAGGCAGAATATATTTTGTTCTTGGTCTGCGAATTTCAATGGCAACATAATTACTATGACAGGGTTCAATGGTATTATTAAAGTGCTTTCATTTTATAGAACTGGAACAGCAGCCAGCGGCGGTTCATTTGGATCAGGAGAAGGAGAAATTTGGTTAGATGATGTAGAGTGTTTTGGTACCGAAGACGATATAACATTATGTCCACATAGTGGAATGGGAATTCATAACTGTGGGCATAGTGAAGATGCAGGTGTTGTCTGTACATCTGAAGTGACCACAACACCGGAAATAACCACAGTATCCGCAAGCGGTAAATTAGTAAAAGTAGTGCTTATCCTTCTGGAGTACACGGCCCAAATTGCACGGATGTTCAAGAGCACCCAACCTCACTTCCGTGGTGGAAGTTCACGTGTTTAACTTATTCTGCCAGTTTCAATTTTTTTCTTTGTTTTGGGATTGTGATTTTGACATGGATTGGTATTTTGATAAGACCATCTCTCCACCCTACTTAGTATCTTCCCTCTAATTTGCATACAAAGGGTCGTTGTTATATTGTCATTTAGTTCAGTGGCCATTCTCTAATTTTTGACTACCTACTTAACACTTCCCTGATACACATTGATATAAAGGACAGAATACTTTGGTCAAGTTCAACACTATCGGCACACGGTTGGTATGTTTGTTTTTCATATGTATATTTGTGTAGTGCCGTAGAGTGTTTAAACTGTCCAGGATTGCCCTGGGTATATTTGACGTCCCATAGTTTCATGTTCTTTTTACACGATTTTGATTACACACTCGACGGGTGTAGCTAGCAAAACAGGAGGTGCTTGCCCTTCCAAAGCACTCGGCCTCACTTCCCTGGAAGAAGTTTACGTGTCTAACCTAAGTTGTCAGTTCCAAAGTTTTTACTTTGCTTCTGAATTGTGATTTAAGTTGCATAATTATCACCAAACATGTTATAATTTTGCATGTGAAATTCTTCACCAATACCTATCGGACCGACATTGTGGAAGTATAAGATTCATAGTCGAAATTATACCTTCATGTCTTTTTTAAATGGGGAATTGCAATACGCAAAATAGTTTTTGTTGGACATCACAACTCATGTTACCCCAAAACCATAACAAATAGTAGATATTTCGTGATATTTATTTGATTCCGCACACATTTATGTTACAGACAGAACATATACAGTTTCCCCATAGGACATAGTAATTAAATTTACTTTGTAGATGTACGCGTGGAACTTGCGAATGGAGATGGTCGTCTTACTGGACGTGTTGAGGTCATTGTTGATGGTGTCCGCGGTACTGTTTGTGACGATGAATGGGATGATAATGACGCTGTAGTAGTTTGTAAAATGCTTGGTTTCAGGTTAGTTTGTTTTATGGTTGTAAATGTTACCAAGTACATTTATTATTTTGTATCAATAGCTGGCAATTTATTCTTGTTTGTAAAAATTGGTGTTTGTTTTTTTATTGTTCATGAAACGTCAACATGACAAACGCATATTAAAAGTCACGTGAACCATTATGGCGACTTTGGCACGATTTTGACCATCCAATTACGGTATACACAGTTCTAATGAGACTATTATCCGGAAGCTTTATGATCCTTTGCCATAGAATAAAGTATTTTAAATATGAAAAACTACCAAAATGGATCATTACAGTCTCTTTTCAAATTTGCATTTGAGATTTTTTTAATAAATTGTTGTGATATTATCTCTGAATGAAATAGTCTTAAGTACATACCTTCACGTAAGAAAAATATCGGTGATCTGGTAAACTTTATTTTAAATTTTGTTCAGCCCTAACAACTCTTTGCTGCGGAAAATCTAATAATGGTAATAAAATTCATAATTTTAAGGATCTTTTAAAATTGAGTACAAAAATATGTTTTCTTATCATTTAGCAAGAGATCTAGTGACACTAAATTCTAAATCAGTTTTAAATATGAACATATTACGATGCCCCCCATTCTCTGCTGATACCTACTTATGACCCCCCCCCTTTACACGGCGTTCTTGTCCTTCCAGAACACCTGGACTCATTTCCCTGGTGGAAGAATTTAATTTGCAAAAATTTCAGTTTCGTAATCGAGATTTAGACATGGACCGGTATGTTTATGTATGATTTGTTCAAGACCTTTTCACAAAGCATGTCAACATTTCTGTTACACAGTGATGGTATTGCAACACGAGGAGGTGCATTTGGCCCAGGATCAGGAATTATTTGGCTGGACAATGTGCAGTGTAGAGGGACAGAAGAGAACCTGGCAGAGTGTGGACATCGAGGGTGGGGTGAAGAAGATTGCGGACATGATGAGGACGCCGGTGTTAGGTGCATAGACGACACACAGCCAACTGAACGTACAACCCCTATTGCTCCAGGTAAAAAATAAAACCAAGTTGTTGATTTTTGGTGCTCATAATTGCTCCATTACAGAACCAAAGAAAATACATATAATTATAGGAACCTTTATCTGTTCCATAACGTCGCAACAACAAAGTTCTCCGTCTTGTTCTGATGTTCAAAAAAACATTTCGTTATATTTTATGTTTTTACTTTTCCTAGACACTTACTGGTTGATCTTGTTGAGAATATATATGCTCCTGTGGCTTTGTTTAGGCGTACTCTAGTTTTGTGTCTATGTTGGCTAGTTTCACGAGAAAGAAAAACACTCCGATGGGATTTGCTGAAACCAGGTGTTCAAGTTCTGAATCGTTATTTTTGGGGTCTTCCAGTTGACAATCTTTTTGTAGGCACATTTGCCACACTAACATGAGTTTGGAGATAGCGGCGAGTTCTGCCATTGTGCCTGTTATCTAGTCTGTAACATACCATGTATCTTTGTTTTTGTAGTTATTTTTAGATTTGCTTTTAAGGAAAAGTTTTTATTTTGCATTTGGTTGGTTGGTTGAATGTTGCTTATTAATTTTGCAGCTATTCGCGACGAGAGCTATTTTATTAATCTCTATGGATTAATCTATGAACAAGTTCGTGTATGCGTGTGAAATGTGAGTGTGTTGTGTGGTCTTCCTTGTACTAGCGTATTTAACGTGCTAGCTGACAGAGTCAGTACGTCGCAGACAAGCGTACCACTCTTCTAGTCACATTATACTGATAGCAGGTGAACCAATAATGGCCAACGGAAAGGAAAATTCACTTTTTCACATGTGGTCTGAGCGTGACTCGAACTCACAGCGGCCAAGACTGGCGTCTTATCCATTAGGCCACCGCGGTCTCTATTTTGCATTTGGGATTGTGATTTGAATGTGCGCTATTTGCTTTTAACCAATATAATTTTCAAGTAGGTATTTAGTAAATTACATTTTAAGCCCTTCTATTTTTCTCATTTTAAAATCTATAAGTTTTTGGATTTCCACATTTTTAGTCCGAGCACTACGAATGAGGGATTTTATTCCAAAATGGCCATCTACAAAATGGCTGCAAAATTAAAACATTACAAGGTTAAAAAATATATTTTACTTTTCCACAATATTTTAACAGTTATGACAGTTGAGCTTGTGAATGGGGGATCGCCTGAAAGAGGAAGGGTAGAGGTTATATATGAAGGTAACAGAGGAACAATATGTGATGACCACTGGGATGACAGAGATGCTAATGTAGTTTGCAGGATGTTAGGATACAACAAGTAAATATAATACTAACATATCATAAACTCAGTAGGCAATACCTTTGTATTGTCAGATATACTATTTTCTAAATTTGCTGCTTAGTGTTCCCTCTTTTGTAAAATCTATTTTGGTCCTTTGGATATTTTTTGAGCTCGTAAAAATATTTGGTTTCAAAATTTTGGTCCGAGCACTGCTTATAAGATATTGTATTCTAACATGGCCGCCGTCTAGTGCTGTAAAATTAATACTGGTGTAATATTTAATTAAGTTGTGATAGATGGAATTGTCACAACATTAGTTGTAAAAATAATGTTTTGTACATATTATTTTTATATAGCTAAACATGAGGTGCTTACCTGTCTCGCATACCTAATGGAAGTTCACATGTTTATCTTAATGTGCAAGTTTTTTTAAGTTTTGTAACTTTGCTTTCGGTTTATAATTTATACATGGATTAATATGTTTGTTTTTTATTATAATACTTGGCAAAGTTAGAAATTTAAGAATCGACTGCAAAACATTCAATTCAGAATTATTTAAAATGTCTTGTTGGCTATAAGTATTCCATATCATCAAATTAGCTACAGCTTTTTAGCTCACCTGAGCCAAAGGCTCAAGTGAGCTTTTCTGATCACAATTTGTCCGTTGTCTGTCGTCGTCGTCGTCGTCGTCGTCGTCGTCGTTGTCGTCGTCGTAAACTTTTCACATTTTCATCTTCTTCTCACGAACCACTGGGCAGATTTCAACGAAACTTGGTCAGATGCATGTCTTGGTCGGTGCAATTCAAATTTGTTCGTGGTGTTGCCATGGCTACCATAACTAGGTCAAGGTGACCTAGGGGTGCAAAAATCTTAAAAAATCTTCTTCTCCGAAAGTATTGATTAGAGAAAAAATCTGATGTGATATTTGGCTTCTCTAGGGTCTTTAGCCTATAGTTTGTTCATTTTGTGAAATTCGGACAAAAAATAGGTTACGCGTTTTTGCGTTTAATTTTGAAAAAATCGTAAAATAGCTTCAAATTGTTATAACTTGACTATTTGGCCAGATAATGACATGGGGTTTTCAGTTTTGACATCTTCTTGTTAGTATCTTCAAATTGAGGTCAAGGTCAATTGTGAAGGTCGTGACCTAATTTTTTTTACCTCTGATTATAATTATTATCTCGAAAACTATAAACTTTTTGTATAGGCATGTATATTAGAATGTTGTAGGTATTGATACAACAATCATTTTGGTGTATAGAAAAAGGTCATGGGTTCAAAGGTCAAGGTCACAGATGTAAAACAATACCAAAATGGTTACTTATCTCGAAAACTATAAACTTTTTGTATAGGCATTTATATTAGAATGTTGTAGGTATTGATACAACGATCATTTTGATATATAGAAAAAGGTCATGGGTTCAAAGGTCAAGGTCACAGATGCGAAACAATACGGAAATGTTTAATTATCTCGAAAACTATAAACTTTTTGTATAGGCAAGTATATTAGAATGCTGTAGGTATTGATACAACGATCATTTTGATGTACAGAAAGAGGTCATGGGTTCAAAGGTCAAGGTCACAGATGCGAAACAATACGGAAATGTTTAATTATCTCGAAAACTATAAACTTTTTGTATAGGCATGTATATTAGAATGTTGTAGGTATTGATACAACGATCATTTTGATGTATAGAAAAAGGTCATGGGTTCAAAGGTCAAGGTCACAGATGCGAGACAATACCGAAATGGTTAATTATCTCGAAAACTATAAACTTTTTGTATAGGCATGTATATTAGAATGTTGTAGGTATTGATACAACAATCATTTTGATGTATAGAAAAAGGTCATGGGTTCAAAGGTCAAGGTCACAGATGCGAATCAATACCGAAATGGTTAATTATCTCGAAAACTATAAACTTTTTGTATAGGCATGTATATTAGAATGTTGTAGGTATTGATACAATGATCATTTTGACGTATAGAAAAAGGTCATAGGTTCAAAGGTCAAGGTCACAGATGCGAAAACAATACTGAAATGGTTAATTATCTTGAAAACTATAAAAGTTTTGTATAGGCATGTATATTAGAATGTTGTAGGTATTGATGCAATGATCATTTTGATGTAAAGAAAAAATTCATTGGGGTTTAGTATTTATGTTTTCTTTAAATCTATCAGCTAGCCATTAGTTATCAGGTGAGCGTATAAGGCCCATGGGCCTCTTGTATTACTTGTTATGTTTATTTTCTCTTAGTTTGGTCTGAAATTGTTTTAATTAAGTATCAATTGATATAGAGCTCAATAAATACCAAATTTTTGGCAATTTGGAAAAAACAGGTCTCTAACTTAATATATCGTGATAATATGTTTATATTTTCAGTGGAGGATCTGCTATAGAAGGGGCTCGGTTTGGGGCAGGAAGTGGACCTATATTTTTAGACAATGTCGGATGTACCGGTTCAGAAACATCGATCGCAGATTGTAAAGCTAATGCTTGGAAAGATCATGACTGTCAACATTCAGAAGATGCAGGAGTGATTTGTAAAACCGGTACCGGTGATAATGGTTCGTCTACTACACCTACCGGCGACGTGTTGCCTCAAGGTTAGTGACGGGTAGTGGTTTTAAGGTTAAGCTTTCAGCTAAAAAGCTTCTGGCAGCCAAAGTCGAATCTCAAAATTCGTCAGTTAGTTTTGTCAGATAAATATATTAAAAAATCTGCTTCGATAATTTTAAATTTTAAACTTGTCTCGGGTAGATTTGGTAAAATAAATATCTGTCCTTTTATTTTTGTCATTTCATCATCTTAAAAATATTTGGATCTCCATTAATTTTGGTACAAGCACTACTGATGAGGAATTGTATTCCGAATCGACAATCTAGTGCTGCAAAATTAAAACAAATTTAGTAATAATTAGCTTGTCGAAGGTCGTAGTTTTCTGTGATACTTCATTTTCTTCTTTTATCCTTGACCTTCTATGTAAATTATATCCCATTCCACTCTATCTAAACCATACTAAGACACCAACTCACTATAACTGATAACTTGATTTGTTTTCTTTGTCTTATTTCAAAGACTGTGGTAGGAGACCCCTTGAACTACTTGCTAATACCAAGAAACGCAAGAAAAGGAGTGAAAGAACATTGGGTAATTACCCAAGGCTTGATAAGATCATTGGTGGAGTGAACGCTGACTACGGGTGGTATCCTTGGCAAGTTGGTGTCCGAAAAATTATAACCTCTACTCGCACCAGGACTTACCATTCACATTGGTGTGGTGGCATCATATTGAGTGAATATTGGATACTCAGTGCTGCTCATTGTTTTAATGGGTAAGTTCCTTTCAGGTTTCTCAAAGATCACTCAACGCTTTGTGAAAAATATAAAGCCCTATGTTATCTGATTTCGATTGGTTTGCTTTAGGTTCTGAACTCATTAACATAAACGGTTATGCTTATGCAAAATATTAAGTGTTGTACGTTTTTCATCTTATCTTAACTAAATATTATTTTGAGTTGGTTGGACATAATCTAATCCATGTCCGAATCACAATCCAGAAGCAAAGTAAAAACTTTAGAACTGACAAGTTAGGTTAGACACGTGAACTTCCACCAGGGAAGTGAGGCCGAGTTCTCCGGAAGGGTAAGCACCTCCTGTTTAGCTAGCTACACCCGCCACGTATGTAATCAAAATTGTGTGAAATGAACATGGAACTATGAGATATATATATATATCCAGGGCAATCCTGGACACAGAGACATTAAACTTATCAACAATACTGTGATGACGGCCATAAAACTTTTTGAGGGCCTTGATAAGCCTAGGCTTGCAATATCCCCAATTTATTTGCAAGCAGCCTACTTCGTTGTACAAAGTCCCCGTAGTGGGAACAAGCTCTACCATAGCGTATTAATTGAAAAAAAAAACAAATGAGAAATGACGACTTTCCCCCTTGCTCTGTCGGTTTACTTGAAAGCTTGTAAAAAATAGTTCAATATCCAATTATAAAGTCGCAGCATCTATGTAGTCAAAAATCAGTAACAGATAGTTTATATAGACAGCTTCTTAATCTCACTTACCTAACGAAATTGTGTATATTTTCATTCTAAATAAATCAACTTGGCGGGTGTAGCTAGCTAAACAGGCAGTACATAATCTTCCGGAACAACTCACCTCACAGAGTTTTTATTTTGTTTTGGTATGCTTGTTTTTGATATTTAAAGAATGTTCTGAAATATAACCAATCAATCATAACCAAGGTTATAACATTATCCAGTTTTATCGGATATTTTATGTAGTCAGTCAAGAAGGAACTTTTTGGTACCAAAAACATTAAACTTTGCCAATATTTTCCTGATTTCAAAGCCATACATCTTTTTTACAAAGATCACACATGCAAAATATTTGAAGGTAGAAGCAGTCCTACATATATGTTTCTATATTTTACAATCTTGTGAGCATTTTTTTTATTAATTTGATATTTGTTTTAGTATTTCCAAATCCCGAATTTTGTTAAGAACTGGAGATCTTAATAATAAAGATGTCGACCAATATGAACAAGAGTTTGAAGTGGAGTTACTGTTGAATCATCAATATTATGATGGTGAGTTTTTTTTCTTGTGTCTTGTTACCTCAAATTCTTTTGATGTCCGTCATTACAATATTGACGAAAAGTACGAGTATTGTCTCTGTATTCAAAATTAGACTGGATATATTTGACGTCACAGAGTTTCATGTTTCTATCATTCTCAATTTCGATTTTACATATGGTGGGTATAGGTAGCTGAACAGGGGGTGCTTACCCTTCCGGAGCACCTGGTCTCATTTTCTTGTTGAAAGTTCACAAGCTTTATTTATTTACCAGTTTCAAAGTTTTTTTTTATTTGCTGTGGGATTGTGATTTCAACATGGATTTGTATGTTTGTTTTTATGATAACAACGCGAAATAATTTAAATAGTGGTAGGATTGCGTAATATAATATTTACAATTGCAGTGGTGGATTTAAGGGGGATTGCCAAATTTAAAGAGAGAGAGAGAGAGAGAGAGAGAGAGAGCTATAGCTATTGGCTGATTAAAAATTATTATCTTGCCCCCCCCCATCGGGGATCTGCCCTAAAAAATCCTGGACCCGCCCTGAATTGCCGCTATTTTCTTCTAGCAATATTACCATCTCTATGTTATATTCTCATAAAGATCACCAGGGACATAATTTTTTAACTAAGAGTATGTGGCAATAAATATGTGTTTCAAGGAAATGGTTACTTTATGTATTATAGCTATTCAAATGACTATCTAGCAATGAGGCTCAATATTAAAAATAAAAATGACGAAATAAAAATAGTACTGGTTTATGAAGCTTGTTGATGAAAAATAATCAATTGCAGCTGATTAAAATATACATAATACTGGTACAGTGAAACCGGTCTATAAAGGCCACCTAAAGGTAACAAAATGTAGCCTTAATAGGCATGTGGCTGTTATATACAGGATCAAATAACGTGAATAAAGATCGATTGGTATAAAGGTTGTCCTTTTGTAGAGGTGGCCTTTCAGGCAGGTTCGACTGTATAATTGGTTCCGATTTCAGTTTTTATCTTTCCTCTCTGCCTGTTAGTATTATTCCACTGCTATTACTACTACTACAGTTTTTTTTTTAAATTTTTATTTCTAGCTACTGTCTATGATTTTGACATATCATTGCTCAAAGTGAAACCACAAAATGGACGAGGAATAATCTTTAACAATTATGTACAACCGGCATGTCTACCGTCAGACAATACAGAATACACAGAAGGAATGGTTTGTCATATATCTGGATGGGGCAAAACTGAATATGGTACGTTACCTTTACTTACTGGTAAAATAATTAATTTTTCGTCCAAGTCAAAATTCCGCAGTACCTAAAACAGCCAACCTTCATTCCGTAAGCGATCTTTAAGTTTGGAATTTGGTTACATGCAATACAGCTGTACTTTTACTTTGAAGTGGATAGTCAAGGTTCTTTCACTTTTCATGATTAAGGTAGTCGGTTGGTAAATGATAAAAGAAACCAGAGTATCGAAAGAATTACAGACAAATCTTACTAACAGACTTTAGCTTAAGACCACTCATTTAATTCACCAAGGCTTCTAGTGAGATCTTGAGATTAATTTAGAGGCAAAATCAGCTTCATTCTTTCGCGGTTGCTCTTCTTCCTACCGTCAGAATGAAGCACTATTTCATTAGTGCAAAGAGGAGATTGCATATTGGTCTGAGTTGGTTTGATGATTTTCCTCAGAGTTATGGCCCTTGAACATAAGTGCAAATCACAAAAAAAACCTGCTGCCGGGGATCCTAATTCACTCAATTTGCTTGCCAATCTTTATGTTTTCATTCGTTATCAATTGTCTAAATGTATCAAGTGAACATTGCTTTTTATATCTATGGGGGATTTTAATAGGGAAATGTTAAAACTCTACGATATTCTGAACCACTTGTCAGTATTTTGATATAAACAAAGACGGGGATATATGTTTGTTTATTCTTGTTTAGTTTGCTTGCTTGCTGTGTGTTCTTGATTGCCTCAGCGATTTACAAAATTATGTTTTTCATCTATTTTCTTATATTTATATCAAAGGTGCCCCAAATAAGTTGAAGAAAGCAGAAGTTCCTATTGTTTCTAGGGACCATTGTCAGATTTTGTATAAAGATTCACTAACTAGAAGAATGTTTTGTGCTGGTTTCATCGAGGGTGGTATAGATACATGCTCTGGAGATAGTGGTGGACCATTAGTGTGTGAAATTAATGGTATGTACATGGTAACGTCACTGTGCATGGTACTATAGAAATAAAATTAATTTTTCTTTTTGTTATGGAAGCATGAAAGAATTGGACATTTGCACACTCAGAATAATTAGTGAATTATGTTACATGTGCAAATTGTTTTATTCTTTCATACTTTGATTACAAAAAGAAAAATTAATTTTATTTCTATAATATCCTGAACAGTGAAAAAAAAAGAAAAATTAATTTTATTTCTATAATATCCTTCACAGTGAAAAAAAGAAAAATTAATTTTATTTCGTATGATTCATAGAAAAATTCAACAACAATTTAAACGACATTGTTATAGGCGTAGAGAGTAAAAAATCACATCGCTATGGCGTAGGAATTCAAATATCTCTGTGCGTCGAAAATAATAAGATGATACCATTGAGAGCCAATCCATTCATGCAAACGTAACGGAAAAGATCTGACCAATCAAAATGATTGAAACAAAGGAACATTAAGTTATACGGAAAAGATGAGGGGAGAAGAGTATAGTCAAACCTGTCTATAATGGCCACCCAAAGGGAACCAGTAAAAGTGGTCTTTATGGGCAGGTGGCATTTATATACAGGTTCAATTAATATGATTAAAGACCAATTGGGATACAACTCTACTAACCTATAAACAGATGACCTTTAAGGCAGGTTGGCCTGTAATTGGTATTGGAAAAACACCGATCTTCGGCAACCTAAAGATCTGTCGAACATAGACGGGGGGCTATTTGAGAAGACACGAAGAGGGTGTTTTACCACCTGTTCTGTCTGGGAGGAGCTGAGCCATTCGTTTGTTAGTACATTACTTAAATTGATGTAAATCTTGTTTGTTTCATTGACGATTTCTTTTTGGGATACTGGTAGGTGTGTGAAACAAAAATATTGAAGGAATTGCCATTTCTGGACTTTCCACTGTGGTGGATAAATATTCAAGCTCATTGTTTTTTAAGGAGTATTGTTCTTTTCCCATCAGTACACTGATATTTCCAACATTAATTACTAAGTATTAACGGAAAACTTGAAAGGTTTCGTCCTAATGATAAGTCGAACAACTTGATTGTCATATTGTTATGTTCTTGTACATGTATCATAACTACCAGTTAAAGAATTGTTTAAGGACATTACAAGGATATTGCAAGCCTAGGCATATCAAAGCCCTCAGAATATGTTTATGTCATCACAATACCGTTGATAAGTATGATGCCTCTGTTTCCAAAATTACCCTGGATATATTTGACGTCCCGATAGTTCTGAGTTCATTCTCATTCTCAATTTTGATTACATTATGTCATCACAATATTGTTGATAAGTATGATGTCTCTGGATATATTTGACATCCCATAGTTCCATGTTCCTTTTATTCTCAATTTTGGTTACACAGTGGTCGTTGTAGCTAACTGAACAGGAGGTGCTTACCTTTTCAATTAATATGATTAAAGACCAATTGGGATACAACTCTACTATCCTTTATGAACAGGTGGCCTTTAAGGCAGGTTGGCCTGTAATTTGTATTGGAAAAACACCGATCTTCGACAACCTAAAGATCTGTCAACATAGACGGGGGGGGGGGGGGGGCTATTTGAGGAGACACGAAGAGGGGTGTTTTACCACCTGATCTGTCTGGGAGGTGCTGAGCCATTCGTTTGTTAGTACATTACTTAAATTGATGTAAATCTTGTTTGTTTCATTGACGATTTCTTTTTGGGATACTGGTAGGTGTATGAAACAAATATATTGAAGGAATTGCCATTTCTGGACTTTCCACTGTTGTGGATAAATATTCAAGCTCATTGTTTTTGAAGGAGCATTGTCCTTTTCCCATCAGTACACTGATATTTCCAACATTAATTACTAAGTATTAATGGAAACCTTGAAAAGTTTCGTCCTAATGATAAGTCGAACAACTTGATTGTCATATTGTTATGTTCTTGTACATGTATCATAACTACCAGTTAAAGAATTGTTTAAGGGCATTACAAGGATATTTTAAGCCTAGGCATATCAAAGCCCTCAGAATATGTTTATGTCATCACAATACCGTTGATAAGTATGATGCCTCTGTTTCCAAAATTACCGATGCCTCTGTTTCCAAAATTACCCTGGATATATTTGACGTCCCGATATTTCTGAGTCCATTCTCATTCTCAATTTTGATTACATTATGCCATCACAATATTGTTGAGAAGTATGATGTCTCTGGATATATCCGACATCCCATAGTTCCATGTTCCTTTCATTCTCAATTTTGATTAAACAGTGGTCGTTGTAGCTAACTGAACAGGAGGTGCTTACCTTTCCAGAGCACCCGGTCTCACTTCCCTGATGGAAATTCGTGTTTAACCTAGTTTGCCATCCTCAGTGTTTACTTGTTTTTAAATTGTGACTTAGACATGGATTGGTATGTTTGCGTTTTATATAGTTGCATGACGTGGAAGATTTCATGTGAATGTCATGATTAGATGTCAAAAAAAATCCAACGATAGCACGCCTTTTTCAGGTATCTTGATTTTGCGCATTCTGTTGTAGCAACCATTTCTCAGAACTTTCAAAAAGAGTTTACAAAAAAATTGAACCTAACAGGAAACTATTATTTGTTGTTATCAAGTGTATTTTAGATTGATGCATTATATTGTCACATGTATTTTGATATGCAAGATGTCTGCATTTCCAATAAATAAAGTAAAAATAATTATATTTCAGGAAAATATACAGTACTTGGTATCACGTCATGGGGAAATGGATGCGGCCATCCAAACGCGCCTGGTGTTTATGCACATGTTAGGAACTTGTTACCATGGATACAGGATAAACTAAAGCGTCATGGATAATTCTTACAGACAAAACTTCTGTCAGTCAACCTCAGTTCTGTGAGATAAATCCATCTCTTTTTGAGGCTGCATAAATGAGATTAAGTTTATAAGACAGACACAAAATCTGAAATACCTACTTTTGTGATAATCTGCATCAGATTTGTACCCATTTTGATCATCAGCTTTTTTAAATTGTTTATTTTTTCTGGTAAAATAATTGTTGAAAAAAGAACTCTAAAGGAACCATTTACAGTCCCATACTTGATGTATTATTTTAATTGTACAGATGTTTTAATAAATATTTTTTATATTTGTGTATTTTCTACAAACTGGATTTATTAAGAATTTTGGTCTTGTATGGTGATTTAGGCTCTTGGTTATTTATTCTATCGTTTTTGTCTGTCGTCGTTACCTGTTTAGACATTTTCAAGGTGAGCCGATGTTTGTGAAAGTTGACATAGGTATTTTCGCTTTTATCCTTTGCAAAATTGGGTAACAAGACCTATATTCAAGATCAATGAGCCAATGATTGTGAAACTTGACTAGAGTATTTATACCCCCGCTTAAATAGTGATAGGGGTGTCCGTCCATCCTTCCGTTACACCTTAGGGTACCTATCTCTTATCGCAACTCCTCCTAAACTCTTCAATGGATTTTCATGAAACTTTCACACAATCTTTGTGATATAATGTAGATGTGCACCTCCTATTTAAAAATTTGATCCGGTGGGTTTTTTTATGTGGGGGAGAGGGGGGTATTTTTTGTGAGCTTGTGGCTCAGTTTTTCTAGTTTTGTCTAAAACCCTTTTTCAGGTTTGCGAAATTGGTTACACTGGGCTTCTATTAAAGATAATGAGCCAATGATTGTGAAACTTAATTAACATGTATATTTTTAGAAAAATGTCCTTTTTTTTAGATTTCCGAAATTGCTTGAACATGACCTTTGTTTAAGATCACAATAATTTTTAAATATATATTGTCACAAGTTAACAATGACAAATCATCCTTAAAACAAAATTGTCATCATGTGGGAAGTCGTGGGTTCGAACCTGACCCGGTCTGACCCTAGACTTGAAAGTGGGTAGTGACTGTTCTTTCACCAAGCACTCGGCATTACAAAATGAAAGTCGTGGTTGTTTCTGATGGGAACTTTAACAAAGTCCTGTGTCACGGTAGGTTTGGTTGAATGTTGCTTAACGTCGCATCAGCAATTTTTCAGCTATTCGCGACGAGAACTATTTAATTAATCTATATGGATTAATCTATAACAATTTTGTGCATGCATGTGAAGTGCGAGTGTGTTGTATGGTCTGCCTTGTACTAGCGCGCACTCAGGGCGACTTTACCGTGCTAGCTCACAGAGCCAGTACGCCGCAGACAAACGTACCACTCCCCCAGTCCATTATACTGATACCAGGTGAATCAGTAAAGGCCAACGGCAAGGAAAATTCACTTTCCCACATGTGGTCCGAGCGGGACTCGAACTCACAGCGGTGAGAGACCTTGGATTTGAAGACTGACGTCTTATCCATTAGGCCACCGCGCCCTCTGTGTGTCACGGTAGGCACAAGAAGGAACCTTGCTGTCAGTGTCATGCACAGGCATAATTTCTGCATCTTTGCCTATAGTTGGCGATGTCTCAATATAAGTGAAATATTCTTGACTGGGATATTAAACACCATTACTGTACTCTCATATAATTCTGTCGTCAACCAAAATGTCAAGAAGCTTAGAATCTTAAAATGCCATATATATATATAAATAAAACTTGCAAGTACAGGCGAGTATAACATGAAAAGAGCTTACCACCACATGAAAACTAAATAATATCTCCAATAAAACCAGAGATAGTAACATTATTGAATGTTTTGTTAATCATAATCCAAAACTGTTTGGCTCTACCACAATATTGTTGAAAGGTTGTTGTGTACACATGATGTTGTCCTACCTTTACATACAACATCCTTAATTCATTCTTAATTTTGATTATTGTGAGGTGTAGCTAGCTAGAAAGGAAGTCTTTACCCTTTTGAAACACCTGACCTTGCTTTCCTGTTGAAAGATCTTGGTTCAGGTGTAGCTGGCTAGACAGGCGTTTTCCGTTCAGAAGTACCTTTCCTCACTTCCTTGCTGAAGTTCACATTTCAGGTGTTGCTAGCTGGACAGGAGAGGTTTACCCTTCGTGAACACCGGTCTCATTTATTTTTTAAAAGGCATTTTCCATTCAGGAGTACACAATCTCACTTCTTTGCTCAAAGTTCACATTTCAGGTGAAGCTACCAAGACAGGAGGTGTATACCCTTCTGAGCACCCAACCTTGCTTACTGGAAGTTTTTTCCCTCGGAAACACCCTACATCAATTCCCTACTGAAAGTTCACATATTTTGGCTACATTTATTTAACTACATTTGTCAGTTTTCAAAGTTTTTTCTATGCTTTGAGGAGTGTGACTTGGACATAGACATGGACGGGTATGTTTATTTTGATTCATTTAGGAATTGACATTCTGATCATGGTATTTCAAGAGGTAATGAAAGATAGTGTTGGGCGTGCCAA
Organism: Anadara kagoshimensis; assembly: GCA_021292105.1. Taxonomy (NCBI): domain Eukaryota; kingdom Metazoa; phylum Mollusca; class Bivalvia; order Arcoida; family Arcidae; genus Anadara; species Anadara kagoshimensis. The sequence goes on along the minus strand of CM037861.1, from coordinate 43,350,090 downwards.
ATTTAATGAAGGGCAAAGCCCTTCATTTTGAATTTGCCACACTATCTTTCATTACCCCTTTGAAATAACATGAGCAGAAATGTCATTTCTTATATTTACAATTCTTTCTTTTAATAAATATTTTGTACCTTGGCGCTATTTATTCCATATCTGCTTGTGTGATATAGTGTTTTTAGCCATGTGAGATCGGTGTATTTCACATGATCACGTGACCCCCTGTGCAAGACATGACGTAATATTGCGGGAAAATTGATACACATCAAGGGTCATGACCCCTATTGTCTTTCAACAGGAATTGAAATACAATTGTTTCTGTATGTTTCATCGAAGAGAGATACAGTCATATTGTAAATATTAATAATTAATAACAATGACAACCTTCTTTAAGTTGTATACAGCTTTAATGACAAGCAAAAATAATGACCAATCCAAATGATGGAGAAAGAGAAAGAATAAATTGATTGTAATATAGTATACTAGACTAAGTTTACAGCTATGTGTATGGTAAAATATCCGATATGGTGTAGGAAAATACAATGAATGATGCCCGTATAACAAAGCTAGAGGGAGAAAAGCATTAATAATCAAGTTTATAAATAAGAAAACAAAACTTGTCATTTCTGATAGCACTTTCGTCTGGTAGAAATAAATATTCCTCAATAAAAGTTTACTGGCAGCCATAGCAATCCACATTTTCTATCTCTCCAGCAGAAAAATAATTAATTACCGATCTTCTCAATAAACAACAATAACTGATGGATCGTAAAATTATTCGGGAAAATATTCTTGCTTGTTGTATCCGATTTTGGTTTCAAGATGGCAGCTAATAACTGGTATACGACTTGGCTAAGTCGTAAACCAGCTCAATAAAAACGTAGAGAATGTTCACCCTACTCGTCACAGATGACTTCCTCGACTTTAAGTAAGAATTCCACTATCTCCTCATCATACTCTTCCTCATACAACACATCTGTATCACATCCTGTAACAAACATAAATATTTACAATTAAGAGCTGAAACAATTACAGGCCACAATCTAAAAATCGTCGCCAATAGCACAACGATATGGATCATCGATTTACACCATAACATCCAATATTTTTGTATTCATTCAATGATAAATATATTAAAACCTTAACAATAGGGTTATTTGACAAAATAAAAGGTTAAATGCCCCTTCTAGACTGACTGCTGCATTTCTATTTAACATTTAGAATATCAAAACCATGACCAGTACCACTTTGCAGTCTGTGGCTCTCAGAAAGCATGCTTCCTCTTTAACAATTAAAAATGCAAAAATCCAATATCATCAACTGAGGAAAATATGCAGGGGTGGATCCAGAATTTTTTGAAAGGGGGGTTGAAAATTATATCAATGCTAGGTGCGAGCTTCCAGAGACGAGGGGAGGGGTCTAGGGCAGAGCCCCGATGGGTTGTTATATTAACATATGGGGGTCACATGAGTCAATAGCTCTTTCTCTCTCTGTCTCTTTAAGTGTTGCAACCCCAACACCCCCCCCCTTAAATCCGCCACTGATATGCTTCATTTTCACATATCTGACATACAGTACAGACCTGTCGAAAATTTAACATCAAGCTTACAAATTAGTGCGGAATTGGCAGCCTACCTAGGCCACTCGTTAGCTATATATCAACAGCTTTTTGAAGCTATAACCTATTTCTTTAAGGTCACTAACTATACATATCTCGGCAACTTGACAGCCGAGCTTCAACTCTTCGCTGAACTAGTGTTAAACTTTTGACAGATCTGTACTGTACAAGCACAGTTACAGGAGTATAAATTCATTAGGTTTAATTACCTCTAAGTGCAATTCTTCTATCTCTTAAGCTAGCAAACTCTTCCTCCTTGTCAGCTCTATAACCTTCATATTCAGACATTAGTTGTCTTCTCTTCTCCAATAGTTCCTATAAACAAGAAAGAAATTCTCAAGTTATTTTATTCTTAAAACAGATATATATGCAAGCTTACATCCAGAAATAAATCAATGCAACATCAAATTAGTGTATATTATAATACTTTTTTTAACAGAAATTTTAATTTTTTACCTAACTTTTAAATATGTGTATAAAGCAAAATTCATGACATTCATATAAAAAGTTTAAAGGTAATTATTATTATGCATATATTTCAATTCGCTATTTACATTTAAACTGGTAACCTGATGCAATTTGCTTATCTCAAGAGTTAGCGAGCTGTCATTTGGCAAATTTAGCCAACTGCTGATTTTTATAATTTCTGGCTCCAAAAAATAGTTTTTGGCTAATATTTATACTTTTAATTTTTTTTATATTAATTTCATTTTCAGGCAGAAAAAAACCCAGATGTTTTAAAATTTTCTTTCTATTCTTTTAAACTATGCGAAAGTAAAACAAATTGATTAATTGTTCAAATTGTTAATCAGGAACAATCGACACAGCTGATTAGAGTAACTACACGAGACAATTTTTGCTCTAATAGTTTCTTAGTTTTTTTAGCACTTTCAAATATAAATTGGCTCCTAAATTTTTCTTTTTCTTCTGGTACAGGAGAAGCCTCATCAATGAGTGTAAAATTTTCTGAGACACATGGCCAGACAGCCCATCTATTTATAATTAAAAGAATAAAAACAATTACCGATGACACATTAGATTGCCTCATTCTGTCTGCAATCTCAAACTGTTCTGTATATTTCTTCATATTCTTCTTTATACTCTGAAAATAACAACACAAGTTATATAAAAGCACATGTCCCTAGTGGTTTAAATTAAAAGGCTAAACAGTCATTTCAGTATTTACACGAACAAATGATTAGGTTGCATACATCAGTAACATTTAAAAAGGTCAATTGATTGAATGCAGTTTTATGTCCCAGTCAAGAATATGTCACTTATGTTGAGATGTTACAAGCTATAGGTGAAGTTGCAGAAATTTTGACATTTGCAGTGCCCTCAGGGCAATGTGCAGGTAGGGTTTTTTAACGGGCCAACAGGGGATGACTTTTAAAGTCTCTACCAAAGGATCTTGCGACTTTTCATTTCTAAATGGCGATTGCTTGGCAAAAGAAAAGTCACTACCAACAGTATTTTCAAGAAAAATGGATAAAGACTTAGAAAAGGTTTTATTATGTACCATATCAACTAAACGGACAGAAATACTACACTTGCCCCTTGAATATGCTGTGTCCAGTGAAAAGTTGACAGCAGTATATTTTTATGATGCTCAATCATTTTGCAGCTTGGTGGTCTGAAACACTGTTAAATTCAATGATTTTTATAAGGGCATACCACACAGCCCAGCTGGACCTAAATTCATGATCCTTGAATCACAAGATAGTGGATAAAACCAGAGTATGCTGAAAAAAAACACCAATCTTCGGCAAGTCAACTAACAAACTTTCTCATTCTAGGATCTTTGAGCCTTATAGTTGCATGCACTGTGATCCATAAAACAGTGTTTTAGACAATTCTGTCATCAAGGCCTCTGGTAGTAGCCCAATAACGAAACCAGTTTTGGATAATATACAGCCCATGTGTGTTAATGAGTTGAGTTGCATTATGGGTGTTTAATGTCCCAGTCAAAAATATCAATACAAATATAAATTTCTTGATTAAAGCTTACCTTTATCTGATCATGAGGCAACAATGTTGCTGGCCTAGGTCTCCATAGTAACTGACAAAATCTCTCCAATTGTTGCTTGTGAAGTAAACGACCTTGAAATGACCATATCCAAAAGGCATTATCCACCTGTAAATCAAATTACAGCATTCAATTACTGTATAAATATCAAATGGGGTTCGCAAATGTACCATGCGATACCCTATAGCATTTCTGCAGAACAATTATTTTAATTGGAAATGATGGAATCGCTTCAGTAAACATTTTATCTTAAAAATGACATAAATATTTTCCTAAATGTTCTGCACAAACATTAAGGGGTATTGATCATGTGATACGCTGGCAAACTCCATTGATTCAGTGTGATATTTACATACTCAAGATTCACAACTGTATGTGCATGAAATACCGGTATAACTTTGAAATATATTTATTTTACTGCGAGTTTAGTAGAGTAATGGTTTTATGTCCCAGTCAAGAATATTTCACTTATATTGAGACATCATCACCAATAGGCAAATTTTGTCTGTACGTTGTTGAGCTGATGGCATTATACAATAGAGTTCTTTATAGTGCCAAGCCTACTGTGACACAGTACTTCGTTTATGTTAAGTTCCCATCGGAAAGAAGATGATGTTACCTTATGTCCCCACCAACTGACAGCAGAGATTACATATCTTCCAGTAGGATCCCACTCTACATCTGTAGCCATAAAATGTTCTGTTTGGGTCATAACCGTCATGTCTCCAGTATCTACAAATTCTAGTACTCCATTCATACTGAAAAAATTAAAATAATCCATATCTTGTGAATATTGTTATCTTGGGTCTATCTTCTCAAATTTTTATTGCCTTAGCAATGCAGTTTTTGCAGTCATTCACAAAAATATAGCATTTTTAACTCCCCAGATTAAACCAAACAACTAATTGATAATAATGTTTCTGATCTGCAATTTTTACTGGAGAACCTGTCCCCGGTTTCAAAATCATTTTTTAACTAGGAATTTCCTTAACCTAAATTTGGCAAATTTGAAAACTTAATAATTTAGTAAATTGTCACGATAAATGGCAATTAAGGTGACATTTCAAAAGATCACTTGAAATTACAATATCTGTATTTGGTTTTGACAAATTCTGAAACAGATTTAATTTTAAGAAAATCTTAGTCAAGGAATGATTGTTAAACTGGCCAAAAACATAATTACTGTCACATTACACTGACACCAAGCCAACAAACAAAAGTCCATGAGAATTATTTTTATTTAATGGAAATTTTTCAATCTCGGTCAAGATTCTTTCATTTATATTGAGGCAGTTTAGAACAGACAGAAAACTGGAAACTGGAGTGCCTGAAGAAAACCACCAACATCGGCCAGTGAAATGACACTTTCTCACACTAGAATCGGGACAGATTCGAGTCTAGGCTGTAAGTGGTGCTGTGATCCATAAGTGTGTTTTAGAACACTATGATACTGAGGACATGTGTTGCACTAGAGAAGCTGCAACACAGGTCAAAAACTTAAATGACCGTCACATTATACTAAAATCAAATCAACAATCAAAGGTCCATGATAAGGAAACATATCTGGTCTCATTTACGTCAACTGGGGCAAGACCAATAACATAACGAGACACAATGCTAGATTTCACAAATTTAAAATTATTAGTAGCCATATATTTAAAATTTATGAAAATATCGTCCTTTTTTAAAACATTTTTCACAAATCAGCTAAAATGTGTTACTTTCTGATAAGAAATTAGAAACCACTGGCAATTCTGGTTAAAAGGTATGGAACCATAACAATGAGATTGAATGAAGGTCAGAAGGTTTGACTGCTGCACGGGGCTACTTAAATATTCATTTTTTTTTGTAGTACTTACTTTCTCAAGCCTGCTAAGACAATAAACTGTCCCTGTGGACTCCAAAATAAATGGTTAGCTATTCTTCTTTCTAAAGATTCTGAAATGTAATATGTTTAACATGTAAAAAAATTTATTTCAAGACATAATATAACAGTAAAACACTTTATTTTTGTAATACGATACTTTTTACACAGTACTAGGCTTTTTTTTCTTAAAAACAATAATTTTCCATGACAATTTTAAAAACAAATTCTATGACTATCCAGGGCACAAACTGAATTTAATAACTTTTTCTAGAAAGAAGTCAAATTCCATTACTTTTCAAGTTCTGTGCACCCCCTACTCCCATCAAACAGATATTTGAAAATAACATAAATGTCTCTTGTTGATCATGCATGGTCTAGGGATTCGAGAAAATATCACTAAATACTGAACATACAGGAAGAATAATCTGTAACTTGTAGTTTCTTCAATAACATGTGTAAGATCAGTAATGAATCCTGTCTTGTATAAACTTTGATTACGATTCTGAAACTTACTTATCAATTCTACTTTGCCTTGGGGTCTCATTTTATAAAATGACACAGATATTCTTGGACTCTCTCCATGGATAAATGCAAATCTATGACCAACTGGTTCCCAGGCAAAAGCCATAACATTTTCTGAAATGAAAAGATATCAATATGAATAGTTGTGTTAAAAATGCTGTGTCTTGGTTAAAATGTTGTACATTTTATGTCTTAATAATTGCATTCAGTAAACTGTCCAAGAACATTAGAATGAAACACTTGCAGATATCAGGGCTCAAATTGACTTTTTAAAACTAGGAGCCTTATCAAAAAGTTGCCAATCAAAAATCGTAGTTCGCAAAGATGAAACTATAAAACAATGTTTTTTCTAGAAGCTCCATCGAACAACAATTGGACAGCAGTATGAAACCTGTCTCATTAAGAGTCCAAGATTAAAGTTAAGCATCATATCGTAACTCAAAATTGACACTTTTGTCAAATTACAAATAGATCCGCCCCTTACCTTTGACCTCTACTTTATCTACAGGTATCTGTTTTTCACGAATTCTAAACAATTCAAAATTGTAGTACATTCCCTGTAAATATATTAGTAAAATATATCATTTATAAGATTTATGACAAGCAAACAAAAACAAGAGGCCCATGGGCCTGATACGCTCACCTGACAACTAATGGCTAGCTGATAGATTTAAAGAAAACATAAATACTAAACCCCAATGACTTTTTTCTTTAAATCATGATAACTGTTGTATCAATACCTACAACATTCTAATATAAAAGCCTATACAAAAAGTTTATAGTTTTCAAGATAGTTAACCATTTCAGTATTGTTTCACATCTGTGACCTTGACCTTTGAACTCATGACCTTTTTCTATACATCAATATGATCGTTGTATCAATACCTACAACATTCTAATATACATGCCTATACAAAAAGTTTATAGTTTTCAAGATAATTAACCATTTCGGTATTGTTTCGCATATGTGACCTTGACCTTTAAACCCATAACCTTTTTCTATACATCAAAATGATTGTTGTATCAATATCTACAACATTCTAATATACATGCATATACAAAAAGTTTATAGTTTTCGAGATAATTAACCATTACGGTATTGTTTCGCATCTGTGACCTTGACCTTTGAACCCATGACCTTTTTCTATACATCAAAATGATCGTTGTATCAATACTTACAACATTCTAATATACATGCCTATACAAAAAGTTTATAGTTTTTGAGATAATTAACCATTTGGGTATTGTTTTGCATCTGTGACCTTGACCTTTGAACCCATGACCTTTTTCTATACATCAAAATGATCATTGTATCAATACCTACAACATTCTAATATACATGCCTATACAAAATGTTAATAGTTTTCGAGATAATTAACCATTTCTGTATTGTTTCGCATCTGTGACCTTGACCTTTGAACCCATGACCTTTTTCTATACATCAAAATGATCGTTGTATCAATACCTACAACATTCTAATATACATGCCTATACAAAATGTTTATAGTTTTCGAGATAATTAACCATTTCGGTATTGTTTCGCATCTGTGACCTTGACCTTTGAACCCATGACCTTTTTCTATACATCAAAATGATCGTTGTATCAATACCTACAACATTCTAATATACATGCCTATACAAAAAGTTTATAGTTTTCAAGATAATTAACCATTTCGGTATTGTTTCACATCTGTGACCTTGACCTTTGAACCCATGACCTTTTTCTATACATCAAAATGATCGTTGTATCAATACCTACAACATTCTAATATACATGCCTATACAAAAAGTTTATAGTTTTCGAGATAATAATTATAATCAGAGGTAAAAAAAATTAGGTCACGACCTTCACAATTGACCTTGACCTCAATTTGAAGATACTAACAAGAAGATGTCAAAACTGAAAACCCCATGTCATTATCTGGTCAAATAGTCAAGTTATAACAATTTGAAGCTATTTTACGATTTTTTCAAAATTAAACGCAAAAACGCGTAACCTATTTTTTATCCGAATTTCACAAAATGAACAAACTATAGGCTTAAGACCCTAGAGAAGCCAAATATCACATCAGATTTTTTCTCCAATCAGTACTTTCGGAGAAGAAGATTTTTTAAGATTTTTGCACCCCTAGGTCACCTTGACCTAGTTATGGTAGCCATGGCAACGCCACGAACAAATCTGAATTGCACCGGCCCATATATACTTCTGACAAAGTTTCATTAAAAACTGTCCAGTAGTTTCAGAGGAGAAGTCGAAAATAGGTGTTAACGACGCACACACGCACACACGCACATACACACGCTGCGCTATGCCATAAGCTCACATGACCTTCGGTCAGGTGAGCTAAAAATCAAATAAATAAAACACCAACAAAACAACCCAGATGTTTTTACACTGTTTTATGAGAAATTGGTAATCATTATCTAGGTTTCCAGAATTTGAAAATTATTAGTAGCCAAATTTCAAATTTTTTTGACAATATAGTGTTTTTTAAAGTAAATTTTCTCAAATTTGCTAAAATAGGTTACTTTTTGAAAGAATTTCTCAGAAACTAGTAGACAATGGTGATTTTGGCTACCAGGAATGGAAACATAGATTATACTGTTATTTCAAGTGTGGTTTAGGGGCTACCAGGAATGGAAACATAGATTATACTGTTATTTCAAGTGTGGTTTAGGAAAACACAAATCTATAAATCAGGGATAATCTGTAGAACTGCTGCCCAAGGCTGTGATAATGTACAATATCACTGTATCTCTTCATAATTACAATACTTGCAGGATCTGAAACACAAACACAAGTTTTACCTTTCCTTGAACCAGTAAACTTTTCCCAATAGGACCAGACCTCAGTTTCAAGATCAGTTCTTAAACTAAGATTTTCTTTCACACAAGACCTCAGCTTCAAGATCAGTTCTTAAACTAAGATTTTCTTTCACACCAGACCTCAGCTTCAAGATGAGTTCTAAAACTAAGATTTTCTTTCACACCAGACCTCAGCTTCAAGATGAGTTCTTAAACTAAGATTTTCTTTCACACAAGACCTCAGCTTCAAGATGAGTTCTTAAACTAAGATTTTCTTTCACACAAGACCTCAGCTTCAAGATCAGTTCTTAAACTAAGATTTTCTTTCACACAAGACCTCAGCTTCAAGATCAGTTTTTAAGCTAAGATTTTCTTTCACACAAGACCTCAGCTTCAAGATCAGTTCTTAAAATAAGATTTTCTTTCACACAAGACCTCAGCTTCAAGATCAGTTCTTAAACTAAGATTTTCTTTCACACAAGACCTCAGCTTCAAGATCAGTTTTTAAGCTAAGATTTTCTTTCACACCAGACCTCAGCTTCAAGATCAGTTCTTAAACTAAGATTTTCTTTCACACAAGACCTCAGCTTCAAGATCAGTTTTTAAGCTAAGATTTTCTTTCACACCAGACCTCAGCTTCAAGATCAGTTCTTAACTAAGATTTTCTTTCACACAAGACCTCAGCTTCAAGATCAGTTTTTAAGCTAAGATTTTCTTTCACACAAGACATCAGCTTCAAGATCAGTTTTTAAGCTAAGATTTTCTTTCACACAAGACCTCAGCTTCAAGATCAGTTTTTAAAATAAGATTTTCTTTCACACAAGACCTCAGCTTCAAGATCAGTTCTTAAACTAAGATTTTCTTTCACACAAGACCTCAGCTTCAAGATCAGTTTTTTAAGCTAAGATTTTCTTTCACACAAGACATCAGCTTCAAGATCAGTTTTTAAGCTAAGATTTTCTTTCACACCAGACCTCAGCTTTAAGATCAGTTCTTAAACTAAGATTTTCTTTCACACCAGACATCAGCTTCAAGATCAGTTTTTAAGCTAAGATTTTCTTTCACACCAGACCTCAGCTTTAAGATCAGTTCTTAAACTAAGATTTTCTTTCACACCAGACCTCAGCTTCAAGATCAGTTCTTAAACTAAGGTTTTCTTTCACTTCAGTCTGGCAAATTTAAAATCGGAATAATTCTGTTAGTTTTCAAGATAGTCATGAATTAAAAATGTCATTTTAAAGATATCTTCAAGTTTATTATATCTAGATTGTAATTTTGTTGATTCCTTCTATCTGTAGTACCATAAAATATTGTCAAAAATTGCCAGATTTAAGTTAAGGAAAGATTGTGAAACGGGGGCCAGTAATTTATCTGTTAAATACTCTGGTTTTATCCACCACCCTAGAACTGGCCACCTCAATGTAAGTGACAGAATCTTGATTGGGGTGTAAAACATCATTACTCCACTCCATTCTCCTGTCTTGATAATGTTCCTGAATTCATCATATTTCCTTTCTTCAACCAGTAACCTTTCCATATAGGACCAAAAATTTGTCCTTCAGATACCCCATTTTCACCCACCATCCAAGAACTGGCCACCTCGATGTAAGCGACAGATTCTTGATTGGGTTGTAAAACATCATTACCTCACACAAATCCTCTAACTTGATTGATAATGCTCCAGACTCTATTAAGATTACTATCATACAGTATAATACTCACACTGTATTTAAACTGATCTTTTTCTTCCACTTTTTTAGCTTTAGAATAACGATCAACTTTTACACATAAATAATCGCCATTCTTCTGCCAATGCATTTTACAGTCAGCCACATTAAAAAGATTCTTAGCACAAAGTTCTTTTCTACTTGGCATTTGTAAAAGTGCTACACGAGCAGGGACATTTTCCTGTTCAGGTACCCAGTAAGCTAAAATGTTATCGGTTGGTGACCAGGTGAAATCTCTGAAAACATAAATGCATCATACATTAAAGCACACATGACATTAAAGGAACTTAGGTAGAAACTTTCTTTTGAACAAACTGATCTGAACCAAGATATCTCTCATATCAAACATGAAATTCATTCAATTACCAGGATATGATTTTTAACCCTAAAGTAAAGACAAGCTACATGTGCTATGACATCACACTATCACTTTGATTGTGATGTCAACAATTTCTTTACTTACATACTTACTTTCGTTACATAGTTTTGGGGTATTTTGACCATAAAAGCTTTATAAAACAGATATATAATTATATACATATTGGATATGAGAGAAAAAGAATCACTGCTTTTGTAGTAGAGACATAAATCTTAACCTTCAGAGTCACTGTGATTCTCTTTTTTTCCCCTCAGAACAACTATTACTTTAACCAAATTGACAGATTGCCGATCACGCCCATAATGTTCCAACAAAGACCCGGTACGCTTGAACTATACACAAAATGACTGAAAACTCCACCCGAATTGTGCCATTTAATGATGTCAATGACACTAGTACGTTCTTAGTTGTCTTGATGCTGCTTTGGTACTGTGACGGTGGCCAGTTTCAAAACATGAAAGGCATGGCCGGCAATATGCCAATTGTCAAGAAAAAACAAAATAAATGTTTCAATATTGTTGACAATGTATACATTATATAAACATGGCCTGTCATGATCTTCCCTGAATTGTGAGATAGGATTGATGAAGCTGCCATTATGACCCATGTGCAAGGTTTTTAGTTAAGTTTTTATGCAGCACTAATCCGGTAAAGTCTTGCAATCAAGATCGCATCAAGACCTCAGATTATTAAATTTGGGTGAAGTATTTATACTTTCTACTTTAAGGACTTAAAATGCACATGTATTTTTTTTCTAAAATACAGGCCCCTTTTAACATATATTATACAACTTACCTTATACCATTAATTTTTAAACTTTTCTTATCTAGTAATCCAAAATGCTGCAAAAGATGAATAAAAAGATTGTTTAATACGTAGGGTTATGTTTTTTTATAAAAGAAGAAATTTTATCTGTTTACAATAAATGATTAAAGCATAGCTGTTCAGTATAATGAAGATATTACTACTGCAGAGATTTCTCTGGCCTCTTACAGGGTCTGGTAAAAGGACCTATTTCTACTATTATAGCAAAGAACAAAATGTACTGAAACTATATTTAATATAGCACCAACAATGAATAAGAATACCCTGCCAATATAGGTAATTTTTCGTGATTTGCTGGTTGGTTGAATGTTGCATTAGCAATTTTTCAGCTATTCACAATGAGAACTATTTTATTAATCTCCATGGAATAATCTATGAACAAGTTTATGTATGCAAGTGTGTTGTATGGTCTGCCTTGTACTAGCACGCACTTAGGGCAACTTTTAACATGCTAGCTCACAGAGCCATTATGCTGCAGACAAGCACTACTCATACATTATACTGACACCGAGTGAACTAGTAAAGGCCAACTGCAAGGAAAATTACCTTTCCCACATGTGGTCTGAGTGGTGCTCAAATTCACAGCAGTGAGAGTCCCTGGATTTGAAGACTTACTTCTTATCCATAAGGCCACCACTGCCTCTTTTTTTCATGATTTGCACCGTTGTTCAAAGGACAAATATCTCCCAATAAAATCTGCAAACCAATTTCATTAAAAGATATGGGCATTGCTGCTTTTATCGTTTCGTAAAAATAGTTCTTCGAAGTTTGGGAGTGTTCTGACAGACGAAAGTTGATATTAATAATCACCTTCTACCTTTGAAAGGGTGGGGATAATTAGAATGTGCAAGTCATGGAATTATTTTGCAGGTATATGTACTTACTGGAGTTTCATATACACTTAATGTGTCTCTGCCTATTCTTGCAAAGTAAGTACCATCTGGACCCCATCTGAAATTCAAATCATTGAACATATATACTCAGTAACATAATTTTTTCTATCTCCCATCATTTTTAAAAACCATTAACTGCTTAATCATTTAATTTTGATAAATTAAAACAAACATTAAATTATGAGGTCAAAAAAGTTCACAGGTTATTTCTTCAACACATTACCAACTGTTCAAAGTTAACTATAGTATCTAATTTTTTGGTCCACATGATGTGTGAAAGTTTTTTGTGATATTTTTGGGGGCTTCTGTGGATAAGTGGTCTAAAAAGCGCACTTTCAGATCATAGTGTTTCTCACCGTCAAGGTTCAAATCCCATTCAGGAGAAAAAATAGTGCCAGAAAAGGTGTCAGTTTGATTGCTGAAGGTTGGTGTTTTTCTCTGCACACTATAAAATCCTTTATCACCCAAAAACTGACCCCCCCCCCCCCAATATTAGTGAAAGAATCTTGACTCCAATACTCTACTTCACTCTTGGTGATATTAAATATCCAAATATCCAACTGTACATAAACAAGCTAGGGTAGAAATTTTCATTCCAAGATATTTCTAGTTAAAGCTTTAGTACAATAAATTCATACTTTAGAATTGGCCATGTGGACTGTGTTTCACAATAAAATCCTCTTTTCTTCTGTCCAGTACGTATATCCCACACAATTATGGCTTGTGGATCATCTTGACCTCCTGCTGGTATAGGGCTAAATGTCACTAAATATCTGAAATAATATAATGATCCATTGGTTTATCAAATTATCAATATCCAATAAACCGTTTCCAGGATTTATTCATTACTATTTTACAAGAAAATGATCAAGACTAAAATAAATAAACAAATAAATAAATAACATTTGTGCAAATACTGACAATATAAATATGATAGTTATTATTTTAAGCTGTACACATATAAATAATACAATAAATCAGCAACAGTACATGTAAATGTAATTTATAAATTGACAGCTTCATTGAATGATAAGCAAGGTAGGTAAACAGGGTATTGGGTCGTTCCCTACCTACAAGTGTCTACGATGTTGACCATTCAATCCTAGCATTGTCTTGTAAAGGGCTTTTTCTACCCTTGATTTAGGACCAAAAATTAGGTCCCATTCCATGGCAAAATCATTAATACTTTTCCCAACTTTTGGGTTATTTTACCTTACTTTATACAGTTTAATTCACCCAAAATATCTTTATAAATTCATGTACACTGTATTTACATGATCTTTTAAATTACACAATTTTATTTACACTTTGGGTTATATTAATACACATTTCTTTAAGCATGTTGAATGAAATAACTGGATTTTTAAATCTGAAATTCCCCAATTTACATGGACTTAACTGCACTGAATTCCCTAAGTCATGGCCATGGCCACTTTTTATAACAGTCTCAAAAAGCAAAGTTTCTTTGATAAATTAAAATCACTATACCTTTCACAAGGTGAGAAATCAATCAGCTGTACACCTGGATGACTAAATCTCATTATCTGGTCAAACTTCTCACCTCCCCATAAAGCTATACCTTTAACATGAAAGGTGGCTAAATATGTTCCTTGTGGTGACCAGCGAACATATGTCTCTGTCCATCTCTGAAATAGAGGGAAAAATTTTCAGCATTAAAATACTGTAAATTGGGAAGTTTTTGCATTTGATTTATTTTCGGTTAAACTTCTGAAAGTATAACATGCAATAATAAAGCTTTTGCAAATATTTCATTTGATATAATTCACTTATAATGTACATTTGCAATGACCATCATTGGACATATCATTACAGACTAAATATCTTTACAGAATTATTCTTCTTAAAACTGAGTTTTTCAGCTATAATAAATTTTCTATCTTGCAAAATATATTTTCTCCACATTTTTATATTTTTTCAGAAATTTTTGAAAAATTTCAATAAATTTTAAACGTATGGCAAAATATAAATTTATAACAAAAAGAAACCTATAAACAACCATATTTCTCAGTATTAAACAAATGTGTTAAAAATTATAATTACAGCTCTCTCTTCAATAAGTGATGGTTCTCTGGGTGAATTAAGATATATAGCAGTTCGGTCGCCACCGTCATAGATCACACTGTACTGATCTGAACAATCAGTTTCTTGTAACCAGTATCTTAAGTTACCCTGAAAATAAACAAATAGAGGCATTTGTAAAACATATTCAAGGTCTAGTAGTAAAAAACAAAAGCTATAAGAATTTGTTACCCCTAATAAATATAACTGAAGTGATATGTTTTTATAGTGCCAACATTCTTATCTTGACATCATTTTGAAGTCCAAAAACCTTTAATAAAATTCTCCTTCAATTCATCACGTAAGTAGTTTATAATGCCAAAATTTGATTGAACAAATTATGGCAGTGAAATAAGATTTTACTGTATAGGTTGTTCACGATCTGACCAAGACCATGGCAAAGCACAAAAAGGAACCCTCTGTCAGCTCCACACTGTCGAAAGTGCATTGCAAGGGTAAAAATTTCATATATGACTGGTGCTGTCTCAATATAAGCGAGATATTCTTAACTGGGGCATAAAATCCATTAACAATCAATTAATCTATGATTAATTTTGAATAAGTAGTAAGTACAAAATGCTCAATTTCATTACAAACATAGTATCAGGCATCTAATATGCAGGGAAAAAATAGATACTTGCACCTTTTTCTTTTTTTTTTTTTTTTGTTATCCAGAAGTTTCATGTAACCAAACCGGTTTTCAATATGTGATTTTAACAGGATTTCTAATAAATAAACATAAATAATATACTAACCACATCATTGAATGGTTTAGGAGCTGGAGCCGTCCATTCATCTGGGATATTTTCATACCTGTCAATTAAAATGAAGAAATGTAATAAACAATGAAATACGGTTCTGAAATAAAACGAAACATCATTCTGAATAAATTCAACCAGAAATACTTACATAACTACATTTCACACTTTTACTTTGAAACAAACACTTCTCAACACAAGGTTTTTTGTTTGTTTCATTGGTATAAGCCAAACTAAAAGATGGTCATCAGATATTTATTTTCCATCATGCAGTTAGCTGCAATGGAAAGAAATTGGTTCAACTGGGAATGAGTTCCTACCTACTAAAACAGCTGTGGAAGCGCGTGGCCTAGTGGTTAAGGCGTTGGACTCATGATTCGAAGGTCGTGGGTTCGATCCCTAGACCGGGCGATGTGTTGTGTCCTTGAGCAAGACACTTAATTTCACGTTGTTCCAGTTCACTCAGCTGAAAAATAAATGAGTACCAGCAAAATGCTGGGGGTTAACCCTGCGATGGACCGGCGTCCCATTCAGGGGAGAGTCTTGTACTCTCAGTCGCTTAACGCCACCGAAACCGGGATAAGCTCCGGCCTGATGGGCCTAATGGCTCGGGACAGACTTTAACTTTTTAACTAAAACAGCTATTTATTATTACATGTGTATTACAACTTCATTTCTGGGGTGAGCTGGCCCCTTCAACTCACTACAAATATTTCAGCTCCATCCCTGGAATTTGTATTCATTATATCCATTCATTTTTATAATTATCTGAATAAAATATTAAAATTACAAATACATACTTATCAAAATCTGAAAACAAATTTACAGCAAATGTGTGTTGTTTGTCCAACTTGTAACCATTTGTCATTTTAACTGCTTCTGCTGCATGAACTGGTGATGAATATTCTAAGAATATATATCTGTAAATACAAAATAAATAAATAAATATTATATTTATAAAATAAAACATGATCAACTCACAATGATAGGGTTTCACAAATTTAAAATTAGTAATACATAAAGCAAAATTTCCAAAATTTGTGAAAATAGTCCTTTTCAAGTACTGTTGCTAAAAATAGGTTACTATTTCAAAAATTTCTCAGAAAGCAGTAAACAGACATGTTTTATTTCTGGTATTGACAGATTTTAGTGATTTTAATTAAGTCTACCACTGAAAACAAACTTTTCAAATTTTATTGCTACTTGTGAATAAACAAATGTAGTTTATCAAGTTTATACAATGTTTCAAGTTGAATGCAAAAAGTCTACCTTGGTACCGAAAATTGACATTTAATGAGTGCAAAACTGAAGATATACAAACCCTTTCGTTTTTTCATTTTCAACTGGATAATGTTCATAAACAATTTTTCCAAACTTTTCAAAAATTTTACGGATTACATTTTTCAACTTTTCTTGTCTCTCTGCTCCGACCTGTGGTATATTGTCCACCACAATAACATTGTCAATACCATCCGATGCCTTTGGTTTATTTTTCAACAAGTCACCAAGGAGTTCTACAAATAAAAGAATGAAATGTCAAAACATACATAATAAATTTAATCTTCTTTCAAAGTAAAAGGGCTTGCACAGTCAGATGCAAATTCATAATTGTGTGTAATCCTAATATTTTTCTTTAAAAAACATCTGCATTGCAAAAGCTTATTACTTAGTAGACATATAGGCCTAGTATGGCATTCAATGCCAAAGAAGAATTGTTTTTGGCCACAAATAGGGTCTAGTAAAAGACACATTGGCTATATACAGTATATCAACTATTTTTGTGGGCAATAAATTAGTAGCCATATATTGTATCCCAAGATAATTCAGGCGCAATTTTCTGGCATGTAATTGCCAGAAACCAAAAAACCGGAGGAAGAGTGGTATGGTCTGTATAGCTCAAGTGGTAGACCGTTTGCCCATCATGCAGCAGGAGGACCTGGGTTACACTGCATTGTCCAGACTAATGTGCCATATGGGCTTTCGATTTGTTGTATTAATGTTGGACACTGATCACAATTATTTCATTTTTCCTGCACATTTAAATTAGTTTTGAATTTCACCTCATAAACAAATTTAATGAACTCAATCTCACAAAGTTATCTTGAATACATGCATGTTCCATAAAATATGGGGAAGCCGGCTTCAAATATTATTGAAGTTGTTAACATTTTGAATCGTTCATTACAAGAATTCTACATTGTATTTAGTTTACAAATTGACAGAACGTGTATTTTGTCAACGTGATAAGCTTTGCAGATGTGAAGCTATGATGCCTGAAAAACCCGGCAAAAATGACATGACATGTGTAATCATGGGGAACATATTGCTTCAAATTGTTTATTTTTTGCGCACCCTCATCGGTTACATCATCCACAAATCCTTCGGGGTCATTAAAATCTGGCTCCTCTTCATCTTCGTTAGACATATCGAAATTATTTTGTGGATCTGGCTGCTTTTTCCCTTTCCTTGATTCTGAATCGCCTTTATCGGCCGCCATCTTGAAAACCTCGTGGACTTGAAGGAAGTACTTCGTTTGGGTTTTGATCATGCGCGAACCAATAGTGCATTTTTGTAAATCCTTCCCATTGCACTGAAGCACTTAGACCCATTAACAATGAGATGCTCAACTAGCTACATCCTGGCCTGCGAAATAACTTGTGCATTTATGAAAAAATACCAAATCAAAAACATTATGAAAACTGTTTCAGATAATAATAATTAATGAGAATTCCAAAAAACTTCTCTTATAAATTTGAAATGTATGTTATGCAGTAATATAAGCAAAAAATGAAAACAATTATGAATAATTATTTTAAAGTTGTCTTAAATTGCTGAACATAACATTTTACAGAAGACGTTTTATAAAATAATTCCCATGGATTATAAACTGAAGCGCAGACATGTATATTGGCAAAACTTGAGGGGGACTGTTAACAGTGGCTAACCAAATAAAATGTTAGTGTCACCACCAGATATACTCAAGAGAAGCGACCTTACGCCCCATGAGGGATGAAGAGGACAGGTAAACTTGTATGCCCAGCTGTAATTTCTAGGTTATAACGCGGGTAAAGTATTTTACAACAAAATATCTCTCGTCACATATCACACGGTTCTTGAACTAATTAATGTGCTTAAAACAAATAAATGATACAGGGTTAACTCTGCCATTCGCCAATTGCTTATTTTTAAAAAAAATAACTTTTGGCTAATATTTTTGGTCAGAAATTTTGATCCGATCCATATCATTATGGAACAGAGTTCTTATTTCACTGCTTTACGCAAGTATGAAAAGTCAAAATGTTACAAATTGTTGATAATCAACAACAGTTAGCAGATTAGGATAATTGTACTTGAGACATTTTTGTTGCTTTTAAGAGTGTCTGTGTATAACTGGCACCTTAAAATATAAATTGCTTTTTAAATTTTAAACGATAAGCTCATATTTCACTCCAACCTTTTGAGACCCAGAGCCAATCCAGTGATGTTAAAATTTAACGTGTGGGGAAAATATTTATACACGCAAATATACTACAAACTTTATTATTATAAATTCCATCTGAAGTTGGAGGTCGTGGGTTCGATACTCAGGCTACCGGGTCTGATCCAAGACTTGAAAGTGGGCAGTGACTGTTCTTTTGCCAAGCACTCGGCATTACGAAGTGAAAGTCATGGTTCTGTCGGATGGGAACTTAAAATAAAAGTTCCGTGTCACGGTAGGCGTGGTACGATAAAGAACCCTGCTGTATAATGCCATCAGCGCAACGCACAGGCAAAATTCATATAGCTGACAACGTCTCAATATAAGTTAAATATTCTTGACTGGGACGTTAACAGGTTAAACACCATTACTCAACCCAATTCCATTTAAAATGTATACCGGTGTGGAAAAAAATTCTAGAGAAGAATTAAAACATGGCTATAAAGAGTATAAAGTTCATCATAAAATATAATATAGAATTCTGATACTTATTAAAATTTACATTGATTTTTTAACAGTTCCGTCGCTAAAATCCTCCGAGAGGTTCAAATACAACGGACATTGTGAGTATACATGTGTAAGAATAACAACAACAGCAACAACAACAACAACAACAACAACAACAACAACAACAACAACAACAAATAAATTGATTAAAAAAACTTCAATCTTGAAGTGTTTTAAACTTGATTTTATTTTATTATATAATTACTACTGAAGAGTGCCAGGGGTGTCTAGTTACTCTTGACAAAGGGAACATTATGGCGCCATATTTAGGACTACATGATTGACTCCATGATGGACATCAGATGAAAGAGATATATTTGTGGCACGTTTTGCTAAGCCGGTATTCAGCGAGACGAAATTTTAGAAACGATGGTCTTTGGAAAGGGATATTACTGAACAAACTTGGTAGTAGCATTCAGTTTAGAGCTCCAATATTCAATCTGGTTTTTAAAATATATTGTATGTAGCCTACATGCTCTGTTTATAAAAGAAAATATTTTCATATCACCATCATCATTAAAATATGTGTAAACGATATTTTAAAAGAGATCTACAGCCGCTATATTACTAGTAAGGTGCGCCGTTTATACAGGCGGAAGTGCCAAAAAGAAAGCGCAGTTGTCATGCGAACACAAACATCCGCCGTCATGGCTGCTAAAGGAACAACACAGTTCTAGTATGACAGCAGATTAACTATCATCAATAATGTGATGTTCACGCAGATTAATCGATCATTATTTGCTTACCTTATTTCATAACGATATATTCTTTCTAATGACAAGATTTAAACATTAATCTAATTGCAAGAAGGAAATAACAAAGGAAGAAAATGTCACGGGCGGCAGTGTCAAAATCCCGAGCGGATAAGGGTGGAAAACCACCCGTGGCTCATACACCCGTAGTTGCTCACGAAATTGTCCCTGGAAAATTTACAGATCAAGATTGGTAAGACAAATATCTAAGCACAAATTAGGAAACAGCCTAACGCTTTTCTCGCTTATCTTTCGAAAGTTTGGCCAGACTGCGTTTGCATGGTTACAATGGCGAATCCGTTCTGTCGCGGGAAATTTTTGATTGTTTCCAGTTAAGCTATTCTATAGGCTACGTAATAAAGTCACTAGCGATTTGTTTATTTTATATTAACTACAGAACCCAATGTGGTAGAGTTGATTACTGTTAAACTAGGTTGATTAATTTTATTGAATGGGGTTTTAAGTCCCAGTGGAAAATAACTCAGTTATATGGAGACATCACCAGCTTTATTTGAAGAAGGGGAAATCTTTACCTTTGGGGTGCACTCATGGCAATTTGCAAAGAGGTTTTTTTTAACATGCCACACTTGTGTGACACAGGACATCGGTTGTTAAGGCCTCTTCAAAGGACCCTGTGACTTTCATTTCTAAATGCCGAGTGCTTGGCGTTAGAACTGTCGCTACCTATTTTCAAGTCTTGATCAGATCCCAGCTGGGGTTGGAACCCACGACCTCCCCACATACAAAGCAAGCACTTTACCAACTGAGCTACCGTAGTGGTCCTACTCTTAAACTAGGGTCACCTTGTCTGAAATTAACATCTTGTTAAAAAAATGTTGACCTAATCAATCGATGTATGATTAGTTGCATGCATACAGTTTTACTGGTATATAAAAGTGTGGTAATAACATATGCCTAATTTTTATCTGTTGAAGCAATCACTCTTTGCATTTTGGCTAATTTTAACATCTTTATGACTACCTGTTTTATTTATTTTTTGCACTTAAATCTTGCAACATTTATATACTCTAACATTAATTTTCTTAATATTTTTTTGTCATTTTGCAGGAGTTTCATGATGGATAAAGATGATTCTGAAGAGTTTGTGGAAAAAATTATGGATGAAATATTAGATGCAACAATGAACAAAATAGATATTTTATATAGAGAAAAACAACTTTTACCATTTACTGTAACAATGGCTAAAGATGCTATTCTTCAAATAATTGAGGTAAAACATTACAAAAGAGTCTAGGATACAGTCGAACCTGCCTTAAAGACCACCTGTATAAGGACAGTCTGCTCTTAAAAACCACAAATTTTTTTATAACAATAGGGTAACCTGTATATAAAGGCCACTTGTCCAAAAAGACCACTTTTACTGGCTCCCTTGGGTGACATTTATAAACAGGTTTTACTGTACTTCAGAGAGAGAGAGAGGAGAGAGAGAGAGAGCTTGAGAGAGAGAGAGCTTTAAACAGTACTAGATTAATAACAAATACAAACATAGGTTGGTTAAGACTAAAAAAAAGTTAGCAAGCCTTGATTGCCAGTGTAAATGGAAATTTTACATTCAACCATGTCATTTCATAAAAATTTAGCATACATATTAATGGCACAATACTTTCAACAGTATCTAGTGGCGTGGTTTGAATATTTTTGTATTGATCTAACAGTATAATATTCTCACTATGATATAAAAATAAATATAAAATGTAAAATATCATTTATTTATTTATTTATTTATTTATTTATTTATTTATTATTTATTTATTTATTTATTTATTTCAGTGGCAGTTTTTATCTCGAGATGAGGGAGAAGAAAACATAGAGAGCACAGATTCTGGTTGGATGGAAGATGAAGGTAATTGAAAATAATATTCTTAGTGAGAGCTCTATTAATTGATGGATCGCTGGCCATCCATGCCCACAATGGTCTGTCAAAGGCCATTAAGGTCATTTAAGGGTACCAATACAAGTGACTTTAATGGGCAGCTGACCTTTAAGGCAGGTTTGACTGTAATTATTATGGTCTAAGTTAATCTGAGAAAAATACAAGCAACTTTTTGAAATACAAATATGCAGTTCAATTTTTACATTAGAGTGGAAAATATCATAAAAATTTGATTTTCACCATATATAACATCTGATTTTAGTAAAAATTCATGCAATCCTGCAAAACTACAGGTACTCAAACATATTGGTCATTGAAAACAGAGTGTTGTAGCTTGTAGATGACAATTTATGTGTGATCCTGAGAGAGAGAGAGAGAGAGAGAGAGAGAGAGTATTCTAATCAAGTTTGTAGTTTTCCAGAATATTGGTGAACTAAGGTTCAATGTTGACCAATAAATATGCCAAGTCACTTTAACCTATGTTCAAAGATATATAGCATTTGTTGTTCTTTTTTTGGAGGAAATTACAAAATTACAGATTCGTGGATTTCCAATATGCACCATGTGGTTTTTGTTATATTGCATAGTAGTATTTATTCTACACAATATAGAGATAGAGAATTTTTTTAAGCTTAATTTTGAATGTTACTAAGTAAATATTAAATATAACTTGTAGAACCAGATCCAGCAGAAACTGATTGTTGGGCCCAAGGTTCTGTACCCAAGAACTTTGTACCTCCCAGACCTATGTCACCTGTTGCAGAAATATTTGATGAAAGACCAGATGAAGATCTCCTACCTGATGAAGAAACGTATGTACAGATGTATATTGTTTTCTTTACTAAAAAATTGGTACTGTAGATTTGGAAATTTTCGCGTCATCTAATTTTCACATGAACACGACTCTGTAGTTATAATATTAATTACTGCTTATTTTCGCGAAACTTTTATTTTCCCGACTCGTTTCACTCACGAGTTTATGCTAAAATAAAACAATCGCGAAAATTTCCCAATCTACAGTAGTAAAAATATTTAACATGCGATATATAACTGGATATATTTTTATTGCGACATGCAGTTTTAAGTGCAAAAGAGCTCATTTTTTTGGCAGGTCCCACATATACATGGAGTTCTGAAAGTGCAATATCAGCTTTGAAAGGTCCATGTGCAGTTATGTTATCATATAGAAAAAGCAGTATTATTCTGGTAAAAAAGCTGCACATCCTTCCAACTTATATACAGTTTAAATATTAGGGGATCCCCATGTCAATATCAATAGATCCTGGACCCCACCTCTTAGGAGCATTAATCAAAATTTTGACAGCATGATTCATTTAACAAATGATGTTAACGTGGCCAACCTACTACATTCATAATGACAACACATACATTTTATGATTCAACTGTTTGATTGAACAGAGATTTACATCACAGCAGTGAACTATAGGTGACATTGAATTTATTTACGGATACCGGTATATACCCTGATAAAAATACTTTTACTTATATGGAGTCATCACCAGCTATAGATAATGCTGTAGAAAATTATATCTATGTTATGCACATTGAGGGTTATTTTTGTGTCACACCAGTCATGACACAGTACAACAGTTTTTGAGGCCTCATTGCAAGAACCCCACATGGTGTTGAAAACTTTTACAGCAGTTAAAATTATTTTAATGATTTTGTCAATTACAGTCACTTGTCTATAAAGGCTACCCAAGGGAACTAGTAAAAGTGACCTTTATGGACAGGTGGTCATTATATATAGGTTCAAATAACATGAATAAAGGACAATTGGGATAAAATGTTACTGGCCTTTGAAAGCAGGTGATCCTTATACAAGGGTGGCTTTAAGGCATGTTTGACTGTACACATTCCAAGTATGTATTTGTTTTATTTGATTTGATTTTTTAGAGAGGAACAAGTGAAAGCTGAACAAGAACCAGAAGAGCTTGAAGATAAAGTTTCTGATACAGAACAAACGGAACAAAAAACAGCTGATAAAAAACAAGCTGAAATGGAAAAAGAACAGGAGAAGGTAAGGCCATGTAAAAATGATTCCTAGATTTTCATAATTTCTTTTTCAAGTGTCTGGACATTACAAACATTATATCCATATCAGTCCGTTATGTTTTTACAACCATGAACAGATATAGCTTCAAAACAATGAATACCATAATTTTATTTGCACTCAAAACAGAAGACACTTTAGAATGGGAAACAAATTAATCTACCGGGTAAGTTAAAATTGGACTTTCAAAGTTGGAAACAGTTCAGCCCAAGTTAAAAGCAGATCTCTGCAATGGATACACTAAATATAGAAACAGGGGAAGCTGGAGATGAAAATCTAGGAATTAATTTTATTTTGCCTAAGATGACAAACATGGTTACTGAAATCAGTAATTTGAATTTTGTGGTCTTCCTTTCTTTATTTAAAGCAATCTGAAATCCCTATATTGTTAAGATTTCAAATTTTATAGATTTGATACATTTTATTAAGTTAAAAGAAAACAGAGTTAATGATTGTGAAACTTGGATCAATTAGTTTTACCAGGTGATTTTATTTTTAACATATTGCTTATAAAATTGCTCCAAGGATATGCTACAAATAGTAGTCCCTCTCTTGAAAGACCACCCTGTTTGCAACACAAAAGTGGTATTACAATGGGGTGGTCTCCCAAAAGGAATTGAAACAAAAATCAAATGTGAATGATTATAATTGTAATTGTTTTCCTAGGAACAAAAGAAAAAGAAGAAATTTAGGCCATACAGAGGCAAAATCAGCTCAGCTCCTCTGAAGAAATTAACAGAATCATTAGAAGAAACGGAGATGAAACTAGCTATGGCAGATTTTGAAGCTACTGTACAGTTTGAACCGACAGATAAAGCTAGCGAACTCATCAATATGCCAGCATCATGTCACTCTATAATAAAAGTAAGTTAAATAGGCTAAAGCAGGCCTAGCTACTGTCTGAATAACTATTTCTGTGACAGTGAATTATGCTTTATTATACCCCCTGCAAATGAAGTTTAGGGGGTATATAGGAATCACCCTGTTGTCTGCCTGTCTGTGTGTCTGGTTGTCCATCCCAATATTGTGTCAGCTCCATATCTTCCAGGTCTATGGATAGATTTTGATCAAACTTGGCACAAATGTAAACCAACATGAGATGATGTGTCACATACCAAATTTATGTGCATAAGTCAAAGGTCGTGATCAGTAGGTCAATGTTGGGGAACAGGGGTATTTGGCTCTCAATAAACTTGAATGGATGTATATTTCTGACTTAAGCCAAGTCTGAACTGAAAATTGTCATGCACATCTGCAATTCCTGTAGACTGTTTCTGCACAGAGTAAAACTTTGCCTTTATGGGGATTTAACATGTTAAAAACCAGGCAAATGATGGATCCTTTTTGTATGCTGTTAAATACCACCAAGGACATCAATTATGGAGTAAACATCTTAATTTTCAACCTGTGAGATCCCGATAGTGCCAACATTTTCCTTTCTACAGAAATACTGTTGGACAATTGTGGATGCACAAACAGATTTTCAGTTATGACTAGGCACAAGTAAATGAACAATTATTCAAGTGTTTATAAACTCTGTGCCACTTTATCTTTGTCCACCTATATTGCACACTGTAAATATAAATTTTTACACATTTATAATTTATATTTTACAGGCTCAGGCAGGAAGACCACCTGGTAATAAAGATGTTACATATGATGAAATGGGCAATGTAGTGGCCATTATTAAATTCAATCCAGAGAGGTTACCATCACATAGGTAATTGTTTACTTTTAAAGAATACTTTATACAAATATTTGGAGTTGTTTTAACCTTTAAAGTAAAAAAATTGATATTATAAAATTATATGGTCGGACAAAAAAAAGGTAACCGGGATATCAGTTAACTGATACAGGTACTGTATATACCAGTGTATCAGTCAATCATTTAAAAATGAGGATGGGGGAAGTTGAAAGTGAAATTGGGTTTTCCCGACAGGCAAGTCAGAAATCAATCAAAAGTTCTATCTCTGTCTTTCTGTGCACTATGGTGCATAAAATTTAAGAGTGGTTCAGATTTGGTTTTGCACTCTTGACAAGTTCCATCTGAATACTTAAGACAAACACTGTAAATGGAGAATCTTACATGACATCGCTTATGTAGTATTGGATTTATTAAACAAGTTGTTTAAAGTTTAATAAATTCATTCATAAATAATTTAGTAAATAGATTCTGTTTATTGTATTATATAAGAAAACGTTGTATCTCAGAAATGTTTTCTCAACTCTAGGAGAACAGCTAAAATGGCTGTAAAACTACAAATCATGTGGGCTAAAATATGATGTCATGATTTTACAACAATCATTTGATGTCACAAACAAAAGATATATTAGTGTGTGATATGATTTTTATTACATGGGTTTATTTTATGGATTTTTCAGGTATTTATACAATAATTATGTATATTTAATGTAAATAATTAATATTTAAATCAGAGTGAAGATAAATTATCAAGTGGTGGATCCTACAGTAGAAGTGGCACAAGAAAGACTTGAAGCAATGAGACATGGAAAGTTTGTCAGTAAACAAACAATTAGAAGGAAACTAAAGAAGGAGGAGTCAGATGCTGGCAAAGAAGGTACATTAAAGTTACTATGTTGTCATTTCTAGTAGTCAAAGTCATTTGCTACTAATTTTTGTGAATTTTTTTTTTCAAAAAGTAATTTATTTTAGTAAATTTGTGAAAAATACTTTGAAAAGGACTTTATTTCCACAAACTTATGAAATTTGGCTACAAATAATTTCAAATTTGTGGAAATCTGGATATATTATTTTATTGTTTACCATTTGTCTATTGAGGTGGTCATTTCTGGGATGGTGGGTTCTCAGACAGAAAAAAAGCCTACCTCAGCAAGTGAACTGACAAACTTTCACACTAGTGCAACACTATTAAAACCTGAGAAGAACGGATTTTTTTAGACTTTTAATTGTAAGCTAATTTTACAGAATTTTGGTCAGGGAATACACTGTTGATTGATTTATTGATTCCTAACTGACCATTACAGTGTGTATGAGTTTGTATGACTAATTGATTGGTTAGTTGGTGGAGATTGAATCAAATGTTCCACACAAATGTTAGCAGTATCACTTGATACATTGGCTAAATTTATTGATTGTTGAAAATCACAAATTCAGTATAACATTTTACATTTCATGAAGGTTGAAAAAAAACACAGAATTTATAAATATTTTTTACATTTATTTTAGATAAAAGATCATCATCTACAAGCACAAAGCACTCTAGAACACCATTGCCTCCACCTCTGGTAAGTCAACCTTCTTCTTAATATCAAATGTATGTATTCAGGTCCCAGTTTCACAATCATTCCATAACTAAGATTTTCCTAAACCTAAATCTGGCAAAATTTGAGATGTTAATAATTTGGTTAATTTGTAAGACATTCAGGCATTCAAAGTGTCATTTTAAAGATCGCTTTCAGCTTAAAACATTTGAATCAGTTTTGTGTAAAATTTTGAAATGTTTATTCATGATTCCAAAAAAATGATTACCAAAATTTGCTATATTTAAATTAAGGAAAATCTTAGTTAAGAAATGATTGTGGGACTGCGGTCAGTTCCATAGTCTTTAATGCAATAAAAAAGGATTTTTTTTCCGTTTTTCAGATTATTTGTATAAAGCTCAGAAGAGTTAATTAGAGCATAATGATGTTTATGTCCAGTCAAGATTCTTTAATTTACCGTATATTCATTTTTGGATTGGAGGAAACAATAGTGCCCAGAAAAAACAACTGATCTTTACCATGCAAACTGACAAATTTTTCCCCATAAGGATTTTTTGACAGTCATTAATGAACTGTTATAGATGACTTTTTTAATGAAAAAAATTGAAAAAATGATATTTTTGAAAACTCATAGCGGGTGGATTATATTTTTACAATTCCATAAAATACAGAGTTTTAGATCTGATTACGGTACAGATAAATAATTCACAAAATTTAGCCCCACTTATATAACCAACATGAGCATTGCAGTATTATGAGTCATTCACTGTTGTTTTCTTTTTCTCAGATTGAGTCTATGGAAATAGCTGCTGGCGTTACAGTTAAAGAAGGTGGAAGGATTAAACGAGGACCACCAAGAGTAAGTTATTTAAATGGCACCTGCTCACTGAATCGTGTTCTCTTTCCTTTCCTATTTTACATTAATATTTTTTATGCCTATCCCCTCATTTTGGAGAAACATAGAAATTACTTTCTGTGTGTCTGTCCATCTGTTGATCTGTCCATCCATCAATTCACTTTTTGTCTTTGCCATATCTCTGAAAGTATTTAAGATAGCTTCTTCTCAAATATAAGACAAGAAAATCCCACATTAAACCTGTGAATTTTCTTTATCTAAATCTAGTATAAAGACAAGCTACACATGCTATGACAATATCACTTCTATTACGACATCATTAATTTAGATTGTGACATCATTGATTGAAAGTCAAACATTGTACTTTTTTGTGAGTCGATCTTTCTCCATGATAAGTATTTTTAAAAATATTTTGTTATTTTTTCCATTATTATAATTGTTTTATTTGGTTTTGTTTTCAGTATGTGCGTCAAGGAGATATGTTGACGGAAAATCGCAATTTACGGCCAGTTGGAACGCGTTCATCCATGGCTCCACAATTAGAAGTATCCGATTTATTGGATCGCCACACACCCATCTTAAGACCAATTAAAGACTCACCACCCCTACCCCCAATAGTGCCTCACCCTCCTCCAAAATATTCTGTCACCACTTGAGCTTGTCCCCTGCCGAAAATACTCTTAAATACTTTTACTAAAATGCACACTGGAAAAAGACGGTCTTGTTCTGAAATTGTTAGAAAGTGAAAATTGATACTTCTGTGATAATTTTGAGGAGGAAAATGGAACAGCTTCAATTTTTCACATAGACTACATTATTCACCAGATTCCTTTGTACATTTGCATTTATAATGCTTTATAAGGTAACCTTTGAAGAAAGTGAAAATCTGATGTACTGTAGAAGTTTTAATCCTTTTCAATATAGATGCAGAAAAACCTTCATCCATAGCCACCACTTTTTTGGCCAAATTTTGGTGTTATAAAGTGTTTTGGCAATAAATTCTGGGGGGCATATGAAGAAAAATATAGGAAAAATAAATTTTGGACTCCGAAATGGTGTATGTTGCAATACACCAGTTGGCAAAGTTTTTGAGAGGCATTTAAACAAGGTTTTACTGTACTTCACATTATACACATGTATTATAAATATATTTGCTTGTTAAAGTAAAGATTATTGCAAGATTTTGTTGTCTTGTATGTAAAATCTGCAAACTGTACCTCTGTGATAAAAATATCAGTGTAACTATAAAGGAAATGGAAGATAATTGATGACTCATAACCTTCACACGTTTGATGAAAATATTGAACTTTGAACTATTGAAATCTATGAACTATTGAGAACTTTGAATTATTGATCTTTGAACCATTGGTCTTTGAACTGTAGTACTATTGAAACATGAACTATTGAACTTTGGCTCACTAATCAGCTAGTTAGTGCAAGTAATTCTGTGCTGTTCCTTGTTAAAAACAATGTTTTATAATTATATAGATTATATTTGTGATATTTTTAAGTTACTTTTTTGTAAAAATAAACTTTTACTTGTGTAAGAGTGAATAGAAGATTAAAATCATTTGTAACAACATTGTTAATGAATTGTTTATAGTTTTCATTCACCTGTTCAAAAAAAAAAAAAAAAAAAAACAGATGCCTATGTCATGCAACTGGTGTAACCATCTGCATCCATAGTAAAAGTTTTAATGGCAGCACATCTCATCTTGCTCAGTCTGTTTCTTCTGCTCTTAGTTGTAAATGTCCTCTGTAGTGGTTACATGGTCTACTCTTTTTCAAACTCTACAGAGGTGTCTTCAGCATGCACAGAGATACAGGATCTTGGTTTTGAGTTTTATCTGAAAGACTACTCTAGTAATGAGCTTTTACAGCTTGAACCCAAACCCTTTGACTTTGAAAGCCAGGGACATTATCATTCGGTCATGTCCATCACATAAGTTGAAGTTAAAGTGTTCAGTGATCAGGCTCATGAACTGCTCACATGAGGACATCAAGGAAAGGAAATTAAATTAACCTGATTTGCAAACTTGGTAGACCTTTATGTGCAAATGCTATTTATGATACTACAAGCATTTAGGCATTTCAATTGAGGGATCGCCGGCCACGCCCACAATGTTCCGACAAAGGCTGAGCATACTTGAATTACACACAAAAAGAATGAAAACTCGGCCTAAATTGTGCCATTTAATGATGTCACTGACACTAGTACGTCATTCGTTGCCATGACACTTTCATACCATGATGGCGGCCAGTGTTGGAACATAAAAGACATGGTTGGCGATACATCAATTTATTACCTGCTCGTCATTGTTACCTTGAATGTGGATCAAGGTTAATTGGCTTCACAACCTATAGCAAAATATATAAAGTTTCTAGGTCTTCCATGCATGAAAAGATGTTCAAAGGTGAGGTTTTACTACTTCAGGACCTGGCCCAGGTTTCACAATCATTCTTTAGCTAAGATTTTCCTTCACTTAAATTTTGCAAAATTTCCAAACTTGATAATTTTGTTAATTTTCAATATATTCAGGGAATTAAGGTGTCATTTGTAAAGTCAGCTCTAGAATAAAACATTTGCATTAGTTTTTCCAAAAAT
Organism: Anadara kagoshimensis; assembly: GCA_021292105.1. NCBI lineage: Eukaryota > Metazoa > Mollusca > Bivalvia > Arcoida > Arcidae > Anadara > Anadara kagoshimensis. The sequence goes on along the minus strand of CM037861.1, from coordinate 43,319,188 downwards.
ATTTATCAGTATTTCCAAAAAGTGATTTCCAAAATTGGCTAAATTCAAGTTAAGGAAAATCTTAGCTAAGGAATGATTGTGAAACCGGGGTCTGGTTTTCCAATGCTACTTTAGGTTAATTAGTTGGTTAGTACCTCATTTATCTCAAGTATATGTTTTAAAGTTAATGGATGACTACATGTATTGCCAAATAGATGTGATTTGCCATTAAGACTGCACTTTATAGCTATATATCGACATATCTTTAATCTTTATAACAATTTTAGTTTCTACTAATCATTTAATTAAGCTAATGTAACTCTGAACAAGTGGTCCCTGGTCACTAGCCTGCTTTGCAAACTTATTGTAACTTTCCTGTCATGTATACAATGACTGAACACATTTGTTTATAGGGTCTTAGAGAGTATTCTTGCCACACCTATCACGACATGAGGCATTGGCTTATAAAGTCTGGAGTGAACCATGTCAGTTGGCTCTAGACATCATCAACACCATGCACCAGTATGATTTATGTATGATCATTTGTGACTTAATACCAGTAGTACATTGTAATCCTGAAATTTTATGATATTCTCATGAAAATCCTTATGTTCTGTATCCTGGTGATTATGTCAAGAAACCCCCAAATATTATGCCTCCGTCTAGTTGACCATTGTGATGGATTGAATTTGCTTCAGTGTGACATGTGGTTCAATATGACAAGATAATTCTTAGACCCAGATATTTTGAGTTTTCTACTCGAGAGAATAACATTTTAGGCAATCAACATTGATCTGTCTGCTTGACCATTCAGTCAAAATATTCTTATAGAAGCGTCCACCCAATACATGAGTAATGTTAGGATTTGCAATTAATACATACAAAATGCGTATACTAGTATTCACCAAGCTTAAAATTAATGTTTCCCTTCCAGTCTTAAGCCCTCGAGTATCGATATGTATAAATATGCATTTTGAAACGAGTGTTTCCTATTATTGCACACAAAATTGATCTTTAATATCTAGTGTGCATGATGTATAATAAAAGGTCAAGCAGATAGATTAATGTTGTTTGCCTGTATATTTTTGTGTTTTAAACCCTGGTGGATTTCACAGAATACATATGATTAGAGAAATTACATTTCTTGGAAATCCTGTAAATTGAAATTACAAAGAGTGACAGAAAGGACTGACCAATTAAATAGGTTTATCATCCTAGTCAAGATTATTGTATTTATATCTAGACAAACCAGCCAATGATAAAGATGCAGAAATTTGTACCTTTGCAATTTGTAAATTATAGAAATGCAAATTTAGGGTTCTTTTGTGCCACATGAATGCTTGTTAATTTTCATTAAATTTTGGGATATAAAACTACTGAGCATTAGGTACCCAATTTGGGTGTAATCTGCTCTGGGGTCAATAATCGACCTCCAAAATTTAGAGCAAGAACCCTATTAAATGACAATAAATAATGTTAATTAGTTTCAGAAATGAGTGGAGTGGAGTACTAGTGTTTTACACTCATGTCAAGATTCTTTCACTAATATTAAGGTGGATAGGTCTGGAATGGTTAAAGAAATTGGATTGACTGATTGAACGGCATTTTATGTCCCAGTAAAGAATATTTCACTTATATGGGAACATTTGTTTTTAAGGTCTCCTCTGAAGGTCCCTGTAACTTTCATTCTCTAAATGCAGAATGCTTCGCAAAAGAACAGTCACTCGAGGAAATTAGAGCCAGAAGAAAAAAATCTTAGCAAGCGAACTGAAAACCTAGGTGGTGAGATGTGCTACAATCTGTAAGCATGTAATTTAGACCACTCGGCTACCCAGGTCACAAGAAGAGAGTTTAATATAAGAGAAGAAATTTGTTAATATTTATGTCTTGCCTAACTCCTATAGTCATTACAACTTGACATTTAACTTTAACCATGGTGTCAATGCAAACACTGGAAAGTTGTCTTGTCATCTATAGCCAGAACAAAAACAAAGAACACAAAGACAAGTATTAAGCCATAATCCCTTTAATCAGCAGTGATGATTTAGAAAGTGTACAATACTAGAAAATTTTAACACCACCTAAATCACATCATATTATTAACAAATCTTTATATTTACAAATGTTACTGAAATTGAAGCCAGCTGAAAACATGAAAAAAATGTTCTCTCTATGTAAAATTGTACTATAAATGAATACATTACACATCCTTCTCTTTGAAATCTTAATACAGTACAGTCATGATTTTGTGATATAATGTGATGGGTATGTAAAAAGAGTTATCTCCCTTTCTCCTTTGACTTCAAGAAAAATATATTAAAGGTGTGTAAAAAGAGTTATCTCTTTTTTCAGAGATCTAAATACAGTACAATAATGATTAAATGGTAAAATGTGATGGTATGTTAAAAAGAGAGTGACCTTCCTTTCTCCTTTGACATCAACAAACATTATTTTATGAGTTGTCTCCCTTTCTCCTTTGAATTAAAAAATGTACTAAAGACACAACAGTTTGGTTTTATCACTACAATAACCTATTTAAAACTTCTATAAAATAAAAAGTAACAAAATAACAGTTGATAAAAATAAAAATTAAAATCAGTTCTTTCCCTTTAAAAACTTTTTTTTCCCCAAGTCCTGAAAATGATACATGAAATGTGAAATGTAGATGATGTATCATTAAGCACAGTGGAGTAATGGAAGTTTTATGCCCTAGTCAAGATTCTTTCACTTAGGTCAAAAGGGGTAAGTTCTGGGTCATTGGAGGAAACTCTAGTACTTGGATAACCTTTGGCATGCAAAACAACAAACAGTTTCATGTCATTATTCTATGAAGTGGAATTTGAATGTGAAAGGTGTTGTAATCAGTAAGGTAGCAGTTTAGACCACTCATAGAGGCCCTGTCCTTCTAATTAGAGTTTCAAGAAAGCTTATTCTAAACATGAAGTCATTCTGACATAAAACTTTTAACAAAATTAGAGAAAAAATTTTGAGATATACCTGTATATATATACATGTATAGCTTTTAGAACATAGATTTACAATTGTGGCTTAGTTTCTGTTTTTGTTTTTTTTTCCTTTCTATTTTTGGGCCTTTTCTTGCAGAAAACTCAAAAACTTGCATTGAGAGTTCGAAACAAATACCAGTATGTAAGCCTCATCTGAACTCTTTGGTCAAAATTTGTACCAGATATGACTTTCCCAGCAATGCAGAACAAACATTTGATGTAGTTCTTTATCACATAGTTTTAATCACACATCAGTTACCATGGTTACAAAATGAGACTTACAGACCCTATTACGAAAATATTGTAAGTTTGAGTCCCTGTTCCACATTCCACAGACCCACATTCCCTTAAAAGCTGTACCCTAATGGGTTTAAGTAGTCTGTTAAGTCAAACCCCATATTATATGTATGAAATGAATATGGAATGTCACAAGTTGATATTTTCCCATAACAACGATGTTATTCTGGAAATATTCTACATAGATATCCATATCAATTTCACATATACAATTTGGGACACTGGAGTTGAGAGTTAACTTTTACGATCTGTTCAAGATTCTAAAATCGGGTCAGTCAATTCATGGGTGGTGGAGGAAACCAGAGTGCCCAGAGAAAAACCTCCTACCTTGGACAAGCAAACTGACAAATTTTCTCACACTAGGATCTGTCCCAAGTGAGATTCAAACCTAGGTAGTGAAAGGCGATGTGTAAGTGTGCACTTAAGACCACCCGGCCCCCGGCCATCGTGAGGCACCTGCTATTTATTGGATATTGGTCACATGGTACACTGTTGAATCCCATTTGATTGGTTAATCTGAACAATTTTACAAGAGAAATAATTACATAAAGCTGCAGAATAAATCAATAACTACAGAACATTGAAGGACTGGTATCATTTGTATGGAATGGTTAAATAAATACACCAATTAGTAGGACTGGTTTGTAAGATTGGTTCCGATTGGTTGAAAAAATAAATCAATTCAAAAGCATAATATAGGACTAATTTGTAAGATTTGTACTAATTGATTAAAAATATATCAATTCAAGGACTGGTTTGTAAGATTTGCTGTGATTGCTTAAAAAAACCCACAATAAATAGGACTGGTTTGTAAGATAGGTACTGATTGGTTAAATAATAAATCATTTAATACAGAATAATGTATGACTGGTTTGTAAGATTGGTTCTGATTGGTTAAAATATCATAAATTCTAATATTTATGAAGTACATGTACATTTAATTTGGTTATATCAAATCAGTTTAAAGTAATATCAAAATTATTTCAGCCAAGAGAGATAGAATGGTGGAAGGAGAAAGAGAGTGGTGTATTCTTTTTTCTTATACTTGTACACTTAAAAAAAAGAAATTACTTAAAATGATAACAATAAACTGAATCACACCAGTATTAAAATGAAATGAGAATGCAAATAAATTCCTATTTAAAACAACCTAGTGATTGCAAAAAACAAAATCACAACAATGTTATGTATGAAACAGCACTACTGTTATGTCAACTGTTACCTGGATTAACAGAAAATAAGAAACTAAATAAAAACTCAATAATTCACCTCTGTATTTCTCCTCAATATACTACTGTAGTGTATTCATCAGTAATGTACTAGTGTATTCATCAGTTATCCACTAGTGTATTCATCAGTTATCCACAAGTGTATTCATCAGTTATAAACTAGTGAATTCATTCATAATATATTAGTGTATTCATCAGTTATGCAGTAGTGTAGTCATCATAGTGTTTTCATCAGTTATCCACAAGTGTATTCATCAGTTATAAACTAGTGTATTCATAAGTAATGTTCTAGTGTCTTTATCAGTTATCCACCAGTTATGCACAAGTGTATTCATCAGTATATACTAGTGAATTCATTCATAATATATTAGTGTATTCATCAGTGATGTATTCATCAGTTATGCAGTAGTGTAGTCATCATAGTGTATTCATCAGTAACATACTCGGGATTCATTAATAATGTCTAAGTGTGCGTTTTCATCAGTAATGTACTTGTGTATTTATCATAAACTAGTGTAATTATCAGTTATGTACTGGTGAATTCATCATTGTGTATTCTATAATACAGTAATGCACTGATGTATCCACCCAAAAATTCCTCTGTAATTTCATGACAAATTCTCTGTCATTACACTTATATACTCATCATCAATGTACACATTTATGTATAAACACACTTTGTCCTTTACAAAACCATTCATATCTCCTATGACTAGCAATCATTCAGGTATAAAAATAATCACAATGTCTTGTCACCACAACCTAGACAACAGGTAATGGATGACAAACTGTCTTCATATCTCGTCACCACAACCTAGACAACAGGTAATGAATGACTAAATGTCTGTATTTACATGTAGACTTCATTAATTATGGACAACAACTCAAAATATTGAAAGCTGAAAATAGCAGGATGATTCCTCTGTATCATGTGATTCCCCTGTATCATGTGATTCTTCTGTATCATGTGATTCCTCTGTATCATGTGATATCCACTAATAAATATTGAACGTAACTATTTTTTTATGGGTAAAAATAACATTTGTAACAGTTTTCAGAATAAAGAACTGCAGATTTTTTTCACTCATATCTTAAACAGAAACTCCAAAAACACAAGATTTTTCAATAATGTAATTCCAGATTTGAAAAAAAAAATTCTTTTTCAGTACAACATGGTGCTCTACTTTAGGGCAACACAGCATGCTCTGGTAAAATTTAGTTTAGTTCATCATGGTGCTCTACTTTAGGGCAACACAGCATGCTCTGGTAAAATTTAGTTTAGTTCATCATGGTGTTCTTCTTTAGGGCAACACAACTTGCCTAGAAAATATGGGTAAGGGTTTAACAAATGATCCAATGAAATTATGAGCACTTAAACAATTTTGTAGCAGTAATAACACTTAATGTATGTAGGTAGCACTTTTATCACTAACCATCAATGTCCTACATCTACACCATGAATAGATTTCACTAGTGATATCCCATAACATTTGTGTGGAACAATTATTTCCATTGGATATGGTATCACACCAGTTGATTTTTCCCATAGAAACATTATTGTAGAAATTTACAATATTTAAATTTTCAAAAAAATTCCACACAATTATTAAACAGTATTGATCATGTGATACACTAGTGAAATCAATTACTGTTTCAAAAATGCCTGAATTATATATAGATGTGGTTTTTTTTAAATATCAGCAGTTGTTGAATCCACAAACAGGAACCCATATAGCTTTCCGTTGTTCTGCGTCTATCACGGTCTTTATCTGTTGATGCATTTCTGCTAGGTTACCTCCCTGGATCACAGCTGTAACAAAAAGTTAAAATTACATTTTATAGTTAATGTGCCAGACTCAAAGTTGCAACTAAAATAAGCGCCAAGGCAACCAAAAATCTGATTTTATTTCTGTTTCTGTTCTTTGCTATAAGTCGCCAAATTGGCTTCTGTCATTAAAATCCCACTTTGAATGTTATGGGTTAAAAAAAAATTTTCAACAAACAAAAAGATTAAATTAAACAAAAGAACATTTAAGCACAAATTAGTAATAAAAAAACACAACAGTTTTATATACCTATAAAATTAAAAAAAAAAAAAGAAAAAAAAAAGGTTTTTGTTTTAAGTTTTTTTTATTAAGCTGCAAGAAACTATTGCTATAATATATTAAATACCTGAAAACTGATGGCAGTAATCTTGTTCAACTCTCTGGAATTTTTCATAATGTTGTGTAGCTGCTTTGTTGCTCATTTTGTCTGGTAAGAACTGCGGGTCTCGAATTTCCCTGATTTGTTTTGGCGATTTATGGCGAGCAAATATAACTATGGGATATATCTGTAGATGCAGCCTCTCAATAGCAGAAGGTCCAACATTTAACAAACAGTGTATACCCTAAAACATTACAAAAACATTATACAGTGTGGGTGTGTGCGAGGGTGGTGTATGGTATGTCTGTGTGAAATAAAATATTCTTACATAATGTTAACTGGTATTTGGGGGTATTAGCTTTCGCGATACTTTTGCCAAAACCATTTGCAACTACAGTCAAACCTGTCTATAAAGGCCATCCAAGGGAACCAGTAAAAGTGGCCTTTATGTACAGATTCAAATAATATGAATAAAGAGCATTTGGGATACAACTCTACTGGCCTTTATAAGCAGGTGGTCTTTATATAGAGGTGGCCTTTAAGGCAGGTTGGACTGTATTAACTTTGGCGATATTGACTATAGTTGAATATTTGGTATAAATAATACCATTTTCGAAAACATGTTTGGTTTTCAGTAATAAAATGTAATATACAGTATACATAGAGGATCTTAGACGAGTGGGGGTTTAATATGAAATTTATTAAACAAGTTTAATAATTAAATATGCCATGAGCCTTGTTATTATGTGATATAATGTAATTAGTACACATGGCTAAAATTAACTTTCGATAAAAACAAATTCCCAATAGTATCTCTTCTCTCTTTTTATGACTTACATTAAATGTTGGGAGAAAATCTTCATGAGCTATTTTTCAACTCTGCAGAATTTATATGTATGTCTTTTGATATAAATAAGATAAGCTAATTATGCAACTTTGCAGAATTGACAGATCGCCGACAACACCCACAATGTTCCGACACTGGCTGCCATCACGGTACCAAAGCAGCATCACAACAACTAATGACGTACTAGTGTCAGTGACGTCAATAAATGGCGCTATTCAGGCCGAGTTTTCATTCTTTTTTGCATGTAAATCAAGCATCTGGCCATTTGACAGAACATTGTGGGCGTGGCTGGCGATATGTCAATTCAAAAGTATGTCTTTTGATATCAAAAAGTACATATGGTAAGTAAAACAGTCATAGTTATAATAGAGCTTACTAGTACCTGATCACAGGTTTCTCTGATTGTGGTAACACGGACACAGACATAATGGTCATCATGATAAGAATAGTCAATATAGCTACCGTCTGATAACCCTTGTTCCATAACTTGTGCTGATGTCTGCATTATCGCTGCAATAAGATAGAAAGTAAAACAATTACTCTGTGGCTCATGTCACAAATAATTAGAACTGTCTGTGGAGCTGATTTATATCCGCCCTGGCCACATACGTTTTGTCATTGGGTCATGGGAATCTCATATCATAATCAAAAAGTTAGGATAATGCCACAAAATAAATCTCATCAAGCTAACAACATGTGCACTAACATGTGTGCAGGTTCTTATCAAAAGTAACATCCGAGATTCTGAAATCAATGTTTAGAACTCTAAAGGGATTGCTTTGTAGGAAATTATTATAACTTATACACATATTTATAATTTCAGAAGCAAAATTGGATCATTAATAACTTAATCTTTGGATAAAATTATATTGAAGGATGGAGGGACTAAGTGTAACAAATTATGTGTTGTCATAGTGAGACAAATCACATGCCTTTTATTCACTGAACACATGATACTTACTGAGGTCACATGAGTGGTATTTATTTGGTGATTCTGAAGCTAATTTATTTATTAAAGCATCAGCAAGGGGAGCTAGTAAGATCACAGGTCTGATTTTCTTGTCTGAAAAATAAATAAATAAAATTCAACTGTTTGTTAGGAATATTAAAGAATACTATTGATACAGAAATTTTGCAAATACAGTCAAACACGCCTTAAAAGCCACCTCTATACAAGGGCCACCTGGTTTTAAAGGCCAGTACATTGTACAATTTTATACTGATTGCTCTTCATTTAAGTTATTTGAACCTGTATACTTGATATGAAAAAGTATATTATTTCATGAATGTGTGTATAAATTCTTGATGTAACAAAGATTTCTATATTCATGTAATTCGAAATTCATATACAGCAAAACACTGATTCATTAATATCATGTTTAGTCAAATTTTGGTAGTATAAAGGGGGTTGTCAATAAAACGAGTACGGCTTGTGGTGAAAAAGATAAAAGAAGTTGATTTTTAGAGCTGGAATTTGTGTGGTGATAAGTGTGGTGCAGAAGTTATCTAGGGGTATTATGATAGGCGCTACTATACTTACATTCCATTCTTTCTACTCTAGTGTAAGCCATTGACATATCTACAACATTAGAAAAAATCAAATTATTACCATCTATTTCAACAGATTAAAAAAAAGTAAGCTTGTTGTATTTAATTACATTTTACTGAATAAATACGATTACTATGGATATGAATGGTAAATACTGACTGAATGAGACCAGGATTAGGTCTATGGGAGACAACTCTGCAACACTTTGAAATTAAGCATAGAATTTTTTGACATTTAAGTTGATTATTAAATAATTTTAAAAATTTACATAATTTTTAATTATTGGTTAATAAACTTTTTTTTTATTGATTGTTTGCTTTTAAATTACAATAAAATGTTCAACATTTTTCTAGGTCAGAGGACAGTTTTAAAGATTTTATCTAGGTCAGGTGGACCAGTAACATCAATCTTACCATCTAGTATAGGTACAGATTCACTACTTAATGATGCTTCTGAAAATGAGGTAAATTCTCGACTATCTCTGGAATTATTTCTTCCATGTTTCCGCCTGAAGAAACTTCGACGGGCTGACCCAGAGCCTCGTCTTGTTGATCCCTTAATGTCGTCAGTGTCTGGTAGACTCAAACTTTCTGAATGACTTCTTTTTAAAGTTATATCATCTTCAAGTCTAAAATATATCAAGATCAAAATACAATTCACTACATATACAGTGCCATATATTTCAAGAGTAAAGGATTCATAAAAATTAACTTATATTTTTAATTACATAAAAAAACCTACATAATATTGGTGAGTGGAGTAATTGTATCAAGGGATGGTGGAGCTACAGCCGAGCATTTTTCAGCTGAAATAGTGTTTTTAATCTTGAAAAGTATACATGTATTTTTCCTACATTTTCATTTTTTCCTAAAAATTTTGAAGAAAATTGTTTTTCAAGATAAACAACTTTGTTGCATACATTCAGATTATTAAGTTAATACTTGCAATATTGTAAATATAAGTTTATACAGTCATTCTTGTCAATAAAGGCCACCCAAGGGAACCAGTAAAAGTGGCCTTTATATAGCAGGTTCAAATAATATGAATAAAGAACAATTGGGATGCAATTCTACTGGCCTTTACAAGTGGTCCTGATAAAGAGGTGGCCTTTAAGGCAGGTTGGACTGTATAGTTATTCATGCATGACAGTGTACTGTATCTACCATGATATTTGGTGGCATGAAATTTTTGCAGTATGCCATTGTTAGTTCCTGATTGTGAACTGTGTTTTCGTTTGATCAATATTTTTTCATACACATTAATTTGGCGATTTTTTTTCTAATTCGCGAGATATGCAAAAATAACATGCAAGTGAAAATTTGGTATTTTACAGTACATCATAACACATACCTGTCTCTACTTGGAATGGTCCCTGATTTGAGCTTAATCCCATCATCATCAACCAGACAGGCATACCAATGACCAGCTTTACCCTCATACATGGTATCTTCTACAAACAGGATGTCATTTCTGCGAAATCCTAAATCTCCTTCGTTCTCAGATTGCCTGTCAAAGTGGGCACGTATGTAAAATGCATCACCTGGACGCTTACTTATTTGTGTATATCCTGTAAATAATGATTAAATTTGGTTAAGTGATATCTTATACTGTAAATCACCTTTTTTTCGTGAACACTTTATTTTCCCGATATTCGCGATCTGTTCAACAATCGCAAAAATAAAGTGCCCAAAAATAAAAATTCATGAATTGGGTAAAGGTCAAGTAACTAGACTGACATCATATTAACATATTTTTATATAGTTAACTATTCCAAAATCTTTATACTACTAAGGGCTGTAATCAATGACACTAACACTGACAAACAAACACAAGAGAAAAACTTGCCAGAAAGATGATAATGGGCACACAATCTAATTGAAGGACATGGTGTGTTGTGTTTGTATGTGTGTGTGTGTTAAAATAACACTTACTTGAGGGATGATACTGGACACGCATTCTAACGGATGGACATGGTTTGTTAAGTTCAATGGTTGCCTGCTCAGCCGTGACATTATTGAAGTCAACACCATTATACTGCAGTTAAAAATAAATAGAAATACAACAATGATATAATATCAAAATATATTACAAATGTACATGTATCATCTGGGCGCAGATTAAAACATTTTAAACTGCTTGACTGTAATATTATTAAATTATTCCTGGTAGCCAAAATTACCATTAGCTTTTAATTTCTGAGAATTTCTTATCCTATTTTAGCTAATTTATAAGAAAAAATACTATATTTTCATAAATTTGATCATCATATTATGGATGATACACAGAGACATTTGAATGCCCATGCCATATCGATGCTATTATTTTACTACATTGTTGATTTGTTGTTGAACCAGAGGCTCAGTGTGGCTGAGCCTGTATCGCTCACCTGACTAAAATGCTTTTAAAGCAAATTTGTATTCCAGTGATGAAAAAATGCATTGTTTATATCGGACAGAATGGCTAAGGAAATCACTGTAGAACTATATGTACCATTCACAATTTTTTCAATCTGATTAAAATCATATCTCTCACTTGCTCCCCCATTTTTGATATAGAGCGGAGTGGGAGATCTGAGGAATCACCGTTTAGGGGCATATGTGAATGAGCCATTGTTGTAACATTTATTGTCCAATGAAATTTCAGCTTCCGAGATTTTGAAAGTGTTTTGCCTTTATTGTAAATGAAACGGGCAATTTGAATTTGTAAATCTAAGTAAAGGACCTTCCATACATCATTGCCATAAAGTTTGGTTCAATTTGCTTCAGTAGCTTTAGAGGAGATAGCAAATATATGCTATTCCCATAGGGTTAAACTATGTTCTGTGCTGGCAGCCATCTTTTTTGGCGAATCAAAAAAATGTCCACAATCTAAATAAAGAACCATCCATACATCATTCCTGTAAAGTTTGATTCAATTTGCTTTAGTAGCTTCAAAGGAAATAGCAAATATATGCTTTTCCCATAGGGTCCAATGTGAAACAATGTTCTCCACTGGCAGCCATGTTTTATGGCAGATCAGGAAAATTTTTGGCAATCTATGTAAAGGACCTTCTATACATCATTCCTGTAAAGTTTGGTTCAATTTGCTTCAGTCATTTCTGAGGACATAGTCAAAAATGCGTTTTTCCCATAAAGTCCAATGTTAAACTATCTTTTGCGCTGACAGCCATGTTTTTTGGCAGATCAGAAAAATGTTGGCAATCTATGTAAAGGACCTTCCATACATCATTCTTGTAAAGTTTGGTTCAATTTGCTTCACTAGCTTCAGAGGAGATAGCATATATATGCTTTTCCCATAGGGTCCAATGTGAAACTATGTTCTCCGCTGGCAGCCATGTTTTTTGGCGAATCAGAAAAATTTTGGCAATCTATGTAAAGGACCTTCTATACATCATTTATGTAAAGTTTGGTTCAATTTGCTTCATTCATTTCTGAGGACATAGTCAAAAATGTGTTTTTTCCATAGGGTCCAATGTTAAACTATCGTCTGCCCTGGCGGCCATGTTTTTCCGCGGATCAAAAAAATTTCGGCAATCTAAGTAAAGGACCTTCTATACATCATTCCTGTAAAGTTTGGTTCAGTTTGCTTCAGTCATTTCTGAGGACATAGTCAAAAATGCGTTTTTCCCATAGGGTCAAATGTTAAACGACCTTTTGCTCTGGCAGCCATGTTTTTTGGCCAATCAGGAAAATTTTGGCAATCTTTGTAAAGGACCTTCTATACATCATACCTGTAAAGTTTGGTTCAATTTGCTTCCCATGCTTCAGAGGAAATAGCATATATATGCTTTTCCCATAGGGTCCAATGTTAAACTATCTTCTGCGCTGGCGGCCATGTTTTTTGGTGGATCAGAAAAATTTTGGCAATCTAAGTAAAGGACCTTCTATACATCATTTCTGTAAAGTTTGGTTAAATTCGCTTCAGTCATTTCTGAGGAGATAGCCAAAATGCGTTTTTCCCATAGGGTCCCATGTTAAACTACTTTTTGCTCTGGCAGCCATGTTTTTTAGCCAATCAGAAAAATTTTGGCAATCTATGTAAAAGACCTCCAATACATCATTCCTCTAAAGTTTGGTTAAGTTTGCTTCAATAGTTTCAGAGGAGATAGCCAAAATGTGTTTTTCCCATAGGGTCCAATGTTAAACTATGTTCCCCACTGGCAGCCATATTTTTAGGCGGATCAGAAAAATTTTGGCAATCTTTGCAAAAGACCTTCCATACATTATTCCTGTAAAGTTTAATTGAATTCGCTTCAGTCGTTTCAGAGGAGATAGCTAAAATGTGCGTTTTCCCATAGGGCCCAATGTTAAACTTTGTTTGGCCCTGGCGGCCATTTTTTTTTGGCGGATCAGAAAAATTTGGGCAATCTTAGTAAATTACCTTGCATACATTATTCCTGTAAAGTTTGGTTCAAATTGGCTCAGTGGTTTCAAAGAAGATAGCAAATATATGCTTTTCCCATAGGGTCCAATGTTAAACTATCTTCTGTGCTGGCGGCCATGTTTTTTGACGGATCAGAAAAATTTTGGCAATCTAAGTAAAGGACCTTATATACACCATTCCTGTAAAGTTTGGTTAAATTTGCTTCAGTCATTTCTGAGGAAATAGTCAAAAATGCATTTTTCCCATAGGGTCCAATGTTAAACTATCTTCTGGGCTGGCAGCCATGTTTTTTGGCGGATCAAAAAAATTTCGGCAATCTAAGTAAAGGACCTTCCATACATCATTCCTGTAAAGTTTGGTCAAAATTGGTTCAGGGGTTTCAGAGGAGATAGCCAAAATGTGAAAAGTTTACAGACGGACTGACGGACTGACAGACTGACGGACTGACGGACTGACGGACGACGGACGCCGAGTGATGGCAAAAGCTCACATGGCCTTTAGGCCAGGTGAGCTAAAAATTCTATAACTTAATTGTAAGAAATGAAAACCATTTTTTATTTTGTTATGGAAACATAAAAGACTTGGTTATTTTGCACACATGTAACATAATTCATGTCTTTCATACTTCCATAAGAAAAAGAAAAAATAATTTCCATTTCTATTGTACTTCTAATGATACAGTGAGAAATCAATTGCTGTACACCTATTACTTCTAAAATTTATAATTTCTTTACCTCTAGAATCCTATCACCACAATGCAGACCATTATGTCCAAAAGCAATACTGTTAGGCTGAACTTCATGTACAAAGATCCCTACTGCATTCCCTCCGACAATGATCACGCCAAGGTTTGTACTGGGTGACTTCTTCTTTAAAGTGACATATCTAGGTGCCTCACACTGCATATCTGGTGCTCTGAAATACGGAAATGAAAATGGCCTGAAAAATGTTTGATGCATACACTTTATTATTTTTTATCAGAAAGCCTACAATGTCTAGTTCTCTTCAGTCTGTGTTCTGAGCCTGTGTAGAAAATAGTAAACTCTCAGAAGGAAGGTGTAGCTGGTCAATAGTAGATGTAATTGACGGATCGCCGACCATGCCCACTATGTTTTGACAAAGGACAGGCATACTTGAATTCCACACAAAAAGAATAAAAACTCGGCCTGAATCGTGCTATTTAATGACATCACTGACACTAGTACATCATTAGATGCTGTGACGCTGCATTGGTACCGTGATGGTGGCCAGTGTTGGAACCTAAAAGGCATGGCTGCTATATGTAATTTAATCAAAGGTGGTTTTTGACAAAACTGTTAACACTGAATGCTTATGCAAATCTTATTTTCAGTAACAGCAATAATTTAATCAATGGGTGTTACCATTTCTCTCAACCTACAATATACAGCATTTATATCAATATACAGTGTATCTTCAAAAACTTAATGTGCATAAGACTTCTGATTTTTGAATTGTTCAAATAATTAATTTCAAAAGCAGGACAAAACAAACCCTGTTAGGACCTACCTATGACTTTGACTTATCAATGGCATTCCAGAAAACAATGTTCATGCTATTAAAATTCTTATGCTTGAAGCATCAACTATTCATTTAATAGACTTACATTACATTAGTGTTGACCCTTGAACTTCTTTGACTTGGAGACTTTTTGACTTCTTTGTGACTTGATGACCGAGCAACCTCTTTATGACTTGGAGACCGTGTGACCTCTTTGTGGCTAGGTGACCTTGTGACTTCTTTATGACTGGGTGTACGAGCAACATCCCTTTGACTAGGTGTTCTGGAAACCTCTCTCTGACTAGGTGTTCTAGCCACCTCTCTTTGACTAGGGGACCTGACTACTTCTCTTTGGCTGGGTGTCCGTGTTGCTTTTGAAGGGTGATTTTTCTTTTTATAGTCTGGGTCAGGTGATCCAGCAGGTGAGGAATCAGAACTGCCACCAGAGGAATTGTTGTATTCTATATCAACAAAATATATAAACATATACATGTATTGTAATTATAAATTTAGTGATAAAGATAAAATTATTTAAATCTCAAGAACACTGTAAACATAATACTGTAAAGGGGGGAATTTTTGTGTGGATAAAATTTTCACATACCGGTATTTCACACTAAAGAAATTACAGCAAAAATATCTACCATACAGGTTAATATATTATAATATATAGAATATACGCCCATTCAGATTGGTTATGCAAAAATTACTACCAAGCGAAATGCTAGATTTCAGAAATTGCGAAATTTTCACCCTGCGTATATAATCCCCTTTACAGTAAATTAAGCATTAGATGTATACTAATTTTAGCAATTTTCACGATGAGAACAGCAGCAATAATTTAAACACATGTATCCCGCCAGAATAAATATGTAATAGTGCACAAGCTATTCAATAAGAATAGTGCTAGTTCAACTCGACATGAATTTACCCAAATAATAATTTGGATCAAAATTAGCAACAAGATGAAGTTTTCCTATATACTGTATAGTTGCTTTTACGGGGAACTTAATTTCGCTATATTCGCGGTTTGACTTTATAGCACGGTATTAAATACCAAGTGAATATTTTCATGTAGCATTCATTACACTTAGACTTAGATAATCTGCACAGAAAATTGTTTACACTGGCCATTGCATCACGGAATTTTATACCAGTGAATAAGTTCCAGTGTCTGTACCGCAAAATATTATCCCCGAAGAATTAAACAACTATACAGTATGTTGCAATTACTGTATCTGTATTTAATTTCGTGTGTATGTATTTTCGCGGTATAGGAAATTTAGACATATCTGTGTAGTCAATTTTTTGCGATTTTGAAACATGCAATATAAAACAATAAGTATAAAATAATTTTCGCGCAAACCAAACGACCGCGAAATACATGAAAATTAGTACATCACAAAAATAAATATGTTTACAGTATATAAAACTAACCTTCAGGGTTAAACTGTACAAGTAGACTGAGATTGTTACCACACTGTTGTAATATGTGAGCTGCTTGTTCTTTAGAAGCTGTCCTCATATTGATACCACATATCTATAAATAGAAATACATACATATTATATACAGTGTGTGTGTACAGTAAAACACGAATATAATTAACATGCTTAAAACTAATACATGGACAGAAGAAGTCAAATATTTGGCCCAACCGTTTCTCTATGCAAGTCTATATATAACAATATAATGAAGTTGCTATATAACAAAGTTAAAAATAGCGACCTTAGGGCTTCATTATAAATGTGTTTTACTGTTCAACCCTTAGTATCGGGTCCAGTCCTTTTTTTAGTAGTAGGTATCACTACCAGTCATGCTTGTACCACAAGTAGTGATACATACGGCTACTGTAAAAAGGATGAGGATTTTATCTAACATTTCTAACTAGGTTATTTAAAATGATAAAAACAACATTTTCTGTGATAAAATTATATTTTACCATAGAAAATCACTGAACTATGTGATGACATTTGTTCTGTAATTATAACGTCATTTTGTACATTTGACAAATCGGAGATTCCCCAATAATGTCACAAAGAGAAATCTGACTAAAAGTGCATGTGCACTTTCCGGCCAATATATCATCACACTGTGAAACACCTGTATCTCACATGAGGCTATAATGTAAAGAACATTTACTGTAAATATACTTTATTTCACGGTCTTATATTTAATCTATTTATGTGCAATTCACATTTTCAAAGAATAATCAACATCAAAACTTGATTTAAGAACAAATTTTCTATTTATGGTATCAGTGACCTAGACTGTTGACCCAAACATCAATTAAAAGCAAATTTTTGAATAAATAAAAAAAATATTTTGTATTAACATCTGTTCACCATTGTAAAATTAAAACTTGATTTAAGAACAAAGTATGTTACCTCTAGTAGCTGATCCCCAATAACCAGTCCAGCTTCTTTTGCTTGGCTATTCTCATTAACTCCTGATACAAAGATACCACCGGCTCTTCCACCTTCTATACTAAACCCCACTTTAGCAGAAGTTTTTTCTATGGTAATTTTTCTTGTTTCCCCGTCCAGTGGTCTAAAAGAATAATAACAATAGTGTTACATTCAGTACAACACAAAATAATAGCCGTGTGATGATACATAATATAACTGTTTTTTTTTTAATTTGAAATTTTTAACATTTTTCTTTTTTCCTTGGAGCATTAAGTTCGATTTTTGAAAATATAAATAAGGCTTAATGAAAAGGACTAAATTGTAATGTGATTACAGTAGTTTGCAAGTAATGAGCAATATCTGCAAACCATTCTATTAAATTGTCATAAAATTACCTTTTTTTACCAAATTTTGAATCAATCACAAATTATTTTGATTTCCTTAAACTTATGAAAACAGTCAAAGTAAAAACAAGAGGTGATAGTTCATGAAAACTTGACAATAACTTTATATATAAGTAATGAATGAACATTCCAAGAAACAAAACATTAACCAAAAGTTTTGATGCCATACATCATTATTCAACTTCAATATGCAATATGTCAAAGTATTTCAAACTATAGCTAAAGTTTGGTCCACGGAAAATGTTTTGTGGGTCTGAACTTTTATATAGCAGCCAATGGTACAAGAGCTGCTTTTAGATGTTTACTCTAGACTTTTCAACCTTTGTTACATAGCCATCAATCAATTACTGATTTGTACCATTCCCAGATTAATAGATTATAGAATGAACTGTCATTCCTTATATACATGTATATACATGTACAGTCAAACCTGTCTATACAGGCCTCCCAAGGGAACCAATACATGTGGCCTTTATGGACAGGTGGCCTTTATATACAGATTCAAATAACATGAATAAAGATCATTTGGGATACAACTCTACTGGCCTTTATATGGAGGTGGCCTTTAAGGCAGATTGGACTGTATGCTAGTCAATCGTACATATATGACATGGTTACTATGGTTACTTACTCTCGTCTCCTGTTAAAGGAATCAAAACTTGTATCTGGATCATGAAACAATGGTGAACCAGGGCTACCTCTGGTTGGAACTGAAATGGAAAAAATATGTATTTCAATTGAATTTAAATATTCATAAAATTTCAATTAATTAAATATGTGATACATGTAGTCACTTCAAAAAAGGTATGCTGGATGGATGGAAAAATGGACAGACAGGTGGAATTGTGAATATAATATCCCACCTTTCTTCAAAATGCAGTGATAAAAATATGACATAATGACACGACAAAAAGTTTCACGCACTTTCAAAAGTCATATGAGGACAATATCTAACCTGGAAGAATAAAATTCTCCATTGATATATTCATTTTGATACAAACAATCTCCTCCCTAAAAACCACATTGTCAAGTTTCTTAAAGATATTATTACTGCAGAATTTATATATATTCCATGTGAAAATACTCCAACTTTTTCTGCAAGGAAATGTCCTGCAAAAGACTCTACACACTGTGACCACCCAGATGATATCTTTTGCCTGTTTTAATTAGAACTATCAGTGAAGCTGAATTATAATCTCTAATCTCTCTCCCCCCCTCCTTAGGTTTTGTCATTGGATAATGACCCTTGACCTACCTACACACATAAATTTGGTATGCAACATATCGTCTTATGTTAATTTACATCTGTTCCAAGTTTGATCAAAATCCATCCATAAACATAAAAGATATGGAGCGGACACAAAATTGAGATGGACGGCCAGATAGACAAACAAATTCCTATATACCCCTAATATTTCATTGGTGTGGGGTATAAAAATAAAATATTATATATACATTGTACTGACACTTACCAACTTCTACAGAGCCTGATTTAGTGGATGATGCAGCACTGTTTGAGGGAATATGTATTCTGTCATGGGCCGGTTTCCGTGAAACTGCTGGGTCAAATTCCGGATGAGGGGGACCCTTTGCATGTGTAGAATACGGATAAAACAACTGATCACTGGGGGTAGAGCTCCGCTGTGATGGACTAGGTGAACTACACCACCATTCATATGATGGATGACGTTGGTTATCAAAGTCATTATAATCTGGGAATGAGCCCCGAGGTGAACTGAATGTCGGTGAAATAGGATATGTTGGTGTTGTTGACTGAATACTATTCCGCTGTCCCGACATGCTACTTGTGGTAGATGATGAAAATGGCTTACTAGTAAATGGAGTTGACCACGCACCACTAGAACAAAAATATCACAAAAATTAAACAAAAATAGAATGAATATTCTAAATTACTCTGTATGAATAAATGTATTAATTTTAGTGTGTACAATTTTTTAGAAAAAAATCTTGATATAGATGTACAATTCAAAAAAAGATGGCAACAATTACAGTTAAATGTATCACTAGGAAAAGGTTGGTTTGTTGGTTGAATGTTGCTTAACGTCGCATCAGCAATGTTTCAGCTATTTGGGACGACAACTATTTATATTAATCTCAATGGATTAATCTATGAACAAGTGTTTAATGGTCTGCTTGTACTAGCGCACACTCAGGGTGACTTTAACATGCTAGCTCAAAGAGTCAATACGCTGCAGACAAGTGTATCACTCCCCCAGTCACATTATACTGATACCACATGAATCAGTAAAGGCCAACAGCAAGGAAAATTCACTTTCCCCACATGTGGTCTGAGCGGGGCTCGAACTCACAGTGGTTAGAGACTGTGGATTTGTAGACTGGTATTTTATCCATTAGGCCACCACATCCTACTAGAAAAGGTGAAATCAAATACTGTAATTAAGTATTAATTTTAGTGTCTATGAATTTTAGCACAAGTTTTAATTTCTGTATAATCACAAGAACTTGAATTGGTGTAAATCTCACAGATCACTTTGTGCACTACAATCACAAAAATTTGATGATGGATTTAAATTAGGTCTATTGTATCATCATGAAAATTCTGAAAATTTGAACACTGCAAAAATTAATATGTTTACAGTAATCTTTTCATCATTCCAGAAGTGACTATTTGATATGAGTGAATCTTGACAGGGGTGTAAAACACCATTAATCAACTCAACAATTTTGTAATAGTAACCGCAGAGAGGTAACAGATTTCTAGGACCATGATTTGAAATATGTATCAGCAAATGAATTATGAAGTCACAAGAATCTTTACTGCTGAAATCCAAACACAAATCCAAAATTAATTATAAAAGCAAAGAAAAAACTTTGAAATCAAACACCACCAAAACAGTCCAATTCCAAAACATAATCCCAAAAGCAAAGTAAAAACTTTGAAATCAAACACCACCATAACAGTCCAACTCCAAAACATAATCCCAAAAGCAAAGTAAAACCTTTGAAATCAAACACCACCATAACAGTCCAACTCCAAAACATAATCCCAAAAGCAAAGTAAAAACTTTGAAATCAAACACCACCATAACAGTCCAACTCCAAAACATAATCCCAAAAGCAAAGTAAAAACTTTGAAATCAAACACCACCATAACAGTCCAACTCCAAAACATAATACAACAAGAGGCCCATGGGCCTTATACGCTCACCTGATAACTAATGGCTAGCTGATAGATTTAAAGAAAACATAAATACTAAACCCCAATGAATTTTTTCTTTACATCAAAGTGATCATTGCATCAATACCTACAACATTCTAATATACATGCCTATACAAAACTTTTATAGTTTTCAAGATAATTAACCATTTCAGTATTGTTTTCGCATCTGTGACCTTGACCTTTGAACCCATGACCTTTTTCTATACCTCAAAATGATCATTGTATCAATACCTACAACATTCTAATATACATGCCTATACAAAAAGTTTATAGTTTTCGAGATAATTAACCATTTCGGTATTGATTCGCATCTGTGACCTTGACCTTTGAACCCATGACCTTTTTCTAAACATCAAAATGATCATTGTATCAATACCTACAACATTCTAATATACATGCCTATACAAAAAGTTTATAGTTTTCGAGATAATTAACCATTTCGGTATTGATTCGCATCTGTGACCTTGACCTTTGAACCCATGACCTTTTTCTATACATCAAAATGATTGTTGTATCAATACCTACAACATTCTAATATACATGCCTATACAAAAAGTTTATAGTTTTCGAGATACTTAACCATTTCGGTATTGTCTCGCATCTGTGACCTTGACCTTTGAACCCATGACCTTTTTCTATACATCAAAATGATCGTTGTATCAATACCTACAACATTCTAATATACATGCCTATACAAAAAGTTTATAGTTTTCGAGATAATTAAACATTTCCGTATTGTTTCGCATCTGTGACCTTGACCTTTGAACCCATGACCTCTTTCTGTACATCAAAATGATCGTTGTATCAATACCTACAGCATTCTAATATACATGCCTATACAAAAAGTTTATAGTTTTCGAGATAATTAAACATTTCCGTATTGTTTCGCATCTGTGACCTTGACCTTTGAACCCATGACCTTTTTCTATATATCAAAATGATCGTTGTATCAATACCTACAACATTCTAATATAAATGCCTATACAAAAAGTTTATAGTTTTCGAGATAAGTAACCATTTTGGTATTGTTTTACATCTGTGACCTTGACCTTTGAACCCATGACCTTTTTCTATACACCAAAATGATTGTTGTATCAATACCTACAACATTCTAATATACATGCCTATACAAAAAGTTTATAGTTTTCGAGATAATAATTATAATCAGAGGTAAAAAAAAATAGGTCACGACCTTCATAATTGACCTTGACCTCAATTTGAAGATACTAACAAGAAGATGTCAAAACTGAAAACCCCATGTCATTATCTGGCCAAATAGTCAAGTTATAACAATTTGAAGCTATTTTACGATTTTTTCAAAATTAAACGCAAAAACGCGTAACCTATTTTTTGTCCGAATTTCACAAAATGAACAAACTATAGGCTAAAGACCCTAGAGAAGCCAAATATCACATCAGATTTTTTCTCTAATCAATACTTTCGGAGAAGAAGATTTTTTAAGATTTTTGCACCCCTAGGTCACCTTGACCTAGTTATGGTAGCCATGGCAACACCACGAACAAATTTGAATTGCACCGACCAAGACATGCATCTGACCAAGTCTCGTTGAAATCTGCCCAGTGGTTCGTGAGAAGAAGATGAAAATGTAAAAGTTTACGACGACAACGACGACGACGACGACGACAGACAACGGACAAATTGTGATCAGAAAAGCTCACTTGAGCCTTTGGCTCAGGTGAGCTAAAAAGCAAAGTAATTACTAGTACTAACATATTAAGTTACCCATTTGAACTTGCACCAGGGAAGTGAGGCTGGGTGCTTTGGCAAGACAAACATCTCTTGTCTCGCTAGCTACACTTGCCATGTGTGATATACAAATCAGAATGAAAGAAATGCAGTTGTTATTATTATGCCTTACCTGCTACTCTGATGACCTTTGCTCCCTGGTAATGATCCAGATGAAATACTGTCAGAGATACGAGACTGTGTGTTAGGAGGGTAATCAAATGCTGATGAATCTCCAGACCATCTAGGGGGCGGTAAAGAATTATAGGGTTCAAAATGTGTTGGTTTTATTAACGGCAGATCATTGGGTGGATGTGTATGACTAGGCTTGATGTATGATGCATGATTATGTCCCCTTTTATCACGTTCCGATGTCTGTTTTGATCGATTACGACTCCGGCTCATTTGCCAATCTGAATCGTCTCGACTAGGAAATTCACGATGATTGGTATTTATACTTCGAATGTTTCTGGAATTATTATTATCCGAAGGTCTACGCCTTCGTGCCATTTCTGGTGAAGTTGGCAAGTTAATGTCTGGTTGAAATGAGAAGTTGTTTTGTTTGTTACTGTTCTGACAATAATTCATTGATTTCACATTAGTCTTTGGTGAATTGATCGGTGAATGAGCTGTATTTAATGGTTGAGTCACTACTCTGTGGGCTGTGGATATATTTTATAGTTCCATCAGAACTCTGAGGGCTGTGTCTTACAGCTTTTATTGATGCCTCTGTCCTTTCTGGGGGCACTGGGGGAGTTTTTGGATGGTGAAGTGGGGTAAATGTTTGTGGCATTAAGATAGCCCTATCATAACTCTTTCTCTGAGGCTGTGGACCAACGGTGCCATTTTCCGCAGGTGGCATGATTCCTCGATAACATTTAGGCCATGTGCCATTGCTGTCAGCCTCGAGTTCACGTTTTCTTCTGCTACTTTTTTGGTGATTTGTAAAGGGATTTTCCATTCTTGGAACATGAAAATTAACTTCTTCCATGCCATTTTCAGTATCATAATCTGAAGGAGATTCAGCGTCTATCTTTGATAAAGAATAATCCTCACTTTCTGATCTTTCCTGGCTCTTATGACGGCCTAAGAACTTTTCAACTTTTTCTCTAGCACGATCTAGCATGTGTCCACTATGCCGAGACTTATGATCTGAGCCTTCCGAATATCTTTTTTCTTTTTTATGTCTCGGGGTAGGCCCAGGACTATCTAAACTATCTGTCTGTGAGCCACTACTTTTCATTTTCATACTACTTTTGCCACTGTCAGAAGTAACAGTAGTATCCCCCCACATTGACTGCTTCAGTGGCAAGATTTCACACTGTGAAGGTAACTGAATAATGGGTGTCGGTGATGATCCGGCAGAACTAGAGAATGATGTCTGTCTCCATACGTCCAACTGAACAGGGTCATTACAATCTTCTAGCATTTCATTAACTCTTTAGCAGACAATCCTTCAACTGATTTTCCGTTAACCTACAATGTATGAGATTATAAATGAATTTTATTTTAACTACTATAAACCAACTTTTATTGGGGATGTTAACTTTCGCGATTCTCTTATTGAAACCCTTTTGCAACTATGAGGGCTGTCTGTAAGGGTAACTTTAAGCGATCTGTAAAATCAGGACCCAGTTGATCAAAGCTTGATTAGTTTAATCAGTGATTAGCTGAAAATTAAAATATAAATAAAATCAAAATATCACTATGGAATTGGTATTTTTATTTCAATGTGCTTTAGTTTGATGACATTTTCATTCATTTTTGACATTTCAACTCTTAAGTTCACAATACATCTGAAATTATGCAAAGTTCAAATTTTGACTAATCAACTGATTAGGCTAATCAAGCTTCGAGCAACTGACCCCTGATGTAACTAAAAACGTCTCCTGCCCCAAATTGTTGATCCCCGGTGATGGTGGGTTATTATGATGCTTAACATCTGTGTATAGTTTCAGAAAAATTGGGCCATACATAACTGAATAAACCTTGAGACAAAGTTGTGTCTACATACAGACAGACAGACAGACAAACAAGGTAAATGATGTATCGCCAGCCAAGCTTTTTATGTTCTGACACTGGCCTCCATCATGGTACCAAAGCAGGGTCAAGGCAATTAATGACATACTAGTATCAGTGATGTCATTAAATGGCACAATTTAGGCAGAGTTTTCATTCTTTTTGTGTGTAATTCATGCATGCCCAGTCTTTGTTGGAACATTGTGGGCATGGCCGAGGATCCGGTTATTAGCTCTTAACTTACACTGATAATTCTGTCACCGGTAATCAACATGCCTTCTTTAGCCACTGTAGATCCTGGATTAATTCTGCTTATAAATAATCCTTGATCAATGCAAATCCCAACATCTGTAAAATAAAATACATCATAACATTATAATCCGTTCATCATGAAAATAAATATAAATAAACATAAAAGATTGATTGATTTGGGGTTATATATCCCAGTCGAAAATATTTCACCTATGTCAAGACATCACCAGTTATAGGTGAAGGGGCAGGAATTTTACCTTTAGAGTGCAATCAGGGCAATGTGCAGGGAGGTTTCTTTAATGTGCCACACCTGCTGTGACATGGGTAATCAGATTTTAGGTCTCTTCTGAAGGACCCCTAGTCCCCTACATCTAAAAGACATAAAGAAAAACACATAAAAAGGTCATTGTTCTACAATGAAAAATGAGCTTATTCCAGGACATTTCATACCTTTTTCCATTCCATGGGAAATTTTTTATTTCTTTTTAATTTTTTTGCATACATAAATCAGAGTGTTTTAGCCAAATATTTAGGGCCAACATTGCCCCCCCCCCCATACCCAATGACAAAAACATAAATATTCCCATTTTTTGTGCTGAATTTCCTAAAGGTCTCTATTAATTCAAGTCCAAACAAATTTACCAAAATTATATTTGCACTAAACTTTTATACAATGTATGATTTTACCTTTTCCCAGTGATACATTTAACTGTAATGGTTGCCATGTTCTTGGAGTTGTACATCTTCTCCTTTTGACAAGCTAAAACACAGATTGATAAAAAATATAACTCAATAATAGCACAATCAGTTTCAGAAATTTATCATAGATATATGTTTACACATGTACCCAAATTGCAAACAAGTGTTTAATATGATGTCATTATGTCCATAAAAGACAAGTTATAAATGAAATGGGATGCTATTTCAAAAGATTAATCAATTTAAATCCATCTGATGAAATACAATGAATCAAGCTGCTTACAAATATGTCATTGATTGAAGAATATTGCAAGACTCAGCTTAAAGACTCTCAAAAAGTTTTATGGATGTTATCACAATATTGTTGATAAGTATGATATCTGTATCCAAAAATAACTTGGGATATATTTGATGTCGTAAGGTTCCATGTTCCTGTCATTCTCAATTTTGAATAAACATGTGAGTGTCCCCAAAACTAACCCCAACTGGAAAATCCATTTTTTCCCCAACCATGTGCATAATCAAAATATGGATAACCAATGGCACATCTACTCCACCAAAATATTTGTTTAATCAAGTTTCATAAAGATGTGTTTAATAGTTTTTGAGGAAAGTGATGGACTAGACAAGTATTGGAATAAATATTATATGTCCCCACTTTGTTTGGGGGCATAATAATAATGCCAGTGGTAATAACTCACCATTGTAACTCTACCATGTGAATTTTTGAGTGACTGTAATACTGTTCTCTTGTCTGTGTTGGTAACATCCATGTTGTTTATTTGAAGAACTATATCATTTATCCTATAATACAAAACATTATGCTGATCATGAAACAAAATACTATGCTGATCATGAGGATGATGCTTTGCAAATTTAATAAATATTTATTAATTGTTATAATAAAGTGACCTTGACATTGCATAGAACTATGATGATGACGATGTTGCACAAATTAAATAAATATTTATTACTTTTCATTAAAATATGTAACACAGCGACCTTGACATTGTAAGGCATAGTTTAAATTCAAACCTTATAAATCATAGTTACCAAACATGATAATAACTTGTTTACTTTTAATGAAAGGTCAGTAAAAACTCAAAATAATTTAGTATCAGTTTTAATAACATACAAAGGGTCCTTGATGATGAACTACTAAATCATGCAAAAACATGTTGTTGAAAGACCAAGTTTAGCAACAACACCTTCAAATGGGTCACATTTTATACATGTATTTGCTTGCTTTAAGGGACTAAAAACACCATCCAACAGCATGCGGAAGTGGAGTTTACAAAACATTTATAAATTGCCCTACTATAAAGTCTACGGTAAAACTTCGATTCAATGCCACCATTTAATAAGTTTGGCCTTATATAGAGGTTTGGCAATAAATCAGGAGAGGCTTATAATGAAACACATAGAAGAAATGGATTATGGAACTTTAAATAAGTGTGGCAATAAACGATGTAACAAAATTATCGAGGGGCATTATAAAGAAGTTTTACTGAGGTGATAAGCAAAGTGGCAAAATTATCGTGGGACGTTATAATGAGGTGTTACTGTACTTACTTTAATCTTCCATCAGCATCAGATCCTTTGGTCACATGACCAACATATATAGAGTTATCATTGGGCATCTGAGGATCATCCTTCCCACCAACAAGCTCAAACCCTAAGTTATCAGGATTTAAACCACCCTAAAAAGATAAAACAATAAAATTGTGTTTCATATACATATCATCAACTGTATTGTGCAAACATTTTAAAGGACTTTTATGTTAAACAAGAGGCCCATGGGCCTTGACGCTCACCTGAGGAAGAGTACATATCTTATGCAGAGGTTCAATGGTCAATGACATTAATAAAAGAGAATATCAAAATTTTCAGAAGTAAGGGCCAATAATATGCAAGTATTTTTGCAAATTAATTATAATAATTATTATATAAGTATGCTATATATAACATATTTAAAGTCTATGTACAATATATTAATTATAAATAGCTACAACATCTGTATATTAAAATGTGCATTAGGCCAATACCTACAATATTCCAATATACATGACTATACAAAGAGTTTATAGTTTTTTAGATAATTAACCAGTTAAGTATTCGTTTGCATCTATGACCTTTACCTTTGAACCTATGACCTTCATTCATATATCAAAATGATTGTTGTGCAAATGCCTACAATATTCCAATATACATGCCTATACAAAAAGTTTATCGTTTTTGAGAAAATTAACCATTTAAATATTCGTTCACAGCTATGACCTTGACCTTTGAACCTATGACCTTAATTCATATATCAAAATGATCATTAGGCCAATACCTACAATATTCCAATATACATGCCTATACAAAAAGTTTATAGTTTTTGAGATAATTAACCATTTAAGTATTTGTTTGGGTCTATGACCTTGACCTTTGAACCTATAACCTTCATTCATATATCTAAATGATCGTTAGGCTAATACCTACAATATTCCAATATACATGACTATACAAAAAGTTTATAGTTTTTGAGATAATTAACCATTTCAGTACTTGTTTACATCTGTAACCTTGACCTTTGAACCCATGACCTTTATTTATATCTCAAAATGACCATTGTGCCATTACCTACAATATTCTGATATACATGCCTATACAAAAAATTCATAGTTTTGCAGATAATTAACTATTTTGGTATTCTTGGACATCTGTGACCTTGACCTTTGAACCCATGACCCTGATCTATGTATCAAAATGATCGTCATGCCAATACCTACAAATAACTGAGAATCCTGCGCCATTATCACAAGAAATGTTAAAAAAATAGCATTTTTTTATCAAAGGTCAAAAACTGGGACATGACCTTGACCTTCGACCTTGAAATCAATTGGAAGAAAATTGCAAGACAAGATCAACAGTGAAAACTCCATACAATTATCTTCAGCCGTTATGAAGTTATAACAATAAATGTCTCATTTTCAAATTACATAATTTTACGCAAAAAATGCGTAACCTATTTTTCGTTCAATTTTCATGAAAAACACAATTTTGATGTCCCCAGTATGCTGAATCCAAATATCCAATCAAAATTTGCCTGCACCTTTTGGTTTCAGAGAAGAAGATTTTTTTGTCTTTTTGCTATTTTTAGTAACAGCGGCCATCTTGTTGGGCGTGGCCAAACCCGAACACAATTTTGAAAGGCTGTTACCCAGGCATGATAATCACCAAGTTTCATCAAATATGGCCCAGTAGTTTTGGAGGAGAAGATTAAAATGTAAAGTTTACACACGACGCACGACGGACGACGGACGGTGATAGATAGCAATAGCTCATCTGAGCCTTTGGCTCAGGTGAGCTAAAAAAAATCTAACAGTTTTCACAATTAATTATACCAGAGGCTCAGTGTGGCTGAGCCTGTATCGCTCACCTGACTAAAATGCTTTTAAAGCAAATTTGTATTCCAGTGATTAACAAATGCACTGTTTATATCAGACAGAATGGCTAAGGAAATCACTGTAGAACTATATGTACCATTCAGTTTTTTCAATCTGATTAAAATCACATCTCTTACTAGCTCTTCCCATAGGGTCCAATGTGAAACAATGTTCTCCGCTGGCAGCCATGTTTTATGGCAGATCAGAAAATTTTTGGCAATCTATGTAAAGGACCTTCTATACATCATTCCTGTAAAGTTTGGTTCAATTTGCTTCAGTCATTTCTGAGGACATAGTCAAAAATGCGTTTTTCCCATAGGGTCCAATGTTAAACTATCTTCTGCCCTGGCAGCCATGTTTTTTGGCCAATCAGAAAAATTTTGGCAATCTATCTAAAGGACCTTCTATACATCATTCCTGTAAAGTTTGTTCAATTTGCTTCACTAGCTTCAGAGGAGATAGCATATATATGCTTTTCCCATAGGGTCCAATGTTAAACTATATTCTGTCCTGGCGGCCATGTTTTTTGGCGGATCAGAAAATTTTTTTCAATCTAAGTAAAGGACCTTCTATACATCATTTCTGTAAAGTTTGGTTAAATTCCCTTCAGTCATTTCTGAGGAGATAGCCAAAAATTCGTTTTTCCCATAGGGTCCAATGTTAAACTATCTTCTGCCCTGGCGGCCATGTTTTTTGGCGGATCAAAAAAATTTTGGCAATCTAAGTAAAGGACCTTCTATACATCATTTCTGTAAAGTTTGGTTGAATTTGCTTCACTAGCTTCAGAGGAGATAGCATATATATGCTTTTCCCATAGGGTCCAATGTTAAACTATATTTTGCGCTGGAGGCCATGTTTTTTGACGGATCAGAAAAAATTTTGGCAATCTTTGCCAAAGACCTTCCATACATCATTCCTGTAAAGTTTAATTGAATTCGCTTCCGTTGTTTCTGAGGAGATAGCCAAAATGTGTGTTTTCCCATAGGGCCCAATGTTAAACTTTGTTTGGCCCTGGCGGCCATTCTTTTTGGCGGATCGGAAAAAATTTGGCAATCTTAGTAAATGACCTTACATACATTATTCCTGTAAAGTTTGGTTCAAATTGGCTCAGCGGTTTCAAAGAAGATAGCAAATATATGCTTTTCCCATAGGGTCCAATGTTAAACTATCTTCTGCGCTTGCCGCCATGTTTTTTGACAGATCAAAAAAATTTTGGCAATCTAAGTAAAGGACCTTCCTTACACCATTCCTGTAAAGTTTGGTTAAATTTGCTTCAGTCATTTCTGAGGAAATAGTCAAAAATGCATTTTTCCCATAGGGTCCAATGTTAAACTATCTTCTGGGCTGGCAGCCATGTTTTTTGGCGGATCAAAAAAAAATCGGCAATCTAAGTAAAGGACCTTCCATACATCATTCCTGTAAAGTTTGGTTAAAATTGGTTTAGGGGTTTCAGAGGAGATAGCCAAAATGTGAAAAGTTTACAGACGGACTGACTGACTGACTGACTGACTGACAGACTGACGGACGACGGACGCCGAGTGATGGCAAAAGCTCACATGGCCTTTAGGCCAGGTGAGCTAAAAATGGTTGCATTAAAAAAACAAATTAAATTGAAGTGAAATTAAACCATTTACCACATCAGTTGAGTGAATGTTAAATTAAGTAAATGGGACAAGTAAAAGTTAAGACTGTCGCAAGGCTATAGGCTCATCAGGCTGGTTTTTATCCCCATTTCAGTGACATGAAGTGGCTGGGAGTACAATACCGGTACTCTCCTTGGATGGGACGTTAGTCCACCCTAGCATACATTCATTATGTGAAGGGACCGAGAGTACAATACTCCCCTTGGATGCGACTCTTGTCCATAGCAAGATTAACCCTAGCATATTTTTCCAGTACACATTCATTTGACTGTTTGGTAGACTAAAGCAATATAAAATAAAATGTCTTGCTCAAGGACTTCCTGCACAGCCAGGTTGGGGCTCAAACCCGCCAACTGTGTAATCAAAATTGAGAATGAAAGGAACATGGAACGATCATACGCCAAATATATGCAAGGGTTAACACAATGAATACAAGCAAATTCAGTGAATTAGAATCCCCTGCCAGCAGGTTCTTTTTTGTGATTTGTACTTATGTTCAAAGAGAAACTACTTCTAGGAAAATGAGCAAATCAACTTGGGTTAATGATATCTGCATTTCCAGTCAATTTTGATGCTCTGCACCAAGTTTGGTGAAATAGTGCTTCATAGTTTGGAGAATTTGTTGAAAAAGAACTTCAGACGGAAGGAAGGATATACAGAACCTCTAATTTAATATCCCCCTCTTGGGGGTAAAAATACTTAATTACAGGGACCAATTTATAGTGAACTTACAATTTCAATTTCTTGTAGTTCTGTTTCCCACTCCTGTAAATCAGCATCAATGGCAGAATCTCTGCTATGATTATGACCAACACCATTTAACTGCTTCTTCCTGGCTTCTTTTTCCACAATATTCTCATATTTTTCCCTGCAAGTATGTTTGTAAACAAGTGTTTAAAACAAACATTGGATTGGGTTTCATCAGAAATATACAATTACTTGTCACAGAAATCAGTCTTAATTTAAGTTCATGGCTGTACACTATTATTCACTGTTGTCAGGGGAGGTAATTATTACACACCACATAAATGAAGCAGAAGAGGATGACTGCAGAAATTTTGAAAGTACTGATTGAACGTGGAATTTTTTACAGTTCTTTATCTATAGATGCATTTATAGATTTTTTGAACAAGGCACTATAAAACTTTATTACATGCACAAAAAACCGAAACAAAACCTACCAACCCACCCGCCCACCAACAAATACATATGTGTTAGAGGTAAAATTTTATTATTACCCTAAATCTTTCAGTTGTTTTTGAGCTTGTGTTTTCTGTTTTTTGAGTTCATCATAGTCTCTAAGTGCCTGTGCCTTATCGCTGACTGCCCTATCTCTCTGATGTCGTAGACTGTCACATAACGTCCTAATACTATCTCGTTCTTGTACGATCTTGTTCCTCTCTTCATCAGCCCAATCTCTACTCTTTTTAGCATTCTCTGCTCCATTAAAGCATCTGAAACATTATAACAATAATTTTTATATAATAGTAGTCATGTGACAAACACTACGTCATAAACATGTCATTTATAACGTATCAGTTCTCTTCTCATTCAAAATGTTCATTTAACATGCCCATTATATCCAGCTTCGTGGGTTCAAAATTATATTTTGTAATGGAATGTCCAGGACCTTTTGCCTTTATTTTTGAAAGTTTTTAAAGTCTAATATCATCACATTAAAGTCAAATATGCAATTATGTTTTATTGAAAAAGAAATATCATCCTGGTGGATAATTATTTTTATGGCAGGTCCATCAGACTTTTACAGTTTAAATATCAAGGGTCCCAATGTAAAATCAATAGGTCCCGAAACCTTTGACCCGGGGAATTTTGAACCTCTGAGGTTGTGCAGGTTTCATTTTATTTAACAGTGTGTGTCAATGCACACCAGAATTAACTACATGTAACGAGTGGAGCAATAGTTTCACAATCCTTTCAATTATATTAAGGATCAGTAGCCAGAGAAAATCACCAACTTTCTACAATGTACAAGGAGGAAACCAGTGTCCAAAATTTTAGCTGGAATTTTGACTGCCCCAAATTTGAAAATTTCAATGGTTCTTATTAGAACATATATTAATTTAAAAAAAAAAATTACTTATTGCTCCAACTGAAAAGACTGGTCTTTGGTAGCCAGAATGGCCTTTATTTTAAACCATGGATAAAAAAAGAATTGAGTTTTTGCAAATTTGTACACATTTCAAAATATGAAAATTTTGTGATTTTTAAATTTTTCTCAAGATTAAGGATTGTTATTTCTGCATACACTATATTAACTAACTAGCAGTCAGTACATACATATACACACATATTTATATATTATGAATACCACTAATTTCAATATAAGTACAGTAAAACCTGTACAAAAAGCCCATGCATGGAAACTACAGACTTTATAGATACGGTAGGTGGTTTTAATATGAGGTTTGTTTGGTTGAGAGAGCTTTAAATAATGGTCTTTTTATAAAGGTTTAACTGTACTGAAAATACGTATTTGTGATAGGAGGTCATTTACAGGGCATTGGATTATATAATATTATTCAAATGTCCTTGACAGTGACTTCGAGAACATTATACCTACCAATGGGAATAATAGTAATATCCGTCCATTCTGGAGAGAAATATGATACAATATAATCCCTAGACAGACCTTTATACCAGAATACCGGCAGTACAGACTGTTTGTATACATGCATCCTGTACATATGATAAAATAAATTGGGAAAATTTCGTGCTTGTTTCATTTTTTGCATACATTCTGGAGAGTAACAAGATGTGAAAATAAAAATTTTGAGAACATTTTTTTGATGCAATTCACTTGCAATTTTACTGACTATCATTGGAAGGTGAGAAATTGAAAGTGAACATATTCAAATGACAATTTTTGCAAATATTGAGCAATATGAAAATTTCCCAAGGGCTTCAATATGACCCTATACTACTACATGAGCTAACCTTATAGACAGGTGACCACTTAGATGTTTTTGATTGTATAATTTACAACACTTACCATTTAACTCTTGTTTTAGTTTGTCTATGTATCGCTTTAGAGATTCTGTTTCTTTTGAGACTTGGTCCATTTCTTCTGCCTTTTCTTTCTGTGTTCTTTCTCTCTCGTACGTATCTCGTAATATTCTATCCCTATCTTTAATCGCCTCATGCCTTTCTTTCCTAGCGATATCTCTTTCTTGTGTCACCATTTCATAGTCTTTATGATAAATATCTCTCTGATTTTGTAATTCCTCATTTTTAGACATCATATCACTACATCTTTCTCGAATATCACTAATCTCCTTCAACACTTTGTCTCGTTCTTGTTGAGCTGCTGATAGTTCATGTCTTATAGTTTCCACCTCATCTAGCACACCTTTCTTTTCTTTTTCCGTGTTTTCAAGTTTACGTAAGGTTTCAGTAAAATTATCTTGGAGATTGTCTAATTCTGTATGAACACTTGCCCTCTCTGACATCACTAACCGATATTCTTTCACTGCTGCATCCCGTTCCTTTATAGCCTTTTCTACCTGCTTCTGCGTTTGAAGCTGAGCAGCCAAAATTAGATTAGATTCTTTCATGGCTTCATCTCTCTGCGATGTGACTTTTGCCAGATTTTCTTTCAGTTCGTTCCGTTCATGTAAAACCTGATCCCAATTTCGAATAGCTGCTGTACATTGTTGTTTCAATGCGTTTTTCTCAGTATTTGCAGAGTCTCTCTCTAAAATTAAAGATTCACACTGTTTCCGAAGTTTCACCGTTTCGTCCCTGAGAAAGTCAGATTTTGTCTCGTTTTCATCATGTTTTAACACTAAATCGCCATATTTTTCTCGTAACTCGTCATATTCTTTTTTAACTGCTTCATATTTGTCTAACGCACTATCATACATTTTATTTATGACTTCACTTGACCCACTTTCATTGATGACATCACGCTGTTGTTTTCGCATATCTGCCAATTCTTGTTTGTCTTCTTCTCGTAAAGCTTGTAAGTTTAATACCTCCTGTTCGAGTCTTTTCTTTTCGTTAATCGTTTCACCTATCTGAGATTTTAACACATCAACCTGATTTTTCGACTGCTGTAACTGATCGAGAGCTGTTTTGTAATTATTTCGGTATATATCGGAATCTTTCAGAGCCTGTTCATACCGTTTGACGGTATCGGCTTGTTGGTGTTTTAAAGACTGTAACTCACTCATGGCTTGCTCACATTGAGATTTTAACCAATCATAGTCTCTATGCCTTTCCCTATCGCCATGACGATTTTCTCCGTTCATGGCCGATCTTCGGGATTTATGCAAATCAGATCTTAATTTTTGGTGAGAACCATCTTTACTTGAGCCGACTGTATAATCATATTCATAAGAAGGTATAATTCTTGTGTAAGTTTTCGGTCCCTCGAGTTCCTGAGATCTGGATTCTGAAATATACAAAAAGTTCAGAAGTTTAGGTTTGAGACATACACTACACAGACCTCAATTACAATTTTTCGACAAGCCATACATCAAATTTGCCTTTTGGAAGAAAACATTCAATCAGCAATTAGAAATTTTATTTGTCACACACCTTAAGTCTATCCACTGTTGACATGGTACACTATTTTCCCCATAATTGTGAAATTATGTTTAACAGTACATATAGTCATCATTTGAATTTATTCAAAATGCTCTGACATTATTTTGATGTGATTATTTACTTAATTTTTTTCTAAAATACAAGTACCCATATGTAAGACTATTTTAAACTGAGGCTGCATGTACAGTAAACAAACTCAGCAATGTAACAAATAACAGAATTAAAACACTTATTTACACACTAAAGTGCATGCTTATAGACGACAGCAAATCTCACTGCCTCTTTCTTGCACTAGGATCTGCCCATTTCAAACCTGCTTCTTCAGTTTATTTGATGAGAATTAGTAGTTTTTCCTGGTACTTCATTCTCCCATTTTTCCACCATCCCATAACCTCTACATAAGTGATATAATCTTGACTAGGGCTTATCAAACAACATTATTCAGCTTCTCCACTTGTACATTCTAGAAGGGGCAATGGGGCCACTGATCCCTTAATTTTGCCAGAAGCCCCATTGGGAAGGCCTTAGTGGGCTATATTAAACATTTTGTGAATGCAAAAATATTGATGTTAAGGTGTTTCAGACAAGATTTTTTTTTGAAAATGGCCCCTTCTTAAAAGCCCTATATTGAACACTGCTTATTGTCAGTTTTTAAGACTTGAAGTCTTACCACCCCATTCTTAAGGGTCATCTAAGTAGGTAAATTCAAGTGAAATCCCATTTCGTTGAAAAGCGTGAAATAGGGGTATAATTATGAAATTACCTACACAAGTGTGGAGATTTTTAAATAAAAATACAGAAGGAATTGATAATTTAAGAAATTTTAAAATATTTGTTGCATGTTTTTATAAAAATTGTACAAAAATGCACGTGTTGGGGAAAATAGCTTACACCTTGTATAACGAATTGATTTTAAAACATGAAAAGATATTAAGATAGTCAACGTCATAGAGCAGTGCAAAGGGGCCAGAGTTTGTTAAAGAAATACGAGGTTTTTGAAAACTCGACAATTTACGGTTGAGGTTATCTACGATTTATTTTCCTTTTAAAAATGCGTGTACCAGGCGTGATATTTATATTCTAAGGCCACTACTAATCCAAAATACAACAAGTCACTAAAAGTGCACGGTCATACAATACTGTTCTTTTTAAATCGAGGTAAATATTGTTTAGTTTCAACAATGTTGAACTATATAAAGCCGAATATGCCTCAGCAATAATCAAGTAATATTCAAACTTAGCTTTTATAATCTTCCCTTGGATCGTTGGTAGCCTTAGAATATGAACTATCACGCCTGGTACACGCATTTTTAAAAGGAAAACAAAACATAAAAAACCTCAACCGTAAATTGTCGAGTTTTAAAAAACCTCGTATTTCTTTAACAAACTCTACCCCCTTTGCACTGCTCTATGACGTTGACTATCTTTATATCTTTTCATTTTTTAAAATCAATTCGTTATACAAGGTGTAAGCTATTTTCCCCAACACGTGTATTTTTGCACAACTTTCTTTAAAAAATGCAACAAATATTTTAAAATTTCTTAAATTATCAATTCCTACTTTATTTTTATTTATAAATCTTTACACTTTTGTAGGTAATTTCATAATTATAACCCTCTTTCACGCTTTTCAACCAAATGGTTTTCACTTGAATTTTCCTACTTAAATGATGTCTATCTAATTCTCTCTCCTTTATTGACAAAGTCCCTTATCACATCTATAACATTAGACTAAATAAAATCTATTCATTACCATGCACAAATGACCCAGGAGTCTACCACTCTCTACAGATGTTCTAACCCATCAATCCATATCCCACTGGGGATAATTATGTAATAAACATGTATCTAACACATGTCTCCCTCGAACCTTAATTTTGGGTCTGCAATAGGCCACATGTAGGTTCTGACAATTATCACAAGTACCTGTATTTATCACCTAAATAAATTATAATCTTGTCATCTCTCACAGCTCATTTGCATATTCTTTAATATACATATGTTAATGAGATCTGAGTAACTTAATATTTAATACATATAGTCCTATTTTACAACCTCTTAGGTAATTAATTTATGTGAAAACCACTGGTAATTTTATTGTACTGCATTTAGTAACCCAGTAATTGTTGTGACCCTATGACCTTCTTCAAACCAGAACATCAATAAATATATTACTTGATTAAGGTTAATCAATTGATTATTTTATCACCAGTTATAAATAAATAGTGGCGAGTTTGTCCTTATTTTGAGAATAAAATAATTTTTGTGGATAACACTAAAAAAAGTTTTGGTAATTTCAGTGTTCATTCTAGAAGGGGCCATTGATTCGTTATTTTGCCAAATCATCTCATTGTTTTTTAGGCCTTAGTGGGCCATATTAACTGCAAAAATATTGATGTTATGGAGTTCAGAGGAAAGTTTTTGAAAATGGCCACACTGAAAAATCCTAGGTTTGAATCCTAGGTTTGAATTACAATTTTTATCTTTACTGGTGTTATCATTACCCCAGCCTGACACACATGCAGAACTGTTAACTATAGTAATGAAATTCTATGCTTTCCAATGTCATTAAAAATGTCAAAATTCATTAGACAACTAAATAAACTTTTCTCTCACTCTCTCTCTCTCTCTCGTAACATTTCAAATTGACAAAAAATGACCCTAGTAAACACACCAGTATGATGTTATGCCTGTTTAATTTCAACGAGAATGAATTTCAAAAAAAAAAAAAAAAAAAAAAAAAAAAAACACTTCAATTTAAATCGGTCATGCTATGATGTAACAACAACAAACAAATAAATCTGATATCAAGGATGTATACCAGTAATGTCTATTATAAAGATAAGCAGTACACAATTTCAACAAAATAACAATTAACCTAACCACCCCAATCCAACAAAACACAAGTCTACCAAGTACAATTAAATATGATACAGTCACTGTATCTTAAACCTAGCCTTGACTTTGTAACGATGTATGCTTCAATACCACCCCCCTCCCCCAACAAACACACACGCCAACAAAACACATCTATTAAGTATAATTAAATATCTTAAACCTGGTCTTTACTTTATTTTAAGGATGTATGCTTCATACCCCCCCCCCCCACACACACACAACAAATCTATCAAATATAATTAAATATCTTAAACCTGGCCTTAACTTTGTTTTATGTTCTACTGGCGAGTAATCTAGTTTCAACAAAATATTCCCCATCAACAAAACAAATCTATCAGTACTTTTTACAACAACAGTCATTGTATCTTAAATTTAGCCTTGACTTTTTTCATTTGCAGTTTTAACAAAATACCCCCCTCCTCCACCCCCCCAACAAACAAAACACAAATCTATGGAGTACAATTAAATATGGTAGGCACTTTTTACAACTACAGTCACTGTAGTATCTAAAACCTAGTCTTGACTTTGTTTTAAGTTCTAAGTGACAAATAATTTCAACAAAATACCCCCCCCCCCCATATCACCGACAAAACACACGTCTACCAAGTACAATTAAATATGATAGGTACTACATGTATTTACAATGACAGTCACTGTATCTTAAACCCAGCCTTGACTTTGAAGTTCTAAGTCACAAATAATTTCAACAAAATACCCCCCCCCCCCCCCCCTTGTCACCAACAAAACACACGTCTACCAAGTACAATTAGATATGAAAGGTACTATTTACAATGACAGTCACTGTATCTTAAACCTGGCCCTGACTTTGTTTTTTACAAATTCTAAGTTTCAACTACAGTTTCAACAAAATATCCCCCCTCCTCTAACCCCCACCCCCACCAACAAAACACAAGTCTATGGGGTACAATTAAATATGATGAGTACTTTTTACAACAACAGCCACTGTATCTTAAACCTGGCCTTGACTTTGAAGTTCTAAGTGACAAATAATTCCCCTTCTCACTCCCCCCTCCCACCAACAAAAGTCATAACACAAGTCTAATAAGTACAATAAAACATGATAGGTATTTTTTACAACAGTCACTGTAGTATCTTAAACCTGGCATTGACTTTGTTTTAAGTTCTAAGTCACAAATAATTTCAACAAAATACCCCCCCCCCCTTGATGGAAACTTTTTACAATGACAGTCACTGTATCTTAAACCCAGCCTTGACCTTGAAGTTCTAAGTGACAAATAATTTCAACAAAATACCCCCCCCCCCCCTTTTATCACCAACAAAACACACGTCTACCAAGTACAATTAAATATGAAAGGTACTATTTACAATGACAGTCACTGTATCTTAAAGTTAAACCTGGACTTGACTTTATTTATTACAAATTCTAAGTTTTAACTACAGTTTCAACAAAATATGCCCCCTCCTCTAACCCCCACCCCCCTACCAACAAAACACAAGTATATCTAGTACAATTAAATATGATGAATACTTTTTACAACAACAGTCACTGTATCTTAAACCCAGCCTTGACTTTGTTTTGAGTTCTAAGTCATGTTCAGTTTCAACAAAATAACCCCCTCCCCTCACCACCACCACCAACAAAACAAGTGTATGGTATGATAGGTACTTTTTACAACAACAGTCACTGTATCTTAAACCCAGCCTTGACTTTGAAGTTCTAAGTGACAAATAATTTCAACAAAATATCCCCCCTCCACCACCAACAAAACAAGTCTATGGAGTACAATTAAATATGATAGGTACTTTTTACAACAACAGTCACTGTATCTTAAACCTGGCCTTGACTTTGAAGTTCTAAGTGACAAATAATTTCAACAAAATATCCCCCCTCCCACCAACAAAAGTCAAAACACAAGTCTAATAAGTACATAATTATTAATAATTAAACATGATAGGTACTTTTTACAACAATAGTCACTGTAGTATCTTAAACCTAGCCTTGACTTTGTTTTAAGTTCTAAGTCAAGCAAGCAGAAGGAGATAAAAATCTTACAAACAACACAACACGATAATATAATAGGCTCTCTATTTCTTTAATATCACAACAATTACTCTTGATTTATATAATCACTTAAATTATGATTAAATTAATTTTTTAAATCACAAAACTTCTGGCTTAATTGGGAAAAATTTAATTTTTAAATGAACAATTTTTTTTTCAGTTTGTGTAGAAATTAGGGATGTTATCATCTTGACCTACTAACTTTTTTTCCAAATCAATTTTTTGAAATCATAAAAAATTTCAAGCTTAAATAAGTAAAATTCTGTTTTTAAATAAACAAAATATATTTTTTTTATTTTTTGTATCTGGCAGTAGACAGGAGTTGGTGAAGATAATTAACTTGACCTACTAACATCTTTTTACATCTAACGAGTTCTGCATCTGTATCACACACACTGTACCGCGTATATACAGCAGCACACGGAGGGTGTCTGGCAATAGAGCATGCATTGTGTAACACAGATATATAAAATCAAAATCTATTACCATAGTTACTGGGTGATCCTGTTGTAGTTTGGTGATGAGGATGACCACTGCTATGTAGGCCAATAGTAAATCCATATTTTCTTAGCTGACCAGAGCATTTAGATTTTGCCGGCAAAGTAGAAGAATGTCCAAATTTATTCATTTTTCAACACCACACCACACAAAAAATGAGGAAAAATAACAGTAGTTTTTTTAATCTGTACACACTAAACACACTAGACTCCCATCCTTATAAATGCTGATAACTTAAATAATCCAATTTGAATTGACCAGTAGTGACCACTCTAAATTACACTTAGGAGTACTTGTATACAAGCTGTCCATCCTGTTAGCCATCCGAGAGCTGATAAAGAACTGATCAGTTACTGATACTGGCTGGCTGACTCTGCCTCTGCTAGCCAGCCAGGGGTCAACTGGGGATACCTCTTTTTAACATAACAAGCCAAATTACACTTGTCTGACAGGGGAAATAATCTATTATTATTATCATTTAGAGGCAACATTAGGGAAAAGAGTATTTAATTGAGAGGTACTTATAGGGAATAATTATTAAATATTTTATACAGAGGAAACTTTAGGAAATATTAAATTTAAAATTGATCTAAAATAATTTTAAAACAAAGCTTTCATGGTTGACACTTTTATTCAAGAGAAGGATTCATCTGTTTAATAATTTAACACTAAGGTACCTCCCTCACAGTACAAATGCATATCTTCTCCCCCTCTCTCTCATACACAAACACAGCAGATGTATTTTATCTCTCTGCACCACCCCTCTCTCTCTCACATGCACAGAGAGAGAGAGAGAGAGAGAGAGAGAGAGAGAGCAGATACACAAACACACTTTCTCTCTCTCTCTTTTAGCAATCACATTCTCTCTCTCTCAGCAGATACAGGATCTCTATTTTCTCTCTCTCTTTCTCTCTCTCTCACACACACACATACTTCGATGATCTCTCCCTCTCTCATCATATGATTTAAATGATTTAACCAGTGATCTGTGATTTATTGCTGTCATGAGACAAAACATCATGAACATACATTAGCAACAATACTCTGACACAACAATGACAGTATGACAGCCAACTAATCAATAAATCCCAAGACTTTGAAATAAAATATTAAAAGTGGAGACACACACAGCAGCCATGACAATTATCTTTATCCTTCTGTCTATCTCTCACATACACAAATGCCACATACACAGGCACGGATCCAGACAGGGACACACCCAGCCTGTGCCCCCACCCCCCCCCCTAAAATTTTCGGGTATTCATAACAAGAAATATTTTACCAGTCCATAAATGCATTTTTGTTTCTAAAATATAAAAAATAAATCAGCACCAATTATAAGAATGGATCTGTGTGAGTGAAACTGACAATTAAAATTTGAAGTCCCCTAACTTCCCAACGAATGATGTCGCAGCCTTTTCACCAAACTATAACATGGAGTAAGGACTGCTCTATATAGCTTTTGTCCCCAAACATAAATTAAGTCAGTGTGCCCCCCCCCCCCCCCAACATAGAATCCTGGATCAGCCACTGATACATACTCTCTCTCTCTCTCTCTCTCATAATTATTCTCGACAAAACAATGCTTGTGACAGTATGACAGCGAACTAATCAATAAATCCCAAGACTTTGAAATAAAATATTAAAAGTGGAGACATAACTCTTTGATATCTTGGTTAATGATGATAATCAATATTTTAAGATTATAACTGGCAACATTCTGTCTCCATTACCAGAATACGAATGTCTGCTTGTAAAAATAATGAGCAAGAGACAAAAGCACTCAAGACAAATGAATTTGCCTAACATGTAGAACAAGAGTTTCTGGTAGAACCTTAAGTAGCTAACCTGCACCTTAGTAAATAAAAACTTTAACATGGGATTTTGACAGAAGAGCAGCAAAAGCTCTTCTATACATTGTCCAAACAAGCAAGAAAGGATTCAGATACATGTAAAACCTGTTGTTGTAACTAACTGTATATAAAGACCACCTGTCTATTAAAACCAGTACTTTAAGGTCCCTTTCTTCATATTTCAACAAAAGATGCTCTCCATATAGAGACCACCTGTCCATGATGTCCATATTTCTTGGCTCTTATGGGTGGTCTTTATATACAGGTTTTACTATAGTCATGGCATCAAGGGAAATCAGCATCACACTGAAGTACAGTCCAACCTGTCCTAAAGGTCACCTCTATATAAGGGTCACCTGTTTATAAAGGCCAGTAGAATTGTATCCCAATTGTTCTTTATTCATAATATTTGAACCTGTATGTAAAGACCACCTGCCCAAAAAACCCACTTTTACTGGTTCCCTTGGGTGGCCTTTATAGACAGGTTTGACTGTAATACAAATAATTTCACAAAGGAAGGAGCACTGTAATGGAGTTTTAAGTCCTAGTCAAGAATCTGACTTATACTGAGGTAGTCAGTTCTGGAATGGTAGAGGAAACTGGAGTGTCCAGAGAAAATTACTAACTTCGACAAAGCTAACTGACAAACTTTCTCACACTAGGATCTGTCTTAAGTGGGATTCCAACCTAGGTGGTGACGATCCATAGGTGCATGCTTTAGACCATGCGCCCTCCC
This sequence comes from Anadara kagoshimensis, assembly GCA_021292105.1. Taxonomy (NCBI): domain Eukaryota; kingdom Metazoa; phylum Mollusca; class Bivalvia; order Arcoida; family Arcidae; genus Anadara; species Anadara kagoshimensis. The sequence goes on along the minus strand of CM037861.1, from coordinate 43,275,839 downwards.
CTTGAATAGATCTTGGATAAATAAACTTACCCGATACATCATAATCAGGAAGTCAATTACCGTACTTACCTGGATTAGATGAACGACTCAAAACATCATCTTCTGAATCTGATGTTAATGACAGCGATCTAGAGTCTGAAAAATACAACAAAATCAATCATGGTTAGACATTAATATAATAATAACATGATAATATTTTTTATTATATAGCAACATATACATTGCATAAAAATAAACTATAAATCCTAAAGTGTTAGTGTGCAATAAATATCGTTATTTGCGTGCAAACTTTGTTCCAGTCCGAGGTTTAAGAATCAATTTTTTACATTGTACACTTTGTCACATGACACTGTCATTTATGACATCATATGATTGTTGTTACATGGCTGAAGAAGATTTCATGACTGTGTTATTGTCGTATTGCACTAGTTCTTATATTCATACATGCAAAAACTAGTGCAATATTTACGTATTGTAAGATGAAATTCTAGTGGGAAGTAAACGGAATTTATTTTGCTTTATAACAAATGGATTATTGGAACTGATATTGTGAAATATTGTCCCTCATTGACTCATCATTTGCACAAGTTTGTGAATCAACTCGGGACAATATTTTACATTATCAGTTCAACAACCCCATAATATTTAAGTCATATCAAAAACAAAACATAAATATTACATACAGAATGTCTTTAATATATTAAGCTTTTAAGGACTATGTTAAAAGGCATTTGGAGCTGGCCACACTTTTGCAATTATTTCTTAACTTTGATTTTCTTTAACTTAAATCTTGTAAATTTCAAATCTGGATAATAATTTTGTTAGTTTTCAAGATTTTCGAAAATTTAATGTGTCATTTTGAAGATTTTCTAAGCTTTTTACATTGTTGAAATTTTTTCACTGAAGTACCATAAACTATTGTCAAAAGTTGCCAGATTTAGGTTAAGGAAAATCTATTATTCTAAGTTAAGGAATGATTTTGAAACTTAAGTCTGGATGTGTTGTCCCATGTATCTTAATGACCTTGAACTCTGTTTAAGTTCAAGATAAGGTTAATCATTGTAATTGATGTATCGCCGCTCACGCCCACAATGTCCCGTCAAAATGGCCAGATGCTGATTTACACGCAAAAAGAATGAAAACTCTGCCTGAATAGCGCCATTTAATGACGTCACTGACACTAGTACGTCATTAGTTGCCATGACGCTGCTTTGGTACCGTGATGGTGGCCAGTGTTGGAACATTGTAGGCGTGGTCGGCGAAACATCAATTAATGGTTAACTGAAAAGTAATGTGACTAAAATGGATCAAATAAAAAAAAAATGATGTAAAAATATCAACAAAAAGTAATGATGTACCATCATTTATGTATGAAAAGCAGGTAAAAGGTCAAGGTTGGGAGGTGTATTTTTTCACTCAGTTGTTGCAGTGCATACTTAATTAAATCCTTTACAACAAAGTTGAGTGTAGTAATGGAATTTTAAATCCAGGTTAAAAATTTTTCACTTTGTTTATAGAGACTCAAAAAAGCTAGTTGAGCTAAAAGTTGTATGTAAGGCCTACAGCAGTGTGTAGGTAATATCAGTATCCAAGACTCGTTACAAAATGTTTTGTTTTGACATTTCTACTAGGGTAAGTATACCTACATAGAAACATTAAAATCAATAAGTATGTGCTGTTCAGGAAAGCAGGACACTTCTGATGACACAAATGCAATGGATGAAATGAAGTAGATTAAAAACAAAACATTATTAAAATTGCAACAGATAAATATCGTAATATAAATATATCTAAAATAATATCTTTTGTTTATGAAATTCAATACCAGTTAACAGCATGAGTAACTCCTGTGTAATGCTTAAAAAAAAGACGTCCCTGATGATGCAAAAACATGAGTTGACGGAACCAAATTATTAAAATTTTATCTAACAGGTTATATTAATAAAGATTCAATTCAATTTCATTTGTTTTGAAATTCAATATTGGTGAACAGTTCAACTGCATGGATAACTATGTAATGCCCAAAGACAAAGAAACCACTGATGATGCAAAAAAAAAAAAAAAAGAAAAAAAAAGAAAAAAGAGGTAACTCAACATCATATTAATATTTTACCAAACAGGTAATATAATAAAAGGTTCAATACAATTTCTTTTGTTTTGAAATTCAATACCAGTGCACTGCATGGTTAACTATGTAAAGCCAAAAGAGAAAGACACTGCTGATGATTCAAAATCTAGAGATGGGGAAACAAAACCTTATTAAAATTTTACCACATAGATAATATAATAGAAGATTCAATGCCATTTCTTTTGTTTTGAAATTCAATAACAGTAAACTGCCTGGATAACTATTGAATGCCCAAAGAGAAAGACATGCTGATACAAAAACTACAGATGACTGGAACAAAACCTTATTAATATTTTACCACATGGATAATTTAATAAAAGTTTCAATACAATTTCTTTTTTTTATTTTGGAATTCAATACTAATACATTGCATATTGCATGGATAGCTACAGGCATGTAATGTTCAAAGACACAACAGATAATGTAACTAGAGAAGTCACTTTAGAGACAAATACCCCATCTCCAACATTTCTGAGTTGTTATTCCGAAGATTTGACCTTATGACCTTGACTTACCAGTATATACCTAAATTTTGCATGCGACACATCATCTAATGTTGTCCACCCATAGACATGGAAGATACAGACAGACAGCGTATTGAGATGGACTGCCAGACAGATTGACAAACAGACAAATGGACAAAGTTATTTATATATACCCCCTAAACTATGTTTGCATGCAGGGGATAAAAAGTAGGGAGGGTGGGAAAACAAAATTTTATTTATACTGTACCAAATTTATAGGTACCCAGTAATATAGAAGGTTCAATACAGTGTCTTTTGTTTTGAAATTTTAAGAGAAATATATATGAATGAAAATGAAAACTACCAGTATGTTGTACTCTGGAATGAAAGGCAAATATGATGATGAAAAGGCACATCACAATATGATAAATGACACTGTGGATGACACGTTACTAAGCTCTTTTTTTCCCTTTTTCCAGGTGAGCTGAAAGTTGTCTCATATGTAACATCAATATCATATTTTTGTTTTGAAATTCAATACCAGTATACTATAAGATTGAAGTTGATATCTATATATCAATACATCTAAAAACACAGGTAGTGCTGTTCAGTAAAACAAGAACACCTTTTGTAATCAGTTTATAAGGTTCATTGCAAAACGTTCTATCTGATGGTCAAGTTATAACTGATGGATGCAAGGGGTATGACAATAGCTCTTTTGCATATTTTTTGTTTTGAAATTCAATACCAGTATCATACATAGACATAGATCAAGAGAAATATACAACACTGAAATTGACATCTATATATCAATAGGTCTATATAAACACATGTAGTGCTGCTCAAGAAAACAAGGACACCTTTTGTAATCAGTTTATAAGGGTCATAATAAAAGACACTATTCAGCAGTCAAGTTCTAACTGATGGATGCAAGGGGTATGACAATAGCTCTTTTGCCCTATGTCCAAGTGAGCTAAAAATTGTCCCATAGATCCCATACCACATTTTTGCTTTGAAATTCAATACCAGTATCTATACATAGATCAGGAGAAATATATAACATTGAAATTGACAGGTCTTTAAACAGATGTAGTGCTGCTATAGAAAGCAAGGACACCTGTAAAATCAGTTTAAGGGTGATAATATAACATTTTATCTGGTGGTCAAGTTCTGACTGATGGATGCAAGGGGTATAACAATAAACTCTTTCAAGACTTTTGCACTTTATCCAGGTGAGCTGAAAATTGTCCTATATGTAACATCAATACCACCTTTTTTGTTTTGAAATTCAATACCATTGTACTATACATAGAAAATAAACACTGAAATCAACATTAGGTCTATAAACAAATATAGTGGTTCTCAAGACAGCAAGGACACCTTTTGTAATCAGTTTGAGGGTCATAATAAAACACTCTATCTGATGGTCAAGTTTTTAACTGAGCTCATAAAAATATAAATAAACTTACCAAGGGTACCTAAGTTGACATTCCAAATTTAGACTGTGGTTAAAATATGTATATATAGATACATAAATGATAATTTAACATGAATGATGTCATCCCACAGCTGTAGGCTAATATATCATAAGATCACTCAAGTGAAACATTTACAACTTACTTACCAACCTCAGGGACAAATTTTGGATGAGAAATAATTTTAATATTATTGTAGATATTTAATTTGTAATATTCATATTCTAGAATATATAACAAGATTTTATCAATATTTCATATTTTCACCAATATTTCATATTTTCATAAATATTTCATATTAGATTTTCACCAATATTTCACATATCTTCACCAGCATCATATTTTCATCTGTATTTCATATTTAGATATTTCATTTTTCCCCTCAATATTTAATCTTTTCAATAATATTTAATATTTTTCACCAGTGGTTTATATTTTTATCACAATATTCTATATCTTCACAATGTTTCATATTTTCATCACAATATGTCATATTCTTACCAATATTTCATATTTTCATCATCTCATATTTATCAATAGTCCATATTTTGACCAACATGTCATTACTATAATTTTCATAATAAATTTTCATATTTTCATCAACATCTCATATTTTCTTCAATATTTCATATTTTCTCCAATATTTCATATTTTCACAAAAACATGCATTAGAAACTAAAGTACAACATCCACAAATAATCTGGACTGTTATGATAATAACTAGGGTAGATGCTTGGTTCAATCATTCACATTTCTGTAATGAATGAACACACAATTTTGTATTATATAGAGTAAAGGTTGTGTAATGGCAATTTGTAATTGGAAACACATTTCATCTGAGAATTGCAATATCCCTTACTGTATTCCATTCACTATTGCTAGTTGTGGCCCTATTTTTTCATTTGAATGATTTTAAAATAAATTCAAATGTATCATATGACTTTACCTATTACCAAATTTCCATACCATTTAAATTACATGTAACAGTCGGAGCAACATATTAACACCAAGATTCCTGGGTACTGTTTCTTTAATTAAAAATTCATTTCAAGGCATATTAAAAATTAAATTAAAAATTAAAAATTTGAAATGTCCTCAATAAAATTTGAGAACTAATCTGCAAGACCATCTAAAAATATTTATTTTAAAATTTTTGCTCTGTCACACTTAATGAATCTTCAAGAACACGATGACTTTGAAAGCTTCACTTAAGGTCATTAGCGATAAAATGTAGGGCATGTATATAATGTAAAACAGTGAGTAGAAGATACCCCAATCCAAGCATCAACTAAACATGATCAAACAGCGGAAACCAGTAGGCTCGGGGTATTCAAAGACGCAGCAACAAAAATATTGGGATATAAGATCACAAAAAAACAGGCACTAACACACTGGGTCAGTATCCAAATTAATTCAATTGCTTTCATATTCCTGTAAATAACGATAATTTCATTATAGGTACTTTTTTTTTACTATACGATACAAGAAATTTTAAACCGAGCTTCGATAAGTTTCTATTTCATCAAGTCTAAGTTAATTATTAGTAGCCAAATTCTGAAATTTGTAAAAATATAATCCATTTTAAAGCATATTCTTACTCAAACATTGCTAAAATATGTTACATTTTAAAGGAATTTATCAGAAACTAGTAACCAAATGCAAGTACTGGTAGATCAACTCGTCCTAAGTTTGCAATCAACAGTGTTTTAATTGGAAATCGAAATAGGGGTGGGTGGGATGTGAACAATTTGTTGAAACTTTTTGATGACCAAATTCACTTCAATATCAATCCAATCCAACCAGTAGAAGCCAAAGACATAAAAACAACTCTTTTCTCAAATATGGTGAACCAGGGTTGAACTCTCGAGAGTTTAAACATCCTAGGTTTTCGGCCAATGCTTCAACCACTTGACTATGATGACTTTATTAACTTTAAGTTTGTATTTGCATGTTTCATCTTATTTTGGCCCAACAACTTTCCCTTCAATAGCAAAATAAGTCGTGATAACATAAACATAATTGGCTTTCGAAGTAATCCCCCTTCCCCACTGACATTGCCGACTAAAAATTTTCTGCTGAAGTGATTCCTGTCTGTCCACATAGGTCTTTCAGATGAGACCTTAAAAACCTAAAAGTAAGTCCCCTTTTACTATTTGTGATAAGGATGACTCAGTTGTTAAGAGGTCTAATAGATCTGATGGATCACAGTGCCTTTCACCACCTAGGTTTGAATCTACTTAGGTTAACCGTTTGAATTCCACTAAGGCACATCCTGGCGTGAGAAAGATGTCTGTTCACTAGTCTGAGGTCTGTGGCTTATTCCAGTCACTCCATTTTTTCTACCATCCATGAACTGGCAGTCTTGATACAAGAGAAAGAATCTAAAATGACTGGGTGTAAAACACCATTACTTGACTCTACACCCAATTTCTCAAAAGAACATGTGATAGTAAAGATTTCACACATATCCCTTATAATATAAATGAAATCATCTTGACTGGGACTGGGATTATGAAACTCCCATTTCATTCACTCACCCCCTTCCCCTCCATGCTATTATGATTTAATCAATGTATTTGCAACAACAGGTACAGTCTTGCACAGCTTGTACCAGCAAACACAACCAGGTCTACATAGTTACCAGTTCAAATTACACAATTTTACAAAACAAATGACCTAATTTTCCAAAACAAAAAAAATGGGGACCGAAAATAAACCTAATTTACATATACAATAATAAACCATCTGGTACCCATAAATCCCCCCTACGAGAATTTCTAATATAAAACTCAAAATTAGAAGCCTTTATAATAAATAATTCAGGCTGGATAAAATTTCACTATTTTTGTGCTAAGATCTTAAATACATGTTTGAAGTTAAATCTTGTATGGGAAATAAATAAAAATATTTGAGTACAATTATTCTTTGATGCCCTAATTTTAAGCTGGCACTTTTTAAGTTAAACAGATGAAGCAGAAAGGTCAAATTGCTGACCTGTGAATACAATTATTTCAATAATGGCACCTGTGTTTTTTGTTTTTGTTGGTCTTTAAATCAACATATGACCAATAAAAATTCCAATTATGGTGTGGGATAGATAATTTGTCCCAAATGAAATTTATCAGATTGAAATAAATCATAATGAACTATAGATGATGAGTTAATTAAAATATCGTCTATGTCATAGGTATAATACATAATCCATATATCAGTGTCAAAATAATTAATCTGTATTTTTGAAAATCCACTTATATTGAAATAATGCCAGCTTTCATGTGACAGACATGTGAATTAAAAAAGATGTTCAAAAATGTTAATTGTGAACATGAATTTTACCCTTAAATGCAGCAATTGAATGTAATTTTTTGGAAAAAAATCCACTTATATGAGATAACACCAGTTTTACAGGTAAACTGACAGGCAAATTAAAACTGTTAATCTGTGTTTTAACCAATATATGCGGCAATTTAATGTCAAATTTTAAAGAAAATCCACTTATATTGAGATATTGCCAGTGTTATGTCATTCATGAAAAGAGCTGTTAGCAAAAAAAAAAAAAAAAAAAAAAAAAGAACAAATCCATATTAAATTGCCAAGTCTTATGTCAACACATACAGCACAGTCAACGTTGATTTTATGCAACCTGTTGCTTCTACAATCATACTGGTTTATGATGGTATATTAATAATGTATGCAATATTTCTGAATTATGGCCAACTAGATATTAAAACAATCTACCAGTATGCAATATGACTTTGGAGAGAAAATTTTGCCATCGGTTACATTAAATAATCAATTTCCGGTTTGTGCTACAGTGTCATCCAGAAAATTGCTTAAATGTACACCTCTAAAATTAATATGTTTACAGATATCAAAGTGATGTAAAATTGAAATATACAAACTAGATTTAACATTCACTGTGGACTTAGTCATACTGAATCAGGTGTCAAAATCTGTTGCATAAAAGACATATAAGGCAAAATATATTCACATGACACTCCGCAAGCGAAAAGAGCCCTTAGAACCATCCAATCATAATGCAGATAACAGCAAATAAAGAATATACAGTCCAACCTGCGTTAAAGGCCACCTCTACATAAGGGCCAGAAAAATTGTATCCCAAATGTTCTTTATTCATATTACTTGAACCTGTATATAAAGGCTAGGTTTCCACAAATTTAAAATAATTAGTAGCCAAATTTCCAAAATTTGTGAAAATATAGTCCTTTTTAAAGTATTTTTCCACAAATTTGCTAAAATAGGTTACTTTTTGAAAGAATTCCTCAAAAATTAGTAGCCAATGGCGATTTTGGCTACCAGAAATGGAAACATAGTATAAAGGCCACTTTTACTGGTTCCCTTAGGTGGCCTTTATATACAGGTTTGACTATAAATATAATCTGTGTTTTTGACTATTTCTCTACAGCTACTGGGGTAATTTCATTTTTTACTTTTATTATTATTTTTGCATAACACATTGTTGGTGCTTCAAAATATAACAATATACTATATATGTATATAGATTTTGTTACACTACTAATTTTAAAGCCTCAAAATCTCAGAGAAGGAATTTTAAAATTCTCTCCAAAAAAAAATTATATTTGTACAAAAGTAATTCAATTGTTCTGCTTGTTTGACATAGTAGGTCATGACATTTAAATAAATATACAATAAAACCTCATTTTAATGCCCCTCGTTTACTTTGCCACCCCGCTTATCGCCACACTATTTTTCAAGTCCAAAGAGTCATTTATTCTATGCAAGCCTTCTTCATTTCACAACCAAACCCTGGTATAACATCCAAATTTCACAGCACAAATAGTGGACATGAATCAAGGTTTTGCTGTATATCACTATTAAGGTACACAATACTTGCTTCATACCATAACAGTGTCACAAAGTAAAACTAGGGAAAAAACTGAATTTGGCCACTAATGAGTTTAAAAACTTGTGGCAACCTAGCTAAGGTACCAGTACATGACACTTCCTTTATACATGTGCCATGACAGTTTAAGACGTGTCCTAAAAGTAAAATTCAGTGAAAAACTGAAGTTTAAGCCATCAGAATTTTTTACATTTGCACACAAGTTATTTAGTATGTTCTCTGTGTTGCCATCAGAATTTTTTTACATTTGTATAAAACTGAGTTTGTTCTTTCTGTTGAACTTGATGGGTCCTGACTTTAATTAAAGATATACCACCAGTAAGGCACTAGTACATTATACTTGCTTCATATAATGACAGTTTATAAGTGTCCCCAAAGTAAAATCCAGTGAAAAACTGAATTTTAAAGTCATCAGAAATTTTTACATTTGTACAATTAATTTACATATAGTTTGTTCTCTGTATCGGACTTGGTTGATCCCGAAATTCAATTAAAGATATACCATCAGTAAGGCACTAGTGACACTATCATGACAGTTAAGAGGTGTCCCCAGAGTAAAATCCAGTGAAAAACTGAATTTTAAAGATTAGCCATCTTAATCTTTACTTACCTTAGTTATTTATATATATACATCCACCTGGAGGACCTGACTGACTGGCCAGTTTACAACTTATATATATATATATATATATATATATATATATATATGTAACTTAACATATACCTATATAACCTAGTTTGTAGATGAAAACAGGAATACTCAAACCAACAGGTGTTAAATCCAATTAAAGGTAGATTTTATAAATAGTATATAATAATTAAAAACACTGTATTATTTTGTCCTTGTAGAAGTCCGTTTTCTGTCATAAAGGTGAAAATTTTTAACTGCAGTGTGAGCCGGAAGAGATACAGGCCAACCAGTCCCGTGTTATATCTGTGTATATTTTATGCAGTATATAGTATATATAAGGTGTATATATATGCTCTCTCAGGTGGAACAGGGCAATTGACCTGTATTATAAACATACATTTGTAATTTTGTATATACCTGGAAAAGAAAATTGTTACATAGTTTATATGCATGGTGCTAGTATATAGGACAGAGGATAAGGACCCCTGGGTTTCATACTTATAGTTTTTCACTCTGTACTCATCTTTGGGTCATATGACATCTAAAATTAGGTACAAGGTTTCTGATAAATCTATGACAGAGGTCTTAACATCCCTTGGTTGTTTTGCAATGACTCCCTGTCTGACCCTTAACTCAAAGTCAGATGACATTTATAATTAGACCCAATGTGTCAGACGAACCCATGACAGAGGTGTTGCAACCCTGGGTTTTACATTGGCCCTTAATTTTGTACTCTTCTTTGGTGCTTGACTATAAAAGTCATATGACCTTTATAATAGCGACTAAGGTGTCAATGAATCTATAACAGAGGTCTAAAATCGCTGGGTTTTACATTGGGCCCTAATTTTTTTTAGTCTTCTCTGACGTCAAAAATCTAAAATGACATTTTAATTGGGCCCAAGGTGTCAGATGAACCTATGCCAGAGTTCTAAAATTCCTAGGTTTTAAATTGGTCATTTATAATGTACTCTTCTGTGACTCTTGGCTCTAAGCCATAGGTTTTGCATCAAATCTTAATGTTGCAGATTTGTTTTTATGGTATAACCTGATTGAGAGCTTCACAGTAACTGCAATGTTTTTGATAAAGGCATTTTCTAAAGCTGATGTTTAAAGTATTTGGAAGATATCATACTACTACCTGTACCAGTAACTAATATGTTGTGATGGACCAAACAATAATTTGGTTCATTCTCTCAGTCTGGTCTGTCAACTAAGAAACCAAATTCTGACAGTGTGAAAAAAAATTCATTGACCATCAGACAGTCAGGCAAGTAAATTTAGAGTATGGACAAGTTAAAAATTTGTTTTCTAGTCTCATTCTTTTCCTAGGAAAAGTGGCAAAAAAGCTATTGTTCGGCCTTGCTGACCTGCACTTTTTACTTATCCCTGATACAAATTATTTAGATATTACATGTATAATGCTATACAACTCCCACTAACCCTATTAACATGCAAAGCAGACCAAGTAAGACATGCTGGTGCATTCATTATCTAGGTTTCCACAAATTTTAAATAATTAGTAGCCAAATTTCCAAAATTTGTGAAAATACAGTCCTTTTTAAAGTATTTTTCCACAAACTTGTTAAAATAGGTTACTTTTTGAAAGAAATTCTCAGAAATTAGTAGCCAGTGGCGATTTTGGCTACCACGAATGGAAACATAGGCTATACAACTCCCACTAACAATATTAACATGCAAAGCAGACCAAGGAAGACATGCTGGTGCATTAATTATCACTAGTTAGCTACCTTGAAATAAAGTGAAAGCATTAAAACCAGGCCAAGGGAAACAACTCTTGTAAGATACAAGTAGTTATTACATGGAAACAACATTTATGTTGACAAGTACGAGTAGCATAGGCAAACATCATTGACCAGTCCGTTTTACTTTTGATTTACATACATGTATATATAATATATATTATATAGATTGTCATATGTGAATATTCATTCCCAAATAAAAGGTCAAACGGACAGGTAATTCTTGTCTGCCTATACTTTGTCTAACCTGACAGACAAAATGACAGCAAAAAGTTTTCAATGAGTTTACCAATAACAAGGTCCTGTGTCTCAGTGCACATTATGAACCCATTAGAAGGATTTAACAGCAAGCACACTGTGCCAGAAAAGTATACACAATAACAAAAAGCAATTCAACAGAGTAATGTTTTTTCATCATTAGAAAAAAAAGAATAATGGACCAGAAAAACATATGAATATGAAACTGAATATCTGTAGGGAGTTTGAACAGAATTGTATAGCATAGACAATTTTATAACATTAACAGTATTTTCTATGTAGTAAATCTATTTTATAGCACAAAATATTTAGGCCCAAAAATTGAGTAAAAATTGTGTTTCAAAATTTAGGGTTGGTGGGTAAGCATCTTGAGAGAAAAAAAATTACACTGACCATATGGGGCAGCGATGCAAACTAGCATAATTGTCAAATATTGTCATAAACTAAAAGGCTTCAGGGTAGGCATAAAAATTTAAGGTCGGTCTGTAGGGTAAGCAGAAACACATTTATTACTTAAGGCCTTATTTGATTTTCTACAACATTACCACTAACTGCGTTCTCAAATTAGTGAATTTCTATTTTTGATTAATATGAATTATTTATCACCCATATTCATGCATCATTCATGGCAGACCTGGGTTTTATTGCCTATATTAGATCTAACAACTTAAGTTACACTGTATCCCTATTGTCTGCATTATGCAAGCACCTGTCATAAATCTGTGTAAATTAACCATCAGCTTTATGTTTGGTTATAACAAGTCTGGTTATAAATTTCATAAGTCACGAAGTCCCTATGTTTCCATTCCTGGTACCCAAAATCATCATTGGCTAATGGCTACTTGATGCTGATTTTTTTCCAAAAAGTAACATATTATAGTGAATTTGTGAAAAAAGAGGTAACAAGAGGCCAATGGGCCTTATTACTCACCAGAAAACATTCGCAAAAAATATTGCTATGTTTCCATTTCTGGTAGCCAAAATTGCCATTGGCTACGAATTTTCTAGATTTTTTTTCTTTAAAAGTAACCCTTTTCAGCAATTTTGTGAAAAAAATTTAAAAGCACTACATGTATAAAATTTTTTTCTACAAATTTAGGAACTTTGGCTACTGGTGATTTTTAATTGGTGGTGCAATGAACTCTAACAATAGATGCTTGCACTTGTGAATTCACACAAAAAAACATTAAGCTGACTTAGCTTAGTTTTGTAAATCAAGATACATTAGATGTACATAATATCCCTACTTAGTGTGCACAATTACATAATCTTAATGTTTTGATTTCCAGGAAAACTCCATGTCTGGTTCGTTTCTTTATCAGTCATTTATTGATTATCCATCAACACCAGACAGGCAGGCAACTAAAAACAATATCAGCGAATACAATCAAAGCACAGACAAACAACGTTCAATGATATCTGGCTATTGGTATCAAAGTACAGACAAACAACGTTCAATGATATCTGGCTATTGGTATCAAAGTACAGACAAACAACTTCAATGATATCTGGCTATTCGTATCAAAGTAGACAGGTGACTTAAATGATATCGGTGAATACAATAGAAGCATAGATAAAAAGACTTAAATGATATCCGAGTGGAATGGAATAATGGTGCTTTATGCCCCAGTCAAGATTCTTACATTTATATTGAGTTTGTCAGTTTAGAGATGGTAGAGGAAACCACCTTTCTTCAGCAAGCAAACTGACAAAATTCCGCACACTAAGATCTGCCCAAACAGGATTTAAACCTGAGCAGTGAGAGGCACTTTGATCTGTAAACTTGTGCTTTAGACCACTCAGCCACTAAGGCCACTCCATGATATCTGAGTGAGTGAGTGATGAGTGAGTTGAGTAATTTTGTTTAACATCCCAGTCAAGAATATTTCACTTATATCAAGACGTAGCCAGCTATAGGCAAAGGTGCAGAAATTTTGCCTGTGCATTGCACTGATGACATTATACAGCAGGGTTTGTCAATGTGCCATGCCTTCCATGACATGGGACCTCCTTTATTTTAAGTCCCCATCTAAAAGAACCGCAACTTTCATTTCGTAATGCCGAGTGGTTGACCAAAGAATAGTCACTACCCACTTTCAAGTCTTGGGTCAGACCCAGTCCGGGTTCAAACACACGACCTCCCACTTACAGAGCAAGCAATCTACCAAAGGTACTCCATGATATCTGACTATTGTTACCAGTCAAAATAATACATATATAATATTAATTTGTATGCACTGTATTCATAATTCTCAGAATTGTTTTGATTTAAAATGCAAATACTGGTAACCTATTTAACCCCCTTTTGTATGCAAACATGTAAACAAATTTAAATAATTTACAGACTAATAATTAAACTGATATGTTTTGTTCAGTCAGACTTTTAAAGCTAGAATTGTCTGAAAGGGACAATACCCCTACCTGGCTCTTTATCAAAGGGGCATTACTACCTGGGTTTAGATTAAAGGGACATAACTATGTATCATGGTTAGTATCTTTCATGGCCATTTGCTCATTATATTTTTACAGGATCATTTTCAGGATTCAAATTTAGGTTAGTCGGAAGTCCACAGGTCTAAGACCAGCAATGTTCCAGTCACCAGTGTTACTTTTCAGTGATGAGTCAGCTCTGTAATATTTTACAAATTCTCTTTTATGTCCCTATTATTCCATTCCCGGTAGCCAAAATTGTCATTGATTACTAATCTCTGGAATTTTTTTTCAAAGAGTGCCGGCATAACCTACCCTACCTGTATTTTAGCAAATATGAACAAAATACTTAAAAAAGAACTTTATTTTCACAAATTTTGAAAATGTGGCTACTAATAATTTTAAATTTTTTAGAAACCTAGATTTTCTTTTACTTTTAGAAAAGTTAAAAACATTAAAATTTTGAGAATTCAGACTAGGTTAAAATTTCAATGTTACGTAGGCAACTGGTCATTTCAATGATAATTTAGGTTATATCATCAAGCCTTGCTGTAATTACACACTGGTACAATAAATATGATATAATACTGTTACTAATTTGCATTATTTATTCACAGATTATTCACTCTCTCAATGATTGATGTATGACAGTTTTTGACATGTGTACTAAATGCACTAGAAAAAATTTCTATTGTACATTGAATAATTTTGTGCATATCTAAAAAGCGAAAGTTGTTCAGTTGTTTACATTGTGCAAGTAATTTTGAGTCATTAGGAATAAGATGATTTAGTGGCTTCTAGAACTTCATAAAAAAATAAATGTATTAAAATAAACATAATTCCTTAAGTACAAGTTTCAGATCTTGTTTATTGTAAACAGAAGGGAGCAATGCACTTTTGGTCCTTATAAAAATTCTGGCCTAATACCTAAGTGTGTTAACCTGTACCCTCGAGTTTTGGGCTTGGTTGCAGAGTGGTCTAAGATGTGCATTTGCAGATCACAGCACCTTTCACTGCCTAGAGTTGAATCCCAGCTCCCTTACCAAAGTTTAGTGGTTTTCTATGGGCAGTCCAGTTTCTTCTATTGGCCAGGCTTTGGGCTAAGATTTGAAGGCCTAGACAAGGGTTCAAAATTACCAAAGTATGAGGTCTGGGACCTATTGCATTTACATTGGGGTCCTTGATATTTAAACTGTAAAAGTCTTATGAACCTGCAATGTTTTACCATGATAATACTTCTTTTCTATATGATAACATAATTGCACACGAACCTTTCGGTGACTACTAAATATTTGAGTTTTAAAACTTTACCAAGGACCAGCCAAATTCAAAGACAACAAGACCTGGACATTCTATTACAAGACATAATTTTGAACCACATAATGAAATTTGATAAAACCAAACTGTGAACATCAAAATAGGATCATAAACCACATTTTAAAATACAGTAAAACCTCATTTTAATGCCCCTTGATAACTTTACTAATTGCCTATTGCCACAGTATTTGAAGTCTCAAAACATGTTTTTTCTGTTTTTCTTCATAAGTCTCCCCAGATTTAATTGCCAAAATTTTGACTGAACAAATGTTGATGACAAATCAATGTTTTAGTTGGGTTGAGTAATAGTGTTTAATGTCCCAGTCAAGAATATTTTACTCATATCGAGACGTCGCCAGCTATAGACGAAGATGCAGAATATTTTTTTTACCTGTGCATTGCACTGATGGCATTATACAGCAGGGTTCTTTATCGTACCAAGCCAGTGTGTGCCAAACTTCGTCGGACAAGTCCGATAAAATTACCGCTGGTCCAATAAAAAATCAGATTTTTCTGGACCATATGTCCGGTATCCAGTTCGGAAAATAGAGAGCGCCAAAAATTCAGATTTATAGTTCCGATCCAATTCGAATTTTATTATTGCCATCCGACTTCCGTTATTACAAAAATGTTTAACCTGAAATATACGTTCCAGGAGCTATTCCAGGGAAACCATTAAAACGGAAAGCAACAGGAGGCGCAAATTATGAAGAAAACATGAAAGAAAATTTAAGCAGCATTGGATAAAGGGGCGACCATGGTTGCAATTTGACGAGGAGAAATGTGTAATGAAATGCAAACACTGCTTTGAATTTTACGGGTCTGGAGGCACAGCACACAATAATAATTTAAAAGGCCAGAATACATTTATTTGTACTTCCATAAATAAATGTATTCTGACCTTTTAAATTATTATTGTGTGCTACGCCTCCCTAACTCGACCCGATCCGACTCGTTTCTCCTTGTCAAATTGCAACCATGGTCGCCCCTCCATCCAATGTTTCTTAAATTTTCTTTCAAATTTTCTTCATAATTTGTGCCTCCCGTAGCTTTCCGTTTTAAAGGAGAAAATAAGTAAATATTTACAAAACCAAATAATTGTTTTCTTTTTATTGAAGAATTTTTGGTCCAGTAAAAAACTTTACGGTCTGGTAAAGTTTCTAGGTTTACCAGACCGAATGTCCATTAATCATTTTGAAAGTTTGGCACACACTGCCAAGCCTACCAAGACACAGGACCTCGTTTATTTTAAGTTCCCATCCGAAAGAACTTTATTTTGTAATGCCGAGTGCTTGGCGAAAGAACAGTCACTACCCACTTTTAAGTCTTGGGTCAGACCCGGCCAGAGTTCAAACCCACGACCTGCCACTTACGGGGCGATCACTCTACCAACTGAGCTACCGCAGTTGTCTACATTGTAAATCAAGATTAATTATATATGTAATGCTGATTGAGAATACCAAACACAGACACAAAATAGTGACGCATTGTCTATATCAAGTAACTAAAAGAATCATTGACAATATGCCTCTGTCTTAAAAACAAACACAAAACAAATTAAGGCATTTTATATTGCAAACATCTTCAATAGCAACATCAAGACAAAGCTTTCATTTAATCACATAAATTAGACCGCTATAATAGAGAGAGTAGATCAATGGCTAGGTTTCCATAAACTTAGAATTATTAGTAGTCAAATTTCTAAAAATATTTTTCACTTTAAAAAGGACAATATTTTCATAAATACTGATACAGTAGTGTTTTTTTCATCTTAAAAAGGACTATATTTTTCACAAATTTTGGAAATTTGGTTACAGGTAATTTTGAAGTAGAAACCTAGACAAAGGTGAAGTATGGTAATATACATATCTGAATCTGGTACATCAGGCTATCAATGGGGTTTGCCACTAAACCATGTGATGCCCCCTAACGTTTGCGTGGAACAAGTATTTCCATTGCATATGGAATCATATTATTAGTTAGGGTCTTCCGTAATAATGACGCCTTTCGAGGAATTTGTGACGTAAACGTTTTCCAAAACAAATATGAATGGGTATTGCTCACATGGTACAGCAGCAAACCCTATTATTTTCATTACAGTTTACATCATATGAACATTATCTACCAGTTCAAACTACAATGAATGATCTCAAGTAACAAGTTTATAGTATCATCATCTGAAAATTCTGACTAAAACTAAAATCTTGGGAGCAAGATGAAAATTTGGGTAGAGGTGGGGGAGTTGCTCTAGATGAGTTGAGTTGAGTAATGGTGTTTAACGTCTCAGTCAAGAATATTTTAATTTTACTTATATTGAGGCAAAGAATTCCAATTTGTAGATATTTTTATATTTTATAGAATTTAGTGTCTCCCTTAATTCATAGTACCACCTCACCTAGAGCAACTCCCCACCTCTACCAAAATTATGTTCATGAGACATATTATTACCAGGACCTTGATAAATATCGATATTAGGGACTATAACAAGAATAAAGGATGGGAACTTATAATCTACATTGATCCCAATTCTTTCACTGGCATATGTTTTGCGAAATGAGTTTGGTAGGTGGTCTGCTACCCAAATAGTAAAGCAGGCAGCTATTTTGAGGGGTCTCCATGTCCTTTCCAGTTTGATAAAATCCTTCAAAGTAATAGTTTATAGGAAATGGCAAAAGTGTCATGATCAAAAGCAGTTTTGATTCAAATTTTAATAAACAACATAAGAAATTGGAACTACAATATGGCTCGAATGGCTCAGCTATTTAATTTGGGTCACTCAGTTGTCTATTTGCCAGGCCAATGGGTTCCAAGTTTCAGTTACAGCTCAACCCCCCCCCCCCTGTCTGAAATAAAGTTCAACAAAAGTAAGGCCATGCAATTATCTCAAGATTTTTTTAAACATCATTTAAGCAGAATGATATCAGATTCAGAAGCATCATTTTTAATTTTTATAAAAGAAAAGGACTGTATCAATAACAAATGATCAGGATGTCTTGGTAATTCATTCTACATCATTAGTCATATCATCTACCTGGCCAGGTACACCTCATCAACTGTCTACCTGTCTACAAAGAACTCACCTATACTTCTCGTGTTATTACTGCCAAGGAACATCACAGTTAACAAATGAGGGTATGTACTTTCAAGAGCTAAACACAGACTCTGAAACGCCGAATTGGATTTCTGTGTCAGGATATCAAGAAGCTTCTCAACTCTAGACGAACCGCTGTGTTTGTTTATCTCCTCAATGTCATCTTGGTGCAAAATATTCTTCTCTTTCAAGATTGGAAAAAGTCGTTCTACTTCTATAGAATTTGCGAATTTAGACCTGTGGATTTGCAACAACTCTTTGTATTTGGTCTCCATGTGCCCTGGAGAATAAAAGAGTGTTGTTAAATCGTTTAGGCAAAAATTCGTAAAAACCCTAACTTTATTGGCTGATCGAATTGGCGGCCATGATGATTGTTTTGATGGGTATCGATCTCGAACGGAAACGGACCTAACCGAACATTTACGAGTCGAGATGTCACGATTTCTTGTAACGATTATCCCCCTTACATTAGCAGGTGCCCGTGTTAAATGATTGGGAAACAAATAAATGTATATTCTATGCACAAACTTTATTAAAACAAGATTTTTACCTTTTTGGGGAAAGATATTATTTTATTTTAATTTGTTTTATTTTCTTCTTCTTTTTTGATCTGATTTACCAGCTGTTTACTAGTAATGGTAAAGTTCTTGGAGAAGAGACACGTGTATACATGTGACAGTTCATGGTACATAACAATATTTGGTACTTGTTTGAACAGTGCAACAATAAAGATATAGCTTTGAAACAAAACAAAAGTAAAATAATAATAAATAAATCAATCAAAATTTAAATTTAAAAAATCAAAAAAATCGAGGTGTCGACAACATAGGCTAATAAAACAATATATGTTGCTGGTAATGTAAGGTTTTCAATCGACATTTATCATTTCAATTATCACGACATAAGACCATTCATTAACCGATTAAAATGCCAAAGCCAGGATAGGACCTAGTCTTCAACGACAAACAGATTGAATATGTACACAGCTAGTAATGTAAACAAAAAAGCTGACAATCTCCTGTTTGTTTGGAGATGTTCATCTAGTCAGTCACAATTCCATATTTGCCTTAAGAACAAGAAGTTTGAATATGCTAACACTGGTTACATATGACCAAGTGAAATGTACAATCCGATACAGCAAATGAAATCTAACATTAATTTAACGAACTGTTTTGAATAGACTCAGAAATAAAATATTGTAAAAACGGAGACTTTTAGTGTTGCTGAATCACAAGTACTTTGCAATATAGACAGACGAAAAAACACTAAAAACACACAAAAAATATCTGACCACATCATGAACGTTGCTAAACGATAAGTATAAAATTCCCGACTTTGGACGAGCACTGGCTACACGATAATGCCATAATGGTATCAAAGGGTAGGAATAGATTTTAAAGTTGATAATTCATCAAACTCAACAGATTGCATTCGATCATTAAAACAGGTTCGGCTAGTTTTGTTTTTTTTAAATCCAATGGTCTAGCATAAAAAATCAAGGTAATTGGTGGAAGGTTTTGAAAAAAATGTTTGGTGGATTAGAACTAAAGCTGATAATGTAAACTAAATAGCTAATCATCTCCAGTTTGTTTGGAAATGTCCCTCTAAACGTCCACTACAGACGGCCAAGTGAAATATACACAACCCGATTTGGCGAATAAAGTGTGCCTTATAAAAAAATCCATGTTCCTTTCATTCTCTATTTTGATTTCACACGTGGCGGGTGTACCTAGCTAGACACAGGAAGTGCTAAACTTTCCGGAGCATCAGAGCTTACTTACAAATGGAAATTCGCGTGTTTGACTTGATTTGCCAGTTTTCAAAGTTTTTGCTTTACTTTTGGTGTTATGATTTGGATTATAAGCCTTACTTTTATGTTAGATTGAAATACTTGAATTATGTAATCAAAAACAAACATACTAATCCATGTATAAATCACCGCCCCAAAGCAAGTATGCCAAATCGGGTTATACACGCGAACTTTCACCAGGGAAGTGAGACCGGGTGTTCCGGGAGAGTAAGCACCTCCTGTTTAGCTAGCTACACTATTCATGTGTGTCTTAATCAAAATTAAGAGCGACATCAGACTATGGGACGTCATATTATACATCCAAGGAAATCCTGGACACAGAGACATCATATTTATCAAAAATGCTGTACAATTTCGCTTTGCAACAAATATAAGACTAAAAAAAAGCAAAACAACACAAAAATAAGAATATATGTTCACATGTTCACACTACGAACAAGACAAGGCGATGGGTATAAATTGCCGAATTTGGACGGACATCCGGGCTATATTAATGCCGTAATGGTATCAAAAAGTCAGGGATCAAGAACATTCGCATTTTATGTGACCACTTAATTATATCGAAGAAGTCAGCTCTGGGATGGTGGAGAAAACTGGAGTACCTGGAGAAATTTATCGACCTTCAACAAGTGAACTGACAAACTTTCTCACACTGGGGCATGTAATCAATAAAAATGTCATATACCATTTTTTGAATTTAATCATAAAATACATTCAAAAAATGGTACATGACAATATATTGTCATATACCATTTTTTGAATGTATTTTATGATTAAATTCAAAAAATGGTATATGACAAAAATATAAAAATAAAAATTTAGTAACGCACACTGTTGTGCATAGCAGCTTTTGTCGAATTTATTTATTTATTTATTTATTTGAGAGAGTTTATCTGTTTAGTTTATTAATTTACCAAGTTGTTTATTTATTTATTATTTTTTTACAATTTAGTCTATATAATTTTGATTATTGTACATACGTGGCGGTAATAGCTAGCTAAACTGAAGGTGTCTTCCGGAGCACCCGGTCTCACTTTTATACGGTGGACGTTCACTCAGTGTAAAACCCGATTGGCCAGTTTCAAAGTTATGTCATGTTGTAAGAGAGATAACTCTTATAAATTTATCGGATAAGCTGATTAGATAATGTAAGCGGCATTAGAAACCAAAAGAAGCCAATTTTAATTATGTCCCTTGATGTCTTCAACAAGGAAGTAATGAGGATCGATTAAAAGTCAGAGAGGATAATTAATACGTGCAGATAATCCGGTGGATTGTTTAGAAGGATTAACACCGGATAATCCGATAACCTGGTATGTTAAATAGGATCAACAGGAGTATCTTGTTTCACTCATCATTCTGAATAGACCAGATACCTTTGAATAGAAACTACATCCGTTTGGTTTTAGGAATAATACGAAGACATCCTGTTTGTTTTATTAGGTAAGAGAGTGTTTTGTAAACAAGTACCTGATTTAGTGTTTACCACAACCACTTTGTTCAATCACTTACATTGTATATTTAAAGCATTTTTAGCAGACAAGATACTTCGAGATTTTATAACAGTTATAAATACACAATTCTTAACAGGTTTGTAAGTATATAGATATATATATATCGGATTCCAAAATTCTGACATTAATTTGAACTGATTAAGAGTGGGAAAATATTTTCATTAGTGATAAAAAAGTAAGAGAAATTCCCTTATACATTATAAATATACAATGTAATTTTTTCCTAAAATACTTTTTGGACAGATTGGGACCTGTTCATTCGATCAATCGCCAGATTCATTATAAAATTTAAAAAATACTCATGGTCATATGTGGTACATGTATATAAAAAAGCGAGTCTTGGGTATAATTTAGTAATTCTGTTCCCTGTGCTGTGACTGACGGTAAACAGATATCGAGGTTAGTTTAATCAATAATTTTAAGTACAATAGTCTAATTCTTTAACAATTCTATACACTTGATAAAATTAAAAATTTTGTAGTTTTTCATAAAAAATGGAAATTTGTTCAGAGAAAATTTCATGGAATTGTGTTTTGTAAAAATAAATTTCATTTGAGGCCTTGGTAATGAAGAAATTCATTATATTTGCAGGGATTTTTCTGGGTATCCACAGGGTCCAGTAAAGGGACCCATTCCCAATGCAAAAAACATACATTTTTCCCAATTCTGTAGTAAAAAAATTCCAATTAGCTATGTTTATCAATTTTTTGAGAAAAAAAATTCACAAGATCATCAACATCATATTCGGACGATATAACGATTTCAATCTATATTAACCCACATTTTTTGCTGGATGATTTATATAGAGACAAAAGAGACAGCGCTATTTTGCTGTGAACACCGATATAATTTGTTCAATTACCAGTATTCTAGTGGTCTAGAATTTCTAATATGTCGTCGTGATTTTTCCCAAAATTACATTTTTGTTGAGCATTTTCCCAATTTCATTCCAAGGTCCTTTTCCCAAAAAGATCAGAAAAATCCCTGATTTGTGTTGGAAATTCAACAGTTTGTTTAAAAAATGGGCATTTTACATGAGTATCATATTCAGTACAAAATTTTATGACTTAATAATTCAATTCTTCTTTGTTTCAAGCATTTTTATTGTTCAAATCTTTCCTGTTATGTTTGCATGAATGAATTTGCAATTAGTGACATAACATAATTTGCTACACGTGGCCTGTTAAATTCTATGTAAAATTTTAAAATATTATTTTTCAAATAAGCCTGCCAATTTTGGGATGATGGGGGAAACCAGAGTGTCCGGAGAAAACCATTTCCTTAGGCAGGCTATTTGACAAATTATCTCACACAAGGATCTGCCCAAGTGGGATTCAAACCTATGTCAGTGAGAAGGGGTGTGATTCATAAGTGGAAGCTTTAGACCATTGGGCATTCCTAAAATACGAGTAAAATTTTGTATATATACATACATATTATACACACTGTGTATATAATATTTTTATCTAACATTTCTAATTAGGTTATTTAAAATAATAAAAAAACAATACTTTATGTGAAAAAATTACATTTTACCACAGAAAACCACTGAACTTTGTTCTACATTCTCCCTAGACGTCACAATGAGAAAGTTCACGTGGACTTTACCGCCAATGTTGTATCACCACAGTGTGGTGATACAAGATTCTGTATCATGCGTGTTCAATAAAACTTGTATTTCGTCAAATCGGATAGAAAAACTAGTCTAATGTTAGATAAAAATGCATATGAACATCTTTGGAAAGGCTAGTACAATGTATATGGAGAAAATAAAAAAATAGGTCACCATGACCTACTGCTTGTTTTGTCAGAAATCAAAGTGCAGACATGGCCGAGTGGTACTGTCACTGACTTTGGAAGTCAAGGATTGTGGGTTCGAACCTCACTTGGGACTTGGAAATTTTCTGAGATAATTTTCATCTCCTGACCAAACTAGAGCTGTAAAAAGCTTGTTACCAGGTAGTCTTATCATATTCAAAACCAAGGTTCTGTGTCTCCGTGCATGCTAAAGACACCTCTGTAGAATTGGAAAAAAGAGTAGGTCACCTGTGACCGCTAAAGAGGAAGCTTACAATTAGAAGCGATGCAAACAGACTGAGCAACTTAAACTAACATAAACTAACATAAACTAGATTAAAAAATTAGATTTGAATCATCTGGAATTGTTTGTATGTAGACTGTAGGGTGTGTCCATATATACCATGAAAATTGGAACAACTGCCTGTTATCCATTGCGGCATTAGCACTCATCTTAGACCCACTCGACCACTAAGACCTCTATATCCTGAAGGGACCATACCAGTTGTTCTTGTTGAATGTTGCTTAAAATTGCATCAGCAATTTTTCAGTTATTCATGATGAGAACTATTTTATTAATCTCTTTGAATTAATTTATGTGCATGAGGTGTGAGAGCATGTTGATGGTCTGACTTGCACTAGCGCACACTCAGGGCCACTTTAAGGTGCAAGCTCACCGAATCAGTACGCCGCAGACAAGTGTACCACTCCCCACATTAAACTGACACCAGGTGAACCAGTAAAGGCAAACGGCAAGAAAAATTCACTTTCTCACATGTGGTCTGAGGGGACCTTACCATTGAAAATGCACTTGTGGGGCATTGGTAGCCAAGTGAACTAAAGAGTGCACTTACAGATCACAGCGCCTGACACACCTAGGTTCAAATTCCACGTGGGCAGGTCCTAGTGTGAGAAGGTTTATTCCCTTGCTAAAGGTCTTTGGGTTTCCCTTGGTACTCTGGTTTCCTCAACCATCCCTGAACTGACCACCATGCTATGAATTAAAGAATCTTGACTGGGCAGTAAAACTTGTTTTAGTTTCACTGCTTCCATTGATCTTACATATAGTTTATCTTATTCTGTTACATATACAGTAAAACCTCATTTTAATGCCCCACAATAACTTTGCCACCTTGCTTATTGCTACATTATTTTGAAGCTTCAAAATCCATTTCTTCTTTACTCCTCCCTTGATTTATCCCCAAATCTCTTCATTGTGCTAAAGATTGACTAAACAAATGGTGGCAATGAATCACAGTTTAACTGTACATTTTATTAGAGAGAGTACTGGTAAGATATTTTTGAGACTCTGCCTCATTTAATACTGATAACCAAAAACAAACATACCAGTCCATGATCAAATCACAAATCCTAAAACCAGAGTAAAGAATTTGAAAGCTAGCAATTAAATTAAACACAAAACTTCCACTAAGGAAGTGAGGCCAGGTGCCCTGGAAGGGTAAGCTCCTCCTGTCCAGTTAGCTACACCCACCACATGTAAAATCAAAATTGAGTTTGAAAGGGTCATGTAATAATGGGATGTCAAATATATCCAGGATAATTTTACATGCAGAGACATCATACTTATCAACAATATTGTAATGGTTATGATGACCTTAATACTTATTGTTTGCCTTGATAAGCCTAGGCTTGCAAAAATACTGTAAAGGGGATTATTTTCGCGGGGTAAAAATTTCACCATTTCTGAAATCTGACATTTCACGTGGGTGTAATTTCCGCATTACCGATATAAGTGGGATTATATTCTGTATATTATGATATATAAACCTGTATAGTTGTCATTTTGGTGTGGGTAAAAATTTCGCGGTAATTGCTTTAGCGTGAAATGAACGAAAATTTTACCCATGTGAAAATTTCCCCCCTTTACAGTAATCAGTTAAAATGATAGATGTTTGACAATACATGTAATTCTTGAATAACTTTCATATAATAATTCTAGATGACTTTTGGATACATTTGATTCAAAACAAATCTTTTAAAAATTGCTGAGTATCAATATTTATTTAGAAAAAGCATGAATTAAATACAAGAAACTAGTGCTTTATGATCTAGGGATGGTACGACCAACACCTGCAGGCTGTGTAAATAATGAGGAAATTGTTTTAACTTTGTAGGTATCTCTCTGCCTCGACAGTTTTCTGACAGAAAAATCAATTAGTTTTAAAATAACACGTCAGTACTTGGAAGCTGTTGTTTGGAGAAACCCCACAGTGTATATGACAGTTAAGGAGTCCGCACACCTTGCTGTATCGGTCGGTAAAAGCGGTAAAAACAGTTTTCTGAAATGGCTGCAGCACGTGAGAAAGTAAGCAAGAACAAGGAAGATATAAAAGAAAAGAAAGAAGAAAAAAGCAAAGATGTTACAACATTTAGAAGCTTATTTGGTTTTGAGATTTCTGACTTGTCGTCACCTCAAGCTGTTGTCAAACTCCTTAACAGACCAACAGATCCATCTAGTTTAGGTGTATTGAGAATATTCTATGGTAGGTATATCTTTCTGTTCTCTCTCTTACTCTCTCTCTCTCTCTCTATCACACACACACACACACACACACACACACACACACACACACACATTTTTGTCACAGACAGATGATCTTAATATTCTTAACTAGTTTATGATAAATAAACTTGGTGTTTTATTCACCAATTCAGTGCTTTTTATCTGATTTCAGCTATTTTTAGGGCCCCTGCTTTTAGACCATATGTGCCACCACTGTTTGATTCTAATTGAAAAATTCATTAACTATGATCCAAACATATGTACAATCTACTCATAAAGGCCAATGTTACTGATCACCAGGGTTACTGTAGACTTTAAAAAGTGCTTGAGTTTTGAACACTGACTTAAAAAGTTATCAAAATTGGTTTATATCTTGAAAAGTCTTGGAAGCTCTTTTCTCAGGAAGATGCAGGGGTTAAGAAACTCCATAGGTCCAATATCCAGGACCTATTGATTTTTACATTGGGACCTTGGATATTTAAACTGTATGCTGATGCGCTTGCAATGTTTTACAGCATAATATTGTATATTTCTATATGATAACATAATTGCACATGAACCTTTCAGAGCCGATATAGGACTTTCAAAACTTTATGTAGGACCTGCAAAACATGAAGGGAAAAGGTCCTGGACCTTCCATTACAAAACACAAATTTGAACCCCTGTTATAGGTTAGTAGGGGGCCATTATAGATTCGTTTGACTGTATACATTTTGGAAAATTAAGATAGATTTGAACATTGAACCAGTTGAGTTGAGTAATGGTGTTTAATGTCACAGTCAAGAATACATGTATTTCACTTATATTGAGATGTTGCCAGCTATAAGTGAAGGTGCAGAAATTTTGCCTGTACATTGACTGATGGTATTATACATTCCACGCCTACCATAACACGGGACCTGGTGTATTATAAGCTCCCATCCAAAAGAATCGTGACTTTCATTTCTTAATGCTGAGTGCTTGGCAAGAGAACAGTCACTACCCACTTTCAAGTCTTGGGGTTGGACTCAGTCGAGAAATCTACCAGTAGATAAAGTTATAAATTGGAACTTTATCTCATGTTTCTCCATTTATTGATTTACACTATAATACTATCCTTTAATTGGCTGTAATTGGCTATTATTGATGCAGTTAATAATTTTATACAGATGAAAATTCAACATGTTGTGATTATAATCCACATCATTTACTGATGCCCATGACCAATGATGTGTGTACAAGATATTAAGGTTCAGAATATGTTGTACATGACAGTATGACAGAAATTAAAATGCTGCATATGTGTACCTGTATTTCATATTTTAACCAAGGTTTTCCCGTTTCATCTGTGGAAACATATTGCCGGAGAGGTGATATTTCTATGAATTGATAATGAAGCCATGATTTTTATCTGTAAACCACACTCTATGTGCAACAGGTTGTTTAAGTCGCATTATACATAGTTTTATTGTTGTCCAGATGTTATCAGGAAGACTTATTAAAATTATCATTTTTGTGCATTTTCTGTTTCCACAAATTTATAATTATTAGCAGCCATTTGCAAAATTTGTAAAAATTTAGTCCTTTTAAAAGTACTAAAGTGCTAAATGGTATCGGGAAGACTGATTAAAATGATCATTTTTGTGCATTTTTGTTTCCACATAGTTGTAATTATTAGTAGTCAATTTTGTTAAAATATGGTCCTTTTAAAAGCATCTTTTTTCACAAATTTGCTAAATGGTATCAGGAAGACTGATTAAAATGATCATTTTTGTTTCCAAATAATTATTAAATCTTGGTATCCAAAATCACCATTGGCTATTAATTTTTGAGAAATTCTCTCAAAAGTACAGACAACCTATTTTAGCATAGTTGTGAAAAAATCACTTTTAAAAGGGGTATATTTCACAGTTTTTTTTAAAAGTTGTGGAAACTTCTAAAAAATGCATGCTGAAATTCTTTAAAAAATTAACCTATTTTAGCAAATTTGTGAGAAAATACTTTCAAAAGTTAAGTAAAATCTAAATTAAAGAATGGTTGTGAAACTAGCCAAGTGCTTGATTACCCTACAAAACGGTATTCAGAATTTGAACTGTAAGGGTTCAGTGTCCAGGGCTAGCTCTCTCATCCTCACATGAATGGGACCAGGGTCCTTGGATCATAATGACCAAAATTGTGAAAAAGAAATAACTCCAAATGTACTAGTTTTGAAGCTGAAATTTCCAAAATTGGCAAAAAGATTGTGAAAAAAACCACGTAAAATTTTGATTTGTGAATGTGGCAGAATATTACCCCCCAAAAATGACCCAGCAAGAACCTGATGCATGTTTTTCATAATACATGTACTGTAAACACATTTATTTTCGCGGTGTACTAATTTTTGCCTATTTAGTGGGCATTTGTTTTGCGCGAAAATTAATACTGAGTGAAATGAAATTATGTTTTTTGTGTTATAGTGCATATTTAAAAAACGCGAAAATTTAACTACAGTCTAATCTGCCTTAAAGACCACCTATATAAGGGTCACCTGCTTATAAAGGCAAGTAGCATTGTATCCCAATTGTGTTTTATTCATATTATTTGAAACTGTATATAAAGGCCACCTGCCTATAAAATCCATTTTTACTGCTTTAAACGCAGAAATGTCTAAATTTCATATACCTCGAAAATAAATACACGCGGAATTAAATACGTTTACAGTATATGTATTGTGCTGTGTGATATGATATAGACATTATCTGATTTTTTTGTAAAAACATATTTAAGTATTTCAACAATTTCCCTATTGTAATGTAAAATTATTTATTATAGACTTGTTACTAACACATGTTTAAAATTTGTTTTTTGAGTCGTTTGTTTTTATAAAAGTGACAGGTGGATTATTAATTAAATTACTGGTAATTAAATAATCAACAAGTGTGACTGACAGATCTTTTATCTAGAAACAGCTGAACAGGTGTTACAGTCCATGTACATATTAAACATGGGGGGGGGGGGTGATATACTGGGGTTTGATCCCTAGAACTTCTACAATATACCACAGTAAAACCTCTTAATGCCCCTTGATTAGTGACCTTTCTTTCACCAAGCGCTTGGATCCTATCTTGGTCCTCTTTAAGTCATTCACTGGCAATAGGTTTTATAATTCAGAACTGTACATATAATTTGTTATTGACTTGTTACAGGGTTGCTAATGTTGATAGATATACCCCAGGAGCAAGGCATGGCATACACTGACAGGAGGTTTGATAACCAAGAACTGATACTGTATAATTTGTTATATACTTGTTACAGGGTTGCTAATGCTGATAGATATACCCCAGGAGCAAGGCATGGCATACGCTGACAGGAGGTTTGATAACCAAGAACTGATACTGTATAATTTGTTATATACTTGTTACAGGGTTGCTAATGCTGATAGATATACCCCAGGAGCAAGGCATGGCATACGCTGACAGGAGGTTTGATAACCAAGAACTGATACTGTATAATTTGTTATATACTTGTTACAGGGTTACTAATACTGATAGATATACCCAAGGAGCGAGGCATGACGTACCCTGACAGGAGGTTTGGTAATCCAGAACTGATACTGTATAATTTGTTATTGACTTGTTACAGGGTTGCTAATGCTGATAGATATACCCCAGGAGCGAGGCATGGCATACGCTGACAGAAGGTTTGGCAATACAGCACAATGTAGATTTCCTTTGTTTAATTTCCTCCAACCATTACCATTAGAGTGGATGTTTGTCATATACTTTATAATGGTGTTAGGTAAGATCTTATATCAGTGATTAAACAATCATCCGGGACAATAAAAAAATCGTTGTTAAAGGCAAAATGATTTTGATCATTGATTTATAATTGGCTGATTCAATTATTGGCAAATTGGGTGCACTCTTAAAAAGGTGCTCCAATTATAGAAGGAAATACAGATTAACACTCAGAAACTAATGAAAGCACTATTACAGTATCAATCAACATCTCAAAATATATATACAGTCCAACCTGCCTTAAAGCCACTTCTATATAAAGGTCACCTGCTTATGAAGGCCAGTAGAATTGTATCCCAATTGTTCTTTATTCATATTATTTGAACATGTATATAAAGGCCACCTGCCCATACAGACTGCTTTTACTTTTTCCCTTGGGTGGCTTTATAGACAGGTTTGATTGTATAAGCCATATATAAGGCTATGTATGTAAATACACTGTATGATTATAGAAAAAAATGTTAAAATCTTGACTTCCAATTAATCAATGATCAGTCAGTTTTTGTTCACCAATATAATTTTCCGATGATCAAATCTGAAAATTTTCCTATTGTTCAACACTATCTTATTTACAAATCTTTTTAAATGGTATTTTGAAGTAAATGGTGCTTTATGCCTTTGTCAAGATTCTTTCAAATATTGATTCTGTCAGTTCTGAAATTGTGTAGGAAACCAGAGTGCCTGGAGAAAACCACCAACCTTTAGCAAGCAAACTGACAAACTTTCCTGAGAAATGGAAATGGTTATTGTCCTTAACCAAATAAGGTGCATTTAGAAATAAAAGTCAAATGACAGAAATCAGAATTTGACAAGGTGGGAGATTTGGTGTAAAGGAGTTTTACACCCCTGTCAAGAATCTTTTACTTATATTAAGGCAGGAATTTTGATGAAACTTGCATTTTTCATAGAAGGCACGCAGCTAGGCCCCAAGTATAGACACAAAATGGCATCTTAATTCAGTTTA
This sequence comes from Anadara kagoshimensis, assembly GCA_021292105.1. Lineage (NCBI taxonomy): Eukaryota > Metazoa > Mollusca > Bivalvia > Arcoida > Arcidae > Anadara > Anadara kagoshimensis. Next base: position 43,245,036 of record CM037861.1, on the reverse strand, counting down.
CTTCTGGAGCACCTGGCCTTACTTTCCTGGTAGAAGTTCATGTGTTTAACTTTAATTTCCTGTTTTTAAAGTTTTTGCTTTGCTAAAGGCCTTTGCAATTTTGTCAAAGATTGAAATTTTTGTTTTTGATTCTATTTTGTTTTTGTTATTTTTATAGGTGCCACTGGTATAATGCTAGGGCTTAAGTTCCGTGCTAGCTGTATCATGTTTGCCATTCCATATTGGTATATCTTTTTCCTGGATAAAACCGTCTGGAATAACCATTCCTATTTATATGGAATGATATCCATATTGCTTCTTCTCTCAGATGCCAATAGATATTTGTAAGTAATTACTGTATATTGCTTTATTTTCACGGTGTCAAATTTTTGCGGTTTGACAATGACTAGTGTCATATTTTCGCGTCTTATCTGATTCAAGGAGAACGACTCTAGCAAGATTAATGGGCTGGTAATACCATTGTCTATTCATGGTGGTTTAATTTTTCGTGGGAATACACTTGACCGTGAATATAGTGAAAATAAAACCATAGCGAAATATAAGCATTATACATTATACAACCAAACAACATTGAGCTGTCTACTTGACCTTTCATTTAAATAATCATTATGGACCAGGCCTCAGTTTCACAATCATTCCTGAGCTAAGATTTTTCTTAACTGAAATCTGGCAAAAGTTTGAATCTTCTTAATTCTATTACTTTATAAGATATTGAGGAATTTAAGGTTTCATTGTTAAGATCATCTCTAGATTAAACATTTGCATTTAGTTTTGACAAAAATATTCATAAGTAGTTCCAAAAAGAGATTACCAAAATTTGCTTAATTTAAAGGGAAAATCTTAGCTAAGGAATGATTTTGAAACAAGGGCCAGATCATTTATGTAAAGGGAACATGAGTTTATTTTCGTCAACATCATGGGAAACATGCATTGTTTATGTAATATCTTGGAATTCTAACATTACCCATTTATTGGGTGGACCCTTCTATATGAATTTTCCTAATAAAAAGTGAAGCAGACAGTGCTGTTTGCCTATACAACATGTTTTGTTTGTACACAGAAAAATTTAAAAGGTGGAAATCAAATGCAAAATGTACGGAAACATTTTTACATCATATTTTCTGTCATTTTAAAAACGGAGGGCGATTAAAAAGATCTAAATCATGAAAATCTGTTGTTTCCATCTCATTTCCATTATGTTTGACATAAACTCAAAAAAAAAAGTTAAGGGCCGCATCAAAAAACATTATATAATTTTGTAGAATATTAATCATGTTAATTCATCTTCACATTTCCCATAGAGCTCATTAATGAGATTTAATTTCATGCACAAAAATTTATTTGAATATATTATTTGAATGAAGAAGAGAACAAAACAAAATGCAGATGGTTTATATATTATTAAGCTATTGGATTGTTATTTCAAGTTTTATATTTGTCGGTAACTTTTTAATTTGTTGAGTATATTTAGCATAGAATAATATTTGATAGCTCTTTTTTATATTCCAAATGAGATTAAAACATCCTTTTATTGGACCTTGGTGGCAAAGTATTTTAAAGCAAACAATTAAAGATCATGGTGCCCCTGCCACGTAGGTTCAAATTCCACATGGACAGACCGTAGTGTTTGTCAGTTTTCTTGACAAAAGTCAGTGGTTTTCTCCGTGCCTTCTGGTGTCCTTCACCATCCAAGAAGTTACAGAGAAAGAAAAAGAAAGTCCAATAGAAACACATTTGAATAATGTCAGAGCTTGTTTATATACCAGTAATATTAACACAAACATTTCACCAATGATTCTTGATAAAAATCACTTGTTGGCAATGAATAAATTTATTTTAGATACAAGTTATATATTAATCAGAGTCCCCAAAAATCTAGTTTAAAGATTCTAGAGCCCTAGATAAGTTGCACAATGTTATGTGTTAAAATATATATGTTTTTATATTTAAAAATTAGGTCTATAGATGGTTTATTAAATAAAGAAAAAAGAAATGCACATGTGCCTTTATGGAACTATACTTTATTTAGAACACAAGTAAGTTTTTTTTATATATTTTTATACGCCCGTCATATGACGGGACGTATTATGTTACGGTGCTGTCCGTCCGGGCGGGTGTCCGGGCGGGTGTCCGGGCGGGCGTCTGTTAACAATTTGTATTCCGTTCAATAGAGACCACAAACATTTATGGATTCAAATGAAATTTGGTATACAGCTTTACCATGGTAATACCTTGTGCAAGTTCGAATTACAACTTTTTCGGATTATTTTTGGAGGAGTTATGCCCCTTTTTTAACTTAAAAATTTTTGTATGTATGACCATGTGGTTTCCGATCATTAGAGCCTACAACTATTTATGGATTCAAATGAAATTTGGTATACACATTAACGATGTTAATATCTGGTGCAAGTTCGAATTACAACTTTTTCGGATTATTTTTGGAGGAGTTATGCCCCTTTTTTAACTTAGAAATTTTTGTATGTATGACCATGTGGTTTCCGATCATTAGAGCCTACAACTATTTATGGATTCAAATGAAATTTGGTATACACGTTTACGATGTTAATATCTGGTGCAAGTTCGAATTACAACTTTTTCGGATTATTTTTGGAGGAGTTATGCCCCTTTTTTAACCTAGAAATTTTTGTATGTATGACCATGTGGTTTGTATTCCATTCAGTAGACAATACAAACATGGATTTAAATGAAATTTGTTATACATTTGGTATACACATTTACGATGTTAATATCTGGTGCAAGTTCGAATTACAACTTTTTCAGATTATTTTTGGAGGAGTTATGCCCCTTTTTTAACTTAGAAATTTTTGTATGTATGACCATGTGGTTTGTATTCCATTCAGTAGACAATACAAACATGGATTTAAATGAAATTTGTTATACAGTTACACCTTAATCATGGTAATATCTCGTGCAAATTTGAATTACAACTTTTTTGGGTTACGAGTTATGGCCCGAACACGGAGTTGGTAATATATTTTTACATACATATATCCTAGTTGTACTTATACTTCTCAGTAAATAGTACCACTCGATCAATATAACACGGGTGTATAATGCTCCGCTCGGCGGTGCTCTTGTTTAAATTGTTTAATTTAGACAGAATGTCTGAAAGTAAGGTTATTTTTTTATGTAATAGGAGGATACTCACACAGAAAAATGTAAATAAAATTAAATTTTGGAATTAAAAATGTATAACAATAAAGTATGATGGCAACACAGTTGGTTTCCAACATACCATAGGAATACAGAAATAGTGTCATTTTCAAACTTTGTGATTCCATATTCAACTGAAATGAAAACTCTGCACAGATGCTATGGGTTGTTACCCCTATGACTGGTGATTCTTTTAAGGGACATAAAACATTACAGTAAAACATGAATATAACGAACATGCTTGAAACAAATACAGGGATAGAACGAAGTCAATTTTTTGGCGCGACAGCTTCTCTATATAAGTCTATATATAACAATATAACGAAGTCACTTTGAAACGAAGTTAAAAATAGAGTCCATAGAGATTCGTTTTAAACATGTTTTACTGTATAACAGTTTTTTTCTGTTATTATACTTTGTGAAGATCCAGTGGTTATGATTGATTGAATTTTGAATTATTATGGGGTTACATTCCAGTCAGGATATACCACGTATATAAAGACAACACCAGCTATAGATGAAGCAGAATTTTTTTCCTTAACATTGAGCTCAGGGCAATGTGCAGGGCGTGTTCTTTAGTGTGCCACAGGACATCAGTTTTTAAGTTAAAGTTAAAGTCTGTCCCGAGCCATTAGGCCCATCAGGCCGGAGCTTATCCTGGTTTCGGTGGCGTTAAGCGACTGAGAGTACAAGACTCTCCCCTGAATGGGACGCCGGTCCATCGCAGGGTAAACCCCAGCATTTTGCTGGTACTCGTTTATTTTTCAGCTGAGTGAACTGGAACAACATGAAATTAAGTGTCTTGCTCAAGGACACAACACATCACCCGGTCCAGGGATCGAACCCACGACCTTCGAATCATGAGTCCAATGCCTTAACCACTAGGCCATGCACTTCCACTCAGTTTTTAAGGTTTATTCTAAAGTGCCCTGTGACTTTCATTTTTAAATGTAGAGTGCTTAACAAAATACAGTCACTACCTATCTTTAAGTCTTGGTCAGACCTGACTAGAGTTTGAACCCAGACCTACATACAGAGTAAGCACTTTACCAACTGAGCTACCATAGTGGTCAAGTTGTAATACATTACATGTATTTGGTTTGTATTTGTATTTAGCTGTTCCTGGTGTATTTCATCGCTGGAATAAAAAAGTTGGAAAAGGATTGGCTGGGAGGATATTCTATGAGGTTATCAAATCAATGGGTCTTTTCACCATTCAAGTAAGTCAATTTCTCAGTGATAGAGTTCAATACACTCTATACTAGCAGTCTACAGTAAAACCTCAATTCATCGCCACCATTTGTTCAGTCAAATGTGGGCGTTATAAAGGGGTTTGGCAATAAATCGAGGGAGGCCCATAAAGAAAAATATAAACAAAATGGATTTTGGGACTTCAAAATAGTGTGGCGATAAGCGAGGTGGCAAAGTTATCAAGGGGCATTATAACGAGGTTTTACTGTATATAAAGACTGGAGTTGATATTGTCCTAAAACAACACATTCTTTAAAGACATACAGAATGCAAATTTTTAGGACCACATGCTGATAAAGACCCTTTGTTTAACTGTATTTAAAAAAAATTAAATGAAATGTTTTAAAGGAATTTTATTTAAACTTTATTTCTTAGATTTTGGTGTTTTGTGACCAGATATTTCAAAAATGATGAAAAAAATACATGTACATGTAATGGTAAGAATCAAATCAAATTTCATAAACTTATTGATTTTCACAGGACAGTATAAATGAATTATTTTTGGCAAAATAATGGAAAAAATGACTATCTCAGTAACATATATTAAGTACCGGTAATTTCATTTTTTTTCAGAATTCTCTTGTCAGATGAACAGATTGATTTCTTTGTAGTACATCTTTGTGGTTGGGCATTAGACATGTTTGGAGGATTTTTGTTATTTTTTGACAAGACAAGGCCTTATACAACAGTTTTTGTGGTCCAATTTCACCTGATGAACTCACAAATGTTTAGCATTGGTAAGTTAAAATTGACTGCTGTTTCTTTAGATCTTGTGCATAAATCTTAAGTGTTGTCATGATTCATGCCCAGACCAGCATGGTTTCTTGTCCTTTTACTTGTCTTTTTTGTTCGTTGATTTGAGTTGAGTTGAGTAATGTTTTTTAACGTCCCAGTCAAGAATGTTTCACTTATATCAAGAAGTTGCCAGCTATAGGTCAAGGCTCAGAAATTTTGCCTGTACGTTGTACTGATGGAATTATACAGCAGGGTTGTTTAATGTGCCAAGTCCACTGTGACACGGGACCACGTTTATTTTAAATTCCCATCCAAAAGAACTGTTCATTTCATAATGTCGAGTGTTTGGCAAAAGAACAGTCACCACTCACTTTCAAGTCTTGGTCTTTTTGTTTGTGTTGTAAGAAATATCTTTTTCTTTATTTAAGCAAGGGTTTCTTTCACCAAACACCCAGCATCTAGAAATTTCTCCCACTTCACCTATAGCTGGTGATGTCTTGATACAAGTGAAATACTCTTGACAGGGATGTAAAACTAATCTTAAATTCTTTACATAAATAGCTGTTATGAGGAATAGTTTCAAATGAATCTAATCTTATTTAAGTATTTCAAAGCTAAATACTCTTGCAAGGCAAATAAACTATATACACTATGCAGAATTCAACCAGAAACAGTGCTTCAAATTTTGATGTACTGGTATATGTATTTCATTCTTTGACTATCGAAAATTCATTTTTAAAACACAATCGTAAATTAAATTGAAATGCTTTTCACCAATTTAGGTATGTTTCCTTATACAATGTTGGCTTCGACACCAATGTTTTATTATGCTGATTGGCCAAAGTATTTACTGAGAAAACTCCCAGCATCCCTGCAGTCATTTGTTCCGATGGTTACAGAACCACAACCAAGTGTTCACTGTATATACAACAAGGAAGATATAAAACCAGAGGATACCAAGGTAATAGTGTCTTTTTAGTATGACAATCTAGATGACCACCTTCAATAAAACTGGAGTTGGTAAATTTTATGACCCCACCATGAAATGGTCAGGGCATACTCAGTATAGCGTTACCCATGTCCATACATACGTATGATCGTCCATCCCACAATCTGTTGCCACTCCATAATGTTTGTATAAACAAAGTATGAAAGTGATATTAATATATATAGTAGTGAAAGAGAATGTGTTGCGGTCGAGTCATCAAGGTCAAGGTCACAGGACTATAAAATCTTTGAATATTAACCTTTTTCATCCATTTCTGCTCTATAACTTTTGTATCAAAAGAGCTGGTGACATCTTGATATTGACACATATTTCTTGTTTCTAATATCATTAGTTTTACACCTTAAGCAACCCCCAACAAAGTTTAGGGTGATATATAGAAATCACCTTGTCTGTACTTCTGTTTGTCTGCTTGACCTTGTGAAAAATGTGAATGTTACTTGAACACAAATACAACTTAGTTTGCTGTATTCAGTTTAAAGGGTTTCTATTGTAAATGAACATTAAATAATGGACTTTATAGAGAGGTTGCTATTTTCAAGTTTGCTGTTTTGAGTCTGGCATCAAATTGTGTTATTTTATCTTTTGTAGGATAAACCAGGCGCGCAGAGCAAAATAAAGCCGCCAACATCAGCAACTCGATATCATAAAATAGCCACAATCATCACAATGTTATACATCTCAGAACAATGCTTCCTACCTTACTCTCATTTTATAACAAAGGTATTAGTTGTAAAATTAATTCATTAATTTATTTAGTATTCTGCAATCAATCAATCAATCAATCAATCAATCAATATCAATCAATCAATCAATCAATTTATATATTGTAAAATACATTGTACATGTATTTGAGTAGAGTAAAACATGTATATAGTTTTTATGCCACAGTTACTTATACACCGGTAGATGCAGCCAGTTCTGGTATAATGGAGGAAACTGGAGTGCCTGGTGAACACCACAGACTTTTGTCAAACTGGCAATTTTTTTACACTAAGATCTGTCCCAGTAGGATTCAAACCTAGGCAGTAAGAGGTACTGTGTTCCATAAGCATGCATTTTTGACAACTCGGCCAACAAAGCCCTTGTAAAAAAATATAAGGGGAAAGTTAAAGTCCAGACATGTCAGGTATTGTTGGAAATATTGTACAGTCCAACCTGCCTTAAAGGCCATCTCTATATAAGGGCCACCTGCTTATAAAGACCAGTAGATTTGCATCCCAATTGTTCTTTATTCATATGATTTAAACCTGTATATAAAGGCCACCTGCCCATTAAGGCCACTTTTACTGGTTCCCTTAGGTGGCTTTTATAGACAGTTTTTAATGTAAAACGTTTAGATTTTGATTTTACATCAATTTGTCAGGATGATAATGGGTAAGAATTTATGATTACAAAAAAGACTCTCACTTCTTTTTCTTTTCTGTTTATATTTTAACCTGTTGGCATTTTTACTGGTAGTCCCTGTTTATATCTAGTAATAGGTGCATTTCTGTCATTTCAGGGATACAATAATTGGACTCAAGGACTTTATGGATATTCTTGGGACATGATGGTCCATTCTTGGTCCACACAGCATGTCAGAATTACCTACAAGGACCTAGAATCTGGTGATATTGGATATTTGGATCCTGAAGTAAGTAAAAGTAAAACCTTGATTTCATTTCGCAAACCTCTATAAGATATAATCATGTATATTTCTTTCAGCATCATATCATGAGCTCATTCAAAGTACAGATCTGACATCATCGATATCTATGACGTCACCAGATCGTCATTATTCCTCATGGCTTAGTTCTATATGGCTGGACAGCCATTTTGTAGATAAATAATTATGAAATTACTTTCCTTACGGTTGAACCAGAGCATTCTACATATTCTCCCTCAACATGAGCAGTAAGGTTTTCACTACCCTGTCTGATAGAATCGGATTCTTAATTTATTGTGTGCATTTACATGCTCTGATGAAATTTCCAATTCATTGCCACCATTTTTTCAATCATTGTTTGCATTCAATTTACATGTATTTCCATGATAGCTACAACTTGTGAAAATAAAACTTAGGTGAATATTTTATTTTGATATAATTTACTGACATTTTCACTGATAATCATGTGGACACTGGACAATGTGAAAATATATGTACAGTCAAACCTGTCTATAAAAGCAACCCAAGGGAACCAGTCAAAGTGGCCTTTATGGGCAGGTGGCCTTTATATACAGGTTCAAATAGTATGAATAAAGAACAATTGGGGTACATTTCTACTGGCCTTTATAAGCAGATGGTCCTTATATAGAGATGACCTTTAAGGCAGGTTGGACTGTATGGAATATATTAAAATGATGATTCTAACAATATTGAATTCTCACAACAAATTTCAGATTTACAGAACACTATTGTTCATCATTTATGTTCATACCGGTATTTTGTTTTGAAAACAAAAAGCACATCTAAAAATATTTTCAGTTTTACTTTTACTTTTTCCGTTATTCTCCTACATAGAGAAAATTTTACATTTTTAAATAAAATTCAGGTGATGTATGTTCCTTTGGTGACCCATATGCAGTATATTAAAAGGTTGAACTAAGGTCAACAATTAAAATGCATAACACTTGTTATTGGCATCAGTTTAGACAAAATCATGGAGAAGAAATATCCATTCCAATTGACGTGAAGTATGTAGTTTTGAAAGTTTTGAAGTGTTTTAATTTGGAAAAAGCAATAGGATCACATTATTAGAAAATGGACAAACTGATTAAGTCTATGATACAGGCGTGATTCAGGCATGAATACCAATGTTTTATGAAAAACCAAATGATAATACATGTATAGCAATTTTAGTTAAGGACTGTCTCTAAGTATAAAAGACGAACACTACTGTATTTCCATAAATTGAGTGCACATGGTTTTTATTATTTATTTCTTTTAATTAAAAATGTTTCCATAAAACTATCAATAAAATGCATTTAAAATGCACCGCCCTAACTAAATTATATTTTTAATTAAAAACATTATTGTTCAGTTCTCCTGTACATAGAGAAATTTTGCGAAAATTTTGGAAATTTGATCAAGTTTATACACCAATTGGGCCTTATTCAAAGTTACATCAGGGCATTAGGGGTCAGGTAGGTCATTGTTGTTCAGGTTTTTTCCAGTTGTGATTATCATGAATATTCAAATTATGACATAACATTTATAGTTGTTCCGAGTAAGAAGTTACAGAAGGGGTCATATTTGTTGTTTTGTTAAAAAGTTCAAAAATTGCTCTTTGTACAGAACTAAGTTCACTTTTTCATGAATGAAAAATATTTTTTCCTATTAGGTCAGTATATTCTGTATTAAGTTTTGACAAATGTTTTGTGAGTTGGTTGGAAAATACGACTTTATTCTTGCATTTTCCATGTGCACTGAATTTGTGGAAATACAGTAATTTGTGTTTTTACACCACAGGCTTTTACATATGCAAACCGATGGGCGTCACACGGAGATATGTTGAAGCAGTATGCTACATGTTTGTCTGACAGATTGAAGCAGTATGACATCAAAAAAGTAGAATTATATTTTGATATATGGAAATCTGTTAATAGAAGATTCCAACAGAGGTATGTACAAAGCTTTGTACTAGTGGATACTTATGTCAATTTTTAACTGAACGGCACAGATTAACATTGCAGATAAATTTTCATTAAACTTGTACCAAGCTAACCAATTGCATACTGTAATCGTATTTATTTTCGCGATGTACTAATTTTTGCTTATTTCGCAGTCCTTTGTTTTGCGCGAAAATTAATACCAAGCGAAAATTATTTTATGCTTATAGTGTTAAAGTGCATATTTAAAAACGCGAAATTTAACTACACAGATATGTGTAAATTTCAGATACCTCAAAAATAAATACACGCAAAATTTAATACATTTACAGTAGTAATTAATAAAGGAAACAAGCCTTTTTTTAATACCATTTTCCTAGGAGTTATGGCCCTTTGAATATGATTGCAAATCACAAAAAGTACTTACTGGCAAGGAATCCTTAAATACTGAATTTGCTTGATTTTAATATAAATTATACATGTAATTTTTTAAGGATGTTTGATCCCAGGGTGGATATTGTTAGTGCTCCCTGGAGTCCATTTGTGAAAACTTCCTATGTATTGCCATTGCTAGTGGATTTGTCCGACTGGAGAGGAAAATTGGTTGAAATAAGAAAAGAGTTACGGAATACGTCTAAGGAGTATGATGTTGTGTTTGTTGCAGATTTTCCAGGTGGGTATTTTTTCTTTATTATCTTGGCATGGGGGAAGTTAAAGTTGTTGTTGAATGTTGCTTAACATTGCATCAGGCATTTTTCAGCTATTTGTTATGAGAACTACTTTATTAGTCTCTATGGATTAATCTATGAACAAGTCTGTGTATGCATGTGAAGTGCGGGTGTGTTTTATGGTATGCTTGTGTACCAGTGCTCACTCGGGGTGACTTTAAGGTGCTAGTTCAGCGAGTCAATATGCAGTAGACAAGCGTACCACTCCCCCACATAATGCTGATACTGAGTAAACCAGTGAAGGCCAACAGCATTACTCAACTCAACTCTTATCACCACACTATATAGAAAATCCCAATTTCCAAACCAAACCAAACCCCTTTATAATCTTATAGTCTTATGGAAGGTATGAGTGTACAACAAGTGTCAGGTGACCTTTGTAATAAATAAACTTCATTCTGTCATTTATTTCCAGGTCTTCATTTGGAGAATTTCATTCAGAAAGATTTAACTAATACTACTATAACAGTACTACAAGGAGATGTCGTCGTGGAGATTGAAAGTGAAAATAAAAATTACAGTTTAAAACCTGGAGAGAAAATGCAGGTAGGATGATCAACCTGGGTACAGATGTACTTGTAAATTAATTCACAATGAGAAATCATAAGACTACAGTATAAGAATCAAGTTGAGTAATGGTGTTTAACGTCCCAGTCAAGAATATTTTACTTATATTGAGACGTCACCAGCTATAGGCAAAGGTGCAGAAATTTTGCCTGTGCATTGCGCTGATGGCATTATACAGCAGGGTTCTTTAACGTGCCAAGCCCACCGTGACACGGGACCTCGTTTATTTTAAGTTCCCAAGCGAAAGAACTGTGACTTTCATTTCGTAATGCCGAGTGTTTGGTGAAAGAAGTCACTACCCACTTTCAAGTCTTGGGTCAGACCAGGCCGGGGATCGAACCCACGACCTCCCACATACGGAGCGAGCACTCTACCAAATGAGCTACCGCAGTGGTTCAGGTATAAGAATCCATTATGAGGATCCATGTAGGCAATCTTACCTGAGGGGGTTGAACATTTCAGTCATATGGGGCTTGCTGAGTCTCTGATAGAAATGTTCAACTTCAAGGGTGCGATTTCCCTATGGATAACCTCATAATATATTTCTTTCATTTTATGGACAATGTTTGGCTTAAAATATGATTTACATAGATGCTGACGCCATTCTTTAACTTTGTTATTCAACATTATACATTGTACCTAATTTAGTTTATACAAATTGTATAAATTAGAAACAAAGTTATTCACTCTAACTCTTAGAATTAACCTTTGAAACACATTGAAAATTTCTAAAGTTTAGAGACTTGGACCTCATTTTCTCTCAAGAGGTAAATGTATCACTTTCAGTGTATAGATTTGAATTAGTGAAATTCTCATAAATCAACCTGTGTCTGATAACCACATTTGGCAATTGATTTAAATTAGCCCTACATTATCATCACAGGGATTTATCAAGGCCTTATTTAGGGCTGAAATTTGGCATTTTGGCCCCTTTCCCAATGGAAAAAACATTGATTTTTACCCAAAATTGGCTGAGAAAATTCCCAATTAGAAAAATTTTGTTGTTTTTAAATGAAAACTAAAGTAAACTAATCACTGATTAACACTTGACGACAGAATAAGATTATTCTGATTCAACAAGTGATCACGAGAATTATGAATTCCCGGTGGCTGAAAGTAATGATTTCCGTTCTGGGGATGCAGAGACCAGTGATTTAATCATTAATGGCATAAAAAATGATGTCGAAGTTTTCCCAAAATGAGCAAAAAGTTGATAGTTTTTCCCAATTTTTAGTTTAGGGCCTTTTCCCAAAAGACCCTGATAAATCCCTACATCACAAAAATTGCTAAAATTAGTACATTCTGCTAACGTTTATATGTTTACAGTAATTTATGATTTATTTCAGTTGCCGTATGATGCATTTCATAATGTGTATACTGTGGGAGATCAGCCTTCATGCTACATGTATATTTATATCAACACAACTGAGGCAGAGTTTGCCAGAAAACTTAAAGAATATAGCGGGCTGATGAATGACACAGAAAATGGCATAGGTACGTACCAGGATTCAATCTAGAAGGGGACCACTTGCCCCAAAATAATAATTTTGTCTCCCAAAAATACTGTCTGTGGGCCAGCCATGGTCTATCTTTTCAGTCTTATACGAGTAAACCTGGTTCTACCCCTCTTTATATATTACATATTGTTTTTTCGACTCAAAATAACTTACATGCATTAATAAAGAGATGTGTGGATGTTTCAATACAGATCTTTTTAAATAAGATGGCTCAAGTTATTATGTCTGCCCTGTTTTGGAAAAAAAGGTACCTGTTTTAAGGCCTGGGTCAGGATGACCCCACTAACTACACAGCCAAATTTTGTTCATGTTAGTTTTACGTGAAATTAACGTGAATTTACATGAAATTAATGTTAATTTACATGAAATTAACGTTAATTGAGCTTATATGTTAAACTCTCGTGAAAAATTTCACGCGAGCAAAATTTTGCTGTATACAGTTCTGGATTAACACTGACATACCAATATGATTTTGTATAAGAAAGCTGATAGGAAAGTCGGTAATAGGTCGAAAATTTATGTCTTTGTGTGTTGCAAATTGTTGTGTATAATAGTTTTAAAGATTTCATAGAAATAACTCGCAGTCCAGTTATTTGGGCATGTGAGCTCACTGACTAAGGTTTATTCATTATAATGTCCATCTGAAGGGTTCCCAAATTTATGCTTTTGTGATTTACCATGATATTCGTTTTTCCTTATCCATGCATTGATAAATAAAATTGCCAGACCATCAGACTATGTTGGATGAATAGTGTAATCATTGTTATTCATATTACATTCAAAACATAAAAAGGAATGTCAATTGTTATATTTACAATTATTAATCGTAAAATTTTTCAAAAAAGAATTTTAAATTAGTAAAATTTAAAATTAAATTTATTTCTTTTTATATATAGACAGAACAGAAGAGTTAGCCAAATTTGATAATGATACAGACATAGAAAACATCAAAAACTATTACCAGGCCCATCGTGAGCAAAAGAAAGAAAAACGAAAGAAGGGAAAACTGAGTTCCATTGCTGATTTTATTAGAAAGAAATATTCAATATTTTCTAGAACGTATGTAACATTTTATATTCAGAATTTATTAATTTTGTCTAGCTATAATTAAGAAAGAGTGAGTGAAATAGTGGTATTTTATGTCCCAGTCAAGATTCTTTCACTTAAATCAAAGTGGTTAGTTCTGCGATGCAGTCAGAAACCAGAGTGCCTGATGAAAAGTACAATCCTGCCATAAGGGATCTGACAAATCTTCTCACACTTATTTCTGTCTGTGTGGGAAGGAGAGGGGTAATGTTGTGATATATCCCAGTCAACATGCTTTCACTTAAGTACTGGTATATTGAAGTGGTTAGTTGTAGAATGGTAAAGGAAGCCAGAGTGGTTGTTTGAGCATCTACAACCCTTCCACAAGGAATCTGATAAACTTTTTCACACTAAGTTCTGTCCATGTGGAATAAAGTGGAATAATGTCAATTTATTCCCCATTGAAGATTCTTTAATGTTAGGGATAAAAGAGGAAACTGGAGTGCCCTGTAAACACGGTTTAGTAAGTAGTTTTTCACACTAGAATCAGCTTGAGTGGAATTTGAATCTAGTGTGAAAAACTACTTACTAAACCGTGTTTACAGGGCACTCCAGTTTCCTCTTTCCTAGGGGATGAAAGGCATTATCTGTATGCCAGCAATTCAAAACCACTTAATCACTGAGGAAGAAGGATAGTTTAATACATGTTTGTATAGTTGTAATGATTGTGTGCATCTAGTACAATCCAAGTCACCTATCCGGGTTAAAATAGACTTGAATTTGAACACTTACAGATCTGTCAGCTCATTTCAGTCACCTGAAAATTTTTGATAAGGGGCCACACTGGCATCCTTGATAAAAATGTCAGATTAAGCCCTGATTAACATATCTTTTTTATTTCAGGGCTTCATTTGTGTCAGGAGCTATCAAAAGTATTATCACAAGACAGCCATTCGAAGAGTTCCTTAATGCCACATATGCTGCTGAACGAGAGGAAGAGAGAAAGAAAAAACCCAAAATTGATACATCTGCAATACTTCAGGATGAAGGAAATGTAGAATCTTCTTAACAAAAGATGATTATAAATCCACTTTTAAAGATATGTGTTCTAAAAGTTTTGATTTTATCTTGAAGAGGCAGGGGAGGTTTAAACACAAGATTTAATGGACCATTACTACTGGTATAATTGATATTCTGTAAGCAAAAATAGTCCTTTAGAACAATCCAATGATAAAACAGAAAATGGATTGTGAATGAACAGAATATAGTTTGTAACAAAAACATGGTCTTGTGTTTTTGGGGTTTTTTCCACAAATACTCCAAAACTGTTTGGATGATTTCACTTTTATTACTATTTTTGTATAACTCAATGTTGGTGCTTCAAAAGTGAAAATCTCAATTTTTTTTAAACCTAGTTGCCCTTTTTGCATATGTAAAAGAGCAGTGTCTTTTTGATTTTACTGATTCTATAAACCAGAAGCCTGTACAGTTAAACCTTGTCATAATAATGCCCCTTGATAACTTTGACACCTCACTTTTGCCACACTACTTTGATTTGAAATCTTAAAGTCTCTATTTCTGTTATGATAAATCTCCCTCAATTTATTGTCAAACCCCTTTATAATGCCAAAATCTGACCAAAATCCCAAGGTCTATCCTTTATGATTTATATTATAAATCCCACAATTTAATGCCACCCCTTTTCACAGTAAAATCTCTTTACAATTTTGTCACCTCACTTATCACCACAGTAATTTTAAGTCCCAAAATCCATTTCTTCTATGTTTTTCTAGATAGCCTCTTATGATTCATACCCAACCTTTTTATAACGCAAAAATTTGACTATCAAATAGTGGCATTGAACCACCATTTTTCTGTATCTTTACATATTTTTAATCAAAAATTATTAGTGATAAGCCTCAATTGATTTTTCACCAAACCCCCTTTATTAGATCAAAATTCAACTGTTCAAATATATGCAAATTTTTGATAAGCCTGGATTGACTTTCCTCCAATCCCCTTTATTAGATCAAAATTCAACTGTTCAAATAGCTGCAATGAATTGAGGTTTTACTGTATTGTTAATCATTTTAATCAAAAATCTGTTATTAATTTATGTTATGATCTTTTTACAATGTTTTGTTTTATTAGTTTAGTCTGTGTATATTAATAAACACTGCCTGTCATAGTTTACATATATACAGGTTGTAGTTGTATGTTTACTCTATTTATACCCCTGCAAACTAGTTTGAGGGGGGAATATAGGAATCACCATGTCTGTCTTTCTGTCCATCAGTCCATGTAAAATTGTGTCCAGGTCATACATGTATCTCATAATTCTTTTGGACAACTGTCATAAAACATCACATGAACAATCTTCATTGTCCAAAGGTGTTTCATGACCTTGAACCAAGGTCATATCCAAAAGGTCAAGGTCCAGGAAAACATTAAACCCTTATAGATGTTGGGGTTGAGGGGGGGGGGGGTATTTGGCTCTCAAGAGACAGTTCTAGTTTTAGTTTTATTTTTAAAATATGTTTATACCAAATACATTTACCTTTAAATATGAGGACCAATGAAAGGATTTTTGTCTCATTTTTATTTTTCTGTATATATGTACATGTATTTATTATGTATTATTTTCAACATCATCTCCTGGAATCTCAGGGTTTACAGGTTGTTTTTTCTGTACATGACATTGTTAATAGTGCCTTGGCATTTTGTAATCATATTTCATTGATAAAATGTCTCAATATAAGTGAAATATTCTTGACTGGAATGTATAACCCCATTCAATTATTAACAAAGTTATACAAAATATAGGCAAATAATTTATTTTCTGACATTTTAAATAATGGAATTTAGTGGATTTTAATATCCTTTAATAACACTTGTTAAATTCACAAACATATTTTATTTTTATGAACTGAAATTTAAAGCAACTTTATAACAGATTGTGATATTTTACAGACATGAAGTTTTTATAATAGTATTCACAGATTAGACTGAATTATTTCTGTTGTTAACAGCCTCCTATCAAACATAAAAAGGGCTGTTGTGGACAGAGGTTATTCTGTCTTAATATTGAGGGTGTCATACACTTGAAGCTGTGTTATTTTCTCTCTATATATAATGAACAATTATTTTACTATAGTCTTTGTGATATCTTGGCAGAGTGTTTATAAACACAGAATAGCCTATATAATGTAGATAGCCTGTGATAGGGATATATAAAGGTGGAGTTGACAAATGAATGCATGAAGGCGTGAATATACAAAAACAATAACACGGTATTAATTGTTGTTCTTGTTTTGTCTTGATAATTCAGCTGTTGTTTATTGTTTTTAGTGTGATAATATTTGACATTTGTTAGTGTGTTGATTGATTACTTGGTATGTAAAAAGTGTGTTTGGTTTTTTAAAATGCACATGTACATTAAGATCAGTATATCAAACTGAAAATAATAATTATAATAATAATAAATAATCTTTATTAACCAATCAGGGTCATTGAAGGATGTACGGTATACGATGAAGGGAGATACTCCAATTTACATGTATGTGTTATGTAAATGGTGAAATGCACTAAACTGCTGGTCAAAAATGTTACAGTGTATGGCATGTATGAGTATATAAGTTTAAATTGAATTGATAATGTGTACATGTTTTTACATGAGGAGTAAGTTTTATGTTCATGTTATAACGCAAAAATTGAAATCTGGAACATTAAACAAAATAATCCAAGATTTTATGTAAAAAGTCAGGAGACATTTTAATCAGAAACAAAATTAAGTGTTTCAACAATAAACACCATGTTAAGTGAAATTTTATTAAATTTTTTTATGATTTTCATATTTAGGACTTTTTTCATTATATACATATGAATTCTTCTAATAATTTTGGATCTGTTTCTGACACAAATTCAAAATCTGTAGTTTCTGAGCCATCTGACACAAATTTCTGGAATAGAGTTCTTTTCATTAGAAAACTCATATTATCCAAAGTAAATTCTAGATCCACACATTGTAACAATGTACTTTTAAATATTTACATGTACAGGTTTAATTTTTGTGGATTTAGTTTATCCATTAATAAAATTAAACAGTTTTTTTAATTTCATGAAATTGAATTACCATACCACTCCTCACCTCGTGAAGCATATTTTTTCTCTTTATTTTTACAATTTGTAAGTATGGATACCTATACATGTATGTTGTCAATATAGTGAACGCAAAAAACGAGAAGATTTATTTTGTATGGTAAGATTTATTTACAAATTCAATTGACAGGGTTCACCGGTGTTTCATCTGATACTCCATAACATTTGTATGGATTACTGATTTCCAATAGATACTTTTAAATAGGAATTTTACAGGATAATGTAGAATCGAGCGATCATGCGATTCCATATCCTTCCTTACAAATTTTACGGGGCATGGAGTGCAGTAGAATAACTGAATTTTACGCCTCAGGCTCAGTCAAGGTTGTTTCACTTATATTGAGATGGTCAGTTCAGAGATGGTAGAGCAAACCGAATTACCTGAAGAAAACCACTGACCTTCAGTAAGTGACTAACAAACTTTCTCAAATTAGGATCTGTCCCAAGTTGGATTCGAAACTAGGCAGCGAGATGTGATATGAACTGTAAGCACACACTTTAGATCACTTCGATTTCACCAAACATTCTCATATAAGGAATGCCCCCATGGGATTCTAACCTAGGTAGTGATCTGTAAGTGCACAGTTAAACCTCTTAGCCTTTTAGGCCCCCCTTAAGGGATGTTGGTATGTATCAGATGATAAGCTGGTGAACCCTATTGAATTGTTGTTATATATCTAGTCTTGATTATTTATTTATCTGGTAAAACTGGATGTACAGATGTCTACATTCATTATGTTTTTCTCCACATATGTAATAATGTTGTTGGTATGAGGATAAAGCTTTATCTTTGAAAGCTGCAATAAAAATTTTAAGCTAAAGTATTGATTTTGAGTTTTATGTGTATATATTTGCATTTCCTGAAATGTGCGAGACATAGCATTTCATATGTTTATTATCATTTTCCATATTGGTGCTATTAGGTTAATGTACTCTTACAATGCAAGAAGTCTTTGACAGTGTTTTACGATAAATGACGTTACGGATGGCACATAATAGAAAAATATTTGCTGTTGTCAACCTCCAATGTTGTTGGAGTAGGGTTGATGATGATGATAATAATTAAATGGAATTCTACATCGAAGTCAAAAATATTTCACTTAGAATGAAACATCACCAGTTAAAGGTGAAGTAGTAAATATTTTCTCTATTGCAGTGTGCTTGGGGCAATATGCAGGGATGGTTCTTTAGCATGCCATTTTCTACTGTGTCACAACAACCCAACAAAGCAGTATTTTTTCTTAGAACTACATAAATTGAACACAACACATTCCACATTCTGACAAAAACCAGTTATACTAAATTGTGTAAAAATTTATTTTTCCTATTTATTATTTTACACATTTTTGAACACATGTTCATTTAACAACATCGTTCTCTGTATTTTCTGAGTTGCCAGTTGCTAATTCTTTTTCAATTTTATAAGTGTTCAAATTTGACATAATTTCTGTGATCTCTTTAACATCATGACTTTCTTTACAACATCTGTCAGCGTCAATATTTTTCTGTTTCTCGTCACTATCTGTGTCACGATAGTCACTAGGTTTTGTACATGTATCTTTTATTCCTGCACTTTTTTCATTCTTGATATCACAGTCTTTCTGTTCCTCATCACATTGTCTACAATTATCCGTTTTACTTATACATGTGTCACAGTTATCTCCCTTGTCATCTGAACAACCAGCTTCACCATTACTAGCACCTTCAATGGGTTCTGTGTCATTATCTTCATCATCATCATCACAGTCTCTGTCCTCCTCCTCATCATTTTCAACTTCATCATTATCATCATCACTATCTTCATCTTCGTCAGAGCTGAAATTACAAAAGATATGGGAGTAAAATAACAAGCAATATATCTTCAAAGCAAGGGCTTTCAAAAGAAAAACATAATTTGCCGGTAAACCTGATCCATCAACATCTTAAACGCTGAAAACAATAGATGGAAGTTATATAGAAACCTAAGATCAATGATCTTTAATATATAAGGAACTTTAGACTTAGACCACTTTTCTTTATAGAAAGATGAGATCTCTCTCTCTCTCTCCCCTCTCTCTCTCCTCTATCTCTCTCTTCTCTCTCTCCTCTCTCTCTCTCCTTTCTCTCTCTCTCTCTCTCTCTCTCTGTTATATTTTATTTACCTACATGTGTATCTTCATAATCATACGAAAAAGATACATCTGGTATTTAAACAATGACCTTTATATAGAGATTGACAAAGGTAACATTATCTTTCTTTCTCTCTTTGGATTATATTTACCTATCGTCATAATCATAAGATGATGGTATTTGTCTATTTGGATTGTAGTGCTCTAAACTTAAGTCAATGTCCAATAAATCTACAACATAAATAATACAGTAGTGTAAGTACATGTAATGCACAAATCACTACAAACAAAATGCATTTAATACTGTTAACAACTTTATATTGGCACAGTCT
Source organism: Anadara kagoshimensis (assembly GCA_021292105.1). Lineage (NCBI taxonomy): Eukaryota > Metazoa > Mollusca > Bivalvia > Arcoida > Arcidae > Anadara > Anadara kagoshimensis. Next base: position 43,224,843 of record CM037861.1, on the reverse strand, counting down.
TATTTTAGCACATTTAAAGCCAAAGGTAGATCAACCATCACCAATATTGCTTCATTACTTATACAGTATACAGATATTGTATACAAATTGTTTTACATGTACATGTATTTATTTGCATTTAAGGTGTGATTTTTATTCATGCAAATACATTCACATTTGCCCCAATTAAGTCAATTTACCATTTTCTACAGTAACAAGGCATGACAGTATAGCAGACATTTTACTCAATTTCTGGGTAAAAATTAAAATTGGGAGGAGAAATAGTCAAGACCCTAGTCAAGATTCTTTCAGTAATACTGAAGTGATGAGTTCAGGACATTGGAGTAAAGTAATGGAGTTTTACACAGCCAATTCTTGTTCATGTGAATTTCACGTGAAATAAACATGATTTTCATGTGAAATTAACGTTACTCGAGCTTATACGTTAAGCTCACGTGAAAAATTTCACATGAATCTCACATGAAATTAGCTGAATTTTTTCACATGAGTTTAACGGTTAAGCTCGATTAACGTGAATTTTTCACATGAGTTTAACGGTTAAGCTCGATTTACGTTAATTTCATGTGAAATTTTTCACATGAAAATTATGTTTATTTCACGTGAAACTCACATGAATTGAGATTCACATGAATTTCATGTGAACAAAAATTGGCTGTGTACATTAAAGTAAGGAATCTTTCACTTACATTGAGGTGTTCAGTTGAGGAGTGGTGGAGCAAACCAGATTACAGTACCTGGAGAATACCACTGACCTTTGGCAAGCAAACTGACACTAAGATGATAGAATTTGCCTCGAGTGAGGTTCAAACCTATGCTGTGAGAGCCAATGTGATCTGTTTAGACCATTGCCAGGGATTGATTTTCCCAATGTTTTATCACTTGCTAAAAAAAGCAAGTGCTGATTTTTTCTACTTGCTAAAATAAATTTTCACTTGCTAAATTTTTTAATATGTAATTAAACAATTTGCATATATTCATGAACGACGATACAGATGCTTAACTCATGTACTTAGCTTCTGCCCGTTTATTGATACTTCTTAAAATGATCACGACACCCAGTCCTTTTTATAATCAGTTAAATGTCAAAGCTTTTATTCTTTATTCTCGGAACTCTACAACATTTATAATTTCGCCCAGATTTCAATCACACTGCGATATCTAGTCAACAGTCTCGGAGGATAGACAGGATTTTCCCATATTCAAAAATGGGAAAATTATCATATTTTTATTTTCATAACAAAATCGTCCGTGAAAATTAAAACTGCTTTCAACACTGATAGCTGTGAATGTATTTGTGTTGATTATAAACTTTATTCAACTTAAAACGCTGTATAAAGAGCATATTATGTGTTTATTTATCAATATCACTTGGCGTAAATTTAAAAATCCAATATGGTGGCGACTGTAAACAACCACATGTAGGTCAAAAAGAAGAACGTCGGTGCGAACTGACAAGATCGTCTTTTTTATTGGGTTTTCCGAGGGGCTAATAATGATACTTTATGATTTTTATCTTAAAATAATCGTACAAAAGTGAAACTTGGCATTAAAAAAAACACTTGCTAAAATTTGCCGGCATGATGTAGCTTCAACTCGCTAAATTGAAATTCCACTCGCATTTAGCGAGTATTTCCACTAAAATTCGATCCCTGATTGCCTCTAAATCAAATATGGGGATACAAAACAAAGAGAGCAAACAGAAGCCCTAGAAATAGAAAAATATACATTCACCAAATGATAAGACAGTATTAAAACAACAATTGCTGTAAATGTATTGATTTTAGTCTGTACAATTTTAGCACAAATTATAATTTAAATAACTTCACACACACTTGAATTGACTTAAAATGGCTTAAATCTCATGGATCACCTTGTGCATTATTATCATATTTAATTTCAAGGTGGATTTAAATAAGTGGAAATCACTAAAATTTGTTTATCATGATTGTCGGAATTTAACATCTACATGTGGCATGCCAGGCCAGACTATGCTTAAAATAGTACACCTCTAAAATTAATATGTTACAGTATCCTGACCCATACCTTCTTTAGGTTTAAGTTTCTCTTCAGATAACATTTGTAGATATTCCTCCTGTGCCTTGACAACTTCACTACTATCTTTACATGCTGCGTATTTATCAAGTATTGATCTATTTACATCATAAAATGACTTTCCCCACTTAAATTGTTTTAACAGGATAAGTCCTAGGTCTTCAAAACCTGAAATATACATGTATAATAAAGTATGTAGAGAAACAGAGATTTCATTTATTTTGAGCTGGTCAGATGATTGAGGATAAACCAGAATGCTCAGACAAAACCACTGATTTTCAGCAAATGAAATGTCAAGCTTTCTCACATAATCTAGAATCTGTCCCCAATGGGATTAAAACCTAAGCGGCAAGAGGCCTTGTGATCCGTAAGCATGTGCTTTAGATATCAGCCACTGAGGCTCTCTATATGCCATGAAAGAATTAGATGTCTTAATAAAACAACTTTAAGTTTTGACATGCGGAGGACATGTGTGCTTAATAAAAAAAGGAAAAAATTGGCAGTTTCCTTCTCTTCTGGTCCAGTTCTAACCACGGCTGGGGTCTGACCAAGACTTGAAAATAAGTATTGGCTGTTCTTTTGCAAAGCACTCAGCATTTAAAAATGAAAGTCAGGGGGTCCTTCAGAAGAGACCTTAAAACGGATAACGGATATCCCCTGTCACAGCAGGCATGGAACATTAAAGACCCTCCTTGCACATAACACTGAGGGCACTAAAAAGTCAAATTTTGTCACTTCACTTATAGCTTGTGACATCTCGAAATGAGTGAAATATAAATAAATCCCCATTTCATCATTCAATCAATCTTCTGGTACATGCAATGTCATATCCTGGTAATTACGTATAGCAAGTTTATTTATCACATTATTACAGTTGTATTACCTGTGATGTAAAAAGTAGCTGCATATGCTTCAACACATGATAATGTACAAGGCTTTCCATAGTTGATAGGATTAGTGGCAACTAAATATGGTAATAATCTAAGATGTCCCCCACGCATCCTACTGAAGGGTGTGTCTTCTAATCTAGCCCATGAACAATCAACTACTGCAACACCAGAGTTTATCACGATGTCCCTGTAAATAGTATAAAGCAACATGATGGTAAGTAAGACTAGGTATCCACAATTTTAAAAGTAACATTAGTAAAATTTCTGAAATTCAGAAAAAATATGGTCCATTTTTGTACAATAGGTTGCTTTCTCAGAAATAACTAGTCAATGGTGATTTTGGCAAACAGAAATGGAAGCATAGTAAGAGAATTTTTTTCTTGTAGAAGATCCTTTCAAAATGTTGGGTCATTAAGACAAGGTGTGACTGTACCTGTAAACTGTAATTACCTGTCTTCTGGAGAAATACACTTAGATCCCATTGGTGATAGAATCAAACCAGGAAATCTATTTTGTAATCTTAATGTTTTCACGTAACCAAGACGACTTAGCTTTCTTCCGCTGCATTTTCTTGGATCACATTGTTCTAAATCCCACATGGCTAATGGATAGGGAAAGTTCTCTGGATAATATGGTTTTGATGCATCACCAGAATCCATACCTGTACAATGAATAAAAGAAAGTAAAGATTATCATATGTAGTAAATAGAAACATGTAGCTTACGGTAATCTTTAGGGGTCAATAGTTCTAGATCCAAGGGTTGTGGGTTCCATCCAAAGTTGAGTTATGGTGTAACTAAAATCCTTTTTACTGAGTAGGATCCTTCATAGGATGTCATGACTCGGGCACATGCTTATATCCTGGAAGTGTGAAATAATTCAGCCTATGGATAAAACCAAAAGTAACAGACCATCAAAGAGTGTGATACAGTCATTGATAATGATTCTCGGTCAGGAGAGCACCAATTTGATCCTCATAATACACCCCGCCATTACTCCACTGCTTATCAACTGATTAGGCAATCAAGAGTTTTGGGGAAAAATGGTGTTACCTTCTTGACACGATACTCCGTCGTCATTTTCACTTCTGTTAAATCTATCCTCGTCAAATTGTTGTTTACGATTTTTCCTATATTGTCCTTTTTTGGCAGATTTATCAGACTTATTTGGTTTGTGCTTTCCCATGATGGTGAAAACGTTTCAAAACGGATGAAGACAAATTAATGTAAACTTCAAATAGGTAACAATTAACGGGTCATAATCCGGAAATAATTTTTGGGCTAAAAGTGAATAGTGTGTATGTAAACTAAAATATGCATTGAAATTAAAGAAAATGAGAATAATGAGTAAATTAAATATAAAATAATGTTGGTATAATTCCAAACATTCATTGTTTACCGTAAATTACAATTCCGGAGAAATATGTTTTCCACTTTACGTTTTTCAATTTCTCCAATTAGTATGACAATGTTTCTTCCTTGACACATTACATATCCAACATATCATCATGTAGACCTAGACCTAGGTTTCAAATCTCAATATTTTTAACCAGACTGAATAATCAGCATTGCATTTAAAGGATAAAATATGGAATTTATCCAGTTAACTGACAGGACCTTGGGATGCAGTGTTTATTTGCTTTATGTTGTTACCTTCTTACTTTGTGTTTGTTCTGTAAACATGTCAGGTATATTTATATATTTATCAATTTTTAATAATTACAGTTTGAAAAAGCTTCCAATTGTACCCTCAATTTAAGTTGAATTTTAATTTTGAATGAAAAACCTTAAAAATGATGAAATCAAGCCATTTTCATTTTTTTAAACAATTTTGTGGAAAACAATATTTCAAAAATATTTCATAGAATTATGTTTTAACAGTTTATGGATGAGAATTCCAGCTATCCATTTTTATGCAACATTGTTAGAGGGTATAAATGTAGGATCAAAGCTTAATGGTAAAATGTCCTGCCTTTTTGGATACAGACACTGAACTTTATTTTTTCTTTACAGTTAAAAACTTACAGCAAAAGATTATAGACAACTGACAGAGATTGTTGTATATTTTAATGTGATAAAGTAACAAATTTTCCTTTGTGTGAGTTTGACCCTGTAAAGATTCCAATGTTGCTGATGTTGATTTTCCATAACTGTGTAACCAGTACATGCTGTCAACAGCTGGGGCAAGTTGTTCAAAGCTTGATTAGTTTAATCAGTCGATTAGTCAAAATTTGAATTTTGCATAATTTTAAATATTTTGTCAAATTAAAGTTGAAAATTTAAAAAAAGGATAAAATTTCACTAAATTAAAGCACAGTGTTATAATAATATTAACTTAATAATTATATGTTGAATTCTTATTGATTTTTGAAATTTGTGTTAATCATTGACTAAATCAATCAAACTTGGAACAACTGGCCCCAGAAGTTCTTGCTTAATGATGTACCCTATAATCAATATTCCGGCATGTGAACCAGCACTTCAGTTAATAATTATCCTGCACGCAGCATTTGTAGATTAACTATTAAGTAAAAATATTGCTACATTTCTTGCAGAAAATGAAGTGGTTAGCATGAAAATTGTGGAAGAACCATCAAATTATGGGTAAGGAAAACTTTTTTCATTTAAGAAATGACATTGTTTTGGGGTCACTTCATGCTAGTATGATACCAGGTGTTCCGGGTACAAATTGCATGAAGAGCAAGCGACTTACAAACTTTCTCACAATGGAATCAGTCCCAATAAGGATTTTAACCCAGGTTTGTAAGAAGCGCTGTGATTCGTAAGTGCACACTTTTAACCACTCTGTCACCAAGGCCCTGCATATTATAATGAAAAAAATTAAAAAACATGACAATTTTTTTGATATGTAAATTTTTAGAAACGCATATACTTACTTGAGCATTCTTCATTTTTTGTACATTAATTATATACAGATATTTAATTTGTTCATTAAGTGTACCTGTCTTTTTTATTGGGTATTTGTAGAATGCATAATTATCATTTTGGAGGTGGTTATAATACAGAGGATGATAGACTGAAGGCCAGAATCAAACCTGCTAACTTCTCTGGACCATCACATCTTCAGAGATTGTATGGAAAATGTTTCAGTAAAACTGATGATACGTAAGTATGCTAATATATAGTACAAAAGTATAAATGACTGTACATATATGTTCAAATAGATGACTGGTCCATCCCTCTGTTCATCTGTCACTGTTCCATATCTTCCATGTCTATAGATGGATTTTGATCAAACTTGAAACAAAAGTAAACCAACATGAGAGGATATGTTAAAAAAAATTTTGGTGCATAGGATCAAGGGTCAAGGTCACACAGTGAAATCTTAGAAATAACATGTTGTCAGTATTGGAGAGTGGGTATTTGTCTCTAATCTAATCTAGTTTAGGTTGTTTTCTACAATGGAACCTTTCCAAATCACACAGGCATTCAGATTAAACTGGTAAAAATAGCAAAACAAAGTTAATGGTCTGGCCCTATACAATTGCGCACATTAGATAGGTTTTCAGTTTACTAGGAGGTCGCAGTTTAGCTTTCCAGCACAAATTGTAGAAAATGTTACTTATGTTCATATAAATCACATCTGTGATATTCAAAAGAGTACCATCATTTAGCATCCATTGCAAAAAAGTTTCATTTTGAATATTTTATTCATTTGATTTTCAGCCGAAAATTGGAAGTTTTAATTAATGAAGTGTGAATCAAAATTAAAAAAAGACTATAAAGTTGCAAAAAATGATGCAAAAAGTTTTAAATCTAAACTCTGATTGAAAGCAGTTAATTCTAGATTGCACAGTCTTTATTTATACACATCAATTGCAATTTTATGAAATGTTATAGAAAATAAAAAAATCATTCACCATTGTTGTAAATAAATCAAAATTTCAACCAGTCCTTGTCTTGTTAAGTACATTTCTATTGTGGTATATAAGAGACTATTGAAAAAAGTTACCAGTCTCAGACTTTGGGACTGGCAGTTGGGTTCATTCCAGCATACATACAGGCCAAATCCTATATTCCCTCCAAACTTTCAATAAAGTTTTACAGAATAGTAGAATTATAAAATATCCTTACACCACAAATCAAATTTGCTGAAAAAGAAAGACTATAGCAAAAACTTTCCAGTTGAAATCTTAAACGTTTATTTAACAATGTTGGCTAAGTGGGAATAGCACATTTTTAAATGTTGGCCAAGTGAGAAGACACTGGTTGTTATTTCCAACACTGCATGTACTGATAGAGTACAAATTGATTCAGATGTTTTGCAATAGAATTTTTTTATACATTTATTTTGTTGTATTTCAGGTACAAATATGAATTTTGTCCTTTTTATAATGTGACTCAACATGAACAGACTTTCAGATGGAATCCATACAATGGTGTTCTAGGGTAGGTTTACATTCTGGAATAATGTTTTAATCTCTGGGTAAAATAGAAAATACACAATTCCATTCAGGTTTTGATGCCTGGTTACTCAAAGCACCTGCTACAAATCACAAAACTGTTAATTCCAGTGTCAGTTGACCTGATAACATAATTTGTCTGAACAGTAAAACCTTGTTATAATGTTATAACAATGCTATCACCACAGTACTTTGAAGCCATGTACCAAAATGCATCTCTTCTATATTTTCCTTCCTCAGTTCGTCACTAAACCCCATCATAACGCCAAAATTTGGCAGAAAAAATGGTAGCAATAGTTCAAGGTTGAACTGTATATAAAACATTAGGTTTTCTTTGACACTAAAATTCTAGAAAGTTATTAGGGTTTAATCAAATGAGTTTTTTAATCACAGTCTATGAAGCTTCAAATTGTTCTGTGATGATCTTTTATTTTCCAGTCAGTAGGAACACCCAATTTCACTTTCCTGATGGAAGTTCATGTGTTTTACTTTTTTTGCCAGTTTTGAAACTTTGCTTTGGGATTGTGATTTGGACATGGATTGAATGGTAAATTTTGATACACATATTCCATATAAGCATGTGAACTTTTGTGACGTCATTATCAAAAAAAAAAAAAAAAAAAAAAATCACATGACATCATTCTGTTTGAAACATAACTCCATCTTGTGAGAAATTTGACACTCTAGTCTAAAAAATTTAGGAATTTTCAATACATTTCAAATGTTATTTCTGTGTATTCTAGTTTATACACTTTGTATGAAGAAAAATAGATAAATTCATTCTAATTGTCAAATTTATTCCAATGTGGAACATTGGATAACAAAGTTACAAACATGGCATTGATGTCTAAGTAAATCTTATTTGAAGCCAGATATGGACATTAAAATAGAAGGAAGTGATTCTATTATTAATTTATCTATGTAGGAAAAGGAAAACTCACCCTCAGAGTTGAATATTTCTGTCAGAGACTCATTAAGCCTTATCATTGACTGAAATGTTCAGCCCCAATTTCCTTTTCTTCATGGGTACTCTTAATGGATTCTTATTATCACAGTGTGTGTTGATGTTGGCTATCTAGTGCACTAAGTTGACACATTTGCACTAAGTTAACCCAGTTAACATAGATTAGTTTTTCCTTTCAGTGTCTGGCAAGAATGGGAAATTATAAACAATACATTTACTGCTATGGTCATGAGAGAAGGAGATCACTGTGGAGAATTGTACAGGACAGCAAAGGTAATTATAATACAAAATGTCTTAATACACTGTATTTCATGACATGAAAAACAATTGAGTGGAGTGGAGTGGAGTAATGGAGTTGTGCACCCAAGTCAAGATTGACGGCGGTCAGTTCATGGATGGTGGAGGAAACAAGAGTGCCCAGAAAAAACCACCCACCTTTGGCAAGCCAACTGACAAACTTTCTCACAATAGGATTTGATCTAAGTGGGATTTGAACCTTGATGGTGAGTAGCACTGTGATCAGTTAGCAAGTGCTTAAGGCCACTCGGCCACTGAGGACCCATTAAAAACAACGAATATAGAGATTTGGTTACCAAGGGTTTGAGGTGATCATAACGGAGAGCTATACAAGACAGCAAAGGTAATGAAGGCTTCCATTTGACCCCTTTGACCCTTGACTTTCAAGGGTCAAACTGACTTTAGAGTCAAACCCAAGGGGACTTTCACAGTACATTTGTTTATTCTATTTCAAGGTAATATTTAAATGTGGACAGAAGAATGAGTTGATGAATGTCACAGAACCACACACCTGTAACTATCACCTGTATTTTACCACACCTTTTGTATGTCATCAACATTCCATGTTAGTATACCCCACATTGTCAGAGACTTTACAACAAAAATGGGATTATCTAGAGGGGGAGCTAGCAAGACAAGAAATAACAAAGAAGGTTAGTATTGAAATGAAAATCTGTAGCAAGTTATACCTAAACTTCATAGAAAAAAATCATTATACAGATATACAGGGTAGTTCTTTGTAAAAAGTAGTAATAGGTTTTTACTCTTCAGCCAAGATTTTTTTTTTCACTGGTGGCAGAGAAAAAAAGGAGTACCGAGAGAAAATAATGGCCTTCAGCAATCAAACTCACATACTTTCTCTAACTAGGATCTTCCTGAGTGTAATTTAAACCCAGTGCATTGAGAGGCAATGTGATTCATAAATACACACTCTAGACCACTTGGTCACTAAGGCCCCTATTTCTCCACATGGGAAATTTGAAATAAATATTAGCTAGTATGTTTTGCATGTAAATGTACTGTGTTTGGCACTGTTTGTCAGTAAGGAGCTTAGGTATGTGATTAAGTCCTCCAAAAGAAGTTGAGGGGCATATAGTGTGTCCACCATTCCTAATATCAATATTTTCCTCACTACTTTTCTTGAAATTTAATTAACAGATCCTTTTGATACTTTACATGAGCAATGTTTTAGTGGAGTTGATGTGCCATTGGCTATTTATATTTTGATAATGTACATGGTTAAGAAAACATTGATTTTCCCAGTAGGGGTTTGTATGGTGGGCACTTTTGTAATGTCATCTCATTTCAGTTGTAACTTGTTGTAATTATGTTTTTATTTTGACAGGGTTATGATAAAAAGTTACATAAAATATTTGAAGAAGCTGGTTATCAAATATCACAGACCAAACTCAAACAGATATCTAAACTAGCTGTAGAACATGAACAGAAGAAAGAAACGGGAGAATTTGATTCCTTATTGACATGTACAACGGTATGTTACTACAGTAAAATCTTTGTTATAATGCTCATGATAACTATGCCACCTTACTTATCGCCACACTATGTCCCAAAATCCATTTCTCTTACCGTACATTTTTCTTATGCTGTCAGCTGTAGTGTAAACAATACTGGCCAGTCCACTTGACCTTCTATTAGGAGTATTCATAAATATATGGGAGGATCCATGCAATACATGGGCAGCATTAACATTTGTAATTCAGAAATCAGTATCCCATTATCATTATGCTGACAAATGTATATATTAACATTTTAACCCTGGAACCCCTGGACTAGGTGGGATGTAGGGGTATTGTATTTAAAACCTGGTCCAGTACCAAATTATATATATATCCTTAAAAAAACATTTGTAATTCATACATACACAATTAAATATGGGTTTTACTCTTTGAAATTAGTTCTTCGCCAACACTTGGCATTTAGTAAAAGAAAATATGGGGTTCTTTTGAAGAGACCTTTAAAGCTGATTCCCCTGACACAACAGGCATGATATTTTAAAGAACCCTCCCACTCATTGTCCTGAGCATGGCAAAGGTAAAAATTTCTGCCACTTCACTTATAGCTGGTGACATCTTAATATAAGTGAATTATTCTTCACTCAGACATAAAACCCAATTCAGTTAATCTATCAATTCAAAATGAGAGAAATTCAGATATATATGTTAGTCCCTAGATTTATGTTTAAGATACATGTACCAAATACAAGACGCAAAACCCCATTCATGAATCAATCAATTTTTTATTGAAACTGCATACAACATGTATCTACAGTTATATCAGTTTACATTTACAGATAGTCTATTTTATTTGTGTTTACAGGAATACAAGAAACTACAAAAAGAAATAGAAGGATTACGAGCACTTCTACAGTTAAATGAAGAGGAACAAAAACCTAAAGGTAATGTATCAGACACTGGTATTGAATCATTAATTTTGCTGTAATACTTTTGCTTACTGCCACAGTTTGTCCAGTTAGATTTTATATTTAGGAAATGTAAATTTACTTTTTTTACCATGAGGTTTGGTGAGGCTGAGAATGGTTCAAATTTAATGAAGTGTGAAGTGCCATTCTCAGTCCCTCTATAACCTCATGGTAGAAAAAGTAAAATTCCATTTCTTATATTTATAATCCTTCAATGACACAAAAAACTTTAGCGTTTTTGTCAGGGTGACATTTAAAGTACTTGCTCAACTACCAATGGCAGTTGGGGAAATCATTTGGAACAGCTTTGGATTTGACAGATGTGAAGCTCTGCTTTCTTATTTAATCATCTTTTTTATGTGACAGATATGAAGCTCTGCCCACAACCGTTGACACTTCAGAAAAAGGTTGTGCTTGTGGCATCAAACTCGTCAATGTCATGTGAGCATCTCCATGAGGTTATGGGTAATGTGTTTCATATAAGGGAAATAATAGAATTGTAAATATTTGATATTATGATAGGATTTTGGTGAGAGATTAGAAAGTTTAGTGCAGTTAAGGGGGGTTGGGGGATGCCAATGGATTACAGCACCTTTTATTACTTTGGTTTCAATCCTGCTCAGGACAGATTCTAGTGCTAGAAAGGTTTCAGTTTGCTTGCTTATAGTAGATGGTTTACTCAGGTACTCTCATTTCCTGCACTGCTCTTAGGTCAAATCCCACTTGGGACATATTCTAATTTGAGAAAGATTGTCAATTAACTTGCTGAAGGTTGGTGTTTTCTCTGGGGGTTCCATAGCTAGGCGCGAAAACTACAGAGTAATCTGCAATCATTCTTCTGTCTGTATATCCCTCCATTATGATTTAAAGCATCCAAACATCCTTACCTGAAATATTTCTAGCTACTTCAAACATTGTAAATTGTTTCATACCATGTGATTAGAAATAGACCAATAATAGATTAAGATTTTTCTATGAGGTAAAATAATGTGACTTATTTATTTTATTTTATTTTATTTTATTGATCAGGTGATAAAAATAAAACCATTGCTGCAGCTCCTCCACCTCCTCCTGCGGAGAACATCCAACGTATTAACCAAGAACATCACCAGGCTGACGATATACAGAAAAAGGATAATAAACATCAATCATTATAAAGACTAAGGAAGGTGGACAATATGGCCTAATCAGTTTTCATTGTTCATTCTAGGATTTATCACAAGGAGTCATTTTCCAAAAATCCTCTAAAACACCATAACATCAATTTTTTTGCATTCATGTAATGTTAAATATGGCACATTAAGGCCTTGATATTGGGGCCATTTGGCAAGATAAGGGATCAATGGTCCCATGGCCCCTGCTAGAATGAACACTCTGTTTTAATGGGGTTTGCCATTGTACCACAACACAAGATCAACATCCTGGAATGTGTTGTGGAATATGTACATCATAAATTCCTGAAATAAGATTGTTTTTACAGAAAAATGTGACATGATATGATTAAATACTCAATGGAATAAATTGTTCCACACAAATGGTAGTGATTATCATGTGGTACAGCCGCAAACCCCAGAGTGAAATTAGTCCCCAAGTGTCATTTATTTATTCTGTATGTAAAATTGAACCTTTTCATGTAATCTGTGCATAAATCAAAGTGTAAAAATGCATGAGAATTATATCTTGTGTAAGTGCTGTGTCTGTGTAGATCAAAGTATATATGTGTGTGTGTTTGGTTATGTGAAATGAGACTTTATGTGAGAAATACATGTATGCTTGCCTTCAAGCAGGACAGAGTCATCTCCAATACCTCATCAAATTTTGTATGAAGGTGACTTGCCTTCAATCAAATTTTGAATGAACATTATCATTTTCTTGGCAGAGCTGCAATCATCTCACCTTCAAGTAGCAAAAGCAAGGCATCAGTCTTATGTGATTCCTTATCCATTGGAAATACATGTAAGTGTTCCACACAAATTTTAGAGGGTATTACATGATACAGTGGTGAACCTCAGTGGTATGCAGTGTGCAATATCTGTATAAATCACTCTTTTGTTGGTTTGTTGCTATTATTTATTGATTAAATAAATATGATTTTTAAAAACAAAACAGATGTTATAGTTTTTAAAATGCACACATAAAACAAAACTTTTTTGTTTACCTCTGATAATTGCATACTAGTATAGGGTGTCAAGTTTGACCTGGCCATTTGACCTGTAATTTGAATATGAGATTGGGTTAGTAGACTGCAAGTGTGATTTAGTTAGGATAGCATGTTTATTTACCACAAACACCTTGTATCCAGATATTTTTATTATCACTTGTCTATCTTTACATATTAACTTTATATAACGGCTGACCCCTAAATTACACATTGTATATGTCTGTTTGGATATTCAAATAAAAGGTCAATTGCAAACGACCATGTTAAACTTGATGCACTATAGTAGTGATGGTGAATGTCAGCAACAGATTTGAAGGTTTTTTGGCATTTATAGATTTTTCTGTAGCAACGTGTTTATGAGCAATATATACAAATGCATGGGTATGTTATGTGGGATAGTTCGTACATGCAATAGTACTATACCTCAACAGTAAGTTGGTAGTGGCTCGCTTCATAAGTTGGAAGTCATGGGCATTTAGAAATGAAAGTCACAGGGTCCTTCAGAGGAGACTTTAAAACTGATGCTCTGTGCCACAGCCACGACGGGCATGGCATTTTAATGAACCTGCTCATTGCCCTGAGCTCACTGCAAAGGTAAAAAATTATCTGGTGATGTCTCTATATAAGTGAAATATTCTTGACTGTGACTTGAAATCCCATTCAATCAATCCAATTGTGTTAAAACTACAGCACTGATGCAAGTCCAAATCCGAGAGTTTTGTAATCAATTGTACCAATATGTCTTTTCTTGTCCTGTTGGTACTCGGAGGTGTTATCCTGTTAGATCGGTGGTGTTCGCCTTGTACTCTGGTTTTCTCCTCCATAGAAAAAACTGACCACCTGCATACTTAACTCTGGAGGTATAACACACATGAATTCCAACAAGCAAACCAATTAGTTTATTGTGAAGTCTTCAGATTTGCACAATAAAATGCAATTTAGATTGATAAATAAACAAGAGGCCCATGGGCCTAAATGCTCACCACAGGATATGTTCATTATACCCCCGCCACCAGTGGTGAGTGGGGATATAGTGATAAGATAGGTAAAGTTAGCTACTAGTAACTGGCTACTTGTAGAAGAAAAGTTAGCTACTAGTAGCCAGTTACTTGTGGAAGAAAAGTTAGATACCGATGTGTGTGTGTGTGCATGGGTCCGTCCCAGTTGGTTTCTATTCATTTAAAAGAAAACCGTACATCTGATTGAGCTGAAACTTGGTCAGTTGATTTGTTATGATTGTGATTGGTTGTGTGATTGTTCAACGGCATAATCGTGCATCCATGATGGCCGCCATTACTAAAAATATACTTTTTCACCCAATTCATGGTTTCCGTGCATTTACAAGAAAACCGTGCATCCGATTGAGCTGAAACTTAGTCAGATGAATTGTTATGGTAGTGATTGGTGTGAGATTGCTCGACAGCCTTAAACCATATCCAAGATGGCCGCCGTTACTATAAATAGCAAAAATCTGTAAATGGCAATAATTTTATTGCAGCCTTATTTATTATTTATGTACCCTGTCCCAGTTAGTTTCTGTGCATTTAAAAAAAAATTATACACCCGATTGAGCTGAAACTTGGTCAGTTGATTTGTTATGATAGTAATTGGTATGGGATTGCTGAACAGCATAATCCTGCATCCAAGATGGCCGCTGTTACTAAAAATAGACTTTTTCACCTAACTCATGGTTTTGGTACATTTACAAGAAAACCGTACTTCCAATTGAGCCGAAACTTGATCAGTTGATTTGTTATAGTAGTGACGGATTGGTGTGGGATTTCTCGACAGCCTCATAGCTTATCCAAGATGGCCGCCGTAACTATAGCAAAAACCTATAAATGGCCATTACAGCCTTATTTACGAGGGGGAGTCAGAAAGTTCATAGAACAGCGTATTCAGCCAAGCGTAACACACATTTTCTTTACTTATTTAGACAACACAACATTCCGCCATTTTAAACATATCAAGTTTATTTGTCACAACATATTTGTGTAATTCTCAAAAGCATTCAAAGTTGGTGACCATCAAGCAATGATGGAAAATCAAAATGTTGAGTTTAGGGCAGTAATAAAGTTCCTCACAGTAGAGTGATCAAATGCCAAAGAAATTTACCGGCGAATGGACGAGGTGTACGGTGACAGTGGTCCTGCCTATTCCACAGTGGCAAGATGGTCAGCTGAATTTAAACGTGGGCGCACTTCACTGAAGGATGACCCATGGTCAGGTCGGCCAGCTGATGCCATCACAAAGGAAATTGTCACGTCTGTGGAGACCCTCATCATGAATGATCGTCGAATTAGGATTGATGACATAGCTAGAGAGTATGACATTTCACATGGAAGTGTATACACGGTTATCCATGAGCATCTTGGGATGTCAAAAGTATCTGCAAGATGGGTCCCCAGAAACCTTAATGTGCAGGATCGCTTCCAAAGATTCCAGTCAAGTCGGGAGCTTCTTGACATTTAAAATGATAACCCGGAGAGCTTTCATTTGCATTTAGTAACTGGTGATGAAACATGGATTCATCATTGGGATCCAGAAACCAAAAAAGGTCCATGCAATGGAAGCACCCTGGCTCATCCCCACCAAAGAAATTCAAAACCCAACCATCAGCTGGCAAAGTCATGGCCACTGTGTTTTGGGATTCTAAGGGTGTTCTGTTAATCGATTATAAACCTGCTGGAATCTGTATCACTGGGGCTTACTATGCTGATCTAATGAAGCAGCTGAAAGTTGTTATTAAATTCAAAAGGAGGGGAAAGTTGAGGCGAGGGGTATTGCTTCTTCACGGCCATGCTCCTGTGCACAAAGCAGCGATTCATGAATGCAAGTTTGAACAACTTAATCACCCACCTACAGTTCCGATTTGGCACCCAGTGATTATTTCCTATTTAGAAATTTGAAATCCCATTTACGGGGAATCAGATTTCCTGATGATTATGGACTTATGGCTGCCACAGAGGCGTGGTTTCAGGACCAAACCGAAGACTTCTATTTCAAAGGTATAGACAGTCTGAAAGAAAAGTGGGCTAAGTGCTTTGGAGTAAATGGGGACTATATTGAATAATAATAATAAAATGTATGGTTTGTTGCGGCAATATATACTAGTACCCCGTTCTATGAACTTTTTGACCTCCCCTCGTATGTCCTGATTTTATTGAAATTTTAAACATAGAATATAGAACTCAGGTCATTAAACATTTTAACAGGTTTTGCTGTAAAATTTTTAGTTTGCAAAATATGGTTTATCCAAGATGGCCACTGTTACTGTAAATAGAAAAACTGATAAATGACCATTACAGCCATATTTATGTACCAATTTCGTCAGAATTTTAAACATAGGAAATAAAACTGTGGGTATTAAACATATGTAATAGGTTTTTTCTGTTAAATATTTAGTTTGTGTAATATTATGAAATATGCAAATAAGGTGTATTTATAGCCTTATTCTTTTTAATTCTTTATTGTAGTTTTCGATCTATTAAATGGTCAAACCACCCCACTTATTAAACAACCAGTGTTGCATAAAGCCTATTTCGCAATGTATGGAATTTACTGATGTTCACCTTTGCGGGGGGGGGGGGGATAGTGTTCTCTGAACACCTTGTTATCTTTTACAGATAAGATGAATATGAGCGCCAAGGATATTGGTAAGTATTTAATCGCGGCGAAAGGGGTGGGCGGGGCGGTTCGCGCGCGCCGCGATGGTTTTGTTTTAAAAGGCGAACACTTTACAGATGAAAATGGGCGCCCAGGGTATTGGTAAGTTTTTAAGCGCTTGCGCCACTAATTGTTTGTTGGTTTCTGGTCTTTGTTGCAGATGGATGGTGAAGAGGGCCCCCGTGGTGGATGGCGAAGACTTTACAGATGAAGATGGGCGCTCAGGGTATTGGTAAGTTTTAAGCGCTTGCGCCACTAATTGTTTGTTGGTTTCTGGTCTTTGTTGCAGATGGATGGTGAAGAGGACCCCCTTAGTGGTTGGCGAAGACATTACAGATGAAGATTGGCGCCCAGGGTATTGATAGGTTTATAAGTGCTTGTGCCACTAATTGTCTTTTGGTTTCTGGTTTTTGTTGCAGGTGGATGGTGAAGAGAACCTTCAGGGTTGATGGCGAAGACTTTACAGATGAAGATGGGCGCCCAGGGTGTTGGTAAGTTTTTAAGCGCTTATGCCACTTTTTTGTTTCTGGCCTTTGTTGCAGGTGAATGGTGAAGAGGAGCTCCGTGGTGAATGGTGAAAACTTTACAGATGAAGATGGGCACCCAGGGTTCGTTGAAAATGGATGGTGAAGAGGATTATTTCATGAATATTGTAAATACGTTAAATTATTATAAATTTGATCGTTGGTTATAGCGTCATTAAAATATGAAATATTTGTACTGTTTATGTTGTTTTCAATTTTCATCGATCAATTTGAAATTTGACTCGAACTGCATTGAGGTTTGGGTAGTGGGTTCGACTCCCACCCTGAGCTGAAAATGTAAATGGTTTGGAGTTTGTCCAGTGCCTTCCTCGAATCTCGATGCAGTTTTAAAGTTTTAATTTTACGTCGTTTAAATTATATTATGTATCTGACCTGGTTCTCAACAAACTTTTATTAAAAAAATCTTTTTAAATTGATATATATAAAGTGAAAGCAAAAATTAAAAAAAGCTGGGGGTATTTGCAAAAAGAAAAAAAAATAATTCAAAAAATTAAATTCAAAGTACGAGAATTGTGTCTATTGAAGTTATATAAAAAAATTCTAAGTTTGAACCACACCACCGATTCAAATACGTTTTTTTCCTTACTGAATAAGAGTGTCAAGTATTCCATACAGAACGTTTAACATCAAATTACTGCTAGAGTTACTTTCCTTATTACGTCAGTATGGTTTTTACGCCTCAGTCAAGATTCTTTCTTTACTTATATTTATAATCGTTCAAAACTTCATTTTTATAAAAATAAAAAGATTGACGTCCTTTAACTGTACCGTTTTTTGGCACTTTATGCTAATTTTTACTCAAAAGGCATAGCAGAAATCTTTAAGAAATAATCAACATTTACCCGTGGTATATCGTCGAATAATACACGGGCCAGAGTTCACGTGGCATGCGAAAGAATATATCACGAGGCATAGGCGTAGGAAGGTTTTTAATATTGGGGGGGGGCCAAACCGAAGCTATGTCCATGTCGTGCCGCAGGTACGACCTCGTGCCTATGGCATGAGGCGGGGAGAGTATGAGAGGGGTGGTAAACCTCAAAACTAAGTCCTCTTTAGACGCATTTTCAATGTATTGTGCATCGTTTTGATAGGTAAAAATACTGTGATATCAAGACAAGATTATATAAAATAACCGTATGACACAAGTTCCATAATCAATCTCTCTCATTGGTGATGATCCAGAATTTTAAAAAGGGGGCGTATAATGTGAAAGCCGAAGGCTCGAACCTTCTAGGGGGCATGCTCCCCCGGAAAATTTTGAAAAAGTGGCGCAAAATCCTGCATTTTGGTGCAATCTGAGCTGAACAATATGTATTATATGCGACAAAAGGGAGAGGGGTATGCCCCCCACTGAATCCGCCACTGGATATGGGGGTACCCCGGGAAATTTTGACGCTTTTTTACAAGTATAATGATGAAATTGATAATTGATTGGTTACAGATGGACATTTCCTGTTATTGCTCTTGGTTTTTGGTTTTTTTTCTTCTATTTTTTAGCAGGATACAAAATTTCACACAATATATTGCGGGGGCCTGCCCCCCCCCCCTTCTCTGACATTGGGGGGGGGGGCCGGCCCCCGCTGGCCCCCTGCTCCTACGCCTATGCGAGGTGGCTTGAATATATCACTCGGTGGACTGGCAAAGCCACCTCGTGATTTATTCTTTCGCATGTGAACTCCGGCCCGTGTATTATTCGACGATATACCACGAGTAAATGTCGATCATATAAATTCTAACATGACTTAGATAAAAAAAAAACAATAAAAATTGCGAACTCTTTCTTCGGATGTACATTTTACTATCTACATGTATTTGCAAAAAGGTCCATTGAAACAATTCGGCAGTTAAAGTTACCTCCATTGCATGACGTCATAAGATAAGCCAGGGTGTACGTCATTAAAACGGAACAGTGATGGGTATGTCGTTTGTTATACTACGGCTGGCTTCTTCATGATTCATATGAAGGAAAACGCAGGCCATGTTAGAATGAGAAACTATCAACATCTGCCCGAGGTATATGGTAGGAGTTCATATTCGGAAGCATAGATATGCTTGATGGATGGCGAAGACTTTACAGATGAAGATGGGCGTCCATCGCTTGATACGGGCAAAAAGAAAAAAAACCATCCTGTCTCTATCATTTCACGCAAGGATAGAGACATAGGATGATGTTTTTGTTTTTGCTTTGGCCGTACCAAGCGCTTGTTTTCGGACCTTGGTCGCGAAGCCGTGGTCATGTTCTACGACATTCCACATGTAAATGTTAATTATTTCAATTCTAACATGACTTGCAAGCATCAAAAACATTTTTACATTTAACTTTTTATTTACAAAAAGATTCATTACAACAATTCGGATGTTGAGTTAACAAATGTTGTATTTTTATAGAGCTTATTATAATAATATCTATCTACCTCTGCCACTCCATTAGAAGAGGTAGATAGTATATGATATCATTATAATAAACTCTATAGCATGTACAACTAACCAGTGCTTCATCTGAACCGAGTTTATTTTTACATGAATTATCTTTCTTGTACCACATGAGCTATCAACTCGCACAAGAACCGTCACTGGATTATATTGTTATCATATTCCAGGTATTAAATGCGGTTATTCTCTCTCTCTCTCTCTCTCTCTCCCTCTCTCTCATACGTTATAAAGGATTTTGGCAGGTTACCATAACTAGACGTCCGCGATATACTTGTTACTTCCCTTTTACCACTAAACGTCGCATACGTTTATGTACACCGACAGATTTCCAGAGGCCGCGGTGGCCTAATGGATCAGACGTCAGTCTTCAAATCCAGGATCTCTCACCGCTGTGAGTTCGAGTCCCGCTCAGACCACATGTGGGAAAGTGAACTTTCCTTCTTGTTGGCCTTTACTGGTTTACCTGGTATAAGTATAATGGACTGGGGGAGTGGTACACTTGTCTGCGGCGTACTGACTCTGTGAGTTAACACCTTAAAGTCGCCCCGAGTTGGCGCTAGTACAAGGCAGACCAAACAATACACTCGCACTTCACATGCACACACAAAAATTGTTCATAGATTAATCCATAGAGATTAATAAAATAGTTCTCGTCGCGAATAGCTGAAAATTGCTGATGCGACGTTAAGCAACATTCAACCAACCAACCGACAGATTTCCGAACATAGACCATTTTCGTTAGCTCAACGGTAAATTTCAACAGGTCTGTACTGCAGACTATAAACGCAAACATGGAATTTGTGTTAGGCTCATGCGTGATAAAACGGTTACCATTAATTATTCACACAGCAGGAAGTTAATGTTTAATACAAAAGTGCACATAGCATTTAAATTTTATATTTTACAATTTTATTATTCAACAATGCATGTGAACATGCAATGTAACGTGCATAATAACATAAGTTGAGTGACTAAAAGTGTTTAACGTCCCAGTCAAGAATATTTCACTTATACCGAGACGTCGCCAGCTATAGGCGAAGGTGCAGAAATTCTGTCTGTGCGTTGCGCTGATGGCATTTTAAGCAGGGTTCTTTAACGTGCCACGCCTACCGTGACATGGGACCTCGTTTACTTAAGTTCCCATGCGAAATAACCGCGACTTTCATTCCGTAATGCCGAGTGCTTGGCGAAAGAGCAGTCACTACCCACTTTCAAATCTTGGGTCATAGTCGGTTGGGGTTTGAACTCACGACCTCCCACTTACGCTGCGACCAACCAAGTCTAATGATAACATGATACGCTAATTCGTTACCACTTTTTCATTGGGGTTTTGGGCCTCGGTGGCCAAGTGGTCTAAAGCACACGTATTGTAGATCACATCCTCCTTCATCGCCCAGAGGTTAATTCCAGCTGGGACATACGCTAGTGTTAGAAAATTAACCAGTTAGCTTTTCGAGGATAGGTGGTTTTCTCCAGATACTCCGGTTTCCTCCATCATCCTTGAACTGACCGACTCTATAAAGGTTAAAAATAATCTTGACAGGGAACCTACTCCACTCCGCTCTAGACTAACTTATCGTGCGGTCTACAACATCAGCTTACGACCAGTGTCTCAAATACCACTCGAACAGATCCTAGCGTGATGTGTTCATCAGCTCTCTTTGGACTCACTCGGTGCATTTGAATCTGCATTTAGCTTTTACAAAAATATTCATCAGTATTTCCAAAAAGTGATTACCAAAATGGCTAAATGTAAGTTAAGGAAAATCATTGCTAAGGAATGATTGTGAAACCGGGGTCAGGTACATCAAACATTTCTCCAGAACCCTCTTTTAATGCCGTGTGTTCTTAGTGAACCTGACCATTTCCAAGTACATCTTATTCAGTTGCAACTATCCAGGATTCATTTCCTTGTGGTTAAAAACCGGAGCTTTTATGTTGGGAGCATAGCTGCATTTACATATTTTGTATAAGCTTTGTACTTTTCAAGTGCCATTAACACTTAAATTCAACCCATTTTACATAATCACCATTGAGTCCGTTTTCCTGTTGCTAGGGCATTTGTTTTCGTGTTGCTAAGGCATTTGCAATCTATTTAATGTATTTTCATACTGTCTAGTTTATCCATATATGCATGTCAAACTTCATTTTTTTCCCTTTTGAATTGAACAAAATAATACAGCGCTAATAGTGCATGTCTAACGATGATGGCAGTTTGATTGTTTGGCGATTTAAAAATTAAACCGTTCTAAAGTTTTCTATGTAAATTTAGTCTGTGGTAACTATTTAACCACGGCAATTGGACGCCAGAATGTCTTCGACATTGAAACCAATATATACCTACATGGAATCTAGCATTCATATTGAATGATATTGTTTTTAAGGCTTTTAGATGAGTCTCGTCAATGTTTTAGTAATGAATCTACCATTTACATAATGAAAGTCATTGTTTTACATTGACTAATTGTGGGATGGGATGGGTCCCAATAGATGGATAATGTCTGTCTATATAACAATTTTGAACCACGCCATTTAGAACTATTTCGTTATTGTGTGTTGTGACCGTCCAAAGTTTGCTTGTGTAGGCTTTGATTTTGTAAGCAATGCATGTCACTTGTAGCATGTCCTCAAAGAGACACACAAGTGATTTTTAATTTTTTGTGTTTCTTTGATGATTAATTAGTACATAAAACTACTGAGTTGAGTTGAGTAGAGTAATGGTGTTTAACGTCCCAGTCAGAAATATTTCACTTATATCGAGACGTCGCCAGCTGAAGGCGAAGGTGCAGGAATTTTGCCTGCGCGTTGCGCTAATGGCATTATACAACAGGTTTTCTTTTAATCGTGACACGGTACCTCGTTTAATTTAAGGTCCTATCCGAAAGCACCGTGACTTTCATTACGTAATGCCGAGTGCTTGGCGAAAGAACATTCATTACTCACTTTCAGGTCTTAGGTCAGACCTGGTCGGGGTTCGAACCCACGACCTCCCACTAACGTAGTGAGCACTTTGCCGCAGTGGTCACATTAAACGACTTAGGATGTAAGTGTATGTCATATGTTTTAATATGAACCAGCCTGTAAGTGTAATGGCAAGAGAACCACCGTGACATTAAAAGAACACATAATCAAATATTGGCTTTATTTTGGCAGTGATTTTATTACATAGATTCGGTTTTTTAATTTTAAAAAATGCACCCTTTTTTACAAAAATAGAGAAAAAATTAGGCAGAATTTTTTCGGGTTTAAATGCAAATACAATTTTTGAGACAACGTTATGGAAAATTTTTAAAAAAAATGGTTTGTTTCAAATTCTGTAACAAAGGCTGATTAAAGTTATTGTCCTGACGGCAGGAAACCGATTTAAAATGGAAAAAAAATCAATCAAACTTTTCTTCAATAAAAAAAATGTACTTGAATGATACAATAACAATTAAAAAGCTATATTTTGTTATACGATTTGTCACTATCTGGTTCACATTCGTATACATTTATAGTTACATAAAACGTTGCAGACAAAACAAACACAGACATACCGATCCATGTTCAAATCATAATCCTAAAAGCAAAGCAAAAACGATTGGCAAAATAAGATAAACACATGAACTTCTAAAAGGCAAGTTAGGCCGGGTGCTGCATCTCCTGTTTAGTTTTCTTTAACCGTCACGTGTGATATCAAAATTGAAAAATCAAAGAAACATTAAATTGTGGATGCCAAACATATCCATAGAATATTTTGGATACAGAGACATCATACTTATTAGCAATATTGTGATAAAACATTTTGATGGCCTTGATAAACCAGGGCTTACAGTATATCCTTGCGTCAATTTATTTGTAAGCAATTTAAGCAGGGCCAGCACACTTCGTTTCCGGTATCAGTAATAATACAAGTAATAATTATAAAGCAATCGTTGTCAAGAGCACATCACAGCAAACTAAATGAAACAACTAGCATTATGTCATATCAGCGGGTCAGAGAATGAGTGCAAGAAAAAAATCAAAAGTCGGTAACTTGAGCACAAAAACACGGATAAACATAATTGATAACACTCGAAACCGGTAATAAATAAATAAATAAATAAATAAATAAAAAAAGAAAGAATGAAAAAAAAGAAAAGAAAAAAATTGCTTTGAGTACATTAGTCATTTAAATGTTAACTTAAAACAAACGATGGTAGTAGAGTTTAAAAACAATAATAGAAAACGTTCAGCTGTGTAACGCATTTTTTGGTTCTTCAAACAAATCAAAAACAAACATAAAAATTACATCCCCGAAAGCATATAAAGATCTTTAAAAACTGGCAAATTACTAGTAAGTTAGACATAGGAAGTAAGGCCTGATGTTCTGGAAGGGCAAGCATCTCCTTGTCATATTTGGTGCTGGTGATGTCAAATAGGACATCCTCAACCCAACCCAAACCTCGGTTAGAGTCTAAAGGTTATTTTTTGGATGATGATAAGTCCTCTATATTTTGTTCCTTTGAGCAGTTAACCACTACGGTAGCCCAGTGGTCGTAGGTTCCAAACCCGACCGTGTCTGACCAAGACTTGAAATAGGTGGTGACTGTTCTTTCGCCGAGCACTAGTCATTTAGAAATGAGTCATGGGTTCCGACCATCAAAACCGATATGCCCCCTGTCACGGCAGGCGTGACACATTAAAGAACCATCCCTGCATATTTTTAAATAACACAACATTTCTTTAATAAACAGAAATAATATACAATTATGGACTTTTTAGTGGTTGTATATGGTGTGATATTCACCGGAAAAATAAATATTGATCGAGGCGACAGCCGAGGTCAATATTTATTTTTCCGGTGAATATCACACCATATACAACCACTAAAAAGTCCATAACTGTTTTATTATATAATTTAGCCACTTTGGCACTTCGGTTGACAATGTTTTCTCAAACCTGTGACCAGGCAATCTAACTATTTTACCGATGTTAGATTTCCCTGCCCACCCTGGTTGATCACACTAAAATTATCCCGCATTAGTTAGATCAATCTGACTTTTTAAATCTGGTTCTATGAAAAAATAAATGGCATTCCGGATGAGACACAATCAATTACACACTACATTGTAAATTGATAATGCCATAACGTCAACGTTCTACGAAAAAAATGACACAATCACTTGCGCACACTTAATTGGTGACGTTCTAATCATTTTACGGAGAACGTCAACAAAAATCGATGACGTACACCGAATTCGATATTCACCGGAAAATCCGTGGTATATGATGTGAGATCTAATGGTCACGTGTTACCGTATTAGCCAATCATAAAGATGGAATTTATTAATTATATAATAAAGGTAAATATTTCTAGCAATTCACCTATAGCTGGATACGTCTCGATATAAATAAAATATTATTGACTGGGGCGTTAAACCCCATTCAATCAATCTTTTGAGCAGTACCAATCAGTTGTAAGCGAGGGAATCGACCTATCTATTTGAATATTTTGACCTGTTTCAACAAAAAAGGTACCATCAGACTGAATTTGCTACCAAATTGGCAGACTCTTAATACTCTAAACATGTGCATATTGTAAAATGCAGATGCTTCTTGAAATTTTACAGGAGTTATTGCCCTTTGAGTGCCAAAAAAAAAAAAAAAAAAAAAAAACGAAAAAAAAAAAAAAAAAAAAAAACATAATGTAGAACAAAATGCTAGAACTTCTTTCGATTTTTCATTTAATACCTTTCAAATTTGGTATGGAGTTACAACAAGTAACGACGTTTAACCAGCTTTTGTGTTTCGATTCAACTTTCTACATAATTCTAATTATGGTTCTTTGCGTCCTTGAGTTCAATTTAAGACATTGACGGTGTCTATCGCCCCGCTCAGCGATGCTCTTGTTGTTCTTTCGAACATTAGCAATGGCAAAGTGCATGTACTTCCTTTTGTTAGACATTTAAATTGGATATGTTAAACTAGATATGGGCAGTTTGTGTACTTTGTTCCTTTGAAAAATTCGGGTTTGGCACAGCATTTTCGAACTAATTGTCAATAGTTTCATAATCACCCTTCAACTACGATTTGCTTTAATAAATTATGAATATTTTTTATTTATTTATTTTTCCTTAGTTTTCTTTATAGTCGGAAATTCAAGGCGACTATGACATTATTTTATGCACTACACATGCAAAAGACAATTGTGAAACCAAGTAAAATTACAGTTGTTTACAATATTTAGCAGACATTTGCGAAAAAAATCAAGCATACATTTGCTAAAAAATAATTTTCTTTTTTAATCATCTTTTCGTGGCTGAATAATTGTTGTATTAATAAGCAGATTGTTTATTGGTCAACTGCTGTTGTTTTCTGCAACCAAGAACATAACTGAAACAGAAAAAAAAATGGTCGCGAAAAAAACCTGCAAGTAGTTACACGTCACGATCATGAACATAATTGAAGACTCAATGAGTACTCAAATATACATACATTTAGCTTAAGCTTCAGATAGACTGGAAAATTCCGGTCAGAAATTAGTAAAAATAGTATAAATGCATATTTGAAAATTTTCAATTATGCTCTTTTGAACAGATTGACAATAATATTACATAGTGATTCATAAAACATTGGGCTTCACAACTGTTTTGCTCTAATACTCTTATCATTTGACTCGGAAGTGTTTTGACTATGGTATATATATATTAAATATGGTTTTAAAAGCCTTTTGAAATTATTGTGGATTATTTCACAACATTTTAGAAGATAACTTCAGTTAACCCTGTCTATAATGGCCACCTACGAGAACCAATAAAAGTGGTCTTTATGGACAGGTGACCCTTATATACAGAATCAAATAACATGAATAAAGAGCAATTAGATTTGATTGATTTTTTAAAATCGAACTTTATGTCCCATTTATATTGATACGTCACCAAGCTATGAGTACACAATCTTCAAAACACAACACAGAATATATACAAGATATTGACGAGATTAATTAAGATCATGTTGATTACAATAAAAACATTTAACACAATCTCGGCCGTGAGTGAAGACATGTTAAGAAATATGCAAAAATAATTTCCCCAGTGGAATATCAGCGCTGTTAATAAATTGATGATTAATGCGTTTTTCAATAAAAATCCAAGGCTGTGCTAAATCTGTAAATAAGCTAGAAAATCCTGTTAAAATCCCTTTATAACGCACAACAATTCATTTATATACAACGTGCCATATTGATGAATTATAACAGATCTAATAGGCGTGGCTTCTGACCTTGGAGGGCGTATGTTGTCTTGAGAAGTACCACCCATCACAAAATAAACACTGACAGCTTGGCCTCTTGCCATAAAGTTGATGGATAGCTGAATAACTATTCTTGGCAACACAATAACGCAGTCATTGATTTGAAAGAGTTTGGAGCATGTAACGAGAAAGGAGAGCAGAGATAAGCCGTAAACTGATATAATATACTACAGGGGAAATCTAAAAAGGCTTGGCTGCGGTATGCCGAGAAACAATTTTATCAGACCCTCGTTGTCATGGAGACGCGATTCTGTAGTGCGTTCGGCTAAACTGTTTGAGCATTATAGGAAAGTGAAATCGATTAAGTATTTAGCCTTTGATTTGGAGATTTTAAGGATTTTTCCAAGTTTTTGTGTGGATGTTATTTTTAAATTTTGATTTTCACTTAGTTCCTTGGATTATTGAAACAGGATACCCCAGGAGATATTTATAAATGACAACACCGGAACAGCCTTGCATTTGCATGTAAACAGCTGCGAGAAATGGGTATTATATTGCAACGATATATGTTTGTGCCATCTTTCATGTCTGTTCTGCTTTGCTGCTTTTATCCAATCAAATGAAGGCATGCAGTTTTTGATTGAGTAAGTCTCTTGTCATTACGGACGTAGCGCCTCGGGAAGTTATTATCTAGTCATAAATATAGCACCTTTATTATAACGAGCTCATTGTAATATATTCGTATTCTGTATCTAATAGTATAGGCAGACAACATTGACCTGTCCGGTTGACCTGGAATTTAAATATTTATATTTTTGTTTAGGGAAACACATCCCTATTTCGTCTACGGAATGAGAAAACATGCATTATTATGTATGAACTGCAAATACTCACACTACCCATGTGTTAGATGGGTCATCATATATGGATATTTCCAATAAAAGGTCAAACGGACAGGTCATTGTTGTTTGCCTAGATCTTAAAAGCACTGTAAATACATATTTTCGTTGCCCTAGATGGTTGTCAAGCAACATTGATGTGGGAGAGCCATACTCGACTGTTTTTCTCTGTAAAAATTGCCTCGTAAATATTTTTCATCCTATTCAGTTTGAGATATATTGCTCCACGGGGTATTACTCTTTCCATCCATCATAAATGCGGTCGTAAATTTTTAGATCTTTGTTCATGATTACGGGGATGCCGCATAAGATGAACAAATTTCTATTACTAGTTAATTGAAAATATTAAAAATATCCTTTTAATGTCCCTGATTATCACCACTCCCTTCTAATTCAATGAATATTAATAACCGCTGATAAAAATTAAAATATATAGATTTTTTCTTAAAACACTTGTAAACAAAATGAAAAATTACTTTTAATACAAATTTTATTATTTTTTACCTAATGTAATCACTGTCTATTTCCTTTATGTTTAATTTCCTCAGAAGAGGAAACGAGTTCTGTGAATGTATTTTTTATTTAAATTGCCCGGTAATAAACTTAAAAGTACCAAAAAAACTTGGAAGATAAATTTAAATGTTGTTTTCCTTTTCTCATTAATTTTGATGTTTTATGTCATGGTGTATGAAGTGATTTGTTAGCAGTGGCAGTGTAGGCTGAATAGATTCAAATACTGAGCAGCCTCATTTAGGCATGGCAGTCTGTCATGTGCTGTTTTTTGAAATTTTATTGTGATAGTGCATCCAAAACAGTATGTCAAATTATTATATTGCATTCCAAAACAGCAAAGTGCACTGAAACACCACAGTGCAATAAAATAATGCATTTAAAACAACAAATTATAATTAAATAATGCATTCAAAATGTTGCAATAAAAATACCACAGTGAAATCAACATGTCACAGTACTACGATAAGATAATGCAATCACAAAAGCACATTGCATTAAAGCAATGCATAATGCATTTAAAACAAAGTGTAGTAGGAAAAATGCAAAAAAGCAGCGCAATGCAATAAATTAATGTATTCGTAATAGCACAGTGCAATTAAATAATGCATTCAAAAATAGAGGAATTAAACAAAACAATTCATTCAAAAGAAGAGCAATGCAACACAACATTGCATTGAAAACAGAGGAATGCAACAAAACGATTCATTCAAAAGAAGAGCAATGCAACACAACATTGCGTTAAAAACAGAGGAATGCAACAAAACAATGCATTCAAAAGCAGAGCAATGCAACGAAACAATGGATTCAAAAGCTGAACAATGCAACGAAACAATGGATTCAAAAGCAGAGCAATGCATCAAAACGATGCATCCAAAAGCAGAGCAATACAACACAACATTGCATTCAAAAGCAAAGCAATGCAACACAACATTGCATTCAAAAACAGCAATGCAACAAAATGATGCATTCAAAAGCATCGTAGTGCTATTGAAATAATGCATTAAAACAGCAGAGTGAAATAAAATAATGAATTCAAAACAGCACAATACAAAATATAATACATTTAAAAACATATTATTGCAATACAAAAATTCATTCAAAAGCAGCGCAATGCAATAAAACAGTGCATCAAAAATAAAAAAAAATTGCAACAACAAAAACAAAAACAGTGCATTCCAAAAAGCATAGTGCAATACAACATTGCATTCAAAACACCACAGTGCGAAAAAGGACCATTAAAAATAAGCGAAGTGCAATGAAATAGCCTATAAAAATAGTGTTTTATTTATAGCGTTTGGTTAAAAGTTAAAAGTGTGTTATAAACAATATGGGCTAAAAAAATCCCGTGTTTGTAGCGTTTATTGTTTATTAATGAATATTTTATTTTAATGTGGAGTATGCATACACGTTTATCGATATAATAAATAAATAAATAAATAAATAAATAAATAAATAAATAAATAAATAAATAATATTTACTTTGAAATTCGTGTGACTACTACGAATCGACTATAATAATAATAATCGTTAGCCAGAAATAACATTGCATTTAAAAAAAGAGGCTTTACTTGCCATGAATTAAAAAAAAATTTTTTTTGCTTTAAAAATGTCTTATTATAAATATCAATAATATGTATTCATATTTCATTTACACATATTTTATTTCTTACAAACTTGACATGTATAGAAATTTATTTTATACGAAATCTACAAATACATACGGGTCAAAAGGTCACGACTTTATACATTTAGAGAAATAATTAAATTGCTAAGCGGGGATTTGAGTTGTTTCCATGATGAGGGTGAGTGCCCTGTTGAAAAAATTTAAATATAAATGGAATAAAAAACGAACATTTATCATTGGTATCCTGGTACAGGTTGAACGACAATGATTATTTTGTATTCTGAGCATTGTATTTGTACGTCCAAATAACTCATGAATCGTCAATAATTGGGACCTCTTAAATAACCAGACTTTCAATTGAGTCTTTAGAAAAAGTTTCTAAAACGGAGTTTTTATGGCATTTTTATATATTGGTATTTTTTTATCAAATTTCATTATGTTTAAACAAAAGGTTTTAACTGTCAACATAGGATGATTAGACGGAATGACGGAGGGTTTTAAACGTGATATTTTAAAATTGATCAGGATTTGAGATAGGTTTTATTTCTGTAAGTCTCTCTCTCTCTCTCTCTCTCTCTCTCTCTCTCTCTCTCTCTCTCTCTCTCTCACACACACACACACACACACACACACACACACACACACACACACACACACCCCACACACACACACGGTTACTTTAATTTCAATTTTAAGTTGAATTTTAAATTCAAAAGTTTTGTAACATTTCAATAAAATCCAAATGTATATAGCTGGATGTTCTTAGTGTGTTTTCTGGTTTACAGAAAGACATAGACGTTGATCACATTTAGTTTACTAGATCTTTAGGACATTGCATGGGTAATATTATATATATATTTTTCAATTTTTCTGAATGATATTATATAATGTTGTTAATTTATTGAAAGATATAGTAAAAAATATGACGTTGATCACATTTAGTTTACTAGATCTTTAGGGTATTGCATCTGTTATATTCTATATTTTTTTCATAATTTTCTATATGATATTATTATATTATAATGTTTTTGTTAATTTATTTTAGAAATTAAAAAAAAATTAAATATGACATTTTGGCGTTTAAAAAAATTAATACAACTATTGTCATGTTTCATTTTGTAAAAAATAGCATTTGATAGATAAAAATAGACCATCGCAACTAACTTCTCTACTTATTTTATAATAAGATTATCCCCTCTCTCTAACTTCTCTACGCCTTAAAATCTATGGTAATTTTTAATAGATTTATTTCATTTTATGAAGTTTAACAACAAAAATCTGGATCATTTGACTTGTTGACCGTATAAATTAATTTTGAAATGAACAATTCCAAAAATATTTCAATTATGGAATGAAAATAATTCAACTCTTATTTTAGTTTCACCACTGATAAGTGGGTGTTTAGTGGGCTGATTAGTCGGACGAGAATGAAAATGTGAGAAAAAATGCTTCAACATTTATTTTTGCATAGCATTGAGTTAAACTGAACAAACTACAAGATTTTGAAGTTTAGTTTCTTTTTTTTAATTCATGACTTGTATATAAGGCAATATAACCTTTCTTAAAAATAGTGACATATTTCTATAATTAATATTTTATGTAAATACTCTAAATGGACTGGGTAATAATAATAATAATAATAATAATAATAATAATAATAATAATATTGTTGTTGTTGTTGTTGGTAGGGTTCTATTTTCCCCTATTTGTTCTGCAGTATTTGGATTGACTAAATCCCTCTGTATCTGTTAAATTATTCGATGAAGAAATGTAGTGTACATGGTAAAGCGAAAAATGTCTTGTTTTTCTCGGAATAACTGGGCCTCTCTGTCTATTTATGTTAATATTTCGGTGTAGAAAATAAAGTGTGCACAGTAAACCGAGAAATAAATAGCAAAAACATATTACTGAATTTTGTAATATGTAATAGGGATGTCGCTTTTGCTTTTTGTAGTCTACAGTATTCGGATGCGTCATATATACCATTTTTGAATGTATTTTATGATTAATTAAAAAAATATGATATATTTCAGATGGACTGCATGAGTTGTCATATTATATAAATTTTTGAATTTTCTGAATGCAAAATTAAAAAATTTGTAACATGACAGAGTCTCTTTGTACATATGTGTGTATATATGTCATGTGCTACTTTTGAGTTTTTATGAAATAATACATTCAAAAGTGGCACATGACAATTATTTCATAAAAATTCAAAAGCAGCACATGACATATATGTTCACTGTTCGGTGTAGAAAATGTAATGTATATACAGTAATATAAACTGTTTTCCAGATGTTTATGAGTTTTCCATGAAATTCCCATTATGATCGGAAAATTATCTCCCGGTAAACTATCTAGTTACGGCTATAGTAAACTTCATGATGTACTTGAGATATTAATCGTCATTTCAAATGTTTTTAATTAGGGAAAAACGTGGCCTATTTAAACATTTTCCAATAAAATTCATGAACCGAAAGATATAAAATTCAAGATACGATTTTTTATCTGAACTGAAACGAGTTGCCACGTAAATGTATAATTTTGTTAATATTATTGCCAGCTGTCCCCGATAATTTATTATTTTTCAATTTGTATACTAATCATATTAATGTCCTTGTAGTAAAATTAAATATGCATAAATTCGACACACACACACACACACACACACACACACACACACCACACACACACATTATTTTTTAAATTTAAAATAGTGGCCATATTCGCCTGTAGATTGCCACCGCAAGTGTCATGTGCCACTTTTGAATGCATTATTTTACAAAAAAATACAAAAGTATCAAATGGTATAAGCATAAGTACTAGCGAAATAAGGTTTATGAACTGTTTCTCTCATTGTTGCAAAATATTGTTTGTATATAAACCAACTTAAAAGTATATCGAAATTCTAGGAAGAGCTGAACCTTTTCATTTGCCTGTCGGTTAGGAGTGTCAGGACAGAGAAATATTCAAAATTCTTCACATGAAAACAGTAAATATAAAAGACCCAAGCATTTGGTAACATAAATATAAAATGAAACATAATTGTGTATTGTTACTGTTCTGTTCACGAATTATTGCACCGTCTACTAAAACCGACGCTGTATAATTTTATAAATGCGTTTATTAACCAATGCCCGCAATACTGATGTAAAATTTAAATATTTACATTTTGCAGGCCTCGAATATACTCATTGTCTAAATTTGCTGTTAGATAAAATTTAAAAATTCCCAAAAACTAAGGTAAACTCCCTCATGCAAAGTATTTCCTTGGCTAAATTTGGTAAAATTTAATTTGAACCAACATCTTTCAAAAATTGGTTTCACAATCTTGTTTCAAGCACTACTGACGAGGAATTGCATTCCGAAACGGCCTTTTAGTGCTGTAAAATTAAGACTGCTATAATATGTAATTAAATACACAATGCACAATACACAATACACAAGACTGCAACTGATCAAAATTGAAATTGTCAGATATTTGAAGTTAATCTTTTGCAGGACAGTACATGTACTCGCTTCTGGTCCTCTTGAACCATTTTCACAATTTTTATGTCGTAGGGCAGTGCTCGCTTCTGGTCCTCTTGAACCATTTCACAATTTTTATGTTGTAGGACAGTGCTCGCCTCTGGTCCACTTGAACCATTTTCACAATTTTTATGTTGTAGGATATTACCGGCTTCTGGTCATCTTGAACCATTTTCACAATTTTAACGTTGCAGGACAGTATTCGCTTCTAGTCCTCTTGAACCATTTTCAGAATTTTTATATTGTAGGACAGTACTCGCTTCTGGTCCTCTTGAACAATTTTTACTTTTTCCAACACAACTGAGTTTTGTTTTGACAGCATGAAATACAATCACAATTATACTTTATTTTCTAAATTTTCTGCTTTTTTACATGCATGTATATAAAAAATAAAATCAAATTCAAATTTAATTTAACCAGGAATATCAGGGTTTGAACTGGGACAACAACACAGGGACTTGTTGATGTTCAGCCAAAGACATCCAGAAACGCATATGGGCAATTATGCTTTATTCCTGAATTTTTTGCATTTAAAAAAAAGTAAAACATGTGTCATATCATAAATAAACAATTCCTTAACAAAGGTTAAAATACATATTTGTCAATTTACTCCGTTGTTAATTCATAAATGGCAAAAGTTTATTCATGGGGGTTGTCTCTATATTATAAAAAATGCTTACAAAATGTAAACACTAACGGCCTGTTGAACAATAAAAAAATATGATACTGTGTTAATCTAAAATTAAATTTAATTCTACGTATATTAGTCAGGCTAAGACAAAGAGAACGGCAAAAGGACATGCTATTGGCGTTCACTCAAAGGTTTTTAAAAATCTGAGGCTTGTGTTTTAGTTTTAAGCTGTTGCAATTGTCCAATTGCAGTGTTAATTGGAACATGGCGATCTGAAGGAAGCCTGCACTGAACAAGTCGCACTTTGTAAAATACCCAAAGTCTCCATCGTTGAAGCTGTCATAAAATAATAAGAGTTATACACGATTTTTAAATATTTTCTTGAAATACATTTTAAATATTTTTGTAAATTAAAAAATAAAAAAAATTGGTATATGACATAAGCATTAAAATGTTTAACAAACCATCGCACTATCTACATTTGTTATATCCAATCTAAAAACTATGCAGCGTGCAAAATGTCCAATTCTTATATTTTCCTATAACAAAAAGAAAAAATACGTTCATTTTATATTTAACAATGCACTAAATATAAATGAAATTGAGTTATGGAATTCCTAGTTTTTGTAACGAAAACTAGTAAATTACTGATCGACATCGAGCATGATTTTTTAAGAAACTAGTTTTTGTACGAAAATTAAATCTAAATCCTAATATGCTGATACATGTATTCAAAGAAACAACAGCAGTGTATTTGTCGAAATTATATTAAAAATCTTGTTGTTATAAACCCGATTGAAATAAATAAATAAATATTAAAATAATAATTAAATGGTTTGTAGATATATATATACAACCTTTAATTGCCATATGCCGATGTTCGAACAAATTCGAGTTCTTGTGAAACTCAATTGCTGCAGTGTCATATTCCAATTTTCGAAGTAAAGAAAAAATCACATTCGAAATAAATGGTTCAAATATACTGAGGTGTATAGATGTTGTTGTGGCTTTTGTAGATATGCAAGAAATGTGCCGATGTTCAGAAGGACCCAACGTGTTTGCCACAATGTACAAACATATCCGAATTTTTGTTTTGTTTTGGCTAAGAACCATATTTTAAACTAAATTGTTATATTCCAGTTTTCAAACAAATCCTAGTTCTTCTTATTTATTTATTGATTGATGATTTATTTAATTATTTATTTTTATTATTTATTAATTTCTAATATTATTTTCATGAAGAAACATATGTTATATCCAAATGTTCTAACAATACCGAGTTAATGCCGATATACTTGTATATGTTTAATTCTAGACCAAGTTGTTTTATTTCAATGTTTGCATAAATCCAAATTTGTAAAACAAATAATAAATAAATAATTAAATTAGATTAAATTAAATAGTCGTAAGTTAATGATCGATTTTGTGAAGTAATACTTCAAAATTCCATTGTCCCTGCTCAGATGATCAATATTGTCCCTGCTCAGATGATCACATATTGTCCCTGTTCAGATGATCACATATTGTCCCTGTTCAGATGATCACATATTGTCCCTGTTCAGATGATCACATATTGTCCCTGCTCAGATGATCACATATTGTCCCTGTTCAGATGATCACATTTTGTCCCTGTTCAGATGATCACATTTTGTCCCTGTTCAGATGATCACATTTTGTCCCTGTCAGAATTCTGTTTATACCTTGATGATTTACTAAATGATTTACCATAGAACGTCAGGTGTCTATCAGAACCCAACATAAAAGTATATGTATACAGTACAGACCTGTCGAAAGTTTAACACTGAGCTAACGAAATGTAGCTGAATCTCGGATGTCGATCGTCCGAGACATAGCTAGTGGTCGAAAACTTGCTGCCGAAGGATAGAAAGCAGCCCCCGAAAAGTCATCGAGATATAGCTATAGCTAACGAAGGGGCAGCATGAGCTGGCTTTAATTAAGAAGCATAGTTTTAAACTTTCGACTAGTTCTTTACTGTAGCTAATTCACGCCGTTTAGAGTGCAAATGTACTTGTCCAATGTTGTGTCATATATACATGTATTTTCAAACATAAAACCCATTGCAATGACGAGCATCTAGCTACGATTGATCGTTGTGTTAATGCCAAAATGAGACTTGAATTATTAAATGCCCAACAGTTGTCATATTTTTTTTGTAAATTACATTTACATTTAAGTAATTAGTTTCATGCATTTAATTTTAACCTTGTGAATAATAAAAATGTGAAAGAAGTATAAGATGCTGATGTATCAAAACCAAACAAAAAGTTTCACCAAACATGCGCATAGAATTGAAAAAATCAATTTCAGAAATAAAAAACCGTGTGTCGATTTAAGATTTTAAATAATAATAATAATACATGTGATAATAGTAATAATAATAATAATAATAATGAACTTAGATAAATATGGTAAAGCACGATTTATGTGGTGGATAACTTTCCTTGCTAGAATATTTAAAAAATATGTAAAGTTTCGTGAATCCATCTTGAAATTAAAGCTGCATGTGACCAAGTTCTGCACAACATAATATTCCGGGATTTGTGAGCCCTTTTTCAGTCATTGGAAATGAGGGTGGGTAGATTTAATTACGTTTTTTGTATTGTTATCTTTACTGATATCTGTTACGTTTGAGCATTTAGATTTCTGCTTGTTTTTTTGTTTTTTATATACATGTAATATTATAACCATACAGTGTTTTGTTTTTTTTCATTTGAAATAAAGAATTAAAAACACCCATACGCATATACATTTTAATTATTTAGTCAGTTTTGGTATATAGATTTTAGTCGGGGATAATTTGAATCAGTGTTAGTTTTCTACTTCTTATCAATGGCATATAAAACCTTTTGCTAAATAACATTTACTTGGCGACGACCAGAACTATCAAGAACACGCCGAATCAAATGAAGGTTTTGTGTGTGCAATTTAAATAAATAAAGTAAAAGCTGTGCGCATACTTTTTAATTAATTTGCGAGGTTTTGATTGATTTTATGTAGAAATATTTAATGTTGTTCTTGTGTGTGTTATTATTTAGTGTTCTACTTCTCAATAATGTAGCTGGATAACATTTACTTGGCAATAGTCAGAACTACCAAGAACACATTTAAACAATCACACAGGAATAAGATAATACAGCACATAATTGAAGCTGATTAAAATCTACCAGAACTACCAAGAACACAACAAAACGCAGATGATTAGTGAATATAAAACACACAGTTGAAGCTGAATAAAATATATTTGACAATTGCTATTACAACCAAGAATACCACAAAACAAAACACAGAGAAGAACATGACATAACAAAACAGAAATTAGGTATGTAAAACATAGAGTTGAAGCTAAATAACATCTACTTTGCAATAACCAAAAACTACCAAGAACGCAACACAGAACAAAACCCAGGAATTAGGGAATATAAAGTTGTAGTCGAATAACATGTACTGCATTAGGCAATAGCTAGAACAACTAAGAACACAACGCAGAAAAACACAGACATTAGGAAATATAAAACACACAGTTGAAGCTGAATAAGATCTACTTGGCAATGGATACAACAAAACACACGAAATAAATATTGGACACAATAAATTTACCTTTGTTTATATGATTCTCACTGAAAAAATCATACATGAATTTGCAATGATGGAAATTGATACAAAGCGCAGACATTATATCTTTCTTTATAGAATTTTTAAAACCTATAAAATCAAGGACAAATCTATTGTTGCAAACATAGCATTCTGTAAACTAGAAAGATGAAAAATAGGTGTCAATTTCAAATGATATATGACGTCGCGTAACGCCCAATCTCTCGAGTTCTGCTTGAAATTTTTCTGGTATTTTCTCCAGTTTGGAGCACCAACAAAGCATATGTGCAGCTAAGTGAGGCAACATATGACCTAAAACACATTAATTGTTTTAGACTTTTAAGGATACAGCTGTGCTCTTGTTTTAAACGGTTACACTTGTAAGTTACATTGCATGCACTTCGATCACTTGGCCAAGTTCTCCTGAGCCTTATTAATGATTAGCACCAATTCAAAACATCAATAAAAATCAACATGTCAATGATTAAATTGTATCAAATAGATTGATTTATAAAGTTGTGGTTAAGTTTCAAGAAATTCTATAAGTTTACGTTATTTTCAACAAAAATATCACAAACGATTATCAAAATTTTGACTAATCATTTGATTAAAGTAATCGCTCTTCGAACAACTGACCCCTGATGGTTTGAGTGTTTAGAATGTTTGGGCTTACTTGAACCTTCTCCTTAAATTCGTCAAACGTCATAACAGTTTGCAGGAGTAGCTAGCTAGACAGGAATTGCTTATCCCTCCTTAACACCCGGCCTCACTTCCCTAGTGTTTAAGTTTCCAATTTTCAAAGTTAATTCTTTGCCTTTTGGATTGTGATTTGGACATTGACGGTATGTTTTGTTTTAGATTCATGCGGCTCTACTGAGTTTAGCGTTGTTGTTGTGAAAATACAAGAAGGTTAACGTTATTAAAGACAATACAAAAATGCTAGACCCGCGTTATATGGCAATGTTAACGCGTAAACGCGGCGAGAAAATTCCAACATGTTGGAAATTGACACAAAGTTTATATAAATTGTTGATATTAAAATATGATAGAGAAAGTTTGGCCGCCTACGACCGCGAAAAAAACCCAAAATCCTGCACTTTTATAATGTTTGGCAGGATGGCAAAAAACTTAAATCAATAAAGCATTATCATGCCATAATAATGGCATGTCGACATTGCATTTAATATAGTGTCTATCGGACGTTATATATAGTACAGACCTGTCGAAAGTTAAACACGAAATTAACGAAAAGGGTCCAAAGAAATCCATCGTCGAGTATTGGAGATACGGATAGCTAGGGACCAAAAAGCTACCAATACATGCAAACCAGCTGTCGAGATAGCGAGAAACCGAAATAACCTGCCGCTTCTTCAATAAATTGTTAGATTATTGTTAAACTTTCGACGGTTCTGTGTTGTACATTGTGTAGGTTTTTAGTTAATCCATACATCAATTGATGAAAAGTACAAACTACTGTCGAAAGTTTAACACTAGGAGTATGCATTAGTTCCTGATTCGACAACTAATCTTTGGACTAAATCTCCTAAGCTGCATCTCGACAGTTTTCGACAAACCTTTCGACAGTTTTTCGGTCACTAGATGTCAATATATCTCGACAGCCAAGCTTCGATTTCTTTAGTTAAGCTTAGTGTTAAACTTTCGACAGGTCTGTACTGTAGAAAAATGACAACATTATTATTTTTATGAGTAATATTACAATTTCTTGAGGAATTTTCTCTCCTGTTTTCCAAATACATGTCAAAGTGAGTATCAGAAAAATTACCTTTTTTAAAAAAAATTTAAAAAAAATCTTCATACAGAAAGCGACTTCCGATTTCTGTGTGATCTCACGGGGGCTTTTATCTTATGAATATTCAGAAAGCAATTATTTCAAGCAGAGAGTATGATGGATGTTCATGTTCACTTATACATGTATATAAATACGGGGAATCTTGATGAACTGCGCGGATGCAATTTGTCTTGTTCATTGTCTGAATAATCTGACAGATAAATGCGTATGAATATTCCTACGCTGATGACAAACAATTTTCATAGAACGCCAGTTTATAATTTTGCTTTGCTACAATCACCATGGTCGAACTAAGTTCCTAAGATTGATAGAAAAAGCGGAAGACAAAACGTATGGACTCTCTGTGCAGCTATCTGTAATGATTAAGACTTCTGAGAAAAATAATAAACAACAACTGTCTGGTGATTTGATTTGTTTTATCCTTCTGCTTGAAAAACACCAACAGAGCTATATTCACTACACATCGTAATTCTAGCCACAATGTTCACTCTTGACAAGAGCAACAAGAACGCATGAGAACATATCAAACATTGCAGTATTAAGAATTACGAGTTCTATCGGGGTTTGTCCTTGGAGTGGTGTCTCAAGTGCTTTCGAGTTCTATCGGGGTTTGTCCTTGGAGTGGTGTCTCAAGTGCTTTCGAGTTCTATCGGGGTTTGTCCTTGGAGTGGTGTCTCAAGTGCTTTCGAGTTCTATCGGGGTTTGTCCTTGGAGTGGTGTCTCAAGTGCTTTCGAGTTCTATCGGGGTTTGTCCTTGGAGTGGTGTCTCCAGTGCTTTTTTGGTCCTTACTCAGCACGGTCATTTTACAACTGGTGATTCCGAAACAAACATAGTTAAAATAATTATTTACTCAAGTTCTTATGCATTGTTTTGTTACCATATAAACCATAATCAAGAATCTCTGACACTCTGCTTTAATTATATATAAGCAAATGTCATTTTACTTTTTAACTACTATAAATTATATCTTAAAAACGGGTGAATTAATATCCCCCTATAACTAATGAAACCCGAAGGTGCATA
Source organism: Anadara kagoshimensis (assembly GCA_021292105.1). Classification (NCBI taxonomy): domain Eukaryota; kingdom Metazoa; phylum Mollusca; class Bivalvia; order Arcoida; family Arcidae; genus Anadara; species Anadara kagoshimensis. The sequence goes on along the minus strand of CM037861.1, from coordinate 43,184,119 downwards.
TATTTTATTAATTTCAAATTTACACCAAATTGCTGTTTATTCAGACTACCCAGTTATTTGACTAAAGAATAAAAATGTGAAAAATATATGCAGATAAGGCCATCACTAGTTATACATATTTTATAATTTTAATGAGCACCTGGCCTCACTTACCTGTTGAAGAGACAGGTCTATAACTTCATTTGACAATTTTCACTAGTTTTTATTTTGCGTTTTGGATTGTAATTTTGACATGAATTGGTATGTTTGTTTTAAATTTTCACTAATTTTAACTTTGATGAAGTTTAGATTGTGATTTGAACATGGGTGTTAAAAGATAGCTAATTCGTAAGTTTTCAAAGTTTTTGCTTTGCATTTGGACATGGGCCGACATGTGTGTGCTTGATTTTATCCAAATTGTCAAGGATACCATGAGTGTAAATTAATATCGATAATGCCTTAGATACCATTTCCCTAACAGATATGTTTGATTCAGTTGACACACCAGATAGCAATATGACATGTTATTTCTATGGTACCTGTTTCAATTGTTAATGCGATGTATTTTAAAATGAGAATTAAACATGTCTACTTGTAATGGATACCAGTGACAAAGTATGACAAATACTCTAAACAAACATGACAAAAATTAGGTGATAAGAGCGTTATTATGTCGAAAGGTTTTAACTCCATTCTTCATCCTTCATTATTTTTGAAAAAAATCAGGAAATAAGCCTACTCGTATCCCGATTAATGATCTAACCTTAATATATATTATGATATATTAAGTCTATTTATTAAAGGTTATCATGGATATTCGACGTCCCTTAATTCCTTTTATTTCCAAATTTGATTTTTCACACTCTGGTTAAACAGGAAGTGCTTACCCTTACGGAGCACCTGGCCTTATTTCCTGGTGGAAGTTGGCGTGTTTTACTAAATTTGTACAGATATGTTTAAAAGTTTCCAAGGATACCATGACTGTAAATTAATATCAATGATGCCTTAGATACCATTTCTCTCACAGATATGTTTGATTCAGTTGACATACCAGATAGCAATATGACATGTCATGTCTATGACACCTGTTTTAATTGTTAATGCGATGTATTTTAAAATGAGAATTAAACATGTCTAGTTGTTATAGATTTTTTTCTTTTATTATGTTATAGATACCAGTGACAAAGTATGACAAATATTCTGAACAAACATGACAAAAATTAGGTGATAAGAGCGTTATTATGTCGAGAGGTTTTAACTTCATTCTTCATCCTTCATTATTTAAAAAAATCTCAGGAAAAAAAAAACTTACTCGTATCCCAATTAATGATCTAACCTTAATATATATTATGATATATTATGTCGATTATTATGTTTATTCGACGTCCCTAAGTTTCTTTTATTCCCAAATTCGATTTTATACGTGCAGTGGTAAAGCTGGCTAAACAGGAAGTGCTTACCCTTCCGGAGCACATGGCCTTACTTCCTGGTGGAAATTGGCGTGTTTTACTAAATTTGTACAGATATGTTTAGAAGTTTCCAAGGATACCATGGCTGTTAATTAATATCGATAATGCCTTAGATACCATTTCTCTCACAGATATGTTTGATTCAGTTGACATACCAGATAGCAATATGACATGTTATTTCTATGACACTTGTTTCAATTGTTAATGCGATGTATTTTAAAATGAGAATTAAACATGTCTAGTTGTTATAGATTTTTTTCTTTTATTATGTTAAAGATACCAGTGACAAAGTATGACAAATATTCTGAACAAACATGACAAAAATTAGGTGATAAGAGCGTTATTATGTCGAGAGGTTTTAACTTCATTCTTCATTCTTTATTATTTAAAAAAAACCTTACACGTATCCAAATGAATGATCTAACCTTAATATATATTATGATGTATTATGTCGATTTTCATGGATATTCGACGTTCCTTAGTTTCTTTTATTCCCAAATTCGATTTTATACGTGGAATGGTAAAGTTGGCTAAACAGGAAGTGCTTACCCAACCGGGGCACCTGGCCTTACTTCCTGGTGGAAGTTGGCGTGTTTGGCTAAATTTGTACAGATATGTTTAGAAGTTTCTAAGGATACCATGGCTGTTAATTAATATTGATAATGCCTTAGATACCATTTCTCACACAGATATGTTTGATTCAGTTGACAAACCAGATAGCAACATGACATGTTATTTCTATGACACCTGTTTCAATTGTTAATGCAATGTATTTTAAAATGAGAATTAAACATACCTACTTGCAATAGATACCAGTGACAAAGGATGACAAATACTCTAAACAAACATGACAAAAATCAGGTGATAAGAGTATTATTATGTCGAGAGATTTTAACTTGATTCTTCATCATTAAAAAAAATCTCGGGGAAAAAAGAAACCTACTAGATTGATGATAATCAAACAACTGGCTGATATAGTGTGAAATAATCAGTTTCCGTGGTGTCCTAAATTTCGTTGTTTTCGGGGACACCCTAAGCTACGAATTTATTGGTCAACAAAAAATTGTATATCACAAACCTACGTTAATTCAATAACCAAAAAATCGCGAAATTCTCACCCGACGCAATGAGATTTTTTTCTAGAACCACGAAAATTCAACAAAAGATAAAAAAAAATAAACATGCTTCCACGGTATACAATAATAGAAATGACCAGAAAGCTAAACTTGGTATCTAAAACGTTTTGGAGATATTCATATTTATGGGTGTAGTTAGCTAAACATGAGGTGTATACCTTTCCCGGGCACCCGGCCTCACTCCGCTAATGGTAGTTCACGTGTATAGCTTAATTAACTGGATTCAAAGTTTTTACTTCACTTTGTGAGTGTGGTTTAGGCTTGTATTTGATTTCAAATAGTTAGTCAAGACAAAGTATTAAACGATGTAATGCATCCTAAAAAACGTTCAACGCCATAGTTATAGCGATGATAAATAAGTGAAATGCCCAGGATTATTGCAACCCTAGGCTTATTAAGGCCCTCACAAAGTCTTTTTGCCGTCATCACAGTTTTGTCGATTTTGATGTCTCTATGTCCAGGATTGCCCTGGATATATTTGACGTCCCTTAGTTCCCCCCATTCCTAAATTTGGTTCACACGTGGCGTGGTAAAGCTGGCTAAACAGGAAGTGTTTACCGCTCTTGAGCACCTGGCCTTACTTCCTGGTAGAGATTGACGTGTTTCACTAAATTTGCCAGTTTTCAAAGCTTTTAATTTGCTATTTGGATTGTGATTTGAACATGGACCTACATGTTGTTTCTGACAAAAATTACCATTTTTTCGTTATCTATGCAAGCATTAATAACAATGGCTAGTCCAAATTATAAATGAATGATTTTTTCTTATATTTACATTCTGTTTATTCGTAAAATTGCAAATACATACTTACTTTATGTGGCTTTGAAAATTTTGTTTTTCGTCTTTGTTGACAACCCCCGTCAAAAATGGCAACGTCCACATCGATAAACGATAACAAAAGTAGCTCTTTCATTCACTATAAGTTTTACTTATACTACTTCGACAAAATCAAAATTCACGGAAAAATCAAAAGAACATTGATTAAATGTTAAACTTGATAACAAAACGAAACGTCAGAAGTTACTGTATTCATACGCGGTGATTTGCCGTGACAAGTTTATGACGTATTTACATGATGACATCAATCATAATCTATAACACTATGGCATACATTTGCTTAATATGTGCAAACTAAGGAGAAACAATGAGAGTTGTAGGAATAGAAATGGACTAATCCAAAACGATTTTTGAAATTTTTATGTTATATACTTAGTCATGAAAAATTTTCAAGCGGTACATAAGTATAATAAAACACTGACAGTTTTACTATAGAAACTGTTTTAAAAACAGCCGAAAACCTTATACAGTAAAGACGCAATAGATTGTTGGGAAGCCAGATGGTCACAGGAGAAAAAATACTTCCTATATAAAAGCTACAAATTGCTGTCAAAAAAGGAAAGTTCTCATACCGAGCCCTGGCACAAGACACACGGAAATCTTCCTCGGCGACATTCCGTGAAGTTTGAGAACAAAAATAGTACCGTACCCCCCCCCCCCCCCCCCAAAAAAAAAAAAAAAAACCAAAAAACGGAGAGCACAGTCAACCAGTTCAACTGACACTAGGCAATACTCAGGTTGACAGAAATCGGATACAAGTCTTATCAGTATTGCAAGCCTTCTTAGAGGTTTAAAGTCCGTCCTTGGTTGATTCCCACAGACATTATATTTCTCAGCAATTTGCTTATTCATAAGTTGTTGGTTAAAGATCAGGTCTCTAAAACTGCTTTAACAAAACTTATTAAAGAATTTTCCCTATAGGTGAAACGTCCTAATCAAGATTCTCCCAACACTTAAATGAGACTTTTGTTCGTAGATGATAGAGGAAACTTGAGTTCCCGGATAAAACTATCTAAACACAAGGAAGTATCTCAAATGAGAAGGCGCTGCTGTCCGTAAGTTCGTTCTTTAGACAGACCACTCGGCCACCAAAGCCTCCTTTCGCTATGAGTTATCTATATTAGTATGCAAAGTACTAAATGAATTAAGTAGAAATTATCCTTGAATCAAAAATATGAGAGTCGGGCAGAAAAGTAGATGAACCCAACAAGTGACAGCAGTCAAATAATATAAGTACAATGCTTTGGTAAATTCCACTAATTTCTTTGCAAAGTTTTTTATGGCGTCTGCGTCGGAGGAAACTGGACAAAGAACCAGTCTAAAGTAATGCCTTTAACCATCCTTTAATTATTAACCAATAGACAAACACTCACCAATTTTCTGCGTGATCATATTATGATAGCCGCCAACAAGGGGTATAGTCAGAAAAACCTAATAAACATTTGAATAGTGGTAATATATGTGTATCAAGTCGTCCTATTGAAAGAAGACAGATTAACGTCAGTTTATTCTGTGACATAATCTTAACACTGGACAATGGATAAAACGTCCTTTGACTTCAAATATGAATTAAGAAACATGTTTAGGTCCAATATAATGTACTAAGTGGTCTGCGATGATTATATGCGACACTGCGAACAAATGGTCTACAAAGATGGCCATAAATCCCCACTAATAAAACACAGACCAGAAACCCACGTACTACATGAAATTGTATTCAGAAAGTGTCTATCCTTCCAAAACACCCAACCTCATTTGCCTGGTAAAAGTTCATATGTTAATATCAGTTTTGAAAGTTTTTACCTTGCTTTTGGATACGGTAGGTATGTTTGTGGTCTATTTCCTTGTAATTAAGAAGGAAAATGATTGAATGCAAATAGCCGTAAAATGCTGATAACACGTAAAACAAAATTTAACCAGGAAGTATCTCGAATGAGAAGACAGGAATTGGCGGGTCCAAAAGCATTGGCTATATACATTAGATTTATTTCCGACACTGTCCTATAGGGAGCGCAATTTGCCCTTCAAATCAAACACAAACATACCAGTCAGTACTAAATCATAAACACAAATTTATTGCCAATTGCTAAAAAAAGCACATGTTTGGCTTCTGATGTTTCTTGATCGCAGTTGCATTTTTGTGGCTTCTTATCATAAAAAAGATTAGTCAATTAATCCAAACAAAACAAGAAAACACGCGGTGACAAAGTTATTTTGCTTGAAAATAATGAACCCAAGATGTTGTTCTTAAAGCTGGTTGTGATTGCTGTTACCTTCGTGTGTTATCTCGTATGTGCAAACTAAAATCCGATCCGGTTCCAATTGACCCGATGTCTGGAAATCCGGTTTAACTATCACTCGGATTTGATAAGTATTAAAATTAAATCTTATGTTTTGATTGTGAGCAAAATCCAATAATGGGCTTAGTTGCGATTCATACTTAGTATGCAGTATTTAAATAAGGAAAGGATATCCAATCTCGGAAGATGACTTTAAGTAATCTTAAAAACGCCGTGACGTCATTCAAATTATCGGATCTAAATATGATAATTATTTAAGTAGTGTGACACAGTGTTTCAATTCATAAACCCTTTGATATATAAAGTGTAATAGGAAGTTTCAATTAAATTACAAGTGGTTATACATTTAAACTAACAGAGGGCTTTATATGTACCGCCGCAAATTACAATTACATGAGAGCGACTTTGTGAAAGGTCAAGGCAAACGATTTTGATGTTGAATGTGTAGTTTTCGTAGACACGCTAATAAATATTATTGGTAAACAACTTTGACCTGTCCGTTTAACCTTTCTTTAAGAATATTCATTAAGGTAAATCCATCCAATACATCGGTAGTGTTGAAAATCCTAGTAAATATATGGATAGTGTTCGTGCTTGGAGTTTCTCATTACTGGTCACGTGCGTTCCCTATATATAAATGCACTTGTCGACAATAATTATTTTAATTAAAGATCAAGCGGACAGTTCAATGTTGTTTGCCTATACAAACTTGCCTCAGACGGTAACCACAAATAGAAATTTAAAGCCATGCATTTGGCAACATCTATAGCAATAGATTAATAATGATCCAACCCAACACAGGTCTAAACGGGAGAAATAAAACATAAGTTTGTATGTGGGAGGTCGTGGGTTCGAACCTCTGCCGACGTCTGACAAAGATTTGAAAATGGGTAGTGACTGTTTTTTCGCCAAACATTCGGCATTCAGAAATAAAAGTCACAGAAATCTTAAAAACTGACTACCTGTGTTAAATTGTGGCATGTTAAAGAAAACTCCCTGCACACTGCCCTGAATGCATTAGAAAGGTAAAAAAATTGCCACTTTACCTATAGCTTGTGACGTCTCGATATAAGTGAAATATTCTTGAATGAGACATAAAACACCATTTCATTCATTAATCAATGTCTAAAAAACTGAAATCTTCGGAAACAGTCAAATCTTCAAAACGCAAACGCTTATTTTATTATAAAGTAATCAACACGACACTGCAATCCTTAGCTAGATAAGCAGCGGCAACATGGTTTAGAAGTTCTCCCATGTGACCAGCGTGAATGAGGGATTTCGTGATACAAGGCGTGATTAGAAACCAAACCAAATGACGTCACTAATAAATCGATCATTTCGTTGTGAGAAATTTTGGTGGAATGGTGTTTTGTAAAAATTATTCCCGTTCAGTGGAGTGAAGTGGATAAAAGAAGTTTCACGCCGCAGTCAATATTCATTGACTTATATCAAAGCCGTCAGTTCTGAGATAGTGGAAGAAACCAGAATGCCCAGAGAAAACCATCGACTTTCGGCAAGCGAACTTACAAATTTCTCTCAGTAGGATTCGAATCTATAGGCGAAGAGAGGCGCTGTGATCTGAAACACCGAGGCTCCTAGTCCCAATGAAAATCTTTGTAAGTAAAACATTGTTTGTCGTAAATAAATTTCGTGGTATTTTTAATTGTGAAATAATTTTTTGGGACGTAATTTAATCCACTGCTGATCTCATTCAAACAGATAATATCGACATATGGCACAATGGTGATCAATGTATTCATGAGCCGTGGCCGTGATTCATTAATATTCATGAGCAAAGTTTTGAACGCGCCATCATTCAAACGTGATGCCAATAACGCCAATTATCCATTATTCAAATTACCCGGGCCAAAAATTGTCAGATGATTAAATGAAATCGAGTAAATAACAAAGTCATATTATTATGAGCAGTACATTTATTGAGACATCATTTTTTAAAATCTGGTGTCATTATCACATGAATAAAATGTATCTGTAACATTCATTCCTGGAATTCATTATCGCAATATAATATGTTATCACATGTATACAATAGGTCATAAAATATAGCTAAGACACTCATTCCCATAAAATTATGCACAAAAAGTCATGACACTCATTTTCATGTAAGTATGCACACAAACCTCGTGACACTCATTCTCATGTAAGTATGCACACAAAACTCGTGACACTCATTCTCATGTAAGTATGCAAACATAACTCGTGGCAGTCAATCTCATGAAAGTACGTGAACGGACACTCATTCTAATATAAGTAAACCTAAAGCTTAAACACTCATTCTCACATAAGTATATGTAGACATACACTTGGCAGCTTTTTATAGCTAAGATACTCATTCTAATTAAAGTATGCAAAAACTCGTCCAAAAATGGACCTTTCACACATTATTTTTAAAACTATTTCATGCCTTATTATACCCATTTGTATCCATATATACACGAGCTAGCGAATATTTAAATGAGATTTCGTTAACCCCGCCTTCTCCCTGTATACATACCACTCATATATACTGTATAAATTTAAAATATACATAATATATATTTATTTATATATTTATATAGATCTATCAACATATTTATACATATATTCAGAATTTGACATACAAATGCAACTAAAATGGTCACAAGTAAAATAATTAATTTAATTCTTTACTTCGAACTTTTCTAATATGACGCTTGGCGCCAAAATAGTATTAATATAATTAATGTTAGCGCTATGAACACAGGGGCCACCATGCCCAACACAACCATACACAACACTTTCTGAAAGACTTTCATTTCTAGAACTATTACTTATTCTATATTGCGATTCATATTTTCATATTTTAACAATATTTACAAGTAAATGCCTATTGCACATAAATATAAGCAAAAATGTATGTTATGAAGAAAACAGTTTATAAAACAACAACATGAATAATCTAACAAGTAAACAACAATATAACAACTGTAATCTTTAACATACCCATCTTCCATGGTATAACGCCGGGTAAAAGGAATATTAGTTGACCGCCAAGGCCAACTTGTAAAAAACCGAAGAATCATGTCTGGGACTACGTAATCTAGGGTTACAAAATATATCCAAATAGCCTTGTTACATAAAAAGTGTATTTATTATAGCACTTATAAAATTGAATTGAAAGTTTATCCATTTTTTCTTAAAATCTAAAAATTGAATATTTGCAGAAAAAATTAAATTGAGAGTTAATTTGATTTTCTTTCGAAATTGCTATTCTTTTATAATAATTTATTCTGCATTTATGTTGTTACTAGCAATCATTATTTAATGTTGAATACGTCGTGGGCGGTAAAAATATTTTTTTGCTTGCAAACAAAAATTATTTATATCAAAAAGTGTCAATTTTATAAAGAAATAAATTTCTAAACAATATTTTAATTTTATGTAACCTTGTATAAGTGTAAAAATGTTTTCATGTGTATAAAAAGTTGAGGTGTCTTGTTGACACGTAATTTAATACAACAAACAATTAAACAATCTGGAAAATTTGCAAGGCACGGTATACCAAAGAATTAACAAACAGGATTAAAGAATACATCATTTGTATAGTTAATTATATATAGAGTGCATGCCTGACAAAAGTAAAACACTAAGCTAACGAATGGTGCCGAATGAGAAGCTTATTTAGGCCTCGAAACCTATATCTTGCTAGCTTTAGGGAAGTTGCAATCTGTCGGTTTATCTGTTACAAGTTTTTTACATCACGGTCACTCGACAGTCGTGATTCGACTTACCTTTCGTTAGCTTGGTGTTAAATTTTAGACAGGTCTGAACTTATCTATACCTTACTAAGCACCATTTTATGACCATAACACTTAAAATAAACATATTATCTTTCATATCGAGTAAAATAAAATTATATTAAAACATATTAAAATATAAAGAAGAGAAGCAAACGATAAAAGAAAAGTAGAAGCACCAAGATTTGCCGTACCAAAATAAACGCATGTACAAAGTAACACAAACAAACGTTAAGTATATACTACTTGACGTCTTAAAGCATTTTCATGTGTACAAAAACATAATTTGTCGAGATTAAAATAAATCATTAACGTATTTCTCCACGGTAAAATTTAAAACTGACTGGGTAAAATTCAAATCTCAGTTGAGTATACGGTTTCAAACCAAAAGTAGCACTAAAATCAAAAGGATTAATATGTTTTTTGAAGGAAAAAATTTTAAAATGGATAAAATAGCACTAAAATTGAAAAGAATATATTTTGAAGAATAAACTAAAGGAAACGATAAATATAATATTTAGGTTAAACAAAAAGCCATACATATTTTTATCACAGATGAAAATAGTGTTGCTATGAAAACACTATACTATAGCATTATTTGGGAAACCATTTTCGATTCCCAATTTTAGACTAAATGTTGTAAAAGGAATGGTATATAAACGGCAGTAATTTATCGCTATCATTTGATCGTCCACTTTAATATTCTGCTATTAACTAAACGTCTATAAATTTCGATCACTTTTTTATCTGTCATTTTATAAAGTTTTTTGTCTCTGTTTAGTAATTGTGCACTTCAATGTAAGAAGTGTCCAAGAATCACTTTGTCCGTATGTTTCTTCTAATTTCCACTGGATATATTTTTGTTTTTTATCCGAAATGACTATAATCTCAGGTACAAGGATTTTTACTCATGTATAATAATATCGTACTAAATCCTCAGTTACCATCCTTATTGCCTTTTTGTATGCGCCTGTGATTCCTGTGGCATTAAAATATATATCTGGAATTGCAATTCACATAATATCACCTTGAAACACATCAATATATTTTACAGCTTGAAGGTCCATTCCAGGAAACAATATATACATTCCTTAACCTTTTCATCGACTCTTAGTATTTACCAGGCTATTTGAATATTGTGTTGGAACTTCAGCATTCTATTGTCAGTTGGTATGTTGAAAATTGCCATTCACATAATATTATTTTAGAACGTTAGTATTTCATGTGTCATGTTGGTCCATGTATTCTCACTATCTTTTACATAATTCGTCCTCGAACGTAAACAGCCTATATATTGTCGTCACCATAATTTTATATTTGAATTTCATCAATCCTACTGTCGGCTCGTATATTCCACATCAGAAATCGCCGTTCACAACATATCGTCTTGTAAGTTCAGTAATTCTATTGTTGACTCATGGGGTCTTTCACATAATGGCTTGGAACTTCTTGGAACTAGGTAACATATGTCATACACTGTCTTTCACATACCATCGTCTTGGAACTTAATCAACCTATTGTCGGCAGAAATCGTCTTTCACATTATATCTTTGAACCTAAGCAATCCCATTGTTGGCTCGCATGTTCCATAATAGAGATCGTCATTCACATAATATCATCTGTGAACCTAAGCGATCCTTATGTTGGCTCAAATGTATATCAAACATGGTCTTTCTCGGAACTTCATAGCAGGAATCGCCATTCACATAATATCATCTTGGAACTTCAGTAATCCTATTGTTGGCTCATATGTTCCCGCCAGATAATATATATCATTATCATCAACAGTCTTATGTTCACCTCTCCGTCTCTCCTCCAGATGTCGTTTTTTGTACTCAGTAAAAGACAGCACGTCACATTTATGGGAAATAGTCTGTACATCATTTTCATCAATATGCGGCGACTGAAACAAGGCACCCTGAAATAGAAATAAACTTTCGTTGTAATAATGGCCCATTATATAATCAATGGTTTATTGTTAGGTTCAGACAGTACATATTCTTGATGAGACTTGGACTGAATTACGGTCATGTGTTTAGACCAGACATATCGATTTACAGACAATGCTTTTACTTAGAGAAATAGGCCAGGAAAGTAGTTAGACATTTCACAGACGCAAAATGATTATTTGACAATTTGTACTGAAGACGTTTTGAATATTTGGTTTAGTTTTTGACGGTCAATGAACCAAATGCACAATGTTAGTGATGGAGCTTTATTTTTTAAAATGAAGTCATAAATTCTCAATGTCTTTAATTATAAAATAAATGCGGTGATACAATAGTAATTGAAATGAACTAATATGGTACAAAAGTAAAATTAGAGTGACATTTCTCTTTTGTTCTGAAACAGAGAGAACACTTAGAATTTAATTCCACATGTAGCGGGTGTAGCTAACTAGATAAGAAGTTTACCCTTCTGCAGTTCCCGGCGTCACCACCCTGGTGGAAGTTTACGTGGTTTACCAAATTTGCTAGTTTTAAAACTTTTTACTTTCGTGATTGTGATTTGAACATGAATCGGTATGTTTGTAGTTGAGAAAGCAAATGCGTTAGTATTAGAACAATCTGGCGTAATATATAATTTTTTAATGTAATGAAGTAAATTAAAATCTGAATTTGAAACATCGTTATGTTTTAATGTTTTTAGACAACATGCATCATATTTACGATGATGCACAAGACTAGGAATGTCAATGTTTATCATGTGGAATTACATATTATAACAGTTTTAATTTAAAGCACTAAACGGACGTTTTGGAATACAAGTAGTGCTTGGACTAAAATTGTGAACCTAATTTTTTTCAACATGTTGAAAAATTACCCAAAGGTCCAAAACAAATATTACCAAATTCAGCTAAGGAAATACTTTACATGAGGGAATATACCTTAGATTTTTAGGAATTTCAAGATTTTAACTAGCAGCAAATTAAGCTTTTATAATATTTCTAAAGTAAAGTTTGGCATACCTTCATATCCTGTAATTTTTTGCCACCCCGAGTTTCTTCTGGATGATAAAACCACTTTACTTTCACCACCATCTGCCCTCCCCACGCTTCCCATAAACTAATAATCCTTCCTATAAATGGTAGATGAGGTCTTCCAGTGGACAGAAAAACTGCACAATCACCAAGCTGTTAACAGACAAAATAACACAATCGTTTAAAAAATGAAAAATTAAATCGGCAAATACTAGTTTCCACAGATTCTTAAAATTAACAAATTTATTAATTTCTATTAGCAATACATTATTACTTTTGAATGAATTGTTTAATGAAGCAATATTTATCTGGCAATGGCTCAACAATGCTCAAGGATTGTAGCAATTTAGTTTGAATCTATCGCAAGGTGTCTAGCATTTATCCAATTTAATATGTTATGTTATGTGATATTTCTACCATTAAACCATATTTTACAATCTTTTCTATTTTATATTTTTAGCCTTTAACAATGTGACCAGTAGCAGATCAGTAAATCATAAGGCGTTTCAGTAAGCATCATTCGATAGCAAGAATCTTTTACACTTTCAAAAGTCAACTTACTGCAATTATTTCTTTTCCTCTGATAATTGATTTGTAGAATTCTTTTTTAGCTTTTCCTTTTAAACCGGGCCTTTTTGTACTTTTCCCAGACCATCTCCATAGTTGTCTTGCAGGTAAAAATGCTAAAAACAAACAAAACATCATCAAATTATTAAATATATAAGGATACTGTTATTGGTATAAATACATATATAGTATACTATGCACTGTTTAAATAATGGTTATAAATCAGTTGAGACTTATATATGAAAATTATCTAAACATGAAAAGCGAAAAGCAAAAGCTGTTGTAAAGCTAAAATAAAATATTTAGGCATTTTAGTGGTGTTTTTTATATTCCAATATTACTGTATATTAAGCGCTGCAGCTATGATTAACTACAGTAAGCAGGACCGACACAATAAGCCGCAGTTTCGTACCTGCTATTTTGCTCTTATTGTCAGTAGATAAAGAGCGACTTTTCTGTTTCTTGGGAGCAGAAGGTAATTCCTGGTCTCCCTCATCACAAGTGCTTTCATTGTTTGAATCCTCATCATCATCAGATGAATTACAGGAAAAATCACTTGTAGATGTAACACCACTTTCATTATCTTCTATTTCAGTTTTGTTGGTATTTAACATTTTTCTTTTGTTTAATGATGATAAAAGCTTATCACTTAACGACGGAAGCCGTTTGAAAGTAAAAATATCTCTTGTATCACCAACACTATGTTTATGTTTACCTCGCTCTTTTTTCTTCGATTTTCCAGTTTCTTGACTATTTTTTACTTTTTTGTCTTTATTTTTTACTTCACTTCCACTTTTCCGTTCGGATGTATTACTTTGTTTTTTCTTTGAATTGTCTTTGGAATGCTTGGACGACTTGCTGTCGTCATTTCCTGTTTTGTTTGACCTGACTGATGACGTAAACACCTCGTCATTGTCCTCCTCCAATCCACACACATCAATGTCTTCCTCGTCATCAATGTTCACAGATTCAGTATTTTGTAATCCATTTTCAGATTTTTGTTTTGGAGGACGACCCGGTCCTCGTTTTATTTTTGTTTTAGATTCTGAAGAAGGTTGAACACTCTCTGATCGATGAAATTCTGGTGTAAAACTCTGTAAACTCTGTATGCTTTGTATACTGTCTGAAGTTGTATGGCGACGTCGTTTTCCAATGAGTAAAAGTGGATTAGGATCATATGCTGAAAAAGCATCATATGGTAGACTTAAGTCATTCTCAATTTTGATTTTACATATTGCGTTTGTATGCAGGAAATGCTTACCTTTTCCGAGCAACCAGGTTCACTCCTTCCTTAGTGCTTGGTGGAAGTTCACATATTTAACTTTAATTGCCAGTTTTTAAAACAGGAATTTTAATTTTGTGATTTACACATGGTTGTTCTTTTATATTCTTTTGCTACATTCACAAGTCGCTGGTGCAAATCATCCAATAAATGGAGACAATGAACTACTGTGAATTAAAACATGTAAGTTGTTTTGAGGGAAATGCTTGACAATTAATGAAAATTAATTGAAATCCGATGTATTTAAGTCATATGTTCATGATTATTTGGGTGTTGAAGTATTACACTTCTGTTGTGAGAAAATCATTATAAATAATTCTGTATCATTAACAAAATTTAGTTTCCCACTATTCAATATTATCTGGTAATTTGAAGCAGTTTTATTGAACGAATCTTTTTTGTAAGCTTTGTTTAATTTCCATCAACAAGACCAATTATTACAAAGGACATGCTAGACAAATTGGAGATAAAAGTAAAACAAGTTGCCAAATAACATTGTAAATACTTACAGACGATGGGGAAATCTTCTGGAATCATTCGTATGTGATCTAAAGGTATTCGACCTGAATCTCCATCATCAAATTCTACATTTATAAAATTTTTATCAGCATGCGGATTCGGACTCGCTAAAATACAAAAATGAAAAAAAAATAAATCGATGTTTTTCTATTTCAGATGCGATTTGTTTAAAGTAATACACACAATTTTTTTCAATGAATCAGACAGGATACAATTGTGCATGAATTTAAAATTATTTTTTTTTAAAGTTAATGAAAATTTAAAACTGTTTTAATATGTTTTAACAGCCTATTGATTTCATTGATTGGACGTCTCAAATATTTGGTCTATTTTTAGCTTGATCATGTCATATAATTCACAAGAAGGCGTATAATGACCAAATATCATGTCAAACAAAATGACAGCAAGTACATACTATATTGTTAAGGGTTGTTTCAATTTGTATGAGATTAAATACATTTATTGATTTATTCTACAAAATTTATAAATTCAATTTTTAGACATAAAAGATAATAAAATAAAATTTTATATCTATTTACCCTTTGAAACGGTTCCTGGATACAGACAACTGAATTGTTGGCTCCAATAAGCACACACTCTGGTACCCTCGGGTAAAAATCTAGCAGACGATGCCTTGACGTCAATTATCTGAAATTATCAAGATGGAGTACATACAGCTTCCTGTGCAGTAATTTATTTAATCTGTTCACGCATTCATCTTACATTTCAACTAATTAAGGAGAAAATGCCAAAAGATCAGAGATGTGATTGGAATATTAGTTTTCAATTCATCAAAATGGAGCGGAAATAGTATATAGTTGATCTTTAACTAATCAATAATTGTAGATACGAATGGTATAGTTAGGAAAATCGTGGGAAAATAAAATATACGTACTGCATCTTTAAGAATTTCTTCCTGAGAATAAATCAAAGGCCTGTTTCCTCTGGCGTTATCAATAATGACCCCGTATACATCTGGTGGGCGAATTCCTAGTACTGCTCCCTCATAAAATAATCCATCTTTAAACAGCAAAACTCGAAGTCCATCTTTCAATTCATCTTGGTCTATGACACATGATCGTGGAACTAGAAATAAAATCAAATATACATGTCATATATGCGTCGTTTTTTATACTCATTGCAATCTTTCAAAAAGGTATATTAAAAAATTATGTTTTGCGCAAAAAATTTAAATGACCACACAAAGTATATTATAAACATTTGAAAAACTTTTACTTTTCTTGCTGAAAGCGTTTATAAGCATTTGCAGTCATTGCATAGAATTAAAATATTTCTTATAAAAGGAAGTAAGTATCCGATTACCAAAAAATACAGTGGCATTGGCGTAGGTCATTACTGTGTCAACCCATGTTAAACATTAGATTGTTACATTTTTATATTCTATTTTGGTGTGCATATTCTGACACAGGTCAATAATTTTGTTTCAGCCATGTAATTTGCATTATTAGACACAATAAAGCAGTGTCGGTATCTTTGTAGTCTATTAATTTAGATTTTAAGTAACAATACATTTCAATACACAATGTCTCAACTGTACATACACACAATACAGAGCAACCATCAATCCTATCTTCTTATGAAAAAATCCCTTAATATGTCACGTCATTGCCGCTTACAGCAAATCAATACATCAGACATAAGTAAATACTTTACATGGGGAGGGTCTCAATTAATTCCTCTATTTACCATTATGTGAGCATAAAAAAGCCTCTCTATCAAATTCTAATCTCTCCCTGGCATATGAAAGAAAAATCTTAATTTATTTTTCTTTTTGATGGTGGAATTTATTTTTAACGCTCGCGTAAGTGGCTCTGTTATATTGAAGTTTACCAATCAAATCAATATTTTCTATTTAAATGTAAACACACTACATATACAATCGGCTTTCTGTTTGAACTACATAAGCAGATCTGAAGCTTTTACCGACCAAACTTAAGTACTGTATAATGAATTAAACATCAGATGCATTCAGTAACTTAAATATACATGCAAGGTCTATTTGAGAAGAAAAAAACATGCTTCATAATTATAAATCTATTAGAACAGTCGAGACAGAAATCGTTATTTTAGGAATAACAGTAATCCAGGTTTCCACAAAATTAAATTTTAGTAGTTTCAATATTTTCAAAATTTGTGAAGATAGTAAGTTTTACACAAGTTGGCTTTAATAGTTATTTTTTAAAAAAAATCTCAGGAATTAGTAGCCAAATGGTGATTCTGTATACCAGGAATGGAAAAAAAAAGTAATTTTGCATATTCGTTATCCAGTTAATTTCACAAATTACACTATATTATCTTCATTTAGTAGGATTGAAATGAAGTTTGCAATACCAATCCTCTCTGTTATAAACTATGGCAAATACTCCTAGGTTAATTATCAGTTTTGTACTGTTTCGAAAGAAAATGCAAATCTTGTAGTACTATTCATCATCAGAATGGCTAAAGCAGGTTGTTAAGACAATAATATATTGAACCTAAATCTAGACATTTTAAAGAAAAAAATCAGGTAAAATGTTTTGAGGTGTAACTATGCAAAGATTAAACATTGCAAAATTAATTTTAAGGATTTAGTCTAACAATTTCAATAAAAACAATAGAATAGTTACCAGGTGTTTGAGGTCTTTCTCTTAAAGCACTTAGTGGTATATTGTCGCCATCACTACTGCTGTCTGAATCGGATATTATCTCCTTTGATATTGGCTTTTTAAGCTTCTTCTTTGGAATGTGGTGAACTTGTTTCTTCTATAAAATACATTTTATAGACCATGTAAGTATCATTTAAGCATATGTTATCATGGTAATAATATCACATAATTTATAAGTATAACAAGGACAAACAACGACAATGAATATCACATTTAAACTAGGTTTGAAATTAAAAGATAAAATAAAAAAAATCATGTTCAGAACACGCGAATGTTGTGTTTTATTTATTGTATTGGGTTATCCAAACCCAATATGTATGTCCATCAACGTGAGTGTTATTACAAATTAAAGCTTGTTGATATGACATGGATATTTTCAAGCAAGTCAACAGCGAAAAAGATACTATTAGCTCATAACTGCTCATTCAAAAGACGTCAAATAACAAACACAACACAATTTCATTTAATTTACCTCTTTCTTTTCCTTAGATTGTTGTTTTACTTTAAACGCTTTGGAGTATTTTTTCTTCACTCTCTGGGTCAGATCATGGATATTTTTAGCCTTTTGTAGTTTAGCTTTTTCACTCTTAACTTTTGTAGCCGATGTCGCCGGTTTCTGTGGAGATGGAAGGGAAGGAGATGGTTTAAGTGTGTCTTTATAGCTAAAGTTTGGAGAGGACTGAGGACTAGGGTCACTCAGGAAAATCCTCTCACTACGTCGCAGCATCCACTCTTCGTCCAGAAACAGTGGCTTCATAGGAGTCTTTTCTTCTAACTGCAATGTATAAATATGCTCATGATGTAAACACATTGCCTTTATAAGAAATTAAGCCTATTGATCATAACAGTATATAAAATGCTCAGATTTAGAATGAAATACTGATAATTATCTGTATTTTATTTGTTAATTTTAATCATTTAATATATAGATTTCGGGAGACGAGTTCCAAATATTCAAAGACTTATTATCTTTCTGTCGCAGCATATTGGCCGCATTAAATTGCCAAATTTATACTTATCTCCATTCAGTTGTGATTTTGAGACACTAGAGAAAGTATAAAATATTGAAAGACGTTTTATTTTTCTGTCGCATATCGTTCTGCATATTCTTCGTGTAGAAGCAAAGCTCCATATCTTCTAAGGCGTAATCAAAATGCTGCATTTAACAGCCTTTTCATTTAATAATTAAAACCATATTTCTTTGCTGAAGTATTTTAAACAATTTATTAATTTTTAAATAGCATGACGTTACCTTTGGCTTTGGCTGCGATACGCCAGCATTCCACATATCTTCAAATTTCTGTAGTTGATAAAGTCGAAAGTTTTTGGAATTCTTCGCAACAATTGTTTCTGAGAAAAGGAAATATATAGATTCGTATATATATAATCAGTTATATGCATTTTAGTGAGGTGAAAAATATTTTAAGGTACATTAAAAGGAACATCTACACCTTTAAATTTTACATATAAATGCAATAATATCAAACTATATACAAAATGTAAATCAATATGTTAAACATGTGGTCGAGACGATGAACAGAATTAGTTTATGTAAGGTAATTGAAAATAATGAAAATTACAATAGAAAAACCTCCAATATCAATTATATAATAAAAACATTCTACCAGTGTATCAAAATATCTTGCCATGAATGTTGAATCATTTGCAGGTTTATCCAAGCAGTCTTGTATATTTTAAACTATCAAAATACAAGAATACACAGAATCAGAATAAAATAAATTCTTATGGGCTATTTATTGAACATTATGTTAAACATGTATTAGAAATGACTTGGTACTAACCTGTAACGCCATGTGTTTTGTTTGGAATGCATTTTCTTGGTCTTCCGGGTTTCCTCTTTTTATTACTTGGACTAGTGCTATCAGAAGATGCTTCAGCATCAGAGTCTTTAAAAAAGAACAGAAACAATTATACATTCTGTTGATGAAATGAATTTATAGTTTTTTTCATATTTTTATTGCTTGGACCAGGGCCATCAGATGGTTCGTTCAGTATCCGAGTCAAACATACTATTGATTTAATTAATTTAAAAATATTTAAATGTGTAGATATTTTGCATGCAGTCTACATTTTATTTTTTTCTTGAAATTCCGTTCTTTAGTTTTGAAAACTTTTTTGTTGATTTGGTGTGTGTTGAGTAAATGTTATTTATTTAGATGAAAAATGTTATAATTATTACTTCACTTACTTTTTCAGACGGTCGTTTCGGTATAAAATTACTAGTGCTCAGACAGACATTGTGGAGATCCAAATATTTTAAAATGTTAAAACGATATTGATAATAAAAAGTGACAAAAACAAAAACAAAAACTAGGATAGAAAATGTTTGGAATAAAAAATAAATGCAATTTCAGTGTAATTCTAGATTTTATTTTAAAATCTGTCACTAATGGAAACTTTGATTGCTCAGCGTTTGACATGATAGAACACATATGCAGCTGTTTGAGAATAAGCATATAAGGAAACACTGTTTGATACAAAATACATGTACTGTATTTAATAAATTTTAATAATTTATTTTTCTAGTTTCATTTATTGTTAGTGCCTTATTCAATTTAGATTCCATAAGTTGCAAATGAAACTAGCTAAACAATAAGTGCTTATATATTCAGAGCGACTGACCACTTTTTTTTCTAAATTTGCTAAACTTTCAAAGTGTTTTTGGCATTGTGATTTGAAAAAAGGATCGGTATGCTTGCGTTTGACTTTCAATACGATAGATAACGATGATCATATAAAATTTTATTTTCTTATAACAAGAGCAGAGGGTTTTAAGGTCAGTCGTTGTGTACTTATATACTCCCTTTTTCAATAACATTCTTCATGTTTTTATCATTTTTCAATTATCAACATAAAGATTAGTCAAGAACATTACCAAAATATTAGTATCTTTATTTATGAACTTGGGTTTGAGTGTGACTTTATTCCATAATGAAAATATCACTGCTAAGAACTAGTCTGGCAATTAGGATAAATTAATATAAGGTCTAAGCATGTCGCTGTGAAAGTAAGTTTACCAGCAACCATTTCTCCAGGCCTTTACACGTATTTTCAATACATCAATTTTATTTGACCAAATTTATTATTCAGATAATCTTATTATTATTAAATTTATTACAATTATGAACTTACAAAATTTCTAAAGTTTTTCTGTATGTGCCAACGTTTAATACATCATGTCATATTTAATCAAACACAGCTCGTCCCAAAAATAATTTAAACAATAAAGGCGCCATAAATCATTGATATCGTTCGATCTTAATCAGTTTTTATTCAGTTAAGTGGAACAAACAATTAAAAACTCATACATTAGGATTATTTCACATGCAATCAATGTTAAAAGATATATATTAATATCGCGATGGTAATGATCAATAGCACATGCAGATGACAATAAGATAAATAATGTGGTAACGTGAGAACTGATTGCTACATCATTACATGCAATATAACAATTTCTATACTTCACACAGATGCAATCATTGTATTTATATTTACATTGTATATATATATTGTATATGCCTAAATATTCTAGTGTAAAATCACAGATGTTCAATTTGCTTTTCACTTTGAAATCTCAAATGTTCATTTTGGTTTTCAAGGTAAAATCACAATTTTCAATTTGGTTTTCACTGTAAAATCAAATGTTCATTATTTTGGTTTTCACTGTAAAATTAAATGTTCATTTTGTATTCAACGTAAAATAACAAATGCCCATTTTTATTTGAATTTTAAAATGGAAAAGCAGCTTAGACATCTTGTTGCCCTTGTTCTAAATTTTGTTTTGCCAGATATACAGGAGGTACATACCTTTCCGGCGCACCCAGCCTAACTTCCCTATTGAAAGTTTATATGATTATCTAAATTTGCCATTTGTCAATTCTTTGTAAATAGACTGGTTTATTTTGGAGATTTTTATTGTCATTCCCTTATGTTAAATTAACATGTCATATCAAAATATTTGAACCATAATTATACAAGATTATTTCAGAATACAAATATAACAGGTCTCATTGTCATTCTTCTTTCCTCCTTACTCCTTCATTAAAACTTAAGCACTAAAACATACATACAAGACAAGACATACAGTATACATTTGTTAGTAAGCTAAAGCTATCTACCTTTTGGTTTAGTGTTAGTTGGTACAGTAGTTGTACATGTAGTAGTAGCAGTAGTACACATAGTAGTACATGTAGTAACAGTATTCTCTGTACTACTCGTTTGAGTATTTTCATTGCACACACCTTCATCGACCTTCCTTTTTATGGGTTTCTTTACCGGTGTCGAATGCTCGTCTAATACATCTACAGCGTACTTAGCGAGCAATCCTAACCCATTGGAATCGACTGCTGTCTTTTCATCTACAGAATTATGATAATAATTTGTATTAGTCTCACAAAAAAATAATAGAAATTTATTGCAAATGTATTGCAGACGTTGTAATATTGAAAGAAAACTTTTATATTTATTTGGAATAGATCGTTATATGTTTTAGATATGTGGGTGTATGGAAGTTAAAAATTTTATGAAACCAAACAACAATAGATGTGATTTGCTTACATTCGATATAAATGCAATAATATATAAATAATCAAATTTAAACAAAGTGTCTATCCAGAAAGTGCCACTCTTAAAATCAAACTTAATGTTTGTGGTAAGCATCAGTGTCTATCCAGAAAGTGCCACTCTTAAAATCAAACTTAATATTTGCGGTAAGCATCTTAACTTATCTATCTTTCATTATACAACGTTTCTGGCTTAACGGTTCAAGCAACGTTTTGAATTACAAACATATAATTATACGTAATTGGGAAGATAATTAAAAGATTCTAAAAAAAAACTAGTTTGCCAAAACATAGCACATACAATCATTATAATATCAGGTAATGATGAAAGCTGCAATATGGCAAATAATGTCTGCCACTATAAGTGCCTATATGCCCCCTGACAACACTGCAGTTTAAACGGCATTATAAAAATAAAATATGCTTTCTGACCAGTTGGCACTGGCGTATAACAAGCTACTGACAAAAAAAGGAACCATTAAAAATAATAATCACCGACTATATGCAACTTATAGTTGTAAATCATATTTTCAGAGTATTGAAATTTTACCTTTTTCTTTTAGCTTTTTTGAAATCGGACTTGCAACACTTGTAGCATTTACTGATTCGTCATTAGCTGAAAAGAATAACGTTATAAACTATCAATGAACGATAAATTAATATTTCTTTATTGCTTAGATTTTTTTTTCAAAACGAATCATTCAAATGTCATGCCTTGAACAAAGCCATATCAGATAAACTAGACTGATTGAAAACAACAGACTTGTTTATCTCAATATGAGTTTGTCGTCTCTTGTTTTCTCATTTTAAACGCTATTAGAAGATTACTCTTTGTTGCTTCGGTTATTACCAAACTTATTTTTATATCTTCATATAAAAGACCTCACAAACTAATTCTAATCCGGCAAAATGACGATATAAGAACAAAATGAAATAAAATCACTAAAATTATCGAGTACGCCTTCATCGACTGTAATAGAACCCCCAAAAATATATGTTGCAGAAGTTGATCATTGAGCGAAATGGCAAAGGTAAAGTACATCAACAGGCAACTCAAATTTGATCTACAGGAAACAAAATTTATTTATAAACTCACATTTTTCTTTTGATTTCTTTGAAACTTTTGTTATTTTTCCATAAATTGAATCGTCTTTATCACGATCTAAAATGACATATAGCATATTAAAGTTTTTGAAAATACATACATAAACATGCTACATCAAGGGTATTAATATTACCATGATATCCGATTAAAATGAATGAACAAAGTAAAACATACATGAACTAAATCATTTTTATCAAAAGATTTCTTATATAGAGTAGACTAAAATGACAATGACATTTATAAAATTTAATATAAGGGATATTCAAAACGAAAACCAGGAAATGCCAATCAGCAAATGTCAAGGTATGAAACAAAATAGTGTGGCTTACGTTCAGGCTCACTGGACTCTTTTGGAACCTTCTTTGTAAATTTATCTGTCAATTTCTTCAAAACTTTTAATTTTCCTATAAATAATCATTACATGGTTTTAATTGTTGTAATAACCTATAACTTTGATGTCTACAATTGTAAGCATGTCCTATGGTAATGTTTGAAAAAGATAAAATGCTGCCAGTGCAAATACGTTTTCAGATGATCAGGTAATCAGGGTTCAATTGTTTAAAGCACCGTTAAATTGAGCAAATTGTTATTGAAAAAATTTAAACTGTTATCAAAATTAAAAAAATATTTGATATAAAAATGCAATTTTGACTTCTTCTATTTGACAATAACAATTGAATTGTGTGCATTAACTTTTGGACAGAAATACTGCCTAAAGCACAAAATACAAATTTTGGCTAACTAATTGGTAAAGCTAACGAAACCTTGCACAATCGTCTAGATAAATGTCTAGTAACTGACTTTGCAAAAAGAACATTATTGTAACAGTGTAAAAAATTAAGGATTAACAAAGATACAACACTAAATGCATTTAAATGAAAATATAAATTGCCTGAATGTTTAGAAAAGTTATCACAAGTTTAATTTGGGCTATGGCGTTCGTTCGCATGAACACTGAAATGATAGGTAAAGGAAGAAATACCAAAAGTTGCAATTTATTTAAATAAATATCATATGATATTTTACAATAACAATAAAATGTTGCCTTTACCGTCAGAATTAATTGCAGTTTTTATATTCAGCTTCTCTTTCTTTATTATCGGGGAAAATTTTACTGAAACAAAAATATATTGTAATTATTCGAAGATTATTTTTACAATAATCATACAATATTAGCGGTAACAAGAAGTTTTTAATTCATAAGTAGGTTTACCTACAAAGAAGGCATTTAAGCAATAACAACAAGAACATTTTATCAAATTTAAAATTAATAAGACGCCCGATTCGGTCAAAAAGGAATAACTTTTCAATAAAAACATGGAATACTGTTTTACATCCTATTGCCATTTTTTGAAATCCATATACATATGATAAAGTTTCCAATATTTAATTAGTTTTAGTATAAAACATTTTATGTTTTATTCAAGAACTCTTAAAACGTATTCGATGCATTTTAAAATCTTAATCCATCTGAATTACATAGCAATCAGTAAACGCATATATGCAACCATAAATGAACATCTTATAAAGTCGAAATGTATTTTAATATCTTATTTTAATAATAAGATATATATCACGTCCATTTGTTTTGGCAGTTTCAATGTTCCATATGTGTTCATATTGCTTTTGCTTCATTGTTGCCTGATAAACCAGGTGTATCTTTTAAAGCTGCATCATTTTATAAGCAATGTTAATATAATAAAATTCTGTAAAAATTACCTGGTGTTGAAAGTGGTGACATGGATGATGAAGATGATGTGCTGCCTTTCCGTTTCATGGTAAAACCTGATTGTGTTTTGTATAAAGCGGCCATGGCGTTTGCTTTCAATTTCTTGCTCAGTGGCATCTAAAAGTAATCCATTTCATCACAATTAATGTAACGAAAAGTTAAAAAAACCCATTCCTTTCTTTTGTTTATTTGTTGAAATATTGTTTCCACAATCTGTTTTTCGTTATAAGCTAATCCCAAAACTATACAGCAAGTATATTTAGAATTAATGCAAAGTAGTTTATTTAAAATTTCTAAAAGAAAAAATAATCCTTTTTTCTATTTTACTTGTATGGTTCGATATATAAAAACTGAAATCATTTTCTAATTAAAACACCACTAGTGAACACTTACACCAAATCCACCGCCTGTTTTCCTGAAGACTCGATCTACTAATTCTTCTGCTTGCTTTTTCTTCTTTATTGGTGGTTCTTTGGTCTTCACTTGTCCTTGTTTGACCCTAAAATATGAGTGGTCAAATATTTTACATATATCTTAAAACTATTACTTATTGCACCAGCATTTGCAAGTCCAAAATTATATTTCTTTTTCTTTTCTTTTTGTTTTGTTTTTTAACGTCCCCTATCTATCGCCAAACAATTTATAACTAAACAAATGGTGGCAATAAATCTAGGTGTTGCTGTATTTAATATTCTTGCTTATTTCATAATTAATTACCTACATGTAAAAGACATTAAATATGCCTACGTGTTGTTTCACTAATTGAAATCATAAGACTAACTATTTACAGCATTAGTACTGCTGGTTGTAAAAAAATATTTATCAGTAAATGACAACCTAGGATTGTTCATTATTATATTTTTTTATTCCTAATCCTGGAGTTTTCTTGTATGTGTAAATTTCTATTTTTAGGAATTCTATTTCGTTCTTGTTGCCAAAATAATTTTCGCTTATCTTTAATTTATATTGCAGTTTTAATATAAACTTACACAGGTGTTTCACTTTTTGGTGAAGACCCAGAATGATTTCTCTTTCTTGGTCTGCCTGGTCCTCGTTTTGAATTGTAATCCCTGTAATAAAAAACAAAAAAGGCTTCTTAAATTCTTGACAGAATATTCAATTTGTAGGTATTCAAAATCAAAGTAAACCGACCTATGCTCAAAACAAAATCTTAAAGCAACGTAAAATATTTTAAAAACGTACACTTCCACCAAGGAAGTGAGATCTTGTGTTTCGAAAACAGTTATCGCCATTATAAATCCATTTCACTGATGCAAACCATTCAATTTCAGAAGTTATACGAGTGAAATTTCTTTTCAAGTGAGGAACAGGTAACTTAACTATTGCATGTTTTGGTGTAATAAACATCATTCTTTTTTAAATGCGAGTGCTATCATTTTTTATCTCAGCATAAAAGATGCATGTTTCGTCAAATACAAACATACCAGTCCGTGTTCAAATCACAAAATAAAAGAAAAGTGAAAAAAGGCAATTAAGTTTAATAACTATTTACCAGGGAAGTGAGGATAGGTAAGTACGTTTTATTAAGACTCAAAGTATTCATAGCCAACTATTCTACGATGCAGATCATACTCACTCTTTGTCCTTGTCTCGCTTTGGAGTAAGTCTCGCAAACTCTCGTTGTTTCTCTTTGTATTGTCTTTGTAATTCAGCCAATCTGATTCTCATATCTAGCTCAATTGCATTTATTTCCTCTTCTCCTATTTCAAGAAATGATTCAAGATCTGTTTCTCAGTTAAAATGTGCTCATACAAGAGAATATTCTACATTTTAAAAACAATATCAAAAAAGGAATCAAGCACAAAAATACCGACCCATGTCTAAATCATACCCATAAATGAATACAGATAAAGTTAAACTCGCGAACTGCTACTCGGAAAGTGAGGATATGTGCTCCGGAAGAGTAAGTACGTCTTTCATTTTCCTCTTAATAATAAGTTGATGTTTATGTCAAGGAAAATTTAGTAGAATATATTTTGGTTCTTTGAGTTTCGTTCATCATTTTGACAAAAGTTTTGGTTTCATAATATTGGTCCATCACTACTGGTGAGGAATTGTATTCCTAAACGGCGGTCTAGTGCTGTAAAGTTAAAACTGGTATAATATGTAAATTAGATAGCCGAGCTAGCGTTTTAATTATGACTTACAAGATATCTATACATCATATCTGATGTATATTTCATAGCCCTAATATTATATTATTTCGTCACAACAATGGTTAAAATTTTAGTGAAGTTCCATAATTCACAGTATATGTATATCAGCCAGTCTTTTCAGTGTAATAGTGTATATTATTTTACAGGTTCAAAACAGGATTCAGCAATCCATATTTCACAACGCCCGTTTGATAAATGGCTTTGAAACTTTGGGAATAGTGTTTCGTCATATTTGTATTTAGTTACTGAACAATAGTTTTTCTGTGGATAAATGAAAATGTATCCGAAAACTAGCCATTGTAGGTACCTATTAAGAATTTTCGTGATGACAGTTCTCTATGACATTCTTAAATTTTTACTTTACAAAACCCCTTTTTATACCTAGTTTGATTACATAATTCAATAATGCATGCTGATTGACAACACGAGAGAATTTTCTATAAATCCTGAGCGCTTACATGACATCATTTTATCTTTTCTTTTTTTCGAATATATATTTTAAGCTCATCAAAGTCAGTTTGAAAATAATCATCGTAGTGACAAATAAGTTTAGTGACAACGTCTTGTGATATAGAATCGGCCTAGTGACAAAGTATCTTAAAAATAAAATCGTAGTTCTGTAAAGGACTTAAATTCAGACAAACAACAAAATATATTAAAATCAGATTTGTGACAACGTCCGTTTAAAAATAACCACCCTAGCGACAACGTCTGGTAAAAAATAATAAGCCTAGTGACAAATTCTGGTAAACTATGATCAGCTTAGTGACAAATGCAGGTAAAAACTAATCAGTCTAATGGCAAAAAATAAATACAGGCTAGTGACAAAGTCTGAATTAATTTATTTGGCCTGGTGTCAGTCTGGTGAAAGGAATCTAGACTAGCCACAATGTATGTAAGAATTAAATCAACCAAGTGACAATGGTGTTTTTATAAATGCTTATAAATTTATAAATATAAATAAGTCGCAGAAATATTTACCTTGTGGTATCCGTAATCCTGTTGAAGTGTAGTAGCTAGGTGACTCAAGTTTTGTCTCTGGTTTGATGGCAGGAACAGATCTTGTCCGACTAATCGACTGCTTCCTCTTTGACTTTGGTGGCTCTTCATCAGAAAACATACATACATTTTCCTTACTTTTTGAATTGTTATTATTTGTACCCCAAGAAGTATTACTCTCACATGAAGCAAAGTCTGTAACATCTTCACATTTAGCACGCTTTTCTGCAAGAGCACTAAGTAGCTCTAATCCATCCGCTGCTTGCAGAATTTGAGGATCAAGAAATGGATTATATGTCTTTTCACTACTATGTTCAATAGATTTTGTATTTTGATCACAACTGGAAACATCAGAATTTGTAACCACCTTCGAACAACTCAATCCCGCAAGAATATGAGCCGATTCAGAGGCTGCTCTTGCTTCATTACTTAGAGATAATTCACTTGTGTCACTATTTTCAATATCTTTTTCAGAATTCTGTTCTTTTACTTTGTTCTCAGATTTTGTATCAGAATTTTCACAGACGTTCACATGTTCAATTTTCTCGGAACATGAAGTGTTTATTTTTTCCTTCTCACTCACACAACTGTTCTCTTCAACAGATACACTTTCATTTGAAGAACATCTATCTGAGGCACATGTTTGAACAGAGGCTATGTTTGAATGTTTATTCGAATGTTCAGAATCTGATCCAGAATTAATACTAGATGCCTCTATTGTTTCCTGAGACGTATCTTCGATCTCACTGGCTGGAACCATTGGCGACGTACCACGTGACTGGACGGAAGACATTTCTGTCTTAATTGACACAATTTCTGGAAGTGACGAGCCACTTTCCTGAGTCAAATCTAAAAAATAATTAATAAAACAATGTTATATAATTATTACCAAACCTGTTTTAAATTTACAGAACTTAGACAACCGTTTCAGGTAACGAGAGTATGAAAGGTATGGACATAAATCTGGCGGCGGAAGCGGAAGTTCATCCATTGCCAAAACTAAACAGGTACAAAATGTACTTATAGTAATAAATAGAGTTTAACCACTTCCATTATCGCTCGATAGTAAAAAGCGTTTAAATCTGATTATGCCATTATTTCATATTAACTTTAATTTAAACGAAAAATAAAAAGAATAGGCAAATAAATTCTTTTCCAGAAAACGTTGATGAAGAAAATAGAAGGGGTACGATTTTGAATTGATGTTGGTGGGTGTGATCATATATTAAAATAATGAACAATTAAAAAAATTACTTTAGGAAATTAATAATTATAATATACAAACCAGGAATGTTTTGCTGCAAGTTAACTGTAGTTTTTTCTTTATCATTTTGCTGCCCGGAGACATCACTCGTTTGCAAGGAAATTGCCTCTTTATGATCAAGAGATCCTGCTGACGGTGTGGAACTGGTCTGACTGTTAACACCACCACTACCATTAACACCACTCTGAGACAGATCTTGACATGCTATTACAGCATCTTGTCTCGCTTGGTACTAATTGAAAAATAAAAAGATAATTTATCCATCAATTGATTCTTGTCGATCTAGGATGACGTGAACAATTTTTGCTGTCTATAGTCTTGTTTGACTCTAGCATTTAATTATAAAAACGACATTGACATTTAAAAAACTTGATAGTATGAGAAATTAAAACGAAATAATTATACGTTTCAAACAATACCCGGATGGACCTTTATTTTATCACATTAAAAAATTATTATAGATGTACAGTAAAACCTCGTACCAATGTCCCTCGATAATGTTTCCATCTCGCTTACGACCACACTATTTAGAAGTCCCAAATGACTTGAATTTTTTATAAGCTCAATACTTTATTTTGCCAATATTGAACTGTACAATGGGGTGTACTTAATTCAAGAGGAGGAGTTATTGTGTTTGGAAGTATAGTGAACCCGATAGTACTCTCACTACTGAAACGTTTAGAATTGAAAGAAATGTTACGTAATAACTATGTTTCTTATAACTTTAAATTATAATACAAACCAAAACCAGTCCATGTCCAAATAAAACTTCCGAAAAGCAAGAAAAGTCATTGAAACTGACAAATTAGGTTAAACGTGTCACATTCCACCTGGCGAATGAGGCCAGATGCTCCGGAAAAGTAGTAAGCACATCCGGTTTAGCTAGCTACATCCGGTACGTGTGAAATAAAACCTTATTTTTATTGTTATATCGCATACCATTTGTTGAAGCTGTTGCTGATAGTGTTGAACAGCAATAGCAAATTCCGCCGATGGTTGTCTATCTGGAGTCTGTGCTAACACATGATGCTGCATTTGAGTGTGATGTGCCGCTAAAATCTGTTGAATAGCTCCAGGATGAGTGGCAGCCGATGGAAACCCAGACCACATTCTACTAGGGTCAAATAGATCTGAAAAAGCAATCGGCAATAATGGAATTGTATTTTAGGTAAAAAGAAATAGAGTATCTAATA
Organism: Anadara kagoshimensis; assembly: GCA_021292105.1. NCBI lineage: Eukaryota > Metazoa > Mollusca > Bivalvia > Arcoida > Arcidae > Anadara > Anadara kagoshimensis. The sequence goes on along the minus strand of CM037861.1, from coordinate 43,153,552 downwards.
CTGCAAATTCACAAATTTTCGCTGTGTCCTAATTTTCGTTGATTTCGTGGATAACCTGATCTATCTATCAGTTTTGAAATCAAAGAAAAAAAATATATATCACAAACCTAGATTAAACGTCAACCACAAAAACCAAGACTTTATCAACTTTCGAAATTACATTGTTTCTTTAAACCACAAAAATTTGATACCACGAAAATTGATATTAAAAATTCACAGTATCAAATCACGGGTATTAAACAAAAGCCAGAAGTACCAAACACACATCACAGCAACAAAAACATAACACACTCGATAATACACATAAGATCACGTTTTGTAATTTTTATTCAGCTACTAAATAAAATGACTGCATTAAAGAAATAAAATCGGGACTTTTGTGGATTCAGTTATAAGCACGTACATGTATATTACCTGATGATAAAGCTAAATGATAACAAAAGGCCCAATAGGGCCTGTACCGCTCACCTGGGCCGTTAACAACACAAAAACACAATAAATACTACATTTAAGGAGCAATAACTCCGATGTGGATATTTAGATATTTATGAAACTTGCTACTTGCATCTGTGACCTTCACCTTCGAACCAATGACCATAATCTATATATCAAAATGATGATTGCATCAATACCAACAATATTCTAATATACATGCCTATACAAAAAATTCATAGTTTTCCAGATAATGAATCTTTTTGGTATTGTTTTGCAACCGTGACCTTGACCTTTGGACCTATGACCTTTTCTATACATTAAAAAGATTGTTGTATTAATACCTACAATATTCTAATATAAATGTCTATATAAAAAGTTTATAGTTTTCGAGATAATTAACGATTTTGGTATTGTTTTGTTACTGTGACCTTGACCTTTGGACCCATGACATTTTTCTATACATCAAAATGATCGTTGTATCAATACCTAAAACATTCTAATATACATGCCTATACAAAAAGTTAATAGTTTTCAAGATAATTAACCATTTCAGTATTCTTTCGCATCTGTGACCTTGCCCTTTAAACCAATGACTTAAATCTATATATCAAAATGATTGTTACATCAAAACCTAAAATATTCTAATATAAATGTCTATATAAAAAGTTTATAGTTTTCGAGATAATTAACGATTTTGGTATTGTTTTGTTAGTGTGACCTTGACCTTTGGACCCATGACATTTTTCTATACATCAAAATGATCGTTGTATCAATACCTTCAACATTCTAATATACATGCCTATACAAAAAGTTAATAGTTTTCAAGATAATGAACCATTTCAGTATTCTCACGCATCTGTGACCTTGACCTTTGAACCAATGACCTAAATCTATATATCAAAATGATCGTTACATCAAAACCAACAACATTTCAATATACATGCCCATACAAAAAGTTTATAGTTTTCGAGATAATTAACGATTTTGGTATTGTTTTGCTACTGTGACCTTGACCTTTGGACCCATGACCGTTTTCTATACATCAAAATGATCGTTGTATCAATACCTACAACATTCTAATATACATGCCTATACAAAAAGTTCATAGTTTACAAGATAATGAACCATTTCAGTATTCTTACGCATCTGTGACCTTGACCTTTGAACCAATGACCTAAATCTATATATCAAAATGATCGTTACATCAAAACCAACAACATTCCAATATACATGCCTATACAAAAAGTTTATAGTTTTCAAGATAATTAACAATTTTGGTATTGTTTTGCTACTGTGACCTTGACCTTTGGACCCATGACCTTTTTCTATACATCAAAATGATCGTTGTATCAATACCTACAACATTCTAATATACATGCCTATACAAAAAGTTAATAGTTTTCAAGATAATGAACCATTTCAGTATTCTTACGCATCTGTGACCTTGACCTTTGAACCAATGACCTAAATCTATATATCAAAATGATCGTTACATCAAAACCAACAACATTTCAATATACATGCCCATACAAAAAGTTTATAGTTTTCGAGATAATTAACGATTTTGGTATTGTTTTGCTACTGTGACCTTGACCTTTGGACCCATGACCGTTTTCTATACATCAAAATGATCGTTGTATCAATACCTACAACATTCTAATATACATGCCTATACAAAAAGTTCATAGTTTACAAGATAATGAACCATTTCAGTATTCTTACGCATCTGTGACCTTGACCTTTGAACCAATGACCTAAATCTATATATCAAAATGATCGTTACATCAAAACCAACAACATTCCAATATACATGCCTATACAAAAAGTTTATAGTTTCAAGATAATTAACGATTTTGGTATTGTTTTGCTACTGTGACCTTGACCTTTGGACCCATGACCTTTTTCTATACATCAAAATGATCGTTGTATCAATACCTACAACATTCTAATATACATGCCTATACAAAAAGTTAATAGTTTTCAAGATAATGAACCATTTCAGTATTCTTATGCATCTGTGACCTTGACCTTTGAACCAATGACCTAAATCTATATATCAAAATGATCGTTGTATCAATACCTACAACATTATAATTTACATGCCTATACAAAAAGTTAATAGTTTTCGAGATAATAAATAATATAAGAAAGGTAAAAAATTAGGTCATGACCTTCATAATTGACCTTGACACCATTTTGAAGGTAATTACAAGAATATGTCAAAACTGAAAACCCCATGTCATTATCTGGTCATATAGTCAAGTTATAACAATTTAAAAATATTTTACGATTTTTGCAAATTTAAACGCAAAAACGCGTAACCTATTTTTAAACCAAATTTCATGAAATGAACAAACTTAAAGGTTAAGACTATGTAGAATCCAAATATCACATCAGTTTTTGCCTCCAATGAGTGGTTCAAGAGAAGAAGATTTTTTTAGGTTTTGTCTATTTTTAGTAACAGCGGCCATCTTGGATATTCGATTGTCATGATTTGAACAAACTATAGTTAGACTCTGTCAAGGACCTTCCATGGCAAATTTGGTCTCAGTTGGCCCAGTAGTTTCGGAGGAGAAGATTAAAGTTTACTGACGCACGCACGCACGCACGCACGCACGCCTCGCCATGCCATAAGCTCACATGGCCTTTGGCCAGGTGAGCTAAAAATGTGTCAAGTTTTACCACAACCTTCGTAGGAACATATTTCAGTTGATTGCTGATGACGCAAATAAAAGTATAATTACTAAAGTGTTTTATTCTTCTGTTTCCATAGTTACTGAGTAAAAATAAAATCTATAAGAACTTTTTGTAATCTCGATCTTTGTTTTTTTAAAGCAGAAATAAAGAAATGCCAAACATAGGCAAACAACATTGGCCTCTCCGCTTGAAAGTTCAAAAGGACTATTCATAGACAATGATCTACACAATACATGGGTAGTGTTAGGATTAACAGTTAATAAACAAACAATGCGGTGTTTACTCTTAGTGTTTCCAATAATGTAGACGAAATAAAAACATGTTAACAAAACATAAATCTATGTGTCCATAATACATATTTAAATTAAATGTAAAGCAAACATGTCCTATAATGCATACTGTAGATCACTTTTATTTCGCAAGAGATTTATTTTCGCGTAAATTCGCGACTCATCCCATTCGCGAATTCAAATATCACGCGAATATTTCCAGCACACAGATATTTTTATGTTGATGTTGTATTCGATAAGATTCCAAACGCGAATTCAAATATTCGCGAATATATTCAGCACACAGATATTTCTATGTTGACATAAATATGTTGTATTCCATAAGATTCCAAACGTGAATTCAAATATTCGCTAATAAGGCCAAGATGGTCTTGACGCGAAATTTTCTACTCGCAAAAAATAAGTGATCTACAGTATTATATATTTTACCTATATTTGACGGAATCACCATAAACTGTCCGGTGACAGAATCTTGGACTAGCTTATATCCATGTGGAATGGAAACTGGAAGTTGATTCGTATCTATTGTTGTTGAAGTTGGAATATTTGTGGGTAAGGTATAAGACATTTGTCCCATCCAAGCTGAAGGATTTATCGAACCAGTTTGTACCCATGGATTTGCAAAATGTCTCGCCGATGGATCCTCTGACCAAGCAACTCCGGTCCCTGTCGCTGATCCTAAAGAATATAAGAAAAAACATACAGTTCTAAATAACTATGCAACCATGAAAATGCAAGAAAAAACAAAGGTATTGAAAACATGGCACATGATAAACACACACTGAAACAGACATGGATTACTATGAAATCATTAATTTTCGCGGTTCTCTGAAAAATATCATTTGTGGGATCCTAAAATCGTGGTTGGCTGTTTCTGTTTAAGGTAAATTCGTAAGATATACTATATCGTTGACATATAGTTTTATGGGTCAGAGTATTCACAAGAACAAAATATTGGGTACCAACGAAAAAAGTAACGATTTCACAGTATGAAATATCTGCAACGCAAACACCCACAATCGTGAAAAATAGTATGCAGTAGTTTTATTTGGTATAGTTTAAATTCTTCTGGATTCCACTTATTTTACAGCCAAAGACACCTAAATAAGCACTAAAAAATAAACTTATTTGTACTAAACTATTGTCAAATACTATTTATTGACTTTTACTGAATATATTTACATAAAACATTTTGAAATAATAAAATTCAACAAATGATATAGGTATGATACAATAAACATATGATCCATAATACACACCTTATCCATAAAAAATAAATAATATAAAACCGGAGATGGCAAGCTATACACCAGGTTTACATTATAAGCTTTGGTTCTGGTCCATCAAGCATTCTTTCAGAATCTTCTATCTTAATTACTTGCATGATTTAATATTAAAACAGAATCGATTAAATTGATTCGGATGACCGTGGGTAGTACACGAGTGGTTAGAAATGATAAAAACTAAATCATCGATCAAATGTCCATTATAATGAGTTTTAAGGTAAATTAAAATAGTTAGCGGGTGCTCTTTTATCAATTAGCTGGCTCTAGACATCAGAATCAAATATAAACGAAAAGTAAAAGAGTGCGTTGAGTTAAGTTATGGTGTTTAACGTCACAGTCAACAATATTTCACTTATATTTCGAGACGTCGCCGGCTTAAGGTGCAGGTACAGAAATTTTGTCTGTGCGTTGCGCTGATGGCATTATATAGCAGGGCCAAGCCTATCGTGACAGGGAACCTCGTTTATTTTAAGTTCCCATCCGAAAGAACCGTGACTTTCATTTCGTAATACCGAGTGCTTGGCGAAAGAACAGTCACTACCCACATTAAAGTCTTTTATTTTTTAGATAAAAAAATTTAATAAAAGTATAAATATTCAACAAGAGTTCAAGACAAACCTCTAAAAATAGGGTTACTGCCTAAATAGTTTTGTTAACGTCTGTTCATTAATATATTGAGACATGAGGCTACCCGACATTGGATGGACATTAACAACTTGTATAATCACATAATAAAGTGCAACATATTTTTTATTTCTATATGTGTCACATTTTCTGTAGCGTCAAAAACAAACATAGCAATCCATGTCCAAATCAAAATAAAAGCTTTAAAACTGGCAAATTTAGTGAAATACGCGATCTTCCACTAAATGAAGTGAGGTCGGGTGCTTCGGAAGAATAAGCATCTCATGTTAAGCTACACCCGCCACGTGTGAAATAAAATTTGAGAATGAAAGGAACATGAAACTATGGAACATCAATATATACAGGGTAATTTAACTTACCAGTAACAATAAGGTTCGCCGGGAGCTGATTCCGCATTTCGGATAATGTATCCGACGGAGATGACGGCTTAGATACGACTGCTGACCCGAATCCATTTTGATGTCTACAAAATTAAGACAAAATTACCAAGTTAAGTAATTAATTTTTTAACTAATTCATAAAGTTAGTCCCCAAAGGCGCAATATATATATATATATATATATATATATATATATATATATATATATATATATATATATATATATATATATATATGATTAGCTAGTGATTCGTAAAAAGGAAGACCCGAAAAGCGCATTTGTATAAATTACATATTATACAGTTTTAATTTTACAGCACAACACAATTCTTCATCAGTTCTGTAAATGTATTACTTTTAGCGGTGTACGTGTTTTAGCAATTTTAGCGATCGTTTAATTTAATCGCTTATTAAAATTCACTGCCAAATTAAATACAATCATAATACGCAAAGTTATAATTCATGACATTTTACGTCAATTTAAGTTCACATGAAGATACTGTAAACGCATTTATTTTCGCGGTGTATTAATTTTCGCTGATTTCGCGTAGTTTGTTCTGCGCGAAATTTAATACAGAGCGTGATTACATTATGCTTATTGTGTTATAGTGCATATTTCATAAACGCGATTATTAAACTACGCGAATATGTCCAAATTTCACATAGTTCGAAAATAAATGCATGCAAGATTAAATACGTTATACAAAATGATAATTTGCGCTAAAATTTGCAGACGCTTAAAATAATACACTGACAGTATTCACAAGATTTAATTTATACTTTTCTTCACACACTTAACAAATTCAGAACACATAAATCAATTGATCACATTTTACGTCAATTCAAGTCCACATGAATATATTCAAAATTATAATTTGCGCTAAAATCTGTACGCGCTAAAATTAATACATTTGTACATTACCAGTATTCTCAAATATTCTCAGATTTAATTTATTCTTTCCTTTACATGCTTGACTAAATCAGAACACCTACAGCAATTGATCAAAGACGACTTTGACAAAACAAAGCATTTCGTCTGCTTAATCGGCATATTATATTAGATATCGATACAAGCTAGCTAAAACCAATTACCAGAAAATTGGACTACGTCTCATAACCAACCGATATTCCCATTGCTTAATAAAAGTTTGTCCTTGTGTCCGTTGTAGCTGAATATGTGAGGGCTTACAAGATTCGATTTATTGGGTATCAATTACTTCGACTATTTCAGACAACATTGATAATGAAGAAAAATTGAAATACATCAGGCTCTTTTTTCATAATAATCATACGCTAAATAAGATTTTTCCTTGACTTAAATCTTGTGTCATGTGCTGATTTGAATATTTATTAAAACAATGCATTCAAAATCAGCACATGAAACTGGTATCTTTTGACAGCATTCATGTTACTAAAAAGATAATCATCAAAATTAAAATGTACATGTAGTAAGCTTAGAGTGATGTGTAAATTATTAACTTTTAAATTTTCCGAATATTCAAAAATTTTGTCATGTTATAAATTTTTGAATATTTCATTTAGAAAATTCAAAAAATTAAAATAATGGCACCTTAACATACACGACTGCCCGCTTTGAAAACTACCAAAAGTACTCATGTTTCAAATTTACCAGATTTAAGTAAAGGGATATTTTAGCTAAAAAATGACTATGAATCTGTGGCCAGCTTCAGGTCACGAGTTTCATTCATTTAGTAACATTTTTCCTTAACTTAAATCTAGCAAATTTGAAACAAACAATTTTGTTAAATTTTAAGATATCGCCTACAGCTTATATATTTGAATTTTTATTTTTAAAAATGTTGGTTTTTCTTAGTTTCAAAAACAAACTACCAAAAGGAAAACGATAGTGAAACAGCGACCTGTTTAAACCTTAGCTAATATATGGCCGAATTTTTTTTCAGAACCACTTACCCGTCTGTGGTGCCATTCTGTTGTGATTCAGAAACTTGACTGTTATTTGTGGTGTCGCCGTTTACAGAGTCTTCAACATCTAAAAATGTAAAATTATGTAATATTAAATTTCCGAATATCCATCTATTATCCATCACCTCCATATTTTAGAAAAAGGCAACACATTCGCGCGTCCTTATCAAATTCGAAAAATAACCTCTATGAATTTGAAAAAAGGTTTCTTAAATCCAGACACGATTCACGACTGGTTTGGAAAAAATCCGAATTCAAGCAATTGCGAAATAGCAATAGCGACAATAGTGAGAACACGTTCGTCGAGAACTGAAATAAATGTGTTAACGTACATGCATCACCATCCAACTACACGTGTGCTATTGTTCTTCTATTGCAAGTTATACAATTAAATTTTCTTATGGAAATGTCATGGTCTGACTTGGAATTTTCACATAAAATGAGACATTCATAGTTAGCACATTCTTGTTAAGCGTTAATGACGTTTTAAGTCGTGAGCTGATTATAGTCATTTTTGAAAAAAAATTGAACGACATACATGTATTAAAAATTAATATACATGTATATTAAATCTTTTTGAAATATTTCATACGAAAATTCTAATTTTTAAAAAATAATTTCGAATATTTCATTCAAGAAATTAAAATATGATATTGACATTAATTTGCATTCAAAAAGTTTTCTAAAAAATAAAATAACATTTTCATTCAATTTTCTTTTAATTTTATTTTTTCAACAGTAGAAAATAAGTGTTTTTACATATGCTGTAAACTACAAAATGAAAGCGACAGAAACAAAATGCTGTCCTAAATGATATACAAATTTTTATTTTATAAAAGAAAACAATGCAACACGTTAGTAAGTGATTTTTTTCCAATAATTGTCACATGTAATTGGCTAATTTAGTGTGTATACCTACATGTACTTTAGGCTATATTTATAGTTGCCATCGATACCAACTCTCGCTATTACTAACAGTAAATAACGCGAATCTATTTACATATAGTCTTGTTGGTCGCCTTAGATACAGAGGCCGAACTTTCAATACTGATCAATATTTCTGTTCACATGTATATAAGTAAGTCAATTTCTAAATATACCAATACATCTTTCTAGTATATTTTTAAAATTTAAAAAAAAATCTAGAGTTGTTTATTAAAATAATATATAAAGATCGTCTTGTTGGTCGCCTTAGATACAGAGGCAGAACGTCCAATACAGATCAATATTTCTATTCATATGTATATAAGTAAGTCAATTTCTAGATTATACTAATACATATTTCTAGTATATTTTTAAAATATTTTTTAAAAATGTAGAGTTGTCTATTTCAAAAATGTATGAATTTTGTTGGTCGTCTTATATACAGAGGCTGAACTTTCAATAATGATCAATACTTTTATACATATGTACATGTATAAGTCAATTTCTAGATATATCAATACATATATCAAGTATATTTTTTAAACTATTAAAAAAAATCTAGATTTGTTTATTAAAAAATATATAAAGATAGTCTTGTTAATCGCCTTCGATACAGAGGCCGAACGTCTAATACTGATCAATATTTTTATACATATGTATATATAAGTAAGTCAATTTCTAGATCTACCAATACATATTTGTAGTATATTTTTAAATAGTTTTAATTTTAAAAAAATCTAGAGTTGTTAATTTAAAAAATATATATAAAGATAGTTTTGTTGGTCGTCTTACATTTAGAGACCGAGTGTCCAATAATGATCAATACTTCTCCATACATACGTACAAGTAAGTCAGTTTCTAAACATACCAATACATTTTTCTAGTACTTTTTTAAAATAGTTTTAATTTAATAAATCTACAGTTGTTTATTTAAAATACACATGTATATATATAGTATATATGTATGAATAGCGATGACAATACATTAAGCAATGATATGGCCTGACAGTATGTTTATATATTGACACACGGATTGACAGACGAATATAAACATACCTGTGCTTTCTTTCTTCAGTTCTTCCCTTTTTTGTGCTACAGCTATCCCTATTGGAATATTCATCCCTCCTGTAATTCACAATAAAAAGACATTTCTGAATCCCACGGCATGATGTAGGTAAAGAAGATGGCGTCGACGAATCGACCTTGACCTCTCACTCCGGCATTCTAATAAAATTCTATCGATTTTCCCCCCTTTCCTACTACCAATGAGATTGGGTCGATCAAAGCATGCAGGTTCATAAATAACTCTACTTGTAGAAAGTCTTATTTACATATATTCCGACATAAATATCTAACAACCATCTATTACATTTATATCAGGATAGAAATAATACAAATCCTCATTGCTGTTAACGCATAAAGTTATCCTGTCCAATTTATTCAAACCAGTATTTTGGGTCATGAATTGTTTATTGTATCAATGCATTGAGAGTATTCGACAACTTTTTGTTCCTAAAAAATCCTAATGGGATACAGATTACGTTTCTGGAACTGGTGACTAGTCGATATAAACGAAAATATCTTGACTGTGAAGTGAAACCCATTTCACTTACTGATTGCTGTTACCACATAAAGTTGACCTGTCCAATTTATTCAAACCAGTATTTTGGGTCATGAATTGTTTATTGTATCAATGCATTGAGAGTATTCGACAACTTTTTGTGCCTAGAAAATCCTAATGGGATACAGATGTACGTTTCTGGAACTGGTGACTACTCGATATAAACGAAAATATCTTGACTATGATGTAAAACCCATTTCACTTACTGATTGTTGTGCGCCTAAAGTTATCCCGTCCAATTTATTCAAACCAGTAGAGTATCGACCAACTATTTTGTTCCCAGACATTGCACATGTTTCGCAGTGTTCAATCTAGGGTTTTCACAGAAGGAGGCATTTTCAAAAACTTTTCTCTCAAACATCATAACATCAATATTTTTGCATGCGTATAGTGTTGAATACAGCTCATATATGCCTTAACAACAGGGTCAATTGACACAATAAGGGGTCAATGGTCCCATGTCCCTTTCTAGAATGAACACTGATATATGTGTAATTTCTGAAGCTTCATTCGTGACGACTTGATATAAGCGAAATTATCTTGACTTGTATGTACATCCATTTAACTTGCTTACAATCTTGACACTTATAAGCAATAGACCCGAAGGCCTGAAGCTTCATTTGTGACGACTCGATATAAGCGAAATTATCTTGACTTGTACGTAAATTCATTTAACTTGCTTACAATCTTGACACTTCTAAGCAATAGACCCGATTCTGATGCAGTGAATTAAGATGACTATTAATTTTCTCCGATGTCCTTAAATACCCCACTTGCTTTCTCGCGTGCAAGATCTTAAAGACGTTAGAATGCTTGGTTGGATCTTGTAAGTTCGTTGGCTCGATCTGAGCCATTCTTACATATAACCAAAAGATAAACAATAATCGACTTCTAAGATGCATTTAAAATACTCCTGTTAAATAAATAAATAAATAAATAAATAAATAAATAAATAAATAAATAAAAACGTTTTGTTTGCCGTTGCCAGTTTAGCTGTCACTGCCAAACAAAATGATTGGATTCTTTCGGATGGATAAGTAATTAAATTCGGGTGATTAAAATTATTCAAATTAACCAATCAATCAAGAATAAATGGTTTTAGAAATTTACAAAAAGAATAAGGTGTGGTTGTAAAGCTATATCTAGCTTTCAAGAAATGAAGATTTGAAAAAATGAGTTGAATTGAGTAATGGTGTATAACGTCCCAGTCAAGAATAGTTTACTAATATCGAGACGTTGCCAGCTATAGGCGCAGGTGCAGATATTTTGCCTGTGCTTTGCGCTGATAGCATTATGCAGCAGGGTTATTTATCGTGTCAAGCCCACCGTGGCACGAGACCTTGTTTATTTTAAGTTCCCATCAGAAAGAACCGTGGCTTTCAATTTCGTTATGCCGAGTATTTGGCGAAAGAACAGTAACTACCCACTTTCAAGTCTTGTGTCAGACCAAGTCGAGGTTTGAACCCACGACCTCCCACTTACGAAGCAAGTACTCTACCGACTGAGCTACCAAAGTGGTATTTTTGATAACATTGAAGAAGTAATACTTGTGTACATATTTCCTATCCAACACAACACAAACAGACATGTGTACCCAACCCCACCCGTTAAGGCCTAAGTAAAGAGTGTTCAAGATGGCTTGATTAAGTCATTTTAGGCTTTAAGGTAAAATATTTACCATGATCACTGGTCGCTTACAATGAACTCTGTATAGAAAAAAACAAACAAACATACCAATCCATTTCCAAATTACAATGCCAAAGCAAAGAAAAACTTTAAATACTGGCAAAAGTTAAGCACATGAACTTTCAACCTTGGAAGTGAGACTGGATGTTTTGGAAGGGTGAGCACATGTTAAGTTAGCCACACATGTAGCTAAAATATAGCATATATTATAATACATTTTCATGCCTTTTTTTTTACTTTGCTTCTGGATTGTGATTCAGACATTGATTAGTATGTTGGTTTTTATATATTCTTATGGAATAATTGTAACTAAATCTGTTTTAATAAATTTTAAATTATTCTAATGATAGTAATTGGCCTTACCAGTACTGCTATGTTCATCGTGGTTCCCAATTTTATCACGTCCGTCGGATATTTTGCCAGGTGCCAATGTTGGGAGTTTAGATTTTCTGCAACCGTTACCGTCTATGTTAACTGATCTGTGTTTAGACGTCCGACTGTCCGACTTCCTGTTTGAGATTTTGGTGTCCTGACAAACGGCCAACAACGGACCACCATTCTTTAAAAGACTAATTGGGACGTTACTTTCTTTTGTAATATTTCTGACTGATTCGGCTGTTTTATCGGGTAATGGCGCATCATTACTTAATGGCCTATCTATAGTAGCACTGTTTAACTTTTCTTTAGTAGATAAGATATCACTAGTCCTTTTCCTAGAATTTGAAAAATCGCCGAGAGAAGTACTTTTGTTCACAACTGTAAATGCTGATAAACTATTAGTATCCAAAGGGGGCGATTTCACTGATGTTGAACACAACTTTGACTTTTCTTTTGGAGAAGCACATGACAATTTCACAACTGAATCTACGCCATTATTTCGAACACTAATTTCTTTGCACTTTGATTCCACCGATATTGCAGAAGGCGATATCATTGTTTTTGAGCAATCTAGAGCTTTGTCTTTGGATTCAAATAATTTTGCAGAACGTTTTTCGTTCAATTCAGAAGTTTTTAAATGACTACGTTTCAGTTTGTGCTCTGAATTGCCACCCCTTTTCACATTATCAAACGATTTCCGGTCAGAATGATCTGATTTCGGTGACGTCACTTTTGCACTATAGTGTGAATATTTAGGAGAATGGGAGTTATTAGAAGTGATTGAAGTCCCACTTCTTTCCTTGCAACAGGAATATGATGTAGTTTCCTTTTTTATTCGCATATCACAAGCAGTTGTCTGAATGGGTAGAGATGAAATAGATGCAACACTTGGCAGCGTACCAATCTCGGGGGTGAAGGTCGGTGCGTGTACCTTTTTCCCATCCATAGCACCTGGCGGCTGTGAATGTGAATATATCGAGTGATAATAAGGCAAAGAAAATGTTGTTGATGTTTGAGCGATGCCCATTGTAGATGTAACTCCAGTTAGTGATCCGGGAGGGCTGCTGCTGCCTGTAACAAAATTAAAACCAATAACAGTAGTGGTAACATGAGTTTCACCATGAGTACTCTACAGACCTGTCGAAAGCTTAACACTGGGCTAAGGAAATAATAATACAGTGTCAAAACAGGAACTCATCTCGGCCTACCGTTACCTATACCTCGATAGCTGCTAAATACATCTCGTCAGTTTTTTGGTCATAAGCTATTCATGTTTTGTCCAATCGGGAGCCAAACTTCGACTCATTTTCGTTAGCTCAGTGTTAAACTTCCGACAGGTCTGCACTTCATATACGAGATCAAAAGAGAAAATCTCAGCCAAATATCAACACCCTAGTCAAGATAATATTAGTTGTGTCAAGTCGTTTAGTTCTCGAAGGGTGGAGGTAACCTGAGGGACCGGAGAAAACCAGAAAAAGGCAAGCGAACCGATGACACTTTATTACAGTATGATCTGTGGGATACGCGAGATTTGAACTTAGGCAGGTAGAGGCGCTATGATCTGTTAGCGCGCGCTTTAGGCAATTGGCATTAATCTATTACTTCCAGGTCAAAGGTTCCTCACCCTGCCCCACGAATGTAGTACTGGTGTTTTTAAAAGTATTTTTTCATTTTTTTTTTCTAGATTTGTATGGACAGTTTGAATGAAACGAAGACGTGTATGGACAGGGTTGACCTTAAACTGAAAGAAACCACCAGAGTCAAGAGTGTGGTGCAACAAGTGGAGGTAGTGGAATTTGATAAGTAAAGTGCCTTGATTACAGCCATTTTGTTCCGGTCAGAAGATTCATACACAGTAAGTTTACTGGTTGCTAAGGTAGCAAAAAAATTTCTCTGGTCGACTCTAGTTTAGCTATTTGATATGTTATTCAGCTCATTTAGACGAACATTTTCATACCATCATTTAACCCCCACGGATATACATGTCATTTTTATTCCCCATTATGTTATAATGTAAGCCTATGGTAAAATAATTGTAGAATCTGGCCAATTGGCCACAGAGGCCACTAAATTTCAAAGGTATAATTTACTAGTATTCATTCTTTCAGTCGCATTGGATTTGTAATATAAAGCCATATGGAATACAATATAAAAAGTTTAGTAGAGACACGGAAACTATAAAATACGTAAAGTCTATAACTGTTACCATTTTATCACTTAGTTTGTTGAACGTCTGAAATTGTTACCATTTTATCACTTAGTTTGTTTAACGTCTGTAATTGTTACTATTTTATCACCTAGTTACTTGATTTAACTGGCGGAAACGGAAATAAGAAAAAAGTAAATTTAAATAACGGAGCAAATCAGCTGATGACTATCTATAACTGCAAATCGAATTTCATTTTAACGATGTATCTGTCACACGATAATGAATGAAAACATCCATTAGCAGATTTGTTAACAATGCATGTCGTTGTTGTGGTAAAAGTCTCTCTCTCTCTCTCTCTCTCAGATTTTAGCAGCATGTCAAACTCAACTGAAGGAACACTTGTACGCTTTTTAAAATGGCAAACCAATAAAAAACAAGGTTTTAGTGATAAAGAACATAGTCAATGTCTAAGATCTCTCTCTCTCTCGCAATTAAATCAGTGCATTATTTCGACGCGAGTTTTTAAATATTGTATCCATTTTTTTTCTTCAAAATATAACCTATGAATAATAATAATAATAATGATACGACCAAATGTCCAAATTTCGTTTCGAGAAATTAAAATATACTATGGTTTAATTATTTGAACTGTGCATGTCGCCTGCACATCTAGATTTTCCAAAAAGCGTTGTGACCTTGATCTTCATCTATCAGACTCGTTGGACTATCTCGTGATTTGTATCTGACAGTTGCCAAAAGAAAACAGCAGTCGCCAATGTATAGAGGAGATTGTCCTGACATTGCACTTAGAAAGGCGTGTTGTTTTTCTTCTAAGAATTCTCTCTTCATTTCCTCCACTAATACTATCTGACCAATGGGGACGCTTTGTCTCTATTTGTTTCCTCTGCTAACCCGATCTGACCAATGGGTACGCTTTTCTAAGTAATGGTGCTATGTCATTCTATTTCCTTCCCTAGGTCATCGTACCTGTCGGCTGATCATGTGGGTAGGTATTTGATAATCATGTGGTTAGATGTTGTATGACCAATGGGGATAGATGGTCGTGTGGGTAGGTGTTTATTGATTGTGTGGGTAGGTGTTGAATAAGCATATGGGTAGGGTGTTGTATGACAAATGGGGTAGATTGTCACGTGTTGCATGGTCGTGTCGGTAGGTGTTAGTTGAAAATAATTTTTTAAATGGTTATATAAACCTGGTCAGGGTTAAGCCTCATTGACATCTGTGCTCAGAAGTGTGCTGCCAAAAGAACCTTCGTCTTTATTTTCTGTATTGCTAATCAATAAACTCACATAGTGCACTCATACTGGAGAAAAATAAATAGCTCTTGTAGACGTAGTACAGGCGTATTTATCAATTCCATCAGAACAACAACATTGACTCCTTAAAGATCTAGTCCATTTTAACCAAAAACGTTTAAGATACAGGAGAGACTTGGCGGAAGTTTAATACCGAGCTAACGAGAAGGTTGAGTTGAGTAATGGTAATTAACTCAAGAATATTACACTTATATCGAGACGTCGCCAGCAATAGGCGAAAGTACAGGAATTTTGCCTGTGCGTTTCGCTTAGGGCATTATACAGCAGGGTTCTTTATCGTGCCACACCTGCCATGACAGGGGTCCTCGTTTACTTTAAGTTCCAAAGGTGGTCCTAATGAAAATAAGTGGCTCGGTTGATGAGTTGCCAAGGTGTGGGAAGCTAGTGACCGAAAATATGCAGATATATAGGTTACAAAGATTAAGATGGTTAGGGCATGTTTTGAGAATGCCACAACTCATACCAAAACAAGCACTTTTTTGGACACTACAGGGAAAAAGAAAACCAGGAAGACCAAACCAGACCTGGAGAAGAACTATAAATGCTGAACTGGAAGACCTTGGACTATCCTGAGGGCAGACGCAAAGAATGGCAAAGGACAGGATGAAGTGGATGCAACTGGTTGTGGCCTTATGTCCCACCAGGGACGAAGAGGATAGGTAGGTAGGTATAGGTTACAAAGGGGTCGAGATAAGCTGCCGATTGGCATGAATTCGCTAGCCCAGTGTTAAACATGTCCGATATGTTTATACTGTAATGTACTTTAACCAAATCGCTTAACATTTGATATTGTCGGATCGCCAAGGCATACCACGTACATACCGGATAACGTTGGGGTGCTACTTTTGAGTGAATGTTAAGCGACAAAAGTAAACGCTTTCCCACGAAAAACGGCGTTATTCCGGGAGTTTGTGACGTGAACGCTTTGAACAATATGTACATAATCACATGATCCGATAATGGAGTGGATTGCTCTGAAAATGAATGAACTTAACAATCTTCACTTATTACCCAAAATGCATAAACGGCGTTATTCCGAGAGTTTGTGACGTGAACGATTTGAACAATATGTACGTGATCACATGATACGATAGTGGAGTTGATTAATTTTCCGTCAGTTTCTGAAACTGAAATAACTTTTCATCACCTATTACCCATAATGCACTTTACCAGGGAATAAAAACATGACATTTAAAACAAATTAATGAAAGTTTTCCATGTCATTTGTCACTTGGTTTATTACAACACTAATTAATCACGTGAACAAAAGACGGTATTAAAACTTTTATTGGGAAATGCATCAATTACAGACGATAAGTGTCATGTGACCAGCCATGATATGTATCATGTGACTAGGCTAATGGGATGTTCGATTACAGAGATAACAGTCAATTCTACAATGAACGTACTGTTTTGATAAGGTAACAATGGTTCGAACCCGGATATTTAACCTCAAATGACAGTCCGGGATAATAAATTAGATTGATAACGTGTGACTCAGTGCATTCTGTTTACCATACACTGTTTTTATAGATAATGACCCTATGAACGTCCAATTTAAAACTTCAAATACATTTACAAGGAAAACGGTTTTAAAAAATTACAGTAAAACCTCGTTACAATGCCTCTCAATCTTTGCATCTATGACCATAATTTATGCAAGTATATTTCTTCCATTGTTGTCTTTAAAAATCTCCAATTGCAAACTCCTTTATAATACAAAGTTGAATAAATAATGAATAAAAATCTCTTTAGAGTGTATCTTGTTTCGATTGCATTTTTGTTTTAATTTATCAATATGACAGTTCAAAAGTATCTGAAACATCAACAGTGGATCGGAAGTCGTCTGATGAACTGTAAAACGTTTAGTAATAGCAAAGATGGTTTGCAGAAAACCCATCAAGTAACGCAATCATTAGGAAAATATGGTTGAATTCAACAAAGTCAATGTAAACTTGTAGATTCGCTCATTTTCAGTTGCTGGACTGTTTTAAAAGCAGATGGCTATAATTTCTAAAATCATTATTGAATTAAACAAATATATTGTAAACTCGTACAACATCACAATGTACTTTAAAAATGCGCCCACTTTCAGTTGATGGACTGCTTTTATAAGCAGACGATCATAATTGAATTCAACACACATAAATTTACTCACCTTCAGTTGTTGGACTACTTTTAAAAGCAGACGACGACAGATTCTTTGAGGACTGCACTGAGGTCATACTCTCACTAGGTGTCAGTGTGACGGTTGTGAGTGTTGGAATATGTTGAACTTTTGTCTCCGATTCTGAACACGCTACAACACTTTCTTTTGGTGACTTAGAAACACAAGAAATATCATCCGATTTATCCGCTTTTGAACTAGATTTTTCTGATTTAGAGTTATCTTCCCTTGGATGAACAGAATTTTTTTCAGTTTTATTTGTTTTGCTGTGTGGACTTGAAGCTCCGTTCACGTTTTTCACCGGAGATTCCTCTTTTTGTTCCAAATTTGAATTTTTGTCAACTTTCTCTACCTCTTCGTCTTTCGAATCCTTTTTGTTTGACAATTGTTCTTGTTTTTCTTGCTTTTTATTTTGCTCCTCCTTTTTAGAAGCACTATCCTTAGCAGAATGTTTCATCCTAGTTTGTGATTCACTATGCTCATCCTTTTTGTCATTGTCTTTGTCCTTCATGTGTTTCTTCAACTTTTTCACATGTGTGTCACTATTGTTTGAATGGGACTCGTGTATTTTTGACGAAGTTTTATATAAATCCTCGTACGCTTTCGCGGATTTTTTCACATCATCACCGTGAATTTTTGAAGACAATTTAGAAATGTCGTTGTGACTTTTCGGCGATGATTTAGATATTTCGTCGTTTGTTTTCATTGACGATCTAGTAATTTCGTCGTGTATTTTTGACAAAGATTTCGCACTCTCGTCGTGTATTTTTGTCGACGATTTAGAAAAATCCTCGTGATTTTTCGTCGTCGAAGATTTAATAACGTCCTCGTGAATTCTTGTCGAAGATTTAATAACGTCCTCGTGAATTCTTGTCGACGGTTTAGAAATGTCATCGTGGATTTTCGTCGCCGATTTACTCAGGTCAATGCTCTTCTTAGAATCACCGTATCTACTATTTAAATCCTTTTTATTCAGTCCTTTTTCTGATTGTGTCAATAACTCAGAGGTTCGACTAGAAGGCGGAGATATTCTGGACGGCGGAATTGTACCGTAAAAACTAGATGGACTAGTGCCTAATGGCGCCACGTTATATAAGGCTTCTGAAAGAAAAGAAATTGAAGAGAAAATTAATGCATGCAAAATACAATCCAACCTGCTTTAAACGCCACCTCTATATAAGGACCACCTGCTTAGAAAGGCCAGTAGAATTGTATCCACATTGTTCTTTATTCATATTATTTGAACCTGTATATAAAGGCCACTTTTACTGGTTTCCTTCGGCGACCTTTATAAACAGGTTCGACTGTGTTTGAAGTTGTTCGTGTCACAAAATACATCTTGTACAGCTAAACATGTATAAAAGACCTACCATGGGAGAAATGGGGACTTTATAGACAGGTAGTCTTTATAGAGATAGTTTTTTGGGTTGAAATATAAAGAAAATGGGACTTAAGATACTTTTCTTAATAAAGAAAGGGTTTTTTTATACACAGATGGCTTACTGTATTTTTTATCCAAGGAAAATTAATAACACAGACTTATTTAGACACAACCAATGCCGAAATGCAAATGCTAAGTCAAAATAAAACAGTCTACCCTCAATAAAATTGAAATAAGTGTATTGTCATGTGATGATTTTTGATTTTTTATTAAAAATGCATTTAAAATCAGAAAATGACAACTGATTTTGAATGCAATATTTTAATAAAAATTCAAAATCAGTTCATGACAATATTATTATATATAATATTAGCAAAGTTGCTTCTGTTATACAGTATTTTAAAATCAAAAGATCATGATTTGTTTACGTTTTCTGAAGCTATCCAATGTCAAAATTTAAAACACCTAGTTTACCTATTCTTTTTACTGATAAAATTAAAAGTTGTATGCACTTTTCGTGGTTTTAAAACTTTTTAATTAACATAATTAAAGCTCTGCCTTATTCTTAAAGACTTAAAAACTTATAATACATACAGGCCCCGGTTTCACAATCATTCCTTAGTTAAGATTTTCCATAACTTAAATTTAGCAAGTTTTGATATTCTCTTTTTGGGACTATTGATGAATATTTTTGTCAAAACTAAACGCAAATGTTTTAATCTTGAGGTCATCTTAAAAATAACACCTTAAATTCCTAAATAACTTGAAAACTAAGAAATTATGAAGATTTGACATTTTGCAAGATTTAAGTTAAGAAAAAACTTAGCTAAGGAATGACTGTGAAACCGTGGCCAGTTATTTCAAATATATAAAATGTCACTTAGTTACATTGGTTTAATATAATGTAAAATATGAAAATAACATCCTACAGGAATTATTGAAAAAAAAATCATGTCATGAAACCAAAAAACATATATATCGAAAAATTACAGTAAAACCTGCCTTTAAATTCTATATAAAGAGCACCTGCTTATTAAGGCCAGAAGAATTGTAACCCGATTCTTCTTTATTCATATTATTTGAACTTGTATAGCCTATAAAGGCCATTTTACTGGTTTCTTTAAGTGGCCTTTGTAGACAGGTTTTACTGTAACTGTAGCGCTGGTCAACCAAGCGATCCCCAAAATTTAGAAAATAATATTAAAATAAAAAGAAATCCGATGTAGTAAATAAATGTAAGAATTTAAGAGTACAGCCAACCCTGTCTTAAAGCCTATTAAATATAAGGGTCACCTGTTTCTACAGGTCAATAAAAATTGTATCTTTATTTTGCTCTCATGTTATCGGTACGTATTTAAACCTGTATATAAGGGCCACCTGTTCATATAGACCGCTTTTGCTTGTTCCCTTGGGTGGCCTTTATAGACAGGTTTGACTGTAAATAGTGACAGCGCTTCAAATTATATATTGTTGATAACGAGAACAGAAAGGTGGTTGGTTAAACTATATAAAACAAGTTTAGCTAATATTTCCGAAAAAAAATTGTTTATAATATTGACATTCAAACTATTACATAATACACGTGTAATGAATTTTACCACATGCACGTGTATCATATATTACCTTTGTGTAAGTCGTAGATCCGATGGTACGCTGATTGACCTTGACCCTGCACTGCTGCACCTGCACCGACATTATGAGCAAATAATGACAGGGACTCAGTCGCTGGTAGATACGACAGGTACGGAGAGTATATGTTGTTATTGTTAATTATATACCGGGTACCACAACCTAAAATATCAAAATATAAAGTCATTATGCTGAGTGAGACGTTGTGTAAAAAACATGAAAATAGAAAATGTAGGAAATGGCAAAAACAGTAATTTTACCCCTCTCTCTCATGCTCAATATTTTCCGAATTTTTCGAAAGACTTGCTATAGCATACCGTCACGTTGACTATAAAATCCAAAAACTAAGATTGATAATAATATTACTTTCTATATGTTGTTTTTGAAATGCATTTCGGCCCACATTCAAATAAAAATCCCAAAAGCAAAAGTAACAACTTCGAAAACTAGCAAATTAAGTTAAATATTACACATGTTTATAATCGAATGAAAATCACAAGAGTTTTTATAATATATGTTTTCAATTTAAAGATTTTCCTAAAAACTTATCTCCCCGAAATTAGCAAGCGCATTTTGATTTGTCCAATGGAAATCAATACCAGCTTTTTAAATTCACTTTTTAAAAAAAATTATATGTTAAATATTTCCTAATAACAAATTTCCCGAAATTACCACGCGCATTTTAAGTTGTCCAATGAAAATAAATAAGGTTTAACTTAAAATAATTTTTGAATTTTGCTTGATTAAGTTTCCATTATAACAAATTTCCCGTAAATTATTAAGCGCATTCAATTTGTCCAAAATGAATATCAAAAATATTTTTTTAATTCTAAATCATTTTTTAAATTTTGGATCTTAAACGTATTATAATTTGTCCTAGGAATATCCAAAATCAGTTTTTTAACTTAAAATAAAATTTTGAATTTTGCATGTTAAGGATTTCCATATCAAAATCTCTCTGAAATTACCAAATGCGTATACTTTTTATACTTTTAATTTACGATCTGCGTGTCAATTATCACTGCCGATATTGAAATGAAATATTTAACAATTCTGTTGAAATGTGCAATTATGTAATACTCGGTGTATGTTGATTACACATGAGGGATTAAGATTAAATTCACAATGGAAATAAACATTTTATGGGTATAATACGCAGTTGATGCCAATCAATTTCCGTGTACAGTACCGACCTGTCGAAAGTTTAACACTAAAACTTCAAGGAGTCGAAGCTTAACTAACGAATGACAAGAGTTGAATAGCTAGTGGCCTTAAAGATGCCCAGAGATAGACAATGTTCAGCTATCAAATAGCTGCCAAGATATAGGTAACAAGGGACAGATATGAGCTCTTATTTGTTAGCGCAGTGTTAAACTTTCGACAGGCCTGTACTGTAGATATCCGGGTTCAATTCTTCGCTAATCACAGAATCAATTTTCATGTTCGTATGAATTATGTATACCCCATTTCAAAAGTTTCAGACAATAAGAATTACAATATCTGTTTGGGCGTGTAATAGGTAAAACTTTGGTCCAGTGTTTCGTGAATAAAAGCTCATTTAAAATTAATCATTAGACAATAGTTGTATCAGACCATTTTGCGATTCGTAATCTTCATAACACTGGATTAACACCACTGCGTATTTTTCGTTTGTTTAAAGAATTTTGATATGTTCGAAAAATGGAAGTTATATAATACACTCAATTTAAATGACAAATTGAATTTTAAGAGCAATATGAACCTTTATTTAACATCGTTTCGACCATCCGATTACGGTATGCATTGTTCTAAAACGGTATACAAAGTCAATGTGCCATATTTAACATTACAGGAATGCAAATACTCTTATGTTATTGTGCTAATAGGAAAAGTTTTGAAATTTGCACTTCTCAAATTTCCTAGAATTTACACTGTATTTTTAATCAAACTTGAAAAAAACTGTTGAATAAAGATTGTGAAGATCTATCTCAAACGTAACTTCAAGTCTTGGTAGTTTTTTGGTATTTGAAATTCATTATTCTCAGCAAAGGAGCAGAAACTCCCCGGAATATGATTTCGTTTGAGCTGTGTAATGTATACCGTAACTCAGTGGTCAACATGACGCTAAAATTGCAATTGGTGTTTATGTCCCCCATAAACATGTTCGAAATATCAAATGTTCTGAAATCCGACTGATTTATACATGTTTGACGGTTTTTAACCTGCATTAGATGGTATTTAATTGTTTACATTGTTTTTCAGAGTGCAAACGACTTAAAACACGTTGTCCTTTGAACTGTTTTAGTACATTTATGTAAACCCGACAAACAATTCACAACTGGCACGTCTTTTTAAAGCAACATCCGATTTGAAAACAAATACAAAGCAGAAAAACCTGTATCTTGTGAAACCAATTATTTTTGTTGTGTCCAATTTTCAAGGTTGTCAGAAAAATACTATTTTGTGGGTTTGAAAACTCGTGATTAAGACTGTCTGTATAAGTGTTTCATTCCAAGGTTGGTAAGTGAAATATAGTATTTTATTATTTGAGGGTCAGTGTATCCTCGGAAACGGCGAAAATGATGACACAATCGAAAATTGTATAAAGACCACCCATATACGGAACCTAAAACCTTTCATTTTTGGTTAATATATGAAACAAACACTATTGACTTAATGATAAGGTGATCTTGGAATAAAGGCGATCGCTATAGATTGTTTTACGGTGTTTGTAAACAATGTATTGCTAAAATTACATTTCTCGTATAAGATTAATTCAGATATCGTTATATTATTATTTAAATAAAATAAAATTCTTACAAATATAAAAGTACGAATCAAACACAAAGATACCAGCCTATGTTCAAATGATCACAATCCCAATATCATCGTGAGAACTTTGGAGAATGGCAAATTCAGTTAAACAACTGAACAAATAAACAGACTGCAACATAATTTTTAAAATATTTTTTACAAGTTTTCTTATTTATATTTATTTCAATTTGGGCTGGTTTTGTTGAAGCACGATTATCATTTAAAGTTTGAATCTGAAATATAAACACCTAACAAATATTGAAACGTACTCCAAAACATAACACTTCATTTTAGTGTATCCCTGTAAATATCTTGGAAGAATTTATCTAGTTTTGCACAAACAACAACACTTTAGCAATTAAAAGAAAAATGAGTTGTTTATCATAAACCTACCTTCTCCATGTGCAGTCCAATACTGTTGTAACTCTGCTGGCATGAGAGATTTGAGGTGTTCACCAGACGACGATCCGCCATTAAGGAAATTGCCCATCATTGCGTAGCTAGCACCTGTAATGTATTACAAATTTCCAGTTTAATTCCGTGAATGCTTGCAATATAAACACTGGGTTTAAATCAATCGATATGTATAATTCAATCGACCTTATTTCATCGATTTTTTGTCACCCAGAACATCGTTCCGATAACAAACCATCGTCTGCTATACACGCAGTTGTAACTATCTTCTGCTACACACACACTGATGATTGATAATCATACATCGTGTGTATAATGTAGTCAAACGAGGTATTCTATGACGTAATACATCCTTAATTGTAAAGATCCTGTTAGCCTATTTCAAATTTATTGCTGAAATTTAAAACAAATATCTTTATTGGCGAATAACTAATAAAATCTAGTGTTACCAGGTTGTGTTTCAAATGAAAAGCTAGTGCCATATGCGTATAGAAACGGAGCGTAACCCGCATTAATCCAGTCTAAACATGTAGTACGTGACTAGAAACGTAAAACGTGAGATGTCCGGGTTCTCATTCTCGTTTTCCTGCTTTGGATTTTATATAAAGGCTTGGATGTTTCAGTTGACATATACTGAAGCAGCGACTCATTTATAATAAGTAATCCTATCCAGACAAAAGGAAGCATATGTAATAGAATGCAAATATAATCATCAAACGCAAACATGCCAGTCCGTGTCTAAATCATAATTCAAAAAGCAACTGGAAAATTAAGTTAAACACGCAAAATAACCACAAGGTAGGTGAGACCCGGTCCAAACTCTTCGCTGTCATCACAATATTGTTAATAAGCGTGTCTCTGTATCCAAAGCTACCATGGATATACAGTCTAACCTGTCTATAAGGGCCACTCAGGGGAAGTTGCAAAAGTGGCCCTTATGGACAGGTGGCCTTTATATAGAGGTTTGTAAATCCAGTTATGAC
Source organism: Anadara kagoshimensis (assembly GCA_021292105.1). Classification (NCBI taxonomy): domain Eukaryota; kingdom Metazoa; phylum Mollusca; class Bivalvia; order Arcoida; family Arcidae; genus Anadara; species Anadara kagoshimensis. The sequence goes on along the minus strand of CM037861.1, from coordinate 43,128,414 downwards.
ATCAATATAAATAATAGTTTGAAAAATAGTGAGCAGTTCTAATTTATTTATTTTATTTGTTAAAATTTCTGTTACAAAAAAGGCATTAGCTAATTTTAACAGAATAATTTCTTTGAAAACAATTAAAGAAAAATCTTCTGACCACACTATTTATTAATCTTTGAGAAAAAAAACCTTAAAAATCACCAAGTATATTCACATATCTTAAATAAAGACATGTTTTCTTTAATAGGTAGGAGCTAGTAATGAGAACAATAGAAAATAGTATATGTATCATAATTAACAATGAGTAATAATCTATCCCTAGTGTTTTATGGCTTCATTTGTTGACACAAGGATAAATGACTTAAGAATTTTTTTAAGTTTTTAAAAAAGTTTCAAAAATATACTTTTTAAATATTCTTTTCTTACCAACATACAGATTTGGTTACATGTACTTAGTTTAATGATTAATGGTTTAAAGTTAAATAATCAATGTTTAAAATCTAATTTCAGCTTCAAGATTTTTAAAAAACTACATGGCTTGTTCTCTGTATTAATGAAATTCAGTATGAGAAATAAAGAAAATTGAAAACTTGCTTAAAATTTTTGCACAAATTTTTAGAAACTATAACAAAACTTGTCCCCAAAATATGAATAAAAAGTGGCCTTTATAGACAGGTTCATGAGCCATTTTGTACAAAAATAGGGTGGCCTCTGGCTCAGTTGAACAGTGGCCCTTATATAGAAGTTAAATATAGAGTAAAATGGCTCGGGAGGAATTGAAAGTGCCCTTTATAGACAGGTGGCCCTTATATAGAGGTGGCCTTTAACACAGGTTGGACTGTATTTGACTTCTTCTAGTTTGTTCCATGCTCCTGTCATTTTCAATTTATAGATGAAGCTAGCTTAACAGGATGTGCTTACCCTTACGAAGCACCCAGCCTCACATCAATGGAAGAAGTTCGTGTTTAATGAAAAACAAACATACTAATCTATATCCGAATTAAAATCCAGAAGCAAAGCAAAAACTTTAGAACCGACAAGTCGGGCTAGACACGCGAACTTCCACCAGGGAAGTGAGACCGGGTGCTCCGGATGGGAAAGCACCTCCTGTTTAGCTAGCTAAACTTAATATAACTTAATTTGTCCGTTTTCAATTTTTTTTTTCTCTTTGCTTTTAGAATGTGATTTGGGCAAGGATTAGTATGTTCGGTTTTTACTTTGCTATTGGATTGTGATTCGGACATGGATTAGTATGTTAAGATTTTACTTTGCTTTTGGATTGTGATTTAGACATGGACCAGTATGTTTGGTTTTTACTTTGCTTTTGGATTGTCATTTGGACATGGATTAGTATGTTCGGTTTTGATTAATGACAATTACCAAGCTTCCACCAGGGAAGTGAGACCGGGTGCTCCGGATGGGAAAGCACCTCCTGTTTAGCTAGCTAAACTTAATATAACTTAATTTGTCCGTTTTTAATTTTTTTTTTTTTGTCTTTGCTTTTAGAATGTGATTTGGGCAAGGATTAGTATGTTCGGTTTTTACTTTGCTATTGGATTGTGATTCGGACATAGATTAGTATGTTTAGATTTTACGTTGCTTTTGGATTGTGATTTAGACATGGATCAGTATGTTCGGTTTTGATTAATGACTATTACCAAGCTACACGTATTGTTTTCAAATCAAAACATTAATGATGGCAAAATAACTTTTCACTCTTCCGTTTCAGCATTTATTATATATCGATTTCAAGGACACATTTTTGTTTCAGTAAAAAGTTTGATGACTCGTAACACCGCAGTTGAATCATGCCTATATCTACATCAAAAATGAGAACAGGCAAATGCTGAATTTGATTACCCATTTAATAGCATTTGGCGCCAAATGATGGAAATTATTTGTCAAAACAAAATTAAAATAAAATAAAATTGGCAGAGAATGCAAATTTAGTGGTAATAAATAGCAGCAAGTGTTTGCACCTAAAACAAGAACACGTGACCTTCACATTGAGTTTTGGAAATGATTTAAAAAATTTCAATAAATGATTTTAAATGAAATATCTCTCTTGGATAAAGTAAAATAATCTTGACTGGGGAAACATAAAACCTCATTCTTTCATTCAATCTTGGAGAAATGATTCCCTTATTTAATGTGTCTTAATACGTACTAATGCTGGTAAGTTCCCATGTCAAATAATTTAAAAAAAAATCATGATCATTCAAAGACGGGAGTTTTATGGTTAATTGTCTTGTCGACTACGTGTTATTAGGCTACACATTTTCTTAATGCCTCAAACCGCCTAAGTTCAAATCCTACACGATGCAGATCCTAGCGCCAGTTCGCTTGCTGAAGATCGGGGGTTTTCTTCCAGGTACTCCAGTTTACTCAACCTTCCCAGAACCAACTGACTTGATATAAGTGGAAGAATCTGGACTGGAGCGTTAAACATCAACATTATGCCCTACTCTACTCTAAATGGCATTTACAAGCTGTTTCCAGAGTTTTGAATTATATACTGTTTTGTATAATAGTCAGTAAATAACAGTTTAATATAATGGGAAATTATGTCCTGCAATTCCAAAACAGACACGTGGCAAAAACTAATGTCTGGAAAATATGTGTTAATAGTCCCAAAATAATGACAACAATCTAAATTGCCATTTTACAGTACGGGCCTGTCGAAAGTTTAACACTAAGCTGACGAATTAATGTTGAATCTGTAGCTTATCTCGACAGTAGCTATCGATATCATTCGACAGTTATTCGTTCACTAGCTATTCATAAACACTGCGGTAGCTCAGTTGGTAGAGTGCTCGCTCTGTAAGTGGGGGGTCGTGGGTTCGATCCCTGGCTGGGTCTGACCCAAGACTTGAAAGTGGGTAGTGACTGTTCTTTCGCCAAGCACTCGGCATTACGAAATGAAAGTGACGTTTTTTCGGATGGGAACTTACAATAGACGAAGTCCCATGTCACGGTGGGCTTGGCACGATAAAGAACCCTGCTGTATAATGCCATCAGCGCAACGCACAGGCAAAATTTCTGCACCTTCGCCTATAGTTGACGACGTCTCGATATAAGTGAAATATTCTTGACTGGGACATTAAACACCATTACTTAACTCACTACTATTCATATCTCGGCCAATCGACAGCCAGGATTCGTCACCATTTCGTTAGTTCAGTGTTTAACTTTTGGACAGGCCTGTTTCGTACATATATAATACTTACTATTAAATTGATTCATTATAAATCATTGTTTTTTGTTATAATTCCGTTTTTAGATATAAACAATATCTGGGCATTTACATCAAGTAATTGATCATTGTGTCACAGCAGTAACAGACTCAATTGGAAGAGCGTCAAATTCCAGATCGAAGTATCGTGGGTTCGAATTCCTACAGGGCCATGTTTTGACCTTAAGCAAGTTACTTCTTTACACTTAACATTGCTGCTGACTTACCCAGTACTAGGATAATGGACTGGTGGGGCAGCACTGAAACAGGCATACGCATAATACACAGTCATGGACACATCTGGGTAGCATATTGTGATCTGGCTAACACTAGCGCCACAGCGCTAAAATTAATATGCGCCCATAAAAGCCTAAGGCTGACTAAAGGTGTCTTATTGAGTAGAATAGTGGAATAAAAGCAATTTGTCAGGATAACAATTTTTAGACATTAAACCATCTGACAGGTACCATGAATCTTCTAAGTGGTATGCAAATTATAAGAAATATATTATATTTAAAATCATACCAAATTGTATAAAAATGTTATAATTGTTTCTCTTGGTATTTAACGCTAATGCTTTGAAACATGATGTTCCATATCATTTTAAAAGCATGCCTTGATATATAACCCCGAGAAACATATGTGAAAGTTAAAAAATTATTAGATGGCGATTTATGTGTAAATTTACCATAATGATTTGTTTTTTACGAAATGTGTTTCTATACAAGGCTCCACATTGTCTCGTTTATGCGCCATTAAATGAACAAATAATAAATTTTCCTATTTCCAGCAGAAGTATTCATTGATAACAGCTCAAGTTTTTCACAATCGGGACATTTTAGCGCTGAACTTTGAGAAATGACTTCTATTTACAATTCTGACAAGTAAAATAAACTCCTGCAAATGACAACAACAACAAAGGCACAATTTAATTAATAAAGGAGTGGAATGAAATTGATTTAAATGTGGAACAAAAACATGTTGAGGGGATTAATAACAAAAAAAAATTTAAGTGTGTAAAAATAAATAAATAAAAATCAAGTAAACAAATAAATAAATGAATAATAAATAAATAAATAAATAAATAAATAAATAAATAAAAGATAAATAAGTAAATAAATAAATAAAAAATAAAAGATAAATAAGTAATATGAGAGAAAAATAAATAAATAAATAAGAGAAAGAAAAAACAAAATCGCAGGCTAATTCAGACTTTGCAACCAAACTATGTTTTCGCAAGATCATTGGTCATATTTTCAATAGAGCAGTTATATAATGTACTTTTGGTTTTTGTTCAAATGTTGCCATCTTTTATTTCAATCTCTTCATCTCTTCGTGAAACGTTCAGTGTGCATGCATGTGCGAGATTCAAAATGTGATCAAAAAAGTAAATTTAATTAAATAAACATCCCTTATTTTGACACATGACAAAAAATCTCAAGTGAGCATTGAAATTTATCATTGCTATAGAAACTCTTTAAACAAGCTTCACGTAATAAAAGTTGAACGAATGCGGGTTATGTATTTTTCATTATCATCACGTGTAACATGTACGTGACATATAAAACTAGCTTTTTTGGCCTTTGTGAATTAATTTATTATCCATTTATTGAAAAATACAAGGTTTATCAAGAAAAATAATACATGATTATGAAGCCTATTCCCTAACATTTCCCCTTATACTGTGCAATAAATGTTAATTTATTTTCTATCGATATAATAAAAGATTTTCCCTTTTTGAAGTGAAATCTCGTTTCATTTACTTTTTACACGACAAGTACAATATTATAGTTTTATAATGCCTTTGATATTCCTCCTAATGCGTCGGTAACTCTTACATGTATTAGAGCGTGTGGTGTCCGCTTGACAGTATTTTTAATCCATGCATCAATCTTTTTTAATGATAGAGCATTTCATGTTTGGGAGTATAGTGTGCAAGTCTAAGTCTCGTCATGTACGTGACCAGCGTGAATTTGCAATTTCCTGGGGCAAAAAGAACTTGTCTCTTAATGATATTTGAAAAAACGTTAGGTTTGCAAGTTTCGTCATGTGGCCAGCGTAAATTTGCAATTTCTTGGGGCAAAAAGAATGATGTAAACGCAACAACTTGCCTTTCAATCATTGTACATTGCATGTTTGAAAAAATAAGATTTGCAAGTCTTGTCATGTGGTCGGCGTGAATTTGCAACTTCCGGTACAGGCAGAATCGGCGTGGTAAGAGACCGCACGAATGACGTTAGCGCCACAACTTGTCTTTTGGCGTAAGCGACAGTAATGTTGGTTCTCTGACGTCAAAGATTTTTTATATCTAGGTGCAAATTCAAAGATATTGATACTATTGTTTTAAAGTGAAAATATGAAACTGCATTGACATTTTTGGTGAATTAGATTCAAATGCTATTGAAATGCGCCTTTTGTTTCTTCATATGTATTGAATATCATGAACATTATTTATGTTTTTACAAGACTAATATCTTATTTATTTCATATCGGAGTAATTTATAGTAAGCAAGTAGAAAGAAAGAAGGTTCTGCTTTATCAAATCACGACGACTTTACAACAGCTAAAACTGTTTCACGAATGCGATACCATTTTTGAAATCTCTTGGTGCCCTTTTACAGAGACTAAAATAGTCCTTCCGAAACTCGATATCAGCATTACTTTGACTTGGAGTGCAAAAGAGTTAGTAACTTAAATTTTAATTGCTCATTCACGTATGAATGCCAACAATCTAGCTTGTTTATAAAATCTGCACCATTAAACAAATACGTATGTAATACAACCAATCTCAATGAAAAGGAAGAATATTATGTAATATTTGAAAACAAAATTTCATGCTCTAAAATTCTAAAATTTTAACTACATATATAACTGTAAACTGTACACCGAAAATTTGCCTTGACGTGTTTGCAATTTAATCTATTTGGTCATCATATTCAAATCAGAAATTGCGCAGAAAAATGTCATTGTGTTAGATATATACTCTTTCCAGATATGGCATCTCGTATAAGAATGAATTTTTGCTTTTGCATTGGTAAAAATAATAATTAAATAAAAAGATTAGACGCTCATAACGCACTTTTGTTTAATAAATAAAAATAAATAAATAAATAAATAAATAAAACGTGTCACATGGTATATTGATTTAAAAAAAAAGGGGGGGCAAACGGTTTTAGAAGCTCGCGAAAATTCTTCATAAGTGATAAACGTATGTATTCGTTTTTTCAGAAAATATATTTCTGTTCCAATGCTACAATCAAAATTTAATTTTCAGTTTTTAAATATTCACATGCACATTCTTATTCCTAAATGGTGACAGAACTGAAAATTTTCATATATGCTAGAAGCTAGTTGTAAAAATTGTAAGTTCTGTCTTTGAATGCGACAATTACACGTTGACCTATGAGCGTGGTACTGAATTTAGAATTCTTCTGATACACGCGGTACGGTACACCTGTTCACTTATGAAAGAAAGATAAATTTGTTTTATTAGGATAGGTATTTATCTCATGATAATATTTACGAAATGACACCACATTTTCAAACTAAAAAGACAATTTAGTATATTTTACAGTTCACAGTCCATTTAGAGTGACCCGTGTCCATTTATCTTTCAGTATACTCTATATACAAAAAACAGAAATTTGAAACTTTTGTCCATTTGTTTTCTCTTATAATAATAAAATGAACATTCAGAATGACAAGATGATTTAAATTTGAATTTATTATCTAAATCCAGCAAATATTTATCATATATTATAACTGTTTTAAGGAAGGTTCGGCTAGCTGATTTATGGGAAATTCGTAGCCATATTGTAATTTATTTCTAGCATTTCCCATTTGCCCCCGTGACAGAAACGCGTTTATGGTTGAATTAAATTTTGACATAATCCCGCCAATAATGAACGGTACATTAGACAGTTGAATGAGTTTCTCTCTCACACTGACACCATATATTGTCATTTCAAAGTTTGAAAGACCTATGGGGCAAAACGCCATGCTGTCATCACTTTGGAATCCCAATGGATTAAGCATATGACATGAACTAGGAACGTCAATATTCAGTAACTGCTTCTAATCAGTCTTAAACATGAGAGCTAGTAAACCACTGTGCATTTCCTTGAATATACATGCACTGCATTTTTAAATTTCGTGGTACATATTCAATGTATCCAGCCATGACAAATGGTGATTGACGCAGTTTATAAGCTGTCGGATTTGATAGACCGAGCTCGTTTTCCATCTTTCCATTTAAAATTGTTTTCCAGCTTCCTTTTCTCAATAAAAAGAAATGGCCAGTGTGTTACTTTGATGTTATTTGCCTATAACTGGGTTCTATGCGCACGGTAATACAAATTTTATTAGTAAAGTTTCGCAAATTTAAAACACTGTGTGTCAGAATAAAACTGAAAATTGATTATGAAAGCATGTGATTGGCAAATGCCAATACAAAATAATAAATAAATAAATAAATAAATAAATAAATAACGTCAAACTAACATATTGACATATTTTTTCTTGCTAATCGAACCAAATATCCCGCATATACAATTTCCAATATCTAGAGTTTATTTAGCAACATAACAATTTGGGTCAGCTATATTGTTCAAAGTTTACTTGCAGAGGTAATTAATGTCTAAAATGGTTGATTACCCGAGAATCCACTGCTGTTTGCCTGACGTCTACCGTAATAAACATGCTATACGTTTTAAAAATGACCATTTTCCCACGGATAAGGGTTTCAAAAATGTCTTTTATTTCACAAACATCCTTATTATATACATATCTATTGGGAATACACGCTTTATAATTCTGTTAACATGTGGAGAAAAACTATTGGGCTGAGCTAGCATTTTGGACTGTGCCATCTCGGACATTGGGAGACACACGCTTCTAAATTCTGGTAACATGTGGAAAAAGTAAAACGTCTTTACTTGGGTTATGCCATCTTTGACATTCCTATACTAAAAAGTGTTTATAAAGCATAAAATGACCATTTCCCCATCACTTTTTGAAAATCCGGGCTTGTCTATAAAATGTGGTATACTAGTTGTGCAATTGTGTTAAAAGCGCGAGTCAACTAATTATTTGCAAGTAAACAGTTCAATTAGTTTTTTAATTGGAATAAGTGTCCGATGGTTATATCAACTTCATTGAAAATTTCGACATCGTACCGCTTCCGATTACGTTAATGACTGCGCTATTAGGACATGTTATATGGTTGCTATTTTCTGCACATGAAAAAAGAAGCAAATTAAAATCTATTCACAAAAGTGATCAATAATTTTCAACAGAGTGCTAAATAATACATGTATGGGTCGGAAACAATTGGAATATAGTCATCATTGAACATACCGGTCCATGTCCAAATCACATCCGCCACGTGTGATATTAACATTGAGAATATTTTTTTTGTAATTGTCATAACCAATTTTTAATGTTTTTGAATAATCAAGTTTATTTATTTATTTATTTATATATTTATTTATTTATTTAGCTCACTGTCAACCGATTTGTTGTGTTGGTTTTCAGTGTGACTGGTTGTTGCCAAATGAATCTTATTTACAACTTTCTGTATTTTATTTCCAATCTCTGGAGATTGTTTGCCGTGTTTTTATATAGACTTGCCATTCTTATATAACTGTTTCTACACACTGCGTATATTTCAATTTCTTACGAAGTTTGATCAAAAGGACGTTGCAATTAAAATTTAGAAATAACATCTTACTTTGTTTCAACACATCCCATAAATATTTTTTGCACAATTTTATAAAAAATATCGTATTAACCCTTGTATAAAACATCTTACTTTCGAAAATAATTTTTTAAAACAATACTCTGCATATCAACACTTTTTACGTAAGTGAGGTTCTTACTGAAAATTCGGTTAAATTTTATTTTTTGAAAATAAAGTTATAAAACAATAACTATATTCATCTGCATGTAAATGTTTTTTAATGCAAGAAATGGATTTTGACTGAAATTTAATTTAAATATTGAAATGTTTAAAAATATGTAATAATTTTGATTTATCTTGCGTTTTGCATGCTTCACCTGTTAATTTGAAGTAAGCGCGATGTTAAAAATATCTTTGTTGGTTTTTTTTCATCACATTTCTGAATGGAATCCATCTTATAAATTTTTTTTAAATTTAAAATTGTCATTAAAAAATGACAAATTTTTAAATATTTCACTCAGAATTTTTTTAGTTTATAAAATGACAGTTTCGTGTTCTACTTTGTTGCATTAACAATTGTTTAGTACGTGTTTTTTATCCATTGTAAACTGCTTTCTACTTCTTGTTCCTCCTTTTTTCGTTATACTACCCCTTCCTTCCAATTAAAACTAAACACGTTTTAGAATCAATAAAAGCTTTGATAATTGAAAATTATTTTATGACACGTGTTACTAATGTTTTAAACTATGAATTGGTGATAAAAATTTATTATCTTGTCAACAAGCGTCTATACAAAGTACGGTTTTGGTCTTCCTCAATAAGTGTTTATATTGTTTTTGACTTCTAAGTTTGATTTTGCAAGTGGGGCTAGCTAAACCGACCGGAGGTACTTACCGTTCAGGAGTATCCGGTCTCACTTCCCTGGTGGAAGTTAACTTTGTTTTGGGATTGTAATTCGGACATGGATTAGTATGCTTGTCTTCTGAAGTAACTTTTTTAAATGCCAGATATTAAAAATAATTTATTTTTGGCAATGCCAAGCGCTACTTATTAAATTTAATTCAATGAACTGACATGTGCTACTTAGTATACACTATTTCTTAAAAGTCAAAAGTAGCACATAACAGCAATAATATGAATATTTCAGAAATGTATATGTTTTCTAATAAAAGATAAAAATAACAAATGTGTGATTCATAAATCCTATTTTATAAATGTCTAAGAAAAATAAAGAATTGGAAAAAATATTAGCAAAATAAATTAGTTTATTTGCAATCACTAGAATCGTAAAGAACGCCAGCAACAAAACAAATAACAGAAAAAGATAGTCAACATTGAACAGGATCCGTGCTATTTTCGACAAAGCCTGGTAACACTCTATTTTATTAATATAATCGTTTGATAAATTTGAATATAACTTATTTTATAAAGTTAAACACTCGTTATAGCATAAAAACACAACAGCTTATAGCAAAATAAAATATACGTTTTAACAGCGAAAGAATACAACTAACACATTGTTGACTACATAAACAAAATTTAAAAAAGCACAAAATTGAACCTTTTAGAGTTTACATGTAAAATGTTAACATTATAGCCTATTCAAGAAGAAAAAATATTTTTTCGTATTCGTTATTTTTTAATTATTATGTATAGTAGAAGCATATTTTTAATTGTATGCAGTACTAGACGACTGTTACAGAAAAAAATTCACCAACAGTAAAATTATTTATTTGTTAATTCTTTTACAAAATTAAAATACTCAGTCTAAAAATCTTATTCAGGATTTAGATAATTATTCGGTGTACATTTTTTATTGTGAATCTACAAAAACACAAATAGTTTCGTTTAATTGGAATCTATACTAGTAAACAAACAATATTTATCTTTCTTGGCCATATTATAAGAAAACAATAACAAATATATATACATAAAATAAATAAATAAATATATATATATATATATATATATATATATATATATATATATATATATATATATATATATATATCTGATCTATCAATATACAATGTATATACTGCAAGCAAACAATACACATAGAGGTCGATCGTTACCTAGCGTATCTAGGTGGCCTAATTTAACGTTCGCCATTTCTTTGTTGTATACAGCTCCTTTTAGAGGTCAGAGTACAATCAGCTATGTTTGCAGAAATTATCCAAGATAAGCATTTGTGTAAACTTCAACACATAAGAAAAGGAAGAGTTTAAGTTTTGGATTAGTTGTGAAAATGTTTAATCATGATATTTTGTGAGATTTTTGCATATTAAGCTGTGAATCTTGCTGATATATTTAACGGCATTATAAGTTCATTCAAAATGGCCGCAAAGTAGTGTATGGCACGACATGGTACTATATTTTAAACCTTTGTCAATGTGTACTGAGCGGATACATATTATTTATCTCCAGTGTGTGTACAGTGTGTATATATACATATATACAAACGTATAAGTCTACGGTGATTAATTATCTTGAAAAGTGCGTATTCAAAATGGTGAACTTGTCTACAACGAAATGTTTTGTGTTTTATGTAAAGCCTTCAAAAATAAAATGCGTTTATATTAATAATGTTGATATTCAGACTCCCTTATGGATTACACACGTCGGATCTATTACATATATATTATGTGAGAGTCTCCCTTACTCATCATATCAATTCAGGTAGGTTTTAATGGCGATTTAATCAGATTATCGATCCACTCTTTTATTATGCGGTTTTAACAGTAGGTCAACCATACACATAACCTACATACCAACTTGTACAGAGACGTGACGTAATCACACAAAAAACTAAAATACAAAACGGTCTACGAGAAGGAAACATAATACGATTTAATTCATTAAAGACTTTAAATCATTTGACCCGTATGAAAGGTTACTTAAATACACTTACGCAATTATCGTACCATTGACTAATTTTTTTCATGAATACAGGGTTTTTTTTTAAAAAGTCAATGTTCGTTCTTGTTAAATACATGCACAGAAAAATGTTTTTTAAAAATATGAAAAATTAAAAAAATTGAAAAAATTTTAATGAACTATTTTGTTAATTCTCTTAATAAATGTTTTTAACTTTTTTTATTGTTGTCAGATTAAAAACTGCGATTGAAAAGACATGACTGTTAAAACGAATTAGAAAATTAAGAGATATATAAAATTAATATAAATGGATTTTTTATTAATTTTATTAATTCTAAATAAATTTATTTTTTAAATAAAAACTAAGATTGAAAAAACTTAACACTGTTGAATCCAATTGGAAAAGAAAATTGAACGATACAAACTAGTTCAATTGAACCTATTTCATTTATTCCAAATATTTTTTTCAAAATTGTTTTCAAATGAAAAATTTACATTGAAAATAAATGACTGTTGAATAAAAGTTGTAACTATTTTATTTCATTTTATATTTTACCATGTCTAAAACTTAAATACTGTTAATTAGAATTATTATTTTATAATTCCATCATACTTTACAAATGATTTTAAAAATATAACATGTTACAATAGCTTCGTCTTAGCTGCAAATTTTCTATTAATTTGATTAAAATTGATATTATTAATACAGTGAGAAATAAGTACTTATAAAACATATTATGTTTTTTGACAAGATTTATTCCGATTTAAAATACATACAGTTGTATTTAAAAGAACAATCTTTTTTTTTTTAAATCATAAATTCTCAGTACTTGTCTTTTAATATTTATAGATGATTACGTGTTGAACATTATTTGTCAGTTTTAAAGTTTTAACTTCGTGTTTTGGGAATGTATTTTTAGTATGGGCTGATATATTTATGCCTGATTATCATATTCACGTTTTTGACAAAAATATATTATAGAAACTAATATTTTATATAAAATAACTCATTTAAATAAATGCTAAAAATGTTCACTTCATTTGTCACGTGCTTATTATTTAATTTTAGGGAAATGAAGAATTTACAAATAAACACATTGTAACACATTTTATGAAAATAAAAAAATACAAGACAAGAAGTTGATTATATTTCTGTTCGATGTGTGACAATAAGGGCTGATATTGCTTACATATAAGTGTAAATTATATAAAAATATTTTTTCTACTTTTACATGTAGTAATTACTCACGATATGTACTTTTATTCAGTTAAAATATAATATTGTCTTTTAATGGAATCTAAAATATATTTTCTTTTAATTTATTGTTAATATGTAAATATCTTACCATGTTAATTATTTATCAGTATTATTATTATTTAGCATGCAACGAAATTTAACGACAAAAATGGTTTTGATTTATAAAAAAAATTCATATTACGTTTACACATTTTATTCAGATTAAATTTCTTTACAATTTGTTTTAATAAGATTATCCATTCCGTACAGCTTAAATTCAATAACTATTAAAAAACGTGATATTTGTAAACTGTTTATACTTATTAAACGAACTTTAAGATTGGAATTTTAATTTTATTTCAATGTTATGAGTCTATAGATGCAAAACATCAAATCAAATATCCAAGGCCAAATTTTTGAATGTGAAAAAATACAAAACAATGATTAGTAATTAACCTTGTTCTAATGCTTATCTGTCACCGTTGAAAGTAATGATGTTATTTTCAGGATAGTTGTTTTTTCAAAATTTAATTATTTATTGAAACGACTGTGAAGGTCAAGTAGCACAATCGCGTGAGCTTCAAAGCAGTAATCACACATTCCCACTCAGTTGCGCAAATGTCATCTGTATAAATGAATATTTCCTTGTATCAGTTAAAATTTACAATTTTGAATGTGACACTAGAAGGAAAATGCATTGCAATATATAGTTCAAAATGTTAATGAACTAATCTCGAAATCTGAACTGGACATCTTACAATTTACTTCAATATTAAATCATTCTGACAACATTCTCAGTCGCTTACGATTCAAAGTAGTAAATCACACAATTCTGATCAGTGGTGCAAATGTAATCTATACAAATTGAATATTTCCTTTTATCAGCAAAGAGAAATAATTTTGAATGTGGCAATAGAAGGAAAATGCATAACAATAAAGAATTAAATGTTTATTAGCGAATCTTCGACTTAATATATATTTCTCTTCAATCATTTTCGTTTTTTAAATCAAACACATATATACCTTACCGGTCGATGTTCAAATCAAAACACTAAAGCAAAAATGTGAAAATTGTGAAAATTTGCAAATTAGTTAAACACGTGATCCTCCACCAAGGATGCGACTCCGGTTGTTCACTGGTATATGTTTGAATGTTTGACCATGATAGGAAAAATAGGAATTTTACCAGAAATTTATTGTATAATTTAAAACAAAATGTGCGTTAGTGTGTTTTTGATGATTTCTTTATTATTCAATATTTCACAGAATCATTTATAAATCATAAACCAATATTGTAATTATCAGTTTTTTTTCAAAGTTTGGTTGATTATTCTATTAAGTTTTTCAAATCCTCTAACAATAGTATATTGATTAGGTTTTTAAAATCATCTGAAAACGCTTAATTTATGTAAATTTGACGCGGACAAGACTTTTTCCATATACTAAGCATCACATCACATGCGTCGATAAATGGTAAAACCAGTCAATTTTTTAAAAAAATAAATGTTACTTTTAATTACATGACGAAAGCAAATTAGTGTATAAACATTTTTGCGATGCGACTTATGTATCTAAAAAATAAGTGGATAGGAACTTTTTAATTAGAAATTACGTGCTAGATTAGAAAATAGATTTCACTTACATTGAAACATTTTATTGGACGAATTCGTTGTGTTCTTATTGACACTAAATATAAATTCCGTTTAATCAAAACCGCTTATGAAGTGCTCCAAAATACTGTAACTGTTTTCGCACAAAGATATTTTTAAAAAATCTTTAGAAACAATTCATGGCTACCATGTTTTATCTACCCGGAGCACTCAGTCTCGCTTCTCTTGTGGAAGATAACTTAATTAATTTTAAATGGTAGTTTTTTATTTTTGTTTTGTTTTTGTTTTAGGGATTGTGATTTTAACATGGACAAGTATGTTTGATTTTTTGTGTTTCAAACAAATATTTAATTGTCCATCATTATCTGTTAGCATAAGTAATAAACCATTCTACTGTTCATTTTGGTCTTTACAATGCATCATTAAAGTGTTTATCAGATATTTGAAAACTTTAGTAATTTCAATTTGCATATTAATGTCATAATTACTAACACCTGGGACGTTTACATGTAAATGTAAATTGTTCTTTCATGATAAAATAAATAATTTTTCTAAATGAAAAAAATCTAGAAAGTTATATGTTTTGTTTTCTTATTTCGAATATTCCTTGTTACGTTTCTCGTTTTCCTTAGTTACTCCACAACAGTATGTGAGGTTGAAGACGGTAGATATATTTTAGACAATGTGCCATTCGTTGTCGACCAACATATATCACAAAACGTTTTCAACAGACCTATAAGGATATTGGAGCAAGTTGCCAGAAACTAGTTTCTGCATTACACATAACGTAGATAATGGTTAACATTTTGAAAATATAAATACATTTGTATAATTTTATAAATATTAGGAGAGTTAAAGACGAAAAACATGTTCTTGACATTAGTCATTGCTACTATGAACACAACACAGCACAAAATAATGAAAAAAACAAATAAACAAGAAAAAAAAACGGAGAAGACAAACACATATTAGACCCAATGAATATGATAAGGTTACATATTATACCAGTGTTAATTCCAAGCACTAGACGACCGTTTCGGAATACAATTCCTCAAGAGTATTTCTTGGACGAAAACATTATTCATTTTAAACGTGATATCGTAAGTTTAGAAACATTAGATAAATCCACTTCTGCATTTGGTTCAAAAATAAGGAGCCTAAATTTCAACCTAAATAGGTGGGTGACGTACTGAATAATATTTATCTTTTAGATAGAATGATGATTCTGTGTAAACATTTTAAATAAAGAAATATGAAATGTAAATAAATAAAGTCACGACTGTATGAATCATATTAGATCTCACTTAAAACACAACGAAACATACCATATATAACATCTTAAAAATTATTGGATTTCCATAATTGTATTTCGAGCTGATTCCTAAACGGCCATTTACTGCTGTGGAATTAAAACAGGTCAAGTAATAATACATAAAATATTAAAAGGGTGAGACTCCTTCCATTGAAGATTTCTAAACATCTTCGATTGGATTTTGTAATGAACACGTGTAACTTTAAATCGATGCTTTAGGTTGACCCGATTCAAATCAAACGCATACATACCTACCCATGTCCAAATCAGAATTTCAAAAGCAAAATAAAACTGAAATTTGTCAAATATAGTTAAACACTTAAACAGGAAAGTGAGGCCGGGTGCCAGATGATTCCAATAGTTGTACCTGTTTTTTACAAGGTTAATTCATGAACATTACACATTTTTCTCAAAAGTCGATATTTAAAAACATTTCAAGTTCGGTTGTTTTATAAGAGTTAAAAAGCAACTTAACTTTTTTTAATTTTATGTAGGTAAATAATTGTTGGAAGCAAATCTTCTATATCACCGACATTGTACAATTCAAGTAATGTTTGATAATATGGATAGTTTTGTGATATACTGATTAAAATGTATCTTTTCGACAACAAGACATAAATAAGAAATAAAATGTTAAAATCACATTAAAATAAACATGATTATCATTAGGAACAAACCAAAAAGCAAAAAACCACAAAGTACATACTTTAACACAGCATATACAAAATATTAATTAAGACTTAAATAAAAATATATATTGGGAATAAAACCTTCAGCAATGGTACTTTTCGTCATTTTAAAATAAATACATATATAATCATTAAATTGTTAAATTACTTCAGTATTTGAAAACTTTAATTATAAAATAAAATATAGACATTTGCAAACGGACACCATGCACTTGATAATAGAAAAAACAACTTAGTACATGAACTGAAAAAGTTAAATGAATATCAATAAAAACAAACATACTAATTCTGTCTTTACAAAATTTACAAAAATGGTACTTGGTTACTAGTAATCAGATTACGAAAATAATCTTCAGTAATTTTAATTTATAATATTTATATGATTATTATTAACATGTGTAAGTGTAAATTCCAGGAAAATGTAAAGATAAACAATATTATATGACACACAATAATGCTACTGGTTATAACACTTATGAAATTCATGCTATTTCACAATGTTAGATCGTGACATTTCTATCCTGTTCTATACAATAATACTTTCCTAGAAATTTCCCATTATTAGCAACATAACAATTCATATCAAACACAAACATGTCGGTCCATGTCTATATAACACTCCTAAAAGCAAACTAAAATATTTTAAGACTGGCACATGAAATTAAACACGTGTACTGTTACCAAGGAAGTAAGGTCGGGTGCCTTGAAAATTTTTATTTAAAAAGTGTACGATTTCTGTGTAGTATTTAATAATAAAAATTATTTGTGGTTAAATTCAAATTGTTTAATTGGTTCTAATGTAGCATAAATTCGCAATATCATAACCAACTTATGCGATTTTTTCCGAATGAAAATATCTGAATAGGTTGGTAATTCATTAAAATGTTTATTTTTCAGATATAATGATTCTATATAAATTTTAAAATAAATAAATGATAAAGGTTAATTAATAAAAGTTCTGTAAAATACAATTACTTTACTTGTGGAAATCCATGTGCTTAACTTATTTTAATTTTTGAAATTCTACTTTGCTTTTGTATGGGTATTTTGATTTAGACATGAAAAGGTATGTTTGAATTGGATTTAAAAGTTTTAGCTGAACAACATGTCCCTGGCAAGTGAGGGTCACAAAATAAACACACGAAATAAAGAAAAACTTAAATATTAATACCATTGGTTCACTATTCATTTGATTATGAAACTTCTATATACATTATTAGTATATATGGATTTCTGGTCAGTTCTGTTATCTTAAAATATTTATAAATTCCCCATTGTTTTCTAGTATATTTTAAATATAGACAGTTTCGATTGTCATACATTTAAAGTGCACCAGTACTGCACGTGTGTCTTCATTATCTCCTCTCTGTCAATGGACGCCCAATTTTGTCACTGTTCATCAAATTTCACGCTTGATTTAAAACCATTTAAACTGATAATGGTTGTTATGTTTTCAGATTCTTCAATAATTGTAATTGCATAATTTTGTGTAAAACGGATTGTTGTTATGAACATTGATGTCCGGTAATACGATTTAGCTATCGATAAACTGCGTCATGTAACGTTAGGTCAAACAAAAAATATTTGTGTTTCAGGTTTTACTCTAAGGTTTCACTTTAAAACAACTAGGGTCGGTAGGTATTTTTTGAAATGTTTAAGCCATTGGCGACACAAAGAGGAAATATTGAAAGAGAAAACTAATACAAGATCTACATACGCTCCTGTGCATGTAAAACTAATACTTACTTTTCATCTGTATCATTGTTGTGCTGCTGCATGTCCTTTCAGAAACATTCTTTTGTGCATTTCAGATTACGAATAAAATTATTTAGAAAGGGTGAAAAAAAATTAGGAATAGGGTCGGTCGGGAAACAGAAAACATACATTGTTTTGGTTGGCCTTTCCTAATTACGTACAAAAATCCGTTCAATAAGCAAATAGAGATTAGCTATAAAACGTTTAGTGCAATCATAAACCATTTTGTTGTGGAATTGACTCAAGCAGTAGTTTAATACTGGATTAATAGTTCCTCGTTTTTATGAAAGAGAGCAGTTTTTTAATACTAGATTAATAATTCTTCATTTCATGTAAGGGGACTGAAGTGGAGAAATATTCGGTGCCATACTCCAAATCTGATTTTTATAATTGAAGTTTATGTAATTAAATGGCATAAATGAAACAAAAAATGCATTGTGTCCAATTACATGAACCCAGTTGTATAAGGTTATGATACAACTTTTATGCAATTGTAATGAAATTAACTTTTCAGCGAACATTTGGTATTTTCTACATACATGTATCTCTATTTAAACAACCTTTATGTAAACGTTTCAAGCTTTTGCCGAATAAATTTGGCATCTACAATTCCAAAATATTCAATTTAAAAAAGACGAAATTATTTTCCACAAATTTGTATTTATAGAAAAATTTCATGTTTCATATTTCATCACATTCAAGTTCGAATCATTTGATTTTTCTATGTTTGTGATATTTTTTATGGTTGCGACTATTGAGTTAGCAAAATTCATTTTATACTATTTTCCTTGTATGTTTCCTAACTGTTTCAGAAATGAATGAAAAATTACACTTGTTTGAAATAACAGAATTTTTCATTTTCATTTTAGTTCAGTTCCTTCTTCTTTATGTTTTATCATAACAATATTGATAGATGTTTAAACAACCATATACATAAATAATTTATTTACAATATCAAATTGTTTTTATATGAATACAATATAGATATGCTATCAAAAGAAACATAGCGATCCATGCGCATTTCACAATCCCACAGCAAAGTAAAACTTTTGAAACTAGCAAATTAGGTTACATGCGTGAATCTACATTAGCAAACTCAAGCCGGGTGCTCTGGAAAGGTTACCACCTCCTGTTTAGAGGGTATTTTATGTAAAAAAATAACAACAAAACATAACAAATAACAGAACAAATAAACTTTGAATAAGCTACAAGAGAAATACAAAGTCAGACTATTGATTGTAAAAATTAAGAATAAAAGAACAAAAAGCTTGTTCTCACTACAGGGACTTTGTACAACGAAGCAAGTTGCTTGCAAATAAATTGTTGACTCAAAGATATTGCAAGCCTAGGCATATCAAGACCCTAAAAAAGTTTAACGGCCGTCATCACAGTATTGTTGATATGGTTGACGTCTCTGTGTCCAGGATTACCCTGGATATATTTGACGTTCCATAGTTCCATGTTCATTTCACACAATTTTGATTACACACGTGGCGGGTGTAGCTAGCTAAACAGGAGGTGCTTACCCTTCGGGAGCACTCGGCCTCACTTCCCTGGTAGATGTTCACGTGTCTAACCTTACTTGTCAGTTCAAAAATGTTTACTTTGCTTCTTGATTATGATTCGGGCATGGATGAGTATGTTTGTTTTTGATAAAAGAAACAAATACATTTATAACAGCTAATGCAAATGAGAAAACTCGATAAAAGTTTAATTGATTTCATACTTTGAATAGACACCAGATAAAATCGTATAAATTGTTGTGAATAGAATACACTTTTGCATTCAAAACCGTCCTAGACTTCAAGTGATCCCCAAGTGAATACTATAGAAACCGACTAGACACACATAGCTGTGCATGTTAACCAGTATTGCTTGCATAATATTAAATAATGTACGTTTCTCTAGATTTCATGAAGTAGGTTATCGTTTGTTGCATAAATAACTGTCCATGTCCATATACCAATTCCTAAAACAAGCTAAAATGTTTGAAAATTGGCGTGACATGAACATTTGAAAATGTGCAAGTTGTAGATATTTTTATCAGGTAAGAAAATATCGGGTAGAATCTCACAGAACAAAATCCTTGTGTCAACTACTGCCAAGTTTCACATTATCTGAAAACCATTGCTCAATAATTTATTTAACCAAAGCACGGTTTGGTTTAATTAATGTTTATTTCAAATTGTTTTTGTAAGGTTTTAGCTGCAACTTGTTTGTTACAATTTATGTTTGTTCTTCAGCCAAAATTGTATTGTTCAAGTATATTCAATAGATAATGAGACGCGCCTTTTGATAAAGACTTGATACATACACATTTAATTTTACAAAATTCTCAGTAATTATAGATTTTCAAAAATAAAAAAAATATACACAAAAAGAAAATTTCCTAAGCTAAAATTACACATGGTATGTATATGAATTAGGTTGCTCTTAGTAAGGTTTTTATGTTTAAAATTTAATTATTTTGGTACAATATTAAATTTTCTCACATAATGGTCTAGCATATTTTTTAAAATAAATATATAACTCTTTAGTAAATAGTAAACCTTCAGCAAATTAAAACTTCATACTAAAAAACTAATATTACATACTCAAATTCACACATGATTATGTCTCTTTCGCAGGTTTTTTTTATATACAATATATTTTGAATATTTATTTGAAAATTGAGACATAAACCCTCATTTTCTTATCATTGTTTCCATCAAATTTTTGTCACAAGGCATAATATTTCATACGAATAAAGAGAACAATAAATTGTTTAATTTTTTTAAAATATTTTATCTTTTCCTAATTTTTCTTACTGCATATTACGTTTCAGTTCTTTACAGATTTTTATCCCAAATTGAATTTTGAACTTTTCTTGATCTACCGTGAGGAAAAGAAATTTTTTAAATTCCGCAAAAATGTATTTTTTTCAGGTTTATTGTATAATATATTTGTATCTGTACCGGCTTGTAAAATTTATCTAAGAATTTAAAGTACAAATTTGTGTTTCTCATTTCCAGGTGAAATAGAGTTTTTTTATTTTTTCTCTATGTACCATAGAGTTGATACTTGCTTTTATTGGGTTATTTAAAATAAGAAAAAATACAAAAAACAAAATGACAAAAATAAGAACAGCAAAAACACATCAACTGTAGAATTATTTGACAAAATAAGTTGTCAACAAGTTGTTTTTAAAATAATTAAATTTACTAAGCTGGTTTTGCCACTTTTCAAATTTTTTTCTTTGCTTTTTGGAATGTCTGCGTTTCGTAGATTTCTTGTATACTAACGTCAATGCGTTAAATGAAGGGCATTGCTTTTTCTTTGGTATTGTTAGTGTATCTTTGCTTATTATTATGGCTATGTCTTTTGTCAAAGTACAATATATGTCATTCTTCTACAATTTTCTATTTTTCATTTTGAACACTTATGTCAAATTTGTCGTATATTATGTTTCGTTTCAAAATTATACAAAAATTTCATCCAGATGAGAAACACACGATATGTATAGTTGTAGATAGGAAACGGAAAAATGAAGATACTAGAATATTTTATTTTGGGTCATATTTTTTTCAAATTTGCTTTTGAATTGTTTTTGACGAGTTGAATTTTAGTTTTTGTTGTTATGGTTTTGAAATATTGTTTTCTGTAAAAATGCATAATAATCACACTATTTATACTTTTTTTGGCTATACTATAAACTGCTTCAACAAAATAGATATTAAACTATGTTGCCATTGCAAAATAAATTTACAATTAAAAAAAAGATTACCCAGATCATTATATAATAAAATAGATCTTTAAAAATTCAAAACAATTACACATTAGGATTTATAGTTAAATTTATAAATTTTATATGTCTCCGTGTCAAGGATTTTCCTGGATATATTTGAGGTCCCATAACTCCATGTTCCTTTTACACATGTGGCGGGTGTAGCTAGGTAAACAGGAGATGCTTATCGTTCAGGAACACCCGATCTCACTTTCCTGGTGGTAGTTCACGTGTTGTCAGATTCAAAGTTTTAATTTGCTTCTGGATTGTGACTCGGACATTGATAATTGTGTTTGTTTTTGATATATGCAGTTTTTCAAAGTTTTCACTTGATGATAAGCTAATATAATGACAAATTGTGTTGAAAAAACTCAATTATATTTTGTTTTGTAGGTTATGTCTGGTCTCTGAAATGATAATTAATAACTAATTCTAAGTGGATTTTATACCCTTCACAAAAATGATAAACGAAATTGTGAAGGCTAAATTTTATACATGCCTACACACATTATAGAAATACATAAATGTTAATTTAATGACTGATGTAAATCAACTATTTTAATTTTGAAAAAATGAATGGGTGTAAAAAGTATGACTTAATAAACTTTCGGGAAAAAGCCAGATATGTCCGGAACACATTACAAAATAGTAACAAAAACTAAAACATAATCAGCATACAATTTTATATATGGTTGTTAAATTTTTTTTAATCTAGCTAATAAAGGAAATATCTTGACATTTCTTTCCATTATAAGGTCTTCAATTTTAATATTCTCTAAAATGCTATGCTTATCAAAATTACGGAACCGACAAAATATAATTTAGAATTTAATTTCAGAATAAAGTGGGCTTTGCAATAGCCAAAACAATACAAGCAAGTCAAACCAAACACAAACATACCAGCCAAATGTTCAAATAATAGATATAGAAGCAAAGTAAAAAAATCAAATAAAGTTAAACAGGTGAATTTCCTCTAGGGACGTGAGACCGGGTGCTTAAGAAGGGCACCTCCTATCTACCTAACTATAATCGCTACATGTGAAATTGGTAATGAAAGGAACATAGCAACGTTAAATATAGGATAAGTTTGGAAATTAATTCTGTTACTCAATTTCAATTACACATGTGGCGAGAATAGCTAGCTAATCAGGAGGTGCTTACCCTTCCGGGACACCCGGCCTTACTTCCTTGGTGAAAATTCATGTGTTTAACCTAGCTCGTCAGTTTCAAGGTTTCTACTTTGCTTCTGGATTGTAATTTGGACATGGATCAGTATGTATGTTTTTGATTTGGATACAAAATAAGGTAGCAAGTTGTAAGATGAACGGAAATTGAAACCATTTAAAGTTTTTTATCTGAATCGTCTTTAAAATAATTTGTGGTCTTTCATTTTAAAATATTCATGTAAATTACCAAACAGTACGTGACAAACATAATTCAAATATTATTGATGACACAAAAGTCATTTGCATGAAATACTTTGAAATTCATACAAATGGTATTCATATTCAATTAATATTCAGCATTTGAAGCAATTCAATATTAGAAAAATAACATACGTTGCGTTTCGAAACAACCAGCCTCGCATCCCTGGTAGAAGTTCACAGTTTTCAATTAATTTGTCACTTTTTCACTTATCGTTTGGGATTTTAACTTGGAAATACACTGTTTCATTTCAAGACTGCATAGAAATACACTGTTTCATTTCAAGGCTGCATTGCGAGCGAGGGAATTCTAATTCTTTTCGAAATACACTTGTTTCATTTCAAGGCTGCATTGCGAGCGAGGGAATTCTAATTCTTTTCGAAATACACTGTTTCATTTCAAGGCTACATTGCGAACGAGGGAATTCTAATTCTTTTCGAAATACACTGTTTCATTCCAAGGCTGCATTGCAAGCGAGGGAATTCTAATTCTTTTCAAAGATTTTAGAATGACTAAAAACTTTACCGTTGGTAAAAGATAAAGTAGATAATATAAATTCAATAACCTGGTCGAAACTGTTATAAAACATTTATATTAGTTAATCAATGAAAAAAGAAATTAAAATATATTTCATTGGTTTTATTTAAAGAAGAGTATGTGGTAGTTTGTGTATTTTGTAGTGGATAAAACGAAATGGTGTGTATGAAAGAATTTAAACATCCGAAATATACATAAAAACTGAGTAAAAAAGTTATGATGAATTGCATAAAAATAATGAAACATAGCAAGTTGCACATATAAGTAGTTATTAATTATCACTTATCAATTTCTAACAACCTGATGTTTTTGCCAAAACATGAGTAACACACATGCATATAAATGTATATTTCTGGGTAAGAATCAGCTGACATGATTCTTAGAAATATAGTGTCATAGCTAATAGTTTTGCTGTTTAATGTTAAAGGTTTTGAATACAAAATTTGTATGAAATGTCCAATAAATCAAATTAAAAAAGATATTTTTCTGTCAGAGTAGCTTGATAAACTATCAACAAAAGCTTTTACTGTGAATGTAATTTAATTTTTTAGTTTTAACCATGAAAAGTTTCTTTTCTGCAATGCAATTGATTTCGGTAAAACTACATACACCAATGATACATGTAAACTTGTAAATGCCAGTAGAATATACAACTTAGTAACTGGAAAGAATTGTCGTCACCATCGCCAACACAGCACAACAGACAAACATAATATAAAAGGACAGTGCAAGTTTATTAGAAATCACTGACACCACTGATTATAAAACTATTGGCTCTTGAATGACACTGGTTATTATTACATAAAGAGATCACTGGCTTTTAAAAGACCCAAACCATTCAACTTATTGAACAAAAATTGTTTTGCCCTTTCGAAGCATATGGTCTCAATTCTCTACAGGAACTTATTTTAAACTTTATTTGCCAGTTTTTACCTTTGCTTTTTGGATTGTGATTTGAACAAGGACCGGTATATTTGTGTTTGATTGCATAGGATATGACATGTTGCTTTGCCAAAAAGATTCTTTTTAAACAACAAAATATGATATATTTGATATCCTATAGTTTTGGGTGATTTAGATTCTTTAATATTAGAGACTCCATTCGATATATATTATCAGGGCAACATTGTAACTTATGAAGAACAGCACTATTTACTCTTTAAAAGAAACGCGTAATTGTTGTATTGCCAAGCATAACTTGCCTAACTGACTTGAAATATTTAGTTTCGTAATTCTGTATCATATGTAATTATTTGTACAATATTTTCTAGATCAATCATCTTTATTGCCCTTGAACCACTTCGGGGAAATTTACATTTAAATTATTATTTGTTTCAAAACTTTTATTGATTATATATTGTCGATTTTGAGATATTTTATAAATTATTACAGTATTTTTATTAATTTTTGTGATCTTGACTAAGTAAATCTGCATATTTACACACAATTTATTTCGCTCTGTGCATAAATGTTTCCCCATTCATTACCAACGATATTTACATAAGCTGTTACACCTATACTGTTTCTAATGATTTATTTCCAAGGTTATTTTTTTCCTGTTTGATCAATGCAGTGTGTCATTTTTTTCATTTGTGCATGGTTCCGTTATTTTACCGGCTCCTCGCTAACATGGCTACAATAAAAATTTACATTTATTGGTCTGGTGAACCATGACAACAGAAACATCCCTTCCCGCACAAACAGGAATGTCATTTAGGGTCCGTCTTGTTGCTTATTATTAAAAACGCTTTGGTGTATTGAAGATTCCATAGTGATTAACTAGATGAACATCTCCAATCAAGCCAGAGATAGAGAGCTATTAGGTTTCCTTTATTATCTATGGTTATGGGACATCAAATTCTATGTGAACTTTCTTGTTTTTAAATATTCAAAATGAATAAGATTAAGTTGAAGCCAGTGACATTTACCTGGTAATAATCAGAAAATCTAAAAAGATAACTAAAACAATGTTCTCTAAATGGTAAAACGTCATTATAAAACAAAGAAATTTGAACATTTGAAAAAGGAAAAACATCAACTTGACAAAAGCAATAACAACCAAGAACGGAAACAATAAAGGTTCATAAAAGAAATGAATAAACACGACAAGAAAAACATATATTAAGACAACTGATCTGTAGCGACGTTTAATGATATCTGTCGTCGTCAAACTCCAATGTTTGAGTTGTATAAGAACAAATGATTTAAAAACTCCCGATTTTAGACCAACGCTGGATTAAATGACAAAATAATACCAAGTGGTGTATACTTTAGGGCAACCATTCCATCGATATCCATCTTGTTTTAAAAGTGATGATACATGTAATGTTTTTTCACCAAACAGTAAAACATCGATCCGGCTCTCTGGTATCCATAAATATATAAATTAATTCTTCCGTCAATATACCCCATACGTAACTGATATTTTGAAGAAGATGACATTATGAGAGAGAAAGGTATTTTGCAATATACAGTATAGACTTGTCGAAAATTTAACAAAGAGCTAACGAAAAAGAATCAAAGCTTCGCTGTCGAGTGGCCGAGACGTGGATAGCTAGTTGGCGACAAGCTCCCGAAATTTCAAAAGCTGCCAGGATATCGCTAACGAGGGACAGAGATTAGCTGCATGTTTGGCACTAATTCTTAAGTTTAGTGTTAGTTAAACATTCGACAGGTATGTACTGCATATAAATGCCATACTTCGAAGCTCATATGTTACAATGTCAATTGTTCTTGATTATGGACAGCGCTTGTATTATTTATGTCATTTAATATTTAAATTTCAAAAATAGAAATGACAGTTTATATAAACATAAGTGCCATTACGTCTCATATTAGTGACAATAAATCGGCATAATAGAAAAGCAGGACTTGCATTTTGTCCATGCACTTGGACTTTATAATCTGAACTTGGACTCTAGATTTGGACTTGCTATGTCAAATTTAACATTTTTAACGTTGCTTATCAACCAATGCCTCCATGTCACCAGTGGATATACAAATGATTCAAATACAATCAATTAACAAAACTATGCATTATGTGATATTTGGCGATTTGTCCAAATCCAGAGTCCAATCCAGGTTTTCCACCATACCAACTAATTTACAGTTATGTATCCCTGTGTAATGGGAGACTAATGGAAAATGTAGATTATAATTAATTTATCCGTGACCTTTACCGGTGTCATCTAAATTATTTAAATTCAACTGTTAACATACCTTTTTGAATTTTAATTCAATTTGAAAATGAATTTTATATACAAATGTATATTTCAGCAGTCTGTACGTGAAATAATATAAATCGGGTTGCCATAAGCTGAATTTTGACCTCTTGTTTTAATCAGTTAAGCTCTATGCCACTTTGTCGGTATGTCTTATGTCAGTATGTCCGATGGCAGGGAGTATGTCCATTCCTACAAAGTAAGAGGTCTGTGGCGACACCAAAACATTAAAAAAAACATCTGCAGTGGTCAAACTTCAATGTTGTTGAAGTCGTAGTATGACCTATATCAGACAGTTATTTCCAATGTTCAGTCAAACAGAAGAGTTGAATTATTAATAACATCAATTTTTTTTGTTCAACTTTTGTTTTGTTAAGTCATTTTCGCAATGACCAAGTTCAGTGAAATCTTCCATTTTCGTGGTGTCCCAATTTTCGTTGTTTTCGTGGACATCCTGATCAACGAATTTACATGTCAATAGTATATATTGCTAAACAGGAAGTGCTTACCCTTCCGGAGCACCCGGTCTCACTTCACTGGTGGAAGTTCACGTGTCTAGCCTGACTTGTTAGTTCCAAAGTTTTTACTTTGCTTTTGGATTGTGATTCGGACATAGATTAGTATGTTTGTCTTTGATATATTTCAAATGTATGTATCTTAAACATTATCAAGATGTCAACCTACGTATTGATAACTTTTCTTAGATCCACGAAAATTGGTCACCGCAAAAATAAATGACGTCACAGTTTATGTCATGTTATTTAATGTCAATGACGACCAATACACAAACATAAATGCATCACAGACAAAATCAATGATTTCTAAGTGAAGAAAACTAAATTCATTTGAAAGCAACTTTTTCCATCTTTTATTGACAATAAATTAATACTGTAATTAGTCATTTTGTAAACTTTTAAATTCAACATGTATAAAAGGTAATGTTTATATTGTTTATGAACTTTCCTGCCAAAAAACGGCTAATAATTCTAGCCTTTGAAGATTTTTGGCAGCAGTTTATCTTGCGTTCGTGAAAAAATTATGCGGTAAAAACGAATACTATTGACATATGTATTTTTTTGATAATAATATAATTTCAGAACTTAGATAACATTTGGTTCTACTTCAACAGGTGCTCTCACAAATAACTCCCACAAATGTTGTTTTCGACGTATAGATGTAAAGTAAGTTACTATTAAGTCGTTAAGATAATAAAAGCAATTTGCAGCTAAAACAGTGACATTTACTATGACAATAGTCCAGGCGAAAACGCAACACAGCTAGCACGTATTCATAAAACTCACGGCTTCAGACCAATACCAGACAAGAAATATAGGACCCAATGGTATGTAAGTAAAGCTATGCCGAAAATTTAATGCTGGGGTAATGAAGCCCATGTTCCGAGGGGGATAGCATATGACCATAAAGCTGCAATGAGATAGATAGTCGCTTCAAAAAAGCTATTGAGGTAAAGGTAAAAAGGAGCGACATCAGTTGCCAAATAGATCCATTTCAAAATCACAATCCAAAAAGCAAAAACTTTAAAAAAAATGCAAATTCAATCAAACACGTGAAATTTTCATCAATGGAAATGAAGCCAGCTGTTTCGGAAAATGGTTTGGTATAATTTTTTACAAATCCATCTTCTATTTCTATAATGGCGTATTCATTATCAGAATTTCATCATTTTCCAACAAAAAAGGCATCGCATTGCGAGAATAAAAGTACAAAATCCGATATATCCAATAGATATTTCGATGTAAATTTCGTGTATAAAGCAACTCTTTATTATTAAGTAAATACTGTAAAATAAATCCAGGTACAAAAAGGTCCAAATTAAGTAAAAACTAGACATTTTGACTTTAAAAACGCAAATTTAAAACAATAAGACAGGTTTATTTTACGTCATTTTACTTTTTAAATATCAAGTATTTCAACAGCATGACCATGAATTAATTTTATTTACCACCATGGTTGCGATGTATACATTAATGCTAGGCTATTGATAGTTGTGTTTTAAAACTGACAACTAATTTAAATTCTCTTTGGAAAGAAAACAGATTAAGAGTTGATGGGATCTTGAATATATGACGTCATGATTTGTCATATGACAAGCAGGTTCAAAATAAACTCGCTGTATATTATTAACATCTAAAAAAGATATATTTGTCATTGGCTGACTAAGCCAAGCCTGACAGAGTCAAGACAGCCAAACCTGTGATAATCACAAAAGCAAGTAGGAAGTTGCTGACAAAAGTAAGAACCACCAATACATGTCCAGTTTATGAGTTACTGTTTTTAATATTGCTGTGTTGTGTCTTGGTCCCTATCACGTCAATTTTTGAAATGTCCTGATCGCTGTTGCACAGATATTATTGATATATTACTTGTTATTTTTTCAATGAGTTATGCCTAATGATTCCCCACTCATTATAACAAATATTTATTTGACGTGAATCAGATTCACTCAGCCACTTTATTATTTATCTGTTTAAAATGTTCAGATTTTAATATGACAAGCACAAAGAAGTAATTTCTTTCCACTGCATGTGTTTTGTGCGTGTTCTTAACTTTATAGGTTAGAAGTAGACAACTTGAAGCACACACTGTTTGAAAAACTTTAATTAGAATAATTAAGCTAACTCTAGCGTTCAATATAAGTAGATTTCTGTGTAAATCCTATGTAAATTTAGACGGGCGGTCTATTATGTTCCTATATAGTTTATCAAGCTTATAGACAGAAATAATACTTTATCTAGACATTTCGACGGATTGTGATGCACAACATCTTCACTTTAATGTTTATATTGTACACAACGCACGTGCATTCATATACCATACATATACACGCATATACATATGCATGTGCATAGCATTCCTTGACTTTAATTAACAAGCATTCTTCGCGTTTTATATGTGATTGTAACCATGTCTTTCCTTTTCCGTTTATTTCTTTTTTTTATTTTCAAGAATGACTTAAAATTTTAAACGAAATAATATTGTACTTTATATTATTACGTGGAGCACAAAAAAGATATTACAAGCTAACAAGAAATGGGCAGAAAAGACACAAGGTTGACATACTCTCTTGTTAAAAAAACCCCAGAAAGTTCATAATTAATTGTCTTTAGTTTGCAACAGTATAATAACCATTATCATCTTCGGTTCTTGATCAAAGTTGTGAGTTTTATAATCAATGGTTTCCGTATGTGTTTATCTTGTTTTGTGTTTCCTTTTCGTTTGTTGTGTTCATATCGTTAAATTCAATTTCATTCTAGCCCTTTTAATTGTGCTAGTATCAGATTCGCCATTATATTTTTTTCTTACACTACATGCAGCAACTACTGAATACAATCAAGATTATCAAATCAATGGAAATTGATTACTTACACACGTGACAGGTGTAGCTGGCTAAAAAGGAATTGCTTACCCTTCCCGAGCATACGGTCTCAATTCTCTAGTGGACGTTAACGTGTGTTTTATTGAGTTTGCCAGTCTCAAAATTTTTTAATTTGCTTTGGGATTGTGCTTTGGAAATGGATTGGTATGTTTGTTTCTGATTTATGATTTCGCAATAAAAAATAATCTATATTAGAAAATTCAGGACAAAAATTTTAAAAAATTAAAAATTAATATAATAAAAAACAGGATCGGTAACAAGTGATCGATTTAATGATTCTGCTTGATGGTTGTAAAAACTTAACATAATGCGGATGACTTGATTTATTGTGCCTGTGTAATAGGATATCTAATTAATAATGTATTCAAATCGAAGTACGATGTACGGATATTGATGACGTTGTCTATCTCATTTTAAAACCCTGTCGCAAAATGAAAAATTATTTAGCTGACAATTTCTCTGAAAAATAATCAGTAATATTTCAAAATTTTTAAAATGACTTAAATAAATGTCAATTTCGTTTGAGATACAAATTAGTAAAATAAGTAATTTTCAAAACTGTTTCAATGTTAAATCATTAAGAAACGACTTCAAAATATTAAATATTCTTAAAACTGGCTAACAGTAAAATACTACACACATCGTAACTAGCAATTTCTCTGAAACTGAAATTACTGCGCAATAAAGTTCTTTGAGATATATGTATGCTACCTCATTTTTCAAAATGGTTTTTAATGTCAATTTCATTCTTCAAAATAGTCTTAAAACTGACTTTTAGTAAAACATTACTTTAGTAGCTCTTTCTCTGAAAATGAAATTACTGCGCAACATTTTTAGTATCCTACGCCAATTTCAAAATGGTTTATATGTCAATTTCATTCTTTAAAATTTCAAAATACTCTTCGACATGCCCTTACAGCAACTTCAAAATATTCTCAAACCTTCCCTTAAAGTAAACTATCGCATAGATAGTGAATTCCTCTGAACATGAAACTTTATTAATTTTTTTGCGATATAAGAATGCTACGTCATTTTTTAAATTGTTTTAATGTCAATTTTATTCTTCAAAATATTTTTATACCTGTCCTTAAAGTTAAATATTGCTTAACTAGCAATTCCTCACTGCGCAATATATAATTCTCTGGGATTTTAGTATGCTACGCCATTTTCGTAATGGTTCAATGTCAATTTCATCGCGAAACAACTTCAAATCTACGCCATTTTCAAATTGGCTAAAATGCCAATTTTCTTTTTTCAAAATATTCTCAAACCTTAAGTTGCTCACAACAGACAATTTCTCTGGAAATGAAATTACTGCGCAATAAAATTCGTTGCAATATAAGTATGTTACACTGTCTTCAAATTTCGTTCTTAAAAATATTTTAAATATAACATATAGCTTTACCAGCAATTTCTCTGAAAGTAAAATAACTGCGCAATAAAATTCATGAATTAGGGATATTTTATACAGTCGAATATTTTAGTTGTTGATTATGTATGAGTCAGGTGATTCCATAACACTGCATTCTGACATCATTGACTAAATATAACGTTTACCATATGGACGTTTTGGGATTTGCCTGTCATCAGCTAATTTTAGATTCTGAAATTAATTCAAATATCAAGTATGTCATAGATATTTTTTCTACATCAATACTTAGTGTTGAATATTTTCCGGTATATTGGAATTTTAATTGACTAAATGCATACATTGTGATTTCGTTTTGAATTCAGATGGCCTTTAGGTATTGAATATTTTCCGGTATGTTGAATTTTTAATTGCCTTAATGCATAATTTTTGTCTTGGATTTCAATTCGAATTAAACTGGCGTGTAGTTAGTTGATAGTCAAATGCGCTATTTTTTATAAACTGTATTTGCATATGACAGATGAGAAGTTTAAATTCAACAGCTTGCACTGATATACAAGTTCGATTTAAAAAAAACATTTTCATTAATTAACCTAGTGGATTTTTTGTATTTAAATTACCATACAGATCTTCTGTCACAAAAATAATACACAAATCCTCTGTCACAAAGCAACAAAGCAAGTATTTCAAGCTTCATGCTGTTAATCCAAAAAGAATTTTAAACCGTTCCTAGGTAAGCGATATAACATAGAAGAGTAGTACAAACAATGATAAAGAAACTTCGTAAAGAACATTTCTTCGTCACAAGAAATTTTGCATATATCATTGTTTGTTTATCTTTGCTCTTCTTAAGGGTGTAAAATACATATAAATCTTCTTGATACTGATTTCCTGTGCCCCTTGACTGTCGTTATATAAGGAAAAACCATAACGTTTTATTTTATAAAAGTCTACAGTGGTATTGCCATTGAAAAAATCGTTATGAAAGGGGAAAAATTCACATTTTTAAGAAATTTATAACAAGCTATTTTATTACAACTTCGATTTTAATTTTTCCTAAATTTTCACATTTCTATTTTACATTTCAGT
This sequence comes from Anadara kagoshimensis, assembly GCA_021292105.1. NCBI lineage: Eukaryota > Metazoa > Mollusca > Bivalvia > Arcoida > Arcidae > Anadara > Anadara kagoshimensis. The sequence goes on along the minus strand of CM037861.1, from coordinate 43,095,239 downwards.
TTTACATAGTGTATATGGTAATTAGGATAAAGCTATAATTATTGTGTTCATGGTTTTCCTCAAAATTCAATATCTATTCCCACATTTCAAATTCCCAGTTTTACATTTCAGGTTTTGCATACATGTATTATTCAGTATTTCTACGATAGTATTACAATATTGGTTTTTATCCTAAATTCGAGATACGTTTTTTTTTCATTTTATCTATTTAATTTTTTTATCTCTCCCCACATTTCCAATTTTCCATTTTTAAACAGATACTTCATTTTTGTGGCTTTTTTTACATATTATATACATGTTTAATATTCATATGCATATGTATTAAACACATGTTTTACATTTAACTATAATATTATTTTATTATGTTTTACATTGGAATTCGTATATTTCAAAAAATATCAGCATAAAGCATATACACCCATGATAATGGCCATAATCAAATTAATGTAGGCGTCTAAATGTGTAAAAAATATAATTTTCATTAGCAAGCTCATACATTTATTTACCAGTCTTTTTAGGGACTATCTGTAAATGTGTGTTATTTTTAAAGGCGTGTGACAAATGAGACCAGAGTTTTAAATAAGAGCTGGTAAAACTCCAATTACATCAGATAAAACTTAATTAAGCATTGTGACACAACTAAATAGGAATTTATAGAAAGAATTACTAACTCCGAATAAGGAATGTGTTTGCTCTACTATATTCCCAGTATACAGCGCAGACCTTTCGAAAGTTTAACACTAAGCTGACGAATAAGTACAGAAATCAGCAGCACATCTTGGCTGCTCTTTTGCTAAGTCTCTGTAGCTAAATTTAAGAGCTGGTATCTATCTCTGGTCACCTTTTCGATCACTACCAATCCATATTTCGGCCATTTCGGCTCATTTTGCTAGCTTAGCTCAGTGTTAAACTTTCGACATGTCTGTACAGTATAATTAACAGTACTTGTGTCTCCGTGAAACTGTGTATAACATTAAGAATTGTTTGTCATTAGAAAAGATAATCAAACGGTTATGTTATAAACAAGTTCAAATTCTGATATCACTTCAATCCTTGCTTTGAGTTATCAGTTGTTTGGCTTATAAAGGTGCCAAAGCTAGCCAGATAATACATTATATGAATCACACTGAAGACAATACACACAAATACCTAAGGGCTGATGTATTTGACAAAAATACACAGGCTTCGATCGACGACGGACAATAGAATGTGGCTGGATTTATCTGTGTCGCTTATAATGAGAATTTTAATACAAAATCGTCTCACTCCAATTCTCTCTGCTTTAGAATATCCCCCATTGTCAGTATGCCGTTAAAATTTAGAAATGGCGAGAAAATTGCTCGTTATCCTTCTCTGCCTTGATATTCAGCCCACCCGCGTGGCAGTACACTAAACCTTAGAAAATGATTCAATTTAAAACACTGTTATTATTCTGATATACAGTACAGACCTGTCGAAATTTTAACAATGATCTAACGAAAATGAGCCAAAACTTGGGTAGCGATTAGCCAAAATATGGATAGCCACTGAACAAAAAACCTGCCGAGAGATAGACAATACTAGCTGTCGGAATACAGTAAGAAGGCCAAAATTAGGCAGCCGATTCGGCACTAATTCTTTAGCTTAGTGTTAAACTTTCGACAGGTTTGTACTGTATTTTACATGGCTACAAATTCAATATAATGACATACCTGCTGATTGGATGGCGATCGAGGGGTGAAGAAACCGACTCTGGTACTGTCCAAGTGTATTCATTGATGATGGAGTTCCAACACGTGCCAGATCCTGAATACTAGCGTGACTTCCTGTAAGTCCAGAACTTCTACTAAGAGCAGAAGCGTGGGCACTGTCGACATAAGCTCCTTCATACGTCCCTAGGGAACTTGAAGTCAAATTATTTCCCAATAAACGTGCCCTGTCCAAAGTAAAATCCACAGGGGCATCCATTTTCGACAACAATAAATATTATCCAATGAAATATGAACCTGGTCCATGTTTTGAAACATTATGCATTATGCTAATCTCTGAAATAAAGGAAACATAATATTTAGTTTAGAATTAATCTATCAAATCAGCTGAAATCTGGAAGTAGTACTTATAGTCAATATCTCAAACATTTTAGTATATACGGCGGTCTGGTATGTTTAGTACATGCATACATAACAAAAACATACGTTACTGTTGGCTCGCTGCTTGATTACCAAATACGTAAGCGGTTATGTCTGTAAAATAACTAATCTATTCTGATCACAAAATGCTATGGTACGTTTTTTATGTTTGTTAAATGAAAAGTAGTTGGTTTAGCTAGATAACGACATTTGCTTGCGGTTTAGTAAATGCAAATCACTCACCTGAGTTTGAGTACAAAAATACTAAATATACATGTATATGATATAACAGTGCCTCATAGACCTGCAATTTTCAGACTACGGATCTTTTACATAAAACCTCGACTTCATTATACTGAAACACGCAACATACCCTAATGCTTCCCCTGATTGCCCTTCAAAATTCTTTTGTCGTACACTCCGCCTTCTAGAATTAGTTTGACTGAAGTATGATGGAATTACGCTGGCGTAAAGAAGCAAGACCATTCTTCCGTGCATAACATTATAGTAGGTTACCTATTGAGAATTATGAGCACCTAACTTTTAATACCTATCTATTAATATAATCAGTTTATGCTTCTGAAACTAAAAATTATATATTTTTGTCCTTGAAAGTTATAATTCAAAAAAGTCTTTGGAAGTTGTTTTTTCTCAATAATTTTCTAACTGACGGGCAGAATTAACAAATAATGTTGCACAATGAACATTTTTGCTGAAGCGGTTTCCGTTCCAATGAGTTGCAGAGAGATATATCTGGTAACCAAAATCGTTATTGACTTATAATTTCTGAGAAATTCTTTCCAAAGGTAAATTATATAACTTAAGCAATTTGTAAAAAAAAAAGACTATATTTTTCACAAAATTTTGAAATTTTTTTAATTTGTGGAAACATAATTTATGCATACGAAACTTTCATTTATCTCTGTTTAACAAGTCTCTAAAATTTGTTGGCTTTTTTCAATCTAATCGTCAGGAGAGAATAATTAATAGTTACTTTTATATATGAACAACCCACTCTTTATGCATACGAAACTTCCATTTATATCTGTTTGACCAGTCTCTAATTTTTTTCAAAACAATAATTTTATCTAACTGTTGGAAGAGAACTAATAGTTAATGTTGCCAGATTGAACAACCCATTGTTACATTAGCTTAAGGAATAAATAAATTTAAATAGGAGATTTGTCATTTACCTTAGACTGCCAATGTATTGTGGAAGCTGTATGTATAAAAAATCTAAAAAAAACTTACAAATTATTATGCGTCTTTAAAACCTCGATTCATTTTATTGTCAATAGTTTCTGATTGGACAAATTGTGGTATTAGCTATTTCCTCATCTATTATTCTGATAAAATTTTAAAATTTCGAAAATAAATGAGATAAATCATGATTGAGATAATAAGAGCTGGTTTTATGATTCCTTAACAATCATTTGATTCATTTATTATAGATGAATGCGGTGTTCAATCTAGAAGGGTCCCTTGCTACACTCCCCCCCCCCAAAAAAAAATAAATTGTCCCACAAAAATAATGTTGGGTGTATAATCTTTGATTCATTTATTATATATGAGTGCCATATGCAATCTAAAAAAACCCTTCCTACATCCCCCTAATAAAATTTTGTCCCACAAAATACTGGGTGTATATATTTCAACTTGTTTTAAATATGTTTAATGGTGTCATGTATTACTAAACAAAATCAAATTCCTGGCATTTTTGCTATAGAACACAGGAAACGTGCATGCATTACGCAATAAATAAATAAATAAATAAATAAAAAATAATAAATAAATAAATAAATAAATAAATAAATAAATAAATAAATAAATAAATAAATAAATAATAAAATACACGTAGTCTATACCTTATTTAAAAACTAAAAACAGCTAAATATTGGGCGTTTAACCCTACTTCCAAATACAAGAGATAAAAGCCGTGAAGGAACGTAGTGATATGATTTTCTTTGTCCCCTAACAACAATATACAGTTTTAAAATAATAATATGACACAATTCAGTTAAGCGAATTAAAAATCTAGAATAAAATTTTACCATTAACATTTACGAGACAGCGAATTAAGCATATATTTCATAAATTAACTATACGTATATCATAAACCACATAAAGGTCAACACCGGCGTATCTTCACATATCTTCTTTGTGAAAAGGAAATTCTGAAAACAAAAATTATTTTTCGACAACATTTTATTTTCAGTGAAAGATCAATTAAGTTTAGTAACATGACTGAAAACGTCAATTCATGTGTCAGTCAATCTATGACAGTCCAGTACTTGCGCAACTCGATAACGGATTATTTAACTGTTATACCCAACACAACATGTGCATGTCCCAGTTTGATAATCATATTCCTTAGCTAAGGTTTTCTTTTATTTAAATTTTAAAAAATTAAAACCATGACAATTTTTGTTAACCTTTTAGATATTCGGGTATTTAACGCGTGATTTGGAAGATGGCTTCAAGATATAGTTAGTTTGGGTTTTTTTCTTCAAAAAAAGCGAATTCGTAATTCCGAAAAGAAATAATTGTGAAATATTAGTATACCAGAACATATACCTACTAATTATTGGGGAAAAAAGAAAGTCCAAAAATGCCATACTTCAACTGTTTGAAGGAAATTGTGAATATTTCACATAAATTTGAATGAAATTGATTATTTATTTTTGTCAAATTCGAAAACTATATTTTGAATGGGTCTGTCATGTGCTAATTTTGAATTTTTATGAAATAATACATTGAAAAGTAGCACATGACAATTTAATTCAAAAGTAGCACATGACAGGTCTAAAAAGTTTTTTAACTGTTAAAACCACATTTAAATATGCGAGACAGAAAAGAAATCATTTTCATGATCTTCTTAATTTTTGAAAATTGACATGACGAAAAGAAATCTTTAAAACACCTTTAAACTATATTAGGGTTCATTCGTGATATTACACTATTTTTTAAAACCAAAGCTAAACCGCAGAGGTATTATGCAACGGTGGTTAATTACTAAAAAAAATCTTTATTGTCAGTTCACGATATTATTAATTTAAACATTCCACGGTTAACCAGTGTATATAAGGAACCCTGGATTAGGAAATTTTATCATGGTAATTCAAATATGAAATCACGGAAGATTTGAGTCTTCGAAATACCGTTAATGACCGTTTTAATCAGCCTCGTCATTATAAAATACGATAGTTTTGTGCTTATAATTTCGGTCAGAGAAACAGTGTTAAAAAATCTAACAATATTTTTCGGTTATCGGTTGCTGCTGCTAAAATACTCAATTACCTTAGTTTCCACAAATTAAAAATTATCAGTAGTAAAATTTCAAAAATTGTGAAAATACGGTCCTTTAACAAATTTGCTAAAATAGGTTACCTTCTGAAAGAATTTCTCAAAAATGTAACACCAATGGCGATGTAGCTACCAGGAATGAAACATAGCCTTACTTAATTAACTGCAAGGTTATTGTAAGCTATAATTAATGTATTGTGCTACTTTTGAATTTTCATGAAATAATGCATTCAAAAGTTGTGACATGATTTGAATGTTTATATCATAAAAATTCAAAAGTAACACATGATATAAGAAATACATAAGCATAATTCTTGAAACATACAGAGTCAGTTACCGGGATTATGCTAAAGTAACGAAAATACAAAATTTCACAATTAGAAAATAAATCAACTAACTGTTATTTAAATTTTGTATAGAAATGTGTTTGACGCTGTTTGTTTCACAATACTTTAATCTGAACATAATAACCGCTATCAATCTAATCGTTGTCCCCGTATCATTCGAAAAGAAAAATACCTTTAATAAAATCAACAATATTCTATATTTATCTTAGATTCCTGACAACCCGCATACGAGTTATCTTATCTCCAATTGCTAAGAGTTTTCCCATTTATATATTTACAAAGTAATGCGAATAAATTTTAGACGTGGGCATGTTGTAATACAGTAAAACCAGCTGAATAACACGTGATTGGTAATAACCAGGGCGACCATGAAAATAACCAGGGCAACCATGAAAAAACTCCACAGCAACACGAGAAGCAAATGTTAAACAAGGCACAGAATTAACACATATGACAAATACATCCAACTGAAACAAGACACACAATTAACACATATAATGACAAATACATCCAGCTGAAACAAGACACACAATTAACACATATTACAACAAATAAATGATGAAATATACAGCTGAATTAGATGAATTTGGAAATATCCAGAACAACCAAAGAACACTGACGCCACAATAAAAAGATAGCAATAAGAAGTAAAATAGAGGGATAACCCCACATATCGTCATAGGAATATAATGTTTAACTTATAGAATAGATACTGTGTACTTGACAACAGCCAGCTCAACCAAGGACACACACACACACACACACACACACACACACACACACACACACTGTTAAGCCAGTGAAGAATTTTATATAGATCTACTGAGCTGTCTTTTATATTTCGACTATACACAAACTATATTAACACATTAAACAAATATTGAAATTTAAATATAAAAAAACTTAGCAAATTAAATTAAACTACTCCTATCTCTTAAATAAAGTAGTTGCGAGAAAAAAACACATCATTGATTTTAGCAGTAGAGCAAAAATAGATCGATATCTGAGGACTGGGTGTAGTTTCTGATAAAACACCTCCAGAATCGCTATATTTATGACACTCGCATGCATGCCGTGGCACAGAATGGGTAAATTTATGAACCGAATTCAAGTCATCCACATGCATGCCGTGGCGCAGAATTCGAATGAATAACTTTATTTTTCACTCCCCACATATGTGTATTGGACCAGATGTGCATGTCACAGATAAAAAAATATCATTTTTAAAATTTATATCTTTTGCTGGTGTTATATGGGATGCTTTTTAGGTCATATATTATTTTGTTAATGTTTTTTTTAAAATACACCCAATATCATATGCCATTTTTTTCGAATTTACTTAATGATAAAATTGAAAAGAAATATGACACCAGTATGATAAAATTTAGTTTGGTTTACGTTTTCGCGCTCAGTTCAAAAAAGTTTAAAAAATAAGTAGATGAATATTAATAATAATAATAATAGCAAGTATACCCCATACTTCCCTTTTAAATTTGACCTATATTTCTAAAACCATCGTACTCGTATAGTTAAATTTGATTTGGTATGTTTGTTTTCGAAATAATTTGATGACGAAATAGGTTAATAATAATAATAATAATAATAATAATAATAATAATAATAAAACAGTATTTCAAAAGAAAGTAGATCCCGAGTTTACCTCCTTTCATACTGATCCTTCTAAATTTGACCCATACTTAAAAATGGTTTGGTATCTGTGTTTTCGAAATAATATGGTTACAATATGGGTTAATAATAATAATAAAATAATAATAATAATAATAATAATAAAGAGAGAAAGAAAAATAATTCTGGTTTACGATGAAACTGGTATTTCAAAAGAAAGTAGACCCCGACGATACCTCCTTCCTAAATTAGACCCATAATTCTAACGATTTTATCACCCAAGTTTGGATTTATAGAAATTTAATTACTGTAAACCTTTGTAATATCAACGCACAAGAAAAATCAATAAAAATAGGATAAACTGATAATTTTACTGTTATATTCTAGAAATGTGCTAATTTGTTCACACGAAATAGAGAAAGTGGTGAGTCGCCCACAGTAACGAAAGTTAGGCGATTGAAAAACGGGAAATTCGGTGTTGAGTTTATCCGGATCATGGTGGGATTTTGATAAGGGCATCGGTCATTTCTCTTCGTTTTAGATTTAAGTAATTATCCCATTTCAAATAAATTACATTATTCTATGTGGCTATCGCGTGTTTATTTTCAGTTATAAACTGCCCATCCCGGATATTCCAATGTTGACAATTACGTTGATTGATAAGTACCTTGGAGAAGAACTACGTTTATACCAAGTTTACACTGACTACAATATATGTAAAAATTACCGTCCGACAACAAAAAATATATCTATCTAAATATACGCGATAAATAATAGATAAATATATAGTAATACACTTCACATAAACTATGTCCACCGGTCATAAAATGAACTATATATATCAGTTGCCCGGCCATTTATTTTGTTTACAAATACCGTATAAAAAAACATTTTCAGAATTGTTGTAAATTGTAAAATAACTCATTAACGAAGAATTAGTTTTTAAAATGTAAGAATTTTCATAGAAAATAGTTTATTTGAAAGTTAAAATATTTGAAAATAGTTTTTAAAAGGTCTTTATAGGTTTTTTTACCAGGACGTATAAAAAATAGACCGGTAGTTTAAACGAAATTGTCAATTAAATCATTTTTAGGTATAACACAAAATTGACAACAATTTTCTTGTAATCTAGATATATAAGTACGCTTATTTTACCAACTGTCATAATTTTTAAAAATCTTTGAACAATTTTAGAAAGTATTTTCCAGTTATCAACAAGACATGAATTGTGAAATGGCCACCATGAAAAATAACGGTGTCGAGGTTATTTTTAAACGAAAAATCGATTGAAATTGTTTTAATAATCAAATCAGAATTATTTATATAAATCTTTAAATTCTTACCTTATCAAATTTTAAGTAAACCAAGAAAAATGTGCATCATGCAACGCCATAATAATCCTGCATTAGAACTGCGCGTTTTCAATGTTGTACAGATTTTATCATAGCTATTCGCTGCGGTTAGATGAACAAGACATGTTGAGTTATTGTTAGTGTTAGGTCGTCTATCGAAGGGCTATGTAAGCCGGTTTTTGATTGGCTGACTGGTAAACCCCCTATGGACATACTTATCTGCCTTGTTCTGTTCCACGTTTCTTGGTTCCCTATGTAAACAAACTGAACTGTCAGCCTTCATAACGGAGGGAGTGGCCTTTTGCTTGAGGTAAAAGGAAAGGTCACTTGTTAATTATAAAACATGGCCACCGTACTCTGTATTTCGTTCACGGTTTCCTTGTTGCGGGATAGATTGGAGACATAACTTTAGTCAGTTACACAAATGGTTTGTTCATTTCAATTTGATTATAATTTATTATCCTGTGAGGCCCCCACCTTTACTTATAATCAAAACGGCTGGATAGATTGGGGATCTAGAAACTTCTCGTATTTAAATGTTATCACGTGTAGGTAATTCGTTTGTTCAATGCTCTATTTCACATCTGTTTAAAGTTTGGAGGCATTGCCTATATTTTATGTGTGCGTTTTATACAGGCAAAAGCATCACGTTGCCAAATATTATCATTATGTGCTGAATTACTCAAGGCACTTATAGGTGTTTACATTATCCTTGCATTGGTTCTTGAGGAATTGTGAAAAGAAAGACGGCTAAAATTGATCTGATCTGGGGATCTCTACACCGTACTAGCCGATTGAATTCATGGAGAATAACACAGCGAATCCAGGTCATGTTTGTGTTTAGTTTAATACAGTAATATCATAGACAGACTGTGCTTTCAAGGGAACGTTTTTATTGCTTATGCAGAATAATTCCAGCGTTATCATGTAAAGTGAGTTCGTGAAGGAAATCATGGTATTACATATTCATTGGTTTTTAAAATAAAATTTGTCTATGCATTGAATATGTGTGTTCATCAATCATACTTTTCCATTAGCGTTTGGCGCACCTCTCGCTGGTTAAAAAGGTAGGTGGTCGAATATTTACAGAACATTTTAATTTCAAGTGCTCATTTACTTCAACATTAAAAACCATCAGATATTTTACCAAATCTCTGATAACTTTGTGTTTATGGCTTTCTCACAGTGCTGGTGAAGAGGGTTTTTAATGATAATGAAATTCATGCCAATAAACTATTTTTGTTGCTATATCTATATGTAAAGATTTTATTAAAAGTAATAAACGCTTAACTCTCTTGATTTCTATTGAATTTTTTTTAAAGAAAATATTTTACATAAAATTTGGAATCAAAATATGTGGAATATGCCTTTATAATTTTCCACAAACTTTGGTCATAATTTTGAATTACATCGTTACGAGAAATTGCGAAAATTTCTGTCGGTAAAAAATTCTTGTAAGTTTAGCTGATACTGTAAAACCTCGATATAATACACATGACAGATCCATGGTTTCATTATTTTGTTACGTCTCGCATATATCAAAAGTCTCATATTTAAAAAATTAAAAATATATAATAATTATATATTGAAATTTATTAAAAGACAGAGTTATGAGAGACAACACAACATATAAACTATATATTTATCTACATATTTATATAAAACACCATTCCTTCTAAAAATTCTGTCAAAGTTGACACATAAAATTACTATGACAATATTTTATTTTTTAAAAATGACATTGTTGTTCAAATGAATAAAATAGAAAATAATTATGGTTGTACATGTATATAATCAAGTTTTTGAGTATTATATTTTAATAATTTCCATTTTTTATAACTATAGTTGAAATTTGATTTAATCCAATCCAAATTTTGTTCAATTAATATTTAGAAATTCAGATAACGAGATAAGACAAAACAAAATTCAAAATAGGGATTGTCCCGGTCAGTTTTGATTAAAACTTCATGTGATTCATAATTATCATTTTTCTTCGGTTTACAAAATAAATGACGTGAAGTGTCTACTCAAAGGAGATATGCAGAGATAAAAAACAATTATGTGAAAATGATTTTTTCTGATTGTAATATAGAATTTAATGGGGGGGGGGTGTTACAAAAGGAACTTCATTGCAAAATCACAAGTGAATTGCATTTGATGTCACATTTAAAATGTAATACTCGAACAAATAGCCATAGCAACCAAAAACACGGCACAACACAACATGTGTATGAGAAAACATTATAAGCTAAACATAAACTCGCCATGACAAACTAACGAAATAAGAAAACATTTGACAAACAAGAATTCGCCACATCAAAACGAAAGAAATTAGAAAATACTTTTGACAAACAAAAACTCGCACCACCTTAAACGAAAAAATGAGAAAACATTTTGCAACGGCAAAACTCCTAATACCAGACAAAGAATTGATTTTAAAAATGGCAACCGAAAAAAACGTACACTTCAACATTAAAAAAAAACGGAATAAAAGTAAGCCACAACAAACAAAAAGAATGTTTAAGCATTTGACAACCAAGGACTAGTGTCGCTAATTGATAAGCCAAAAACGCACACAGATATTTAAAAAGTTGGCAATCAAAAACTCGCTACAAGAAGCGAAAGAAACAAGAAAATACATCTCACAACTAGACACTCGCATCACAACAAACGAAAAGAAATGAAGGAACAATTGCCAACCAAGAGCTCGCCAGCAAATCGAAAGGCATAAGAAAACGTTTGGTAACCAAATACCTCGCCAGAAAAACGAAAAACAAATAGGAAAACATTTGGCAACCAAAGGTACTTGACCGTTAAACTAATTAGTTTACAGCCAAAAGACGAAATAGATAGGAAAACAATTGGCAACCAAAAACTAGAAAAAAGTATTTTACAAACTAAATAGAATTTTGAGAGGGTCAAATTTTTCTCTTATCATTGCCAAGAAATTTTTCTTGAAAACTGATGCCTGAAACAGATGATTTTTCATTCCTTCATCAGATTATTTTTGGATTAAGTAGCTTGATCTAATAAATTCGTGCTATTTGCTTCAGCTATATGTTTTGTTTTTATTGGTTTCACAATTTTTTTCATGCAAATTAGGGTTCATAAGTTGTTTTAATTCCTCAAAATCATAAATTACTTTGCGTTTGGAATTGTGATTTGAACATGGACAGGTATGTTTCAGGTGTTTGCTTGGTTATTGCATGTGCCAATGACAATTTTGTAGCATCAAATTAAAAAAGATTATTTTTATATTTAACTCCAATAAAGTTAAAACTTTAATACATTTTGAAAAATTCAATGTCATGTACCATTTATTCAAAGTATTGAATGATTAAAAAATGGTATATGGCGAAACAAACAAAAACTTAATTTACAAGTAGAACGTGAAATTTTAAAAGCAGAGAAATTGTATGCGAATGATCAGAGCCAACGGCAATACACGAAATGTGAAAGAAGAAACGACATTCATGAATGGGACATATATACGGGCGATTAATTATTAAACTCCGACTTTTAACGGACATAATGATCAAATGGTTTTGAACTGTTGTGGCAAATGTATAAAGTTGGTTTGTCATACTATATTTTTTTTATTTTCCAAATGAAATTAAAATATATCTCATAATTTGTATAATTTTTTCAATATTCATTCAGAAAATAAAGTGGAAACTATAATATCACAGGACCCAAACGTATATACTAACGTTCTTTTAATTTTTGAAATTTTAAAAGTGTTTAGCATTTTCAACTAAACCCTCTAACGGTACAGTTCAACATGTTTCTGGCCATAGTAATTCTAATTACTTTTTTGCTAGTTTTCATAATTTTACTTTACGTTTTTTGTGTTGTGATTTGAACATGGGCTGGTATGTATGTTTTTTATTATGTACCATTGTAATGGTACGGACTTTACACAAGGCAAAAATACGAATATTCCTCTTTGTAAAACTTAAATGTTTGAATGTTTGTGCAGGGTTTTGCATGACAAATTAGCAACACACATGAGAGAATTTAAAATTTTAGCTCATTACCTTGTGCCACAACCAAAGCCATTATAATAAGCAAAATAAGAGGATTAATAAGCAGAAAAATGCATGTATGTAAAACGCATGTTGGAAATTTTCCTACTCTAGGTTTCCACAATTATAAAATTGTAAAAGAAGCCAAGTTTCTGAAAATGTGTGGTCCTTTTTAAAGTATTTTCCAAAAATATGGTAATAAAATATGTTACTTTTTGGAGAAATTTCCCAGAAATAAGTAGCGAAATAGAATTTGGCTACCAGGAATAGAAACAGAATGCATAGAACTTTTTAGCTCGTTAACATAGCTCACAATCAAGGTAATTAAGACTAAGAAAAAAACCCAGAAAATGTACTGAATATTGTTAGGCAAATACTCCGGAATTTTTTACTTTTATATTAAAATATAACATCGATAGGACTCTTTATAAACTGTCGTGCTCTATAGCTAAACAGCAATAAACATAACCCAACACGTAAATACTATTGATAGAAGCAAATTTAGAAATGCACGATTGATATATTGTGGAATTAGTTGACAATAGCAAGTAAGCCTAACGTTCGAATTTTTGTATTTTAAAAAGTCAATTTAACGTTTGTATGTTATCAATACATATGTCAATATATTTTGCATTAAAAAATTCCGTTTTATCTTTTACATATTACCACCCTACATCAATATATAGTTACGAAAGTAGAACATATAACTTCGATTAGGTTGAGCTTTGCGCGAAAGTGAACATGAGAATTTTGAAACTGTCAAAGCTCTGGAGAAATCATGTTTTGACGTAATAAATGGAGGCAATCATTGAAATTCGCTATGATGCAGATATTTTTGTCAGCTTTTCCCATTCTTGGTATTGATGAGTGTTAGTGTTATTCAGAAAAAAGGATATCTCGACAAACAACATTTATCTATCTTTTTTTCTGGATCGATATCAGATGTCCATGTATGTGTCTATATACAGTAAACCCGCGATTCATTGCCACAATTTGTTAAGTCAGATTTTTGACAGGTGATAAATCGGGGAGGCTTTATAAAAAGAAAAACCATAAACGACATAGATTTTTGTGCTTTGAAATGCTATGGCGGTAAGTGACTCCGCAGAGTTATCAAGGGACAAGGATTTACTGTACTGTGAAGATGAAATGAGAAGGAAGAAAGCCTACAATACAATAACACAACAGTAGCAAATAAAATACCACCAATTCAACATAAACATTTCAAAAACCTGAATATATAACCATGCTTATGTTCAAATGACAATCCCATCCCAAAAGCAAAGTGAAATCATTAAAACTGGCAAATTAAGTTAAACATGCAAACATTCACCAGGGAAGTGAGATTGTATGCTCTGGAAGAGTATAAGCACCATATGTCTGGGAATCTACAATTTATCAGTCTACATATTGTGAGCCTTTTCATAAGAAGTTATCTTCGATTTCAAACAAGCCATTGCAATTTAAGATTGCAAAGTGCCATCAAAATTGTAGATTTTAAAGATTTTCAAATTTTTGGTTAAAACAAACTTATTAAGCTTGTACGCCCAAGTGAATTGAAAGACCATTATCCACAATAGGATAAATCAATGAAATATGATGAAATATATAAGGAATCGCATGTCCTCATTTCGGCTGAATGCCATAAAAATGTTCACACCAACATGGACGTCATACATATTACATGAAATCATAAATTTTCGCGGTGTACTGATTTTCATTGTTTTCGTTGGCACTTTACATGTCAACAAAATATTGTATAGTATAAACGTAACAGAAACGGAAGCGACAAACCACGAAGTAAGCAATCCCGCGAAATGGCATTTTTCTTAGACGCACAGAAATTTAACACCGCCAAATAAATGATTTCACCGTATGCATCTGCGAAAACTCGTATAAATTGTTTTGATTTGTCAAAAGAATCAGTCGTTCTCGAGAGGTATAGATTTGCTGCATCACATGATTTGCTGGATCACATGATTTGCAAAAGCGTCTTGTCTGAGAAAAGCTTGTTTTCATCATCAGTACAGAACATAAGCCACACTGACGTTACAGCGATATAACAGAAACCAAATGTGTTTTACTTCTTTGAATACAATAGACCCTGTCCATTAAATTTGTGTCTAATTATAACTTCAAAAATATCCCAACGACTATCGGCTTTCAACGATATCAAAGTTTTCACTAAAGTGCATCTGAACTAATCATTTTGCTCTTGGATGAGTTCGGGTTAATTAATCTTGTTTCTTTTTAATGTACGTACGCTGATAAAAGATATAGTATGTCGAGTTTGTCTGAGTCTAGGAGATAACACACAGATTTAATGTTTCTTTACATACGGCCTGTCTTCAGTAAATGGGGTATGTGTGTCTCGACGATGTTATTTGGGTACTCTAAAGAACAATCCGACCGACGGTTTGATTGGAAAAAAATGCACCCACATGACGTCACATTTAGTGCGACATAAATGAAAGAATATTATATGGGCTTTATTTATTCAAGTTTTGTAATGTAATTTGTAATGATTCTTTACCTACGGCCTGTTTTCAGTTAAAGGGGGTATGTATGTCTCGATGATGTTATTTGGGTACTCTATAGAACAACCCAACCGGCGTGATTAAAAAAATGCGTTACAATTAGTGCGACACAAAAATCACAAATTCAATGACAGACGTTCATTATCAATAGGTTATGCAAGTTTTGTAATGCAATTAGTGTGGAAATATTTCGATATTTGAGTACTTCTAGTCTGTCTTCAGTAAATAGAGTATGTGAGTTCGATGGTTTTGTTTGGATACTCTTAAAGAATAAAGAACCGGCGTGATTAGAAAAATGCGTCACATTTAGCGTGCGACATAAATGACACAACGCAATATGAAATATTATTATTGTAAGTAGCATGAAAATATTTCGATATTTGGGTACAAAATGGTCTGTCTTTAGTAAATAGGGTAAGGAAGTCTCGTCATTTTATTTTGGATACAGAATTAATAATAAATCAGCGTGATTGGAAAAATGCATTATACGACGTCATATTTAGTGCGACATAAATGACGGATAGTCTTACAATAATGTCGGAAACGCTGCTTTTGAAACACAATATGGTCTTTACAATAGGTTATGCAAGTTTTGAAATGTATCTTGTCTGAAAATATTTCGATTTTTGTACATGATCAGTCACCTGCGTGATTAGGAAAATACGCCACGCGTCACATTTAGTGCGACATAATTGACGGAAAGGTTTTTTTAAAAGACAATATGGGTTTTTATCAATAAGTTATGTAAGTTTCGTAATGTAACAAGCGTGAATGTATTTTGAGTTTTTGGGCATATGAACAACCACTAGCGTGATTGAAAATTAAGCCATGTGACGTCACAGAGGTATTTTTTACATGAATGACCTAAAGAGTTTTTTACGCTATGCAAGTTTCGCCATGTAACTAGCGTGAAAACATTTTGATTTTAGGTACAGCCACCAGATAAATTTAAAACTGTGTCAAATGACTATCAGGAAAGAACGATGATTTACAAACATATGATCTTTATTAATTATCAAAATGAGTGTATAAGTCTCGTCAGTGTTTGAAATGTGTCGAGTTTCTTATACAGGTTAAAACAACGTGATTAGAAATCGAGCGAAATGACGCCATGACAACTTGAAATGGCAGTATTTGGAAAATCTATTTTTGATAAAAATGATTATTAAAAATGTCATGAGCTTTTTTAATCTAAGTGTCGTGACACAAAATAAAATAAAAAAAATAAAATAAAATTATATTAAAATAAGTAAATAAGTAATACAAAAACATACGGGTTTATGTCTAAATGAGAATCCCACTAAGCAATGAAAAACTTTGAAAACTAGCAAATTAAGGTAAACACGCGAACATTCACCAAGGTAGCAAATAAATAAATAAAATTAAATAATATCAAATAAATAAATAAATAAACACAAATTCAAACCAAGATTAACTATCATGACCCAGGTTAGCCTACTCCTTTGAAAAAAAAACGTTCCAGTTTGAATCTTTTTGTTGAAATACTAATATTCATACTTTAACTGTTATTACGAATGTCTGGAAACCAAGTTGATCTATTCAGAGACACATTTTGACAAAAAGATGGGTATAAGGATATTTATTAAGTTTGAAATATTCATACAATAACCCTCAATGATTGATGGAAAAAGGCAGTTGTAATTTTGTTTATGATAAATCTTTTAAATAATGTAAATTTATTTTAGAAAATTAAAATTTTGGGGCCTTTTCTTTTACTTTATCTTTTGCGATTCATAAACACACCCTGAAAAAGATCGAGGAGGAGGAGGAGACGAAGAAGATCATCAACAACAACAACAACAACAACAACAACAACAACAATAACAACAACAACAACAACAACAACAGCAACAACAATAATAGTATCAGCAGAAAGAAGAGCAACATGTACAAAACACAGTACAAATAAATAATCAGAAATTGAATGCACGAACTGGATATAATTCAAGTACAAGGTAGAAGGTTAACTAAAGGCTAATATTTGGCCCGACTAGTCCGCCACAACTAGGAAGAGAAACAGTTTGTGATTTTATGTGAAGTTCCCACACATATTATATGTAAAATGTTGCATGTCATATCTATTACTTTCACCTCAAACATGTCAATTTAGGCATCTGATTATCATCGCTGTCGTCTGCCCTTCTATGACGGATGTCCGTGTGAATACCGCGAGTACAGACGGACTTATGAATGAACTAAAAGTATAGAACGGAGCTAAATTATGGGTTGGGTGGCAAATCCTTCGATAGAAGTCGACCCAAGTATTAATTTCTTATTTGGAATTTTATCGTTGTTTGCGTTACTATGACGGATGCCTGTGTGAAATCTGCGAGTGAATACTGAAAGTATGGAACGGGACAAAAATAAGGGTTGGGTGGCATAGTCTGTGACCAGGGAAGACAGGTGTTGAGTACTATTCATAACTTGTGTGTTTGTTTCTTATTTTGAGTATCATAGTTGTCTGCTTTACTATGGCGGATGTCCGTGTGAATACTGAGCGTGCAGACGGACTAATGAATAAATCGAAAGTATTGAACGGGGGCGAAATTAAGGTTTGGTGGCAAGGTTTTTGACCAGGGAAGACAGGCGTTAAGCACGAATTGTAATCCGATGGTTTGTTTGTTTTTCATTTAATATTGATTGTACTGTTCGTGTTGCACAACTAAAAGTCATTTAGGCATTCTTTCAAAGCAAGCATCATCGAAACTTACCACCCCCCTCCCCCGGCAGAGTTTTTGGTTCACTATGAAATACGGTTAAAAGTTAAGACCTGGTAGTAATGGTAGGCATTGTGCCAGTCCAGTTTCATAGATTATGCTTATGTAGCAACTCCTAATGAAAATCCAACGCATAATGAAGTCCAGAGATTTAGGCTCCAGACAAGAAGTAGTCTTTTTGGTATTAAAAAAATTGTTCTCAAATTTGAAAGAATGTATCGACTCCTTCGTCTGAAGTCTTAATTTTTCGATCTCATTAGGCTTTGGATTTGTCCGAACTTCATTCATTAGGAGTTGGTACAATGGTTGTGTTCTTGTTTTTTACATTGTCAATGGCACGTTTCTCAGCTTTTCACAATTGTATAAATATGTCAGAAATTTTCCATAATTCTCTTTATGGATATGTAAAGTATAAAGGGTTGTCTTAAAGGCGTAATATAGGTTTAATTTGTAATGTTGCAGTACCTAAAGTCGCTAATGCTAAATGCTGACGAAATTGTGATACGCCAATCGAAGGCATAATACGGCACGAAAATAAAACCTTAGAATGAAAGGAGCCAAAAATAACGCAGGATGAACCCCAGGTCAATAACATTAATTAAGTGATCAACGCTATACCATAACTATCAAACTTCACTTAAACTAATAATCATTAAAAGCACACAAAATAGACTAATGTTCATATGTACGAAATACAAAAAAGAATAAGGATGTGCATGTCATAAGACCTTATTCTAGAGGTTTTTAGGACGTCTTATATATCTGGACATAGACACACCATACTTATTAACAATATTGTGATGACGGGCCGTACATTTCTAGGAGCCTGATAAGCCTAGGCTTGCGATACGCCTGAAAAAGAGATCTTCAGAAAAATCGTGGCATGTATAAATAATTTAGAAAAAGTTCTGAAAAATGCTAAAAATAACCTGTTTCAGTTCTTGTCGTATTTTCGTCTATTTTGTCTTTGTGAAATGTTCTGTACAACATAATTTCAATCTACAGTAGACAACGAGGTTGATAAACATCTCCAATAGTACCGAAGCTTTTAATTTTATGATTCTTGTCAATCAAACCTTTTTTAAAAAATTCATTCCAATATCTCAGGGAAATTACATCCGTATCAAGGCCCTTAAAAAGTTTTCTGGCAGTCACCAAAATATTGTAAATAAGTATGATATCTCTAGATCTGTATCCAAAATTATTTTGAACATATATGGACAGAAGGTGCTCACACTTCCGAAACACCAGGCCTCACTTCCATGTGGTAGTTTGACTTAATTTTCTAGGTTTCTCATTTTCGTTTACTTCGCTCTTTGTGACTGTAATTTGAACATGGCCATTTGTGTTTTATTTTAAGAACCTGGTCTATTAACAATTTTTACAAAATGTTTTTATTTCATTTTTTATATATTTAATGGAAATATAACAGAATAGCAAAATGGAAAAACGCCGAACTTTCCATACTAAATCTTCACTAATTAGCTATCCTGAACTTGATCTCTAAAATGTTTTCTATTAATTTTGTTCCGTTGTTTTTGGTGAAAGTAATATGTTTTGATAAAGAAAATGTTCTATTATAACCGGTTTCATATGTGTTTTGAAAAAAGAGGAATTCCCTATGATATATTATATATAAGGTCAAATGCCATTATTTTCCTTTGAAAATTATGTTTTGAAAAAGAGAATTTTTAATCATAATCGGTTTCATATGATTTGAAAAAAAAGAAATTTCCTGACATAAAGTAAGGTCAAATGCCATATTTTTTTTTATAAAAGACGAAAGTTTTTGTTTGATATAACAGATCACGGTGTGTTGAAGGTTTTTGTTGGAATAAGATAGACATTCTGATCGTATATCTAAATGGTATTGAAAGATATTGCAAAGTAAACGAAATACTAAACTAGATTATTTTAATGAATATTTTAAGTGGATTCGTAAAAAATCTTTCATATTATTAAAATTGAATCATTTTGATTGGTCAGGCGTTTTGCTATGTTCATTGCTATTGCATGAACAGCATTGCGGCTCCCACAATGACGTCATCTGATTATGGCATGGCGATGCAATTTTATACTTGCCACAGTTGTGTTGCTGTTTAAACTGTTGATTTGTCGTTTTCAAAAATTGAAAGTTGAATTATAAAAAAATTAAAAATACTTTCATGTCAACAGAAATGCTTAAGTAAAACTATAAATTATAGTTTGGCATTTTGACGAAAATCACGAAATTCTTTATATGATTTGTTACAGTTCATGGAAAAATTATTCTCCCCAATTTGTTAACGTAAAGATTTTATGACGTCACAAAAGTTAGAAATCAGAACTACAGTACAGGCCTGTCGAAAGTTTAACACTAAGCTAACGAATAAGTGCTGAATCGAAAGCGCATCCCGCCTTTCGTTACCTATATCTCGACAGAATTTCGACAAACTGCTATCTATCTCTCAAAGCTTTACTATCTACACCTCTGTTACTTATAATTATCAGCCAAACTTTGACTCCTTTTCGTTATCTCAGTGTCAAACTTTCGACATGTCTGTACTGAAACTATTTTGGATTTTGTTGTTCATAAATCACGTAATGTTTTTGTTGTTTAGCCATTGGAAATAATTTCATTTGCTGCCTATTGGCTGGAAACAGTACAATTAAAAGCGAGTTTTTCTTTTCAACAATTAAACCATTTGAGGCGAGGAACACTATTGTCAACTTCAGCACAGACCTGTCAAAAGTTTACCACGGCAGTGACGGAAATTGAGCCGAACTCGGCTGCCAAGTGGTCGAGATAGGAACACCAAGTGGCGAAAAGCTTCCGGGAGATAGATAGCAGCTGACGAAACGATATCGGCTACGAGGGGCTGAAATGAGCTTTAATTCGGTACAAACTCCTAAACTTAGTGTTCAACTTTCGACAGGTCTGTACTTAAGTCTGGAAAGTCTAATTTAAACTTGGTTTTAATTACATGTACTTTTAAAATGGCATACAATAATATATCTATTTCTGCAGAATAATCATTTTGACATGTAGTTGTTGTTTATGTTGTAAATAAATGAATACAGAACTAAAATTCCGTTGTATGTCTTTGGCATGTTAAAAGAAGTATATCACGTCTTTGGCGACAAGTTTGCTAAAAGGTTATTCAAAAGATGAAATTAAAGAATCAAGACAATTAAGATTGGATCAAAGCAATTTGTAGAGAAAAAAATGACATGGCAATAGCAAATGCAATCAAGATCGTGAAAGAATTTAGAACTTCAAACTTTCAAAAGGTCTGAACAACAACTTTGCTAAAACGCAATTCAAAAGATGGTTTGAATTAAGAAAGAACAAAGCAATTTGTAGAGGAAAAATATACATGTAAATGGCATTATTAAATTTAATCAAGACGACGAAACAAATAAAATAACTAAAACAACAGATCTGAAAACTTCGGAAATTCTGAACACAACAATTATTGCTAAAAGGTTAAAAAAAAATCAGGATAGCTTAAAATGGAACAAAGCAATATTTTGTTGAAAAATGTACCTGAAAATATCAAATAGAACCAAGATCATGAAACAACAAACAAAAGAAATAGAACAATAAAACAAGCTGAGAAACAACATGAACACAAAACTATTTTCGAACGGTCATTGGATTAATGTGATGATGTCCATATGATTTCAGTTACATGGCAGTCTTTTATCTACCATCCCTCTGTCATGACTCGCATATTTGGTCTAAAGCTGTTTAGTAGCGCTAAAGAAAGGGTTCCGAATTCCATTTGACCAATGTCTGGGACCTATTATTTTAACATTGGGACCCTTGATATTAAAACCGTAAGTCCATCTGATGTGTCATATTTTGACAGGATCACACAGATTTTTTTGTATGTACATGTACTTTTAAAACTTTATATGCGACCTGCCAAAGGTACAGAACCTTTCATTAAAACATTATATGGAACCCCTGGCTAAAGTTAATTAGTCTGACGAAGACATTGTGAATCTGTGATAGATAAATTTCTTCAACTGACGTAAAACTTTATTTAGTTTGTCTGGCTTTCTTCAATTTTTTAAAATAAAAATTTAAAATTAAAAATACCCTTTTTCAATTTTTAACATACAAGTTTGAGTGAGCATAAAAAACAATAACAACATACAGTTTTTTTACAATGAATATAATTGGATTTCCAGTTGACTCGCAATTTTTCACCGCGAATCAAGTGGGATTTCCAGTTGATAAATTTAGCATTGTTGTAATGAAATCGTGACGTGTGGGATAATCACAAATTTCAAGAGAATGCTTAAGATCAATAACTGTAAATGGTATATATTCTGGAGAGCTGACAAGAAAATCGTATTTTTTTCTCCTTTTTATAGAAATGCGTTTCGCATTGAGATATCATTGCGTATTGGTAATCCTACACAAACATACCAATCCATGCCTCAAATCACAATCCCAAAAGTAAAGTAAAAACTTTGAAAACTTGCAAATTAAGTAAAACGCGTGAACTTCCACCACAAGAAATGAAATCTGGTGCTCCGGAAGGGAAAGCACTGTAACGCCACATAGCAGTGTTGCCGAATAAACGCGCCCGACACGTCTATGCGGGGAATTTCAACGCATAAAGAGGTCGGCCACGTTTATGTCGCGGCGTTCAACGTATAAAGATGTGTTGCTTATATGCGGCGCAAGGCTGCCTTTTTGCCGCATAAAGAGGAAACATTTTAACGATTTGGTATGGATTTTAAAAAGAGTTTAAATCTCGACAAAAACCGGTGGTGGTGGCATGAATTATGACGACAATGGTGACAATTGAGAATTTAAGTTTTTGCTGATAATGGTAATAATAATTGTAAGGAGGAGAAGGATGATGGGGACGGGGACGATGAGAGCGCGACGACGATATTACCGTCTTGCCGACGGCGGTGGCGATGGTGACCTTAATGTTGATGGTCGTTAAATTGTGATTTTGGCAGAATTTCGACTTTTGCTTTTAATAATAATAATAATAATAATAATATTAATCATCATCATCACAATGATAGTTTTAATTGAAGGTGGTAAATGATGATGGAAGTGTTGGTGATGATAGTAAATGTTTTCTTTATGCGGCGTAATGTAGCCTTTTTGCCACATAAAAGTGTTATCTTTATGTGTTGAAATTCCCCGCAAAGACGTGTTGGAACATGTTTATGCGGCAACACCGCTATGTGGCGTAACAAAGCACCCCTGTCTAGCTACACTCACTGCATGTGCTATGCAAATTGAGAATGAGAGGAACACGACACTACGGGACGTCAAATATATCCATGGTAACATTAGATACAGAAATATCAAACTTTCATGACTATTGTGATGACAGCAATAAAAAAAATCATATGAATTATATTTTTATGTATAGCGATTGTTGTTCGTGCAATTTTATATGTTAAAGATTCCAAGAAAGCACATGACACCAGTTCAAAATCCTCTCTTAGCAAGTTAAGTGAGCAGATGTCACTATTATTTCATGGAAATTATCCCTACTTTTGAATTAATATGAAATGCAATATTTCATACATGGAAATACGAGCAAATACAAAACATGAAGTTACCGGTGTCATTTATTACTTTCCAATATTTAGTTAAGAAATGCCATATATTTAAAATATACTCAACAAACCTGTCAAAAGTTTACCACTGAGCTATCGAAAAGTAGTCAAGTTCGGTTGCAGAATGGTTAAGCATAGCTAGTGGAAGAAAAGATGTAGAGAGGTAGATTGCAACTATCGAATTGCTAACAAATAGACAAAATGAGCTGTCAAAACGGCATTTATTCTTTCAGCTTTGTATTAAACTTTCGTCATTCTGAACTTTACATGTGTTAAATGTTTTATTCGAACAAATTTATGATTTGAAATATTTACTACAATACATAAATTATTAAGAACAAAATCATATATTTTACTCCAATATATTCATCTGCAATTAATATGAATAATGATAAAATGCTTTGGATTGTGTATTTTTATAAGGAAATAAAACATTTCAGCATAGTATTATGTATACGTATAGTACGTTTTAATTTCGCATACATGTTGGACTTTGTATTTTCATAAAAAAATCTTAGTTTTCAGGATGGCATTTGAATTAGTAGTTTATAAAGTTTTACATTGATTTTGATTTTGGGGTTATGATTTGAGCATGGACAGGTATGTTTGTGTATAATTTTCATGAAGTACGTTTTAAATTCGTATTAAATGTTTTATTTATATAAGTCTATTTTCTGTTATCTCGAATGATAAATTGTATTTTTATACATATGTAGAAATAAGGTCTCGTCCGATTAGGCAATATTACATCGTAATGAGTTCAGTTTTTTTCTATTGTCAATTTTCCCTTTCTTTGCAGCAATATATACCCGTTTCTCTTGTTTATGGTGTATTTTTACAATTAATAATTATGCTATGGTTGAGCTTGTTCCCACTACGGGACCTTCATACAACGAAGCAAACTGGTACAAATAAATTGTTGACCCAGGGATATTAAAAACCTAGGCTAGGGTTATAAACGCCCCTGAAAAAGTTTTATAACCGTCATCACAATATTGTTGATAAGTATAATGTCTCTGAATCCAAAAATTTCCACGGATATCTTTAATGTTCCATAGTTCTACGTTCCTTAAATATTAAAATCCGAATATATCTAGGATAGTTTTATAGCCATCATCACAATATTGCTGATAAGTATGACGTCTCTGGATCCAAAATTACCCCGGATATCTTTAATGTTCCATAGTTCCAAGTTACCTAACTATTAAAATCCGAATATATCCAGGATAATTTTGGATACAGAGATATAAGTACTTGTAATATAAAATAGATTTTCATATCAATAACATGTTTAGTCGAGAAAAAAACTTTTTTTACTTGGATTCTAATACAATCTGAAATGGAATAAAATACATTAGTTAATTTTAAAAATAACTTTAAGCTGAACTTATACATTTTCATTGAAATGAATCTAGAATTAAAAAAGAACGTGTTTATTTTTCTAATGTTTACCTTTTTAATAAATATTACAAATTCATTTCAATGAATATGAAATTAAAAAAAAAGAACGTGTTTATTTTTCCAATGTTTCCCTTTTTAATAACAGAAACACATTGCTGGCGAAAGAATATGTTTTGTGCAATTAAGACATGCGTCTCTGGTGAAACGGAAAATAGTCAGACAAAATACAGATAGCAGATATATAGAAACAATAAGTTTTATTGCTGTTATGTGTATAAATTGCAAGACGAAAATATCAATACGAACCAACCCTAGTCTAAGGGCGTTTATCATCTTCATTACAAAAACAGCGAGAGGCGTATCGATATCCTCAGAACAGGTGCACTGAAGACAGAAAATTCCACGAAATCAGCTTACTAATTGCAGCTTGAGGCGAATCCGTGCTGCTTTCAAACAATAGAATCCAGAAAAACTGTGAAACAATTGCCAGAATTGATGAGAATGACTGATAACTCAGCTATAACCCTTGCTTACATGTGAGAAAAAACATAACTTTTCTCCATGTGTTGTTCTAACATAAATTGCAGCTGAAAATGGTACAGTGCAGGTCTGTCGAAAGTTTAATACTAAGCTTACGAATTAGTGCAGAATTGATAGCCTATCTTGGTCCTTTCTTAGCTTCATCGCGACAACTTTTCGGTAGCTGTTACGCATCTATAGGCAGTTTTTACGAATGTCCCAGCCATTCAGTAGCCGAGATTGGACTCCTTTTCGTATACCATTTTTTTTCTAAATTTTCGACAGGTCTGTACTGTAGCTAAATGAAAGCTGATCACCAAAAACAACGCGTTTTCCTCTTCACTGTCTAATCCATATCGGCCATAACTAATTCATTATAAATGCTTCTAGGCAAAACCTGATTATATGGCGTAATCTATTAGCGCATAGTTTTAACCTTGGCTGACGTGTTCAGATTGTTTTCCCATCGCAAACAAATGAGATGCAGACAAAAGCAGCTGAGCATAAAATACTCGGTAATGCCCAAAAAACAACCAAGAATTCGCTATAACAGAACGCTAAGAATAAGATGATTAAAAGCTTATTCAATACGCTTAATTCCTATTCAAAGCACGAATTAAAAAAAACGAATTGAAGTTTTTGTTTCTGATTTGAATTTTTTAAAAATGATGAAATGTCCGTTGAACAACATGATTTATAATCTTGTTCATTTTACATACTTATTACATAATTTTTTTAATTTTCCTGCTGCAAACATTAAATATTTTATTTGTTTAATCAACAACACACATACCGATCAATTTTCAAATACCTATCTATCAAAAGAGCAAACTTTAAAAATTGGCAAATTAAGTATTATACAAGGGAAGTGAGGTCAGATGCTCTAGAAGGAAAAACGCCTTCTGTCTAGCTAGTTTTTGATAACATATTGTTTTTGGTATCACAGTGAAGCAAGGATGTTGTAACGGACATCCTGTACTTGACAAGAGTCAATACATACAAGGACACGACACAGCCAATACAAGAACGAACAATAACCTATTGTGACCACTGATTTTAAAATTACAAATCATTGTTTCAATGGACAAAGTTTTCAGGTATTTTTGCAACTTAAAATGTGTAGGGAATTTGATAACAACCACGTAACCAAGAACATTCATGAAAAAACACAAATAAATTATAGTAATAGTAAAACAAGACAATAAAAGAAGACAAATAATATAATAGTTAGATTGGCAATATAATCAGTGTTGTACATGGCAATAGACTTTTACTAGATAAGCAGTATGGAAAACAACAACAGGCGTCTTTAGGATTTCACTTTTCACCCACCTCCCTCCATATAATAAACTTTAGAGAATACATAAAAGATTAAAAAAGAAACACGCTAAAAGTAGTTATTGGTGCAAAAAAAGAACTTAAAATGAAACAAAGATGTTTTGATATAAACACTTAATGCGAAATATCTAAATATTTTAAATGTATTAAATCTAATTTTTGAATTCTTACTATCGATCTTGCTTTGGAAAAACCAAGATTTTTACTAAGAAGAAATAAATTGCATTCAATTGAAATTTATAACAAAATTCATGGATTTTCATTGCCAAAGCTTCTATTGAGTCTTGCTTTTTTATATTATTCAGTGGATGCAAATGTCTCATGTCTCTGAAGAATAGTATGCTTTTATTACATTAAAACATCGTACTGAATAAACTTCACATTAGAATATATAGGATTATTATTGCTTTGGCACACAATACGGGCGCCCGCAGATCAACTTAAATCATAATTATGTAGTTCCCTTAATTAGTTAGTTTTAAATGAAGATATGCAGCGCCATGAAGCCCTGTGTGATGATTCAAATTTATGTAATTAAATCCAATATTTCATTTATTTCTCCATCAATGTTATTACATTAGTAAGGTCACACCTTTGAGATTAGTTCTATCTCGCATGGTTCGCATAACAATGCTGTCACTGAATACAGAAAAGTCTGTTGGCTCAAATAGTCTCATTTGAATGAATATTCAAACCTGATATCACATCTTTTCTAATTTGGAAACAAACAAAAGTATATAGTATTACAGATTTAGTTATTGATTTCAGATTAGAGTATTATTATTTTTTAATGATAAGTAAAGAATGGTAAGAATTGTTGAGAAATACACAGCTGTAGGGTCATAACTGGTGTATACAAGTAGCATTAATTGTGTCATTTTATATGTTCCAAGAAGCGAAATTCGTGACAAATTGTTGCCTCAACAGCTTCAAGATTCAAAGCATTTTCAAGGATGATGCCTATTTCGATGAGATGTATATATTTTTCTTTTTCAATCGATTTCTCGTCGAAAACTTTATCCCCATCAACATATACAACAAACATTGGTATTAAATCGCGACATTACAAGAAGAACACGTAAATTTCGTCGTCACGGTAGGAAATAGTTCAAGAAGGAATTGGAGATTGTAGCACAATGGTCTCTGATCAATATATGATCATCAAGAAAAGGAACACATGAGAATGTCGTGACAAAGTGAGCAAGGAGAAAAAAAGAGAAGGAATGGGAGAGGTGTAAACAGATTTTGAAGGTCTAAACCAACATTTGCACAAAATTATTCAACCGTGATTCTATTCATTACTCTGTGAAGACAGTTAGTTTTCAACGTCTCCATTTGATCCAGCCGTGTGTACTGCAAGCTTAATCTAATCCACCCTTAATAGTACATATTAATATCTCAATCTTCTACGTTGGGATAATCTAACAACGGGGTTTCTAGATGACTGAATAGCATCTACTATTGTACTGTCTGATATGTACTGACACACTTCTTTTATTTCCCTTGTTCCCTAAGTCATGAATTTTAATCTCGAGCAATTAAGTATAAAATTTAAATCATTTGAATAAAAAAAACATGAATCTGGAACGTAAAGTCCTATTATAAATAGACAATTCTGATTTAAATACTGTCTTTAAATTTTGAATTTTATTTATTTATGTTTTAAAGTGGTATCTGTCTTATTGAACTGTTTAAACTCATAAAATGTTTCATAATCTTACTAGAATTTTCAACACACTTTGCATCCCTAACCACCTCATGGTGTTTGTTGAAACAAGTGACCATTCCATTTATGCACTTAACTTATCTGTCTTAGCTTATGAACTGTTTAAATTAATAAAATGTGGCATAGTCTTACTAAAAATATATATATTTAAATATCTATGGTGTCCTTGTGTATCTGCGCCTCAATTTATGATAAATATGGTCTTCTAGACAATTATTTTTAGTTTATGACAGCAATATATAATTTACATATATTCAATTTCAAATTTATATTCGTATATTCAATTTCAAATTTATGTATTCATTTCTTTTCAAAACACCTACATCTGTATCTGTAAGTCGTACATCGATTAATTTTTAAAATACCACTGAATGTGACAGTGCAACACGTGTCTTTTATAACATGCTTTTATTTTGCAGCACGGACACCATACTAATCTATCCATTGATCCTGTGAAAAATATGTACAGATGATGTTAATCAAATCTTGATTAAAACGTGACTAGTTTGTATTCAGCTTAGTGCTTGTGTTGTATTCCAAAGTCTCATTTATTCCACACGTGGCGGGTGCGGCTAGCAAGAAGAGTGCTTACTCTTTCAGACCACCCGGCCTCACTTTTCTTGATGAAGTTAAGTGTTTAACTTATTTTGCAAGTTTTTTTAAGTTTTTACTGTAAATTGGGACCATGATTTAGACTTGATCTTTAATTCAAATGTTTTCATGTTTAATACATGCTTTTCTCTTCCCGATGCTTCAACTGAAAATTCTGAAAAGACTTCTAGAGAATATAATAAGTATTGCTACTTTCCATATTCCTAACTTTTATTAGCCAAACAAGAATTCTGCTTAACAAGTGTCAGTACAAACATTGTTCTTTCTCCTGAAGTCTGTGACTTTTATCATTATGCTAGAGAAACCACATCCAACATTTCACAAGTTTTTTTATGACGTTAGAAATTCTAATTAGGAATAAAATGCGCACATTGTTGTTTTACGATTATAATGTTTTGAAGCTGATTCATATGACCAACAAAGCTAAACTTTTCACCCAATGAAATTTTATGCAATCAATATTTCAACTGCTTTTGACTAATTTCAGAAAGAAACATCACCCCCTAATTTCCAGAAAGAAACGTCAACCCTTATTTCCAGAATGTAACGTCACCTCCATCACATTAATAGTAAGAACAAAAATGCAAATACATATATAAGATTGTATAAATTACATATTATACCAGTGTTAGTTTTACAGAACTAGACGGCCGTTTCGGAATACGTCATCGGTAGTGCTTTGACCAAAATAGTGAGACTAAAAAATATTGTCAAGGGGTTAAACAAAATCAGTGATATTACATAATAAGAATTTTGATAGAAGACAAGGACATGTTGCAGCAAAATGACCACTCCTATGTTTTAGAAAACCTGTAAGATATGTTGGTAAAAAAAGTAATGAAGATATTTAAGAAATTCGTGAGAGGAAGAAGAGTCATATTTTCAGATATGACAACAACAGTACAGTCAGATTGTCAATGAATTGAACAGAAGAATGGAAGAAATAACAATGGATACGAGACTTGAAAAGGAGAAGATCAGCTGAGGAATAACTGAGGATGGGCTGGCATTAAAGGGAGTGTAATAAAGAGTGTAAGAGTATTGGTGAGAATGAAACAGCAAAGAGGACTAAGTGACACTATTTTCACTTACATAGGTATGGAGAAAATACCAATATATAGACTGCGGTGAAAGGTGATTTTTATATGCTTCCCCATACTGTATCTTTATAACATTGTCATATACCACTTTTTGAATTTAATCATAGACACATTCAAAAAGTGATATATGACAATATCGAAAGACACGACAAAAAGGTAAACATAATGATGTTATTACAGTTTTAAACGTGGTTACAATCAAGGTAAATTACTTAGATATCAAAACTTAAAGATCAAATATTATTGCAAACCGAAATATGCAATCTTTAAGTAATGATATTGATATTAATGTTAGTGTACATCAAAAAGAAACGTACAGACCATGTTCGAATCACAATCGAAAAAGCCAAGTTAAAACAATAAAACTTGGCAAATTTAGTTACACATGTGAACTTCCATCAGGGAAGTGTGGCCGGGTGCTCCGGAAGAACGAGCACAATCATTCAGCCGACCGAGCAACGCCCTGCCACGTGTGTAATAAAAATTGAGAATGAAAAAAATGGAAACTAAAAAGTTTGTTATTATCATAATGGCCTATATATGTTATTTGGGTCAGTATGAAGACACTGTATTGATAATAAAACCGGTTTTGAATTACATAAATCCTTTCAATTTCAAAAAATTATTTCTGGGTAAGGTGTACTTTATCAGTTTCTGAATTGACTGGTGGGATTAACCTTATGCAGAACATTATCTAAAACAGCGGAAACCAAACCCATACTATAGGTGTGAACACGTGAATGGAAAACGGTAGCTGGGTAAGTGACTGCAACAAAGAAAGCACATCAACAACTAGTATGTGGCGAGAAAGATAGTCAAAACAACATGGGAATGGCAATGGTTAAAATTAAATGTCATCATCAAAGCAACAAAAAGAGAATCAGAAAAAACAATAATGAAAGTTTACCAATAATGGCTTTAGATATATGAGCACACTATCATTCTGTTTTTAACACATGTATTTCATTGTGATAATACTTGTATATCCAAAATTCTTGAATAACAACATATGAATAAAAAATAATTTAGAAAAACAATAACAAAAGAAACACAAACAAAAACACTAAATAATTGATAAATACATAAATCTTCTTCAACAGTTCTCACTCAATCCTCTAAGTAAAAAAAGGACGACAAATCATTTTTAATGTTGTATTTACACAAATAAAGTGAAGTTATCAGTTAAAAATAAATATAACTTATTTTGTTATTTCTCTAGTTCTAAACTTAATTTTGTTTATATTCTTATGATTGAAAAGGTTTGTTATTAACGAAGAATAAGAGTAAAATTACATAGAACCTTGGTAAATTCATATTTTTAACAATCAGGGCGACAATGATTTCTTACAACAATATAATAATATACTTATACAATAATACAGAAAATCGCCAACAGCTGTACATGTGCGTATAAATCAAATCACGAATTGTTGTCCTTAGTTTCAAAACCCGAAACTTCTCTCAAAAGGAAATAATTCCTTTTTCAATTTAAATTTACATTTGTTTCCCATAATTGCATAGAATTATGCAAGCAACAAAACCAATAAAATATTTAAAATGTTAATTGTAACAATTTGACTTAACAGAATTTGAAAATTAAAATTATATTGAAATATAAAACGTTTGAAGTCCCAATTTTTCAATTTTATCATTAAAATCAACATGTCATCAATTTTTAATGTATTTAATTATAATTACGATAGTAGAAATGTTTGAAAGTTTGAAATCAACTATCGCTTTTACAAAAAATAAAATACAATTCAACAGTTTTATTCAATTGTAACTTTTGTAAATATTGTAAACTGAGAATACATTACGCTTCGTGGAAGTTATAGTTGAAAAAAACTAGCAACGTTTGTTGAAAGAACAATATGCACATAATTATGATAATTGAAAACAATAGGTGGAAATTAATAACATCTATGTGTTTTTGGAACAGATAAAACTATTCCTGTATAAACTTGTGTTTTTAGTGGCTATTATTAAATTTTCGGAAAGGGTGAGATTTGTAGCCGACACAAAATAATTTAAAACTTATTTCTAGGATAAAACTTTATTCACACCGCCAGATTGTACATTACACTTAAGCTTTTCCAGGAAAAGAAAATATAATCTTTCTCTAGTTTTATTTACAACTTTCATTTAGTCCGTCATTTTTGTTGGAATAAAACAAATTGTTGATAAAAACATGTACTTGGCACGGAAACATCGCACAAGAGTGAAGACAAGATCCATACATTTTGAGATTTCTTAGTTCTAACACTCGCAATTCGCAACCGGACGGAGACTTACTCCTTTATATCCCGTAAGCGCCATAGAGCGCCAATGGACAAATCAACCACACGGTCTTCAATTTCCACCAATCAAATGGATGATATCCAGAATTAAAACAAGTTTAGTAATAATCATACATCAGGTGGGGTGGGACTCAACAATCCTTCTTATTTTACAAGCAAAGGTCCCTAAATCCTATGAAAAACTATGATATATGTTACCGTTTGATTGACATTAAGGTTTAAATAACAATCAACATTTGTTGTATCAGGTAAATAAACAAAATTTGCATAATTGTGATAAATATCGTGGAATTAAACAAAAAACAGAATGTGTTTTGTATCATCTACATCTATAACATCATTTATATATCCATAAAACACAAACATTACCAATCCATGTCTAAATCACAATACAATAATCACAACTGGCAAATAAAGTTGAACACGTGAACTTCCGCTATGGAAGAAGTGAGATCGGGTGCTCCCAAAGGTTAAGCACATCCTCTTTAGCTAGCTACACCCGTCACATGTGTAATAAAAACCGAATGAATGAATAAAACACAAATATACCAGTCAATGTTTAAATCACAATCCATAAGCATAGCAAATGCTTTGAAAACTGGTAAATTTAGCTGTACACGTAAAAAGTCCACCAGGGAAGTGCCACCAGATCCTCTAGAAGTAATCGGTTTATATGTGTAATTAATTACCCTTAATAACATGTACTTGACAATTACCAACGAAAATGTAAAAATAAATTGACTTAGGGTTAAGAATATAAAATGGTTTGGTAAACATTCTTAACATCATTTATTTTTAGACCATCCTTTTTGAAAATTCGTTATCTTTAGTCAGACAACATAATGACATAAGAACAAAGTTCGAATGACTTTTTGATTTCAAACTGAAATATTTATCACAGCATCAAAGCATACTAAAATATCTTTTAATTTCAGTTTTTACTATTGTCTAATTTGCATTGCATTGACAACTAGCAGCATGTTATCGATTCACTAACGTGCTTTCTTGATTTCCCTAATTACTGACTAGATTAAACAATTCCATTCAAAGTTCCTTACACATTTCTTAAGTATGTTTGTTATTGGTCTATTATACATATGCATATTTCATATTAATATTTAGATTTTAAAATTAAATAAATAATAAGATAATGTTATAAATGTATGAATGTTGGTTTTTTTTTTTTTTTTGGACAAACATTAAACAAGCTATTTTATTTTTATTTTAAGATTCTTTTTCATTCATATAATTTCTTATAATTTCTTAACTTATTTGATCAATGTGAACCAAAAACGAAAAAGTTCACCATCATATATGTTACCTGAGATGTTCATTTAGTTCATCGTCAATGGCTTAATTCAATTCTTATCTAGCGAATATACATTTTTAACCTCGCAAGCTTATACATATATTAATATTAATTTGTGTTAAAGTACTTACATTTTAAAACAATATTTTAATTTATCTAATTATACTGTGCTTTTAATAAATATTGTTGATACAATAGAAGACGGATAACACATTAATGTTGATTTTATTTATACTTATGTTTGTTTTTTTTAAATTAATAAACAACAAACATACTTATCCATGTCCGAATCACAATCCAGAAGCCAAGTTGAAAAGTTATATTAGATACGTTAACTTATTTACTATTTTAACTTCATATTGTTATCTTTTCATTGTTCTGATTTGCTAAAGTAATAAAATGTATAGAGTATATTATTATTTTTGCAGCTAATTGATCTTTAATTAGTTATTAACTAAAATTTTTCTAAAAAGATTACAATTTGAATTAAATGTCTGGCGTAAGTTTTTGTTAATAAATCGGGGAACAATAGTAAAATGGAAATAAAATAGAACTTTTTGTAATCAAAATGCTAACAAACATGTGCATAAAAGGCCATTAACGTGGATTTTAATATTCTATTCCAGGTTATAATGGCAGGTTATTTTTAGCTGAAACATTATTTGGAACTTTACAATGGCCATTGCAATCAAAACATATGGAGAATAAAAGGCTTGTACAAGAACGAGATAAACCTACATAAAAACTCCCTCCCAAAGCAAAAATCCCGATTGTGGACGGATGCAGGCCGTTATGTCAAAAAGTGAAGTTTGACTATAATTTCACAGTTTTGGAATGATCAGTCTATCAGAATTAAATCTTTATAATTTTATGTATTTTTATATATGTTTCAGAATATAATTATTAATGCAAATATGACATTACTATAAGATATAAATCGCATTTATATTTAGTTTTATCCAGGTTAAAATACACAATATACGCACGTTCATTTAGCAATTACAATAAACATGTCCAATTTTTAACAATATGTTAAGATGTCATAAATTGACAAATTCCTAATTTTTTCCAATCTTACTGGACAGTTTAATGTAATGATTGATCACATTTATTCTGATAAGCAAAAGCAGTAAGCCCTGATGATACATAAAAGGTCTGTGAGAAACTACCATACGAGTTTCAAAGTTTTTACTTTGCTTTGGGAGTGTGATTTGGACATGGATTTGTACGTTTCTTGATAGATATCAAGCAAAACAAGTTGATGATTAGATAATTTACTTAGATTAAATTATTACGTCATAAAAATGACAGAATTCCAAACAATGGTGGTAACACAAATTAATGCAAAACAATATTTGCTTTTAAAATTCCATATTCGATTGCAATTGTATATCATTTAAGTAAAAATAAAACTGATGCAAAATATTTGCAAGACATTTTTTAAGATGACGAGAAACATTATTTTTTCCAAAAACAGTTTAATTTAATATAAATTGTAAGTGTTCTCACATAAATTTAGAGTATAATTCAAACTTTAGAAATGTAAAGGGCATAGCGCAAGTTTTATAAACACTATGCACTCAGCTTGAAAAATCGTTCTGAGAAATCTATGAAGTGGTCTCTAAATAAAAAATGATCTAATATTATATTGGTGTCATGGCATACATGTACACACATTCTTATAGCTAATAAAATATCATGGCTCTGAATATTGGTAGAATTCAGTAAGCTACAATACATTTTAAAATAAACAATTATCAAAAGAAATTTACATCAAAATAAACTTATTTCAGTCTCTGAGCTTAGGAATATTTGTAAACAAAAACCAGCAACAAGTCAACTAACTGAATTATTTCATCCGATAAGAATGTTTCTTTTTATATTTGTTTTTGATTGATACACACATTAAAATCGATTTCATTTAGAAGGTAAATTATTGAAAATAGCAAATAGTAGATAAATCTTATACACAACCATATCAGTTTATGTTGGAATCACAATCCAAAATCTAAAAAGCAGAGTAAAAACTACAAAGCGGCAAATTTAGATAAACACGTAAACAGCAGAGAAGTAAAATAACAAACTGTTCACAATGCATCCTTATTTTAAAGACGTTATAGTATTTTTTATTTCTTTTTTTTACAAGCTATTGTTATTTGTCGATCAATTTTGAAATGGCATCAATATTTCTGATATGAAAACCAATTTACAAATCTTTCCGTTATGTGTCCATATATTTTGCACCTTTCTTTATCAGTTTATTAAAGAATGAGGATTTAAATATATCAATTATTGGATTAGTGCTTGTCTTGTTAACGTTGTTTAAAAAACGTGGTACCAAATCAAGTTATCGAAAGATGAAAAAATCCTGAAAACACGAAGTTGATGTTATATGTGAAGCCGTTTATTTAAGGAATCTAATCAGAGCAATTTAAAAAAACTACATAAATATTATCTTTTTCTTCTTTGATACTTTCGTAAACGTAACAAAATAATTCAACAAAACAATTTAAAATTTAAAACGTAGTTAATCCATTTTAGAAAGAAAAAGAAAATTCTATGAATAATTTGCTAAATTTAATAAAATAATATATTGAAATAATGTTAATATTCCAGAACTTTAGTGTTTTTATTTTGAATATGCCCCTTTAATATCCAACATAAAAATGTAACAGATAAAAAGACCTATGATAGAGCAATTTTGTGAATAAATATAATAATTTATGAGATACTTAAATACTTGCTTAAGTTATTGTTTACATATCAAGGCATGTATCACATGAAAATATCGAAAGAAATTAGTTCTTCTTATTTCAGTATTATCAGTTTTTTAATTATGTCTTTTCCAATTATTTCATAATATTAGAAAAACATGTTATATTTATGAAAATATAATAAAAATCAAAATGTTATGATTTGGACATGGATCGATATCTTTGTTTTTGATTGCAATAGCGAAACATGTTCACTTTATTATAACGATACAACAATTTGTTTTGGTAAGAAAACAATTAAAAATAGGTTTTTAGAACTAATTATTATCATGACTAATGATTATTTTGGTATTATGATTGCATTTTATTTCACAATTGAATTTTGGTTTTGAATTAGATCTTTATATATTGAGATTAATTGCATTGTTTTGAACAAATAAACATTTACATATATATTTTATTTTAAATTTTTCTTCAAAAAGCAAAATATAAAAATATAGTTGGAGAATATTTTTCAAATATATTCAACAAAAATATATTATTTAAAATTATTTTTAGGAGGCACATTATCTGCTATATCTACAAGTAGGTCAAAAAGAAGAAGCCGGCAATATATCGTTAAGGTTTGGAACAAGTGTAAAGCAATACACACTACGAAATGAAATGCTGCTTCAGAATTCGTAGAAAAGACTTACCTTTGCTATAACGACCGACTATGTTCACTAAAATTTCCTTCTTCCTCAGATACTATAAAATCCTTAAATTTAGCAAACACAACAATCGCATAAAGCGGGATTAATCCGTCACCAGTATAAGCCAATCCTGTAACCGTACGACATACCTTTTTAGTTAAGATTTTGTAAATTACAGCGTTCCTTTGAAGTAACTTTCATCTCAATCAAAACGTTATTTATAATAAAATTCAACCTTGAGACGACCCCTCTATATGACACTTATACTGCATCAAGCAACGTGTTAAGGTGAATGAATCCGACCATACATATGTACATTTTGTTTTGTGTGTGGTTTGAATAAATATGTATTTAGGTCACGACGATCAGCTGATCGGGGCATGAGAAGAGATATCCAATATCCAGGGGTATGTACAAAATATAAATGTGTGATTACAAAACAGCAGGCAGTCTTGAGAGAAAAATCTTCAACATTCTCAGGTTAGTAGGAACGAGGGATGAAATAAAAGTATGCAAATAGAAGATAAACTTACTAGATAAATCGATGAAAAGCTTGACCCCACATATGAATGAAGTCAGGGTTGACCAGTAAAACATATTTTATACTCATGACCTTTTTCTAAGATGTGACACATGTCAAAATCGATTTACTTGCTCACTGGGTATTAAACTCAGATAGAATAACCGTATAATAAGGAATATAAAATCAAAAATAAAATTCTCGTAAATTTTCAAGCTTTTTTGTATTGGTAATTATGCCGAAATTAACAAGAATGATACCCGTTTATATGAAAAATAAGGTGGATTTTGCAATGTTTAGCAACAATTGTTATCCACATCATTATAAATTAGTTAAAACTCAATTTTTAAATAAATAAAATGAATAACTTTATATTTTTAATAATTATTTATCTACAATGGTAATACAAACAAAACACATACAGACGTATCATTTCGTACCTGCAGAAATAGGTATTACATTTTAACGTGTCCTTAAACTGTTACATTTTATTTTTAATTTTAGTTTGACCAAGATAACTTTTTTTGATTTACTAGTATGTGTCAAAGTGATATTATTGAATTCATTAAAAATATATCATACTGTCAATATTTCTATAGAATGATCCCACAAATGTCGCCGATATTTATTTGACAATAACAAAGGCAAAAATAACGAACAAATCACAATGAAGAATTAAAAATAGAACATCAAAAGAACATTGATTAACGATATCTAGTGATGTCGTTTGATTGGTAAATCCTTCTCCTGCCAAAAATTTAAATGTTTAAGACCATGTATAATATAAAGTAAATAACAATAAATGCCCAAATCACATTTCAAAAATAAAGTAAAAACTTTGCAAACTAGCAAATTAGGGTTAACACGTGAACTTCCAACATAGAAGTAATATGTTATCATAAAGTATGTATTTTTCATGGTACAATATTGTTTTCAATTTTATAGATAAAATAAATTCTAGCTGATAAACGGGCTTTTTTCAAAAGCTAATGCAACAAAGAGCAGAAAATAACAAACGACAGTGAGTGAAAAAATAAGGCAAAACATATTGAAACACCTCAAATACAAAATCGTAATGTTGGACTAAATTACATATTATACAAGTTTTAATTTTACAACAATAGACGGCTGTTTCGAAATACAATTAATTCCTCATCAGTAGTACTTGGACCAATATTGTGAAACCAAATCTTTATTGAAGGGTTTGGGAAAATCCAAAGGACCAAAATATGTTTAACATACTTAGTTTAGGAGATACTTTGCATGAGGGAGGATTTTCTGATTTTAACTGGCAGCAAATTGGGGCAGTAGTATAACTGAAATAAGAGTTTTTGACTTGACTAGTATGTTTTATTATGGTGGAAAGCATTAACCATTCAACTTATTTTTCCATCCATCGGGTATCCAGTGCGCATATATTTTTTGTTTTTCATACTAAACTTTAAGTACACTTTTCTATATCTATTTAATTACAGCTGTGTTTGTTTTATAAATTAAATAAAACACTCTTAGATATATTAAATAAAACACTCTTAGATATATACTGACATATAAATTTATTTTTTGAGTGTTAAACGTTGAAATTGCAATGTATTTATTAAAATACTTCTTGGCAAAAATTATAAAATATCGGAATGCAAAAATTGAAAAAAAAATTAAAAATCATGTAGTGCTATCAATGGATCTGTATTTCTGACTATGTAACCAGCACGTACATTTGCCGTTTGCAACTGCAAGAAAAATCGACAAAATAACACCAGTAAGCAAAATTTGAAAAGTAAAATATCATATCAAAAGGTATACTCCCTCATGCAAAGTATTTCCGTGGCTGAATTTGGTAAAACAATAAATTCCGCCTTTGGATATCTTTTCAACATCTTGAACAAAATATTGGTTTCACAATTGTGGTCCAAGGACTACTGATTAGAAATTTTATTCCAAAACAGCCGCCTAGTACTTTAAAATTAAAACTAGTATAATATGTAATGTAAAAGGGCTCTATATACAATGTTTTAAGTGTGCATTTGTAGTTTTTAGTAATCAGAACAATCTATGTTAAATGACATCATTGAACATTAGAAAATTTGAAACAACAATATTTCTTCTCTATCGCCAAATTACAGGACACATGTTCATATACGAGTACAACATTATGATGTGAAATGAGATTTACGAGTTAATATAACATATGTTTATAATAAATGGAAAAATGAATGGAAAAAACGAGTTCCTATTAAAATTCAAATTTCTATATTTTTCTTGCAGTTAAACGATGACAGAAAATAATATTATTTCCCGTGAATTTTTCAGATATTTTGTGAATATATAAACCGAAAGAAAGAGAAAAGGCATTAGAAAAAGGTCTTAAATTGAACCTAAAATCATATGCCACTTGGATACCGATACTGAATGGCATCTCCGGTTTGATTGAAGGTAAACAAAAATATGATGTATGCGAAATGCTTAACAGTTGAAGTCTAATATCTTCTTGTCTCTGCAACCAAGAACCACTATGACAACATGATGAAATAATACACCCACAAAAATCCTAAATGCTTACTGTTTTATATCAAAACTTTGCTTTTACTGGGCACATCTTGGCAGTACCAAAAAAAAATCATTAATTTTTTTTGCGGTACAAATGCATTTGTTCCTCTTGTTTTTTACACTGTAAAATTGTATTGGAACTTGAACATGTAAGAACTGTGACTTACTTTTGAAATTGAAAAAAGGCAAAATTCGAAAAAGGTTATTCCCCGACAGCTATTGTGAAGGAAATACCAAAAATATTTTTTATGCTATCCAGTAAGTCTTATCATGTGACCAGCTTGTATTTGTGGTTTCCGGGTATAAAAACAATCAGCGTATTTGAAACCAAGTTAAATGACGCCAAGTTTCGATTCCATCAACAGTAATTGTTTGCTCTCTGGCGTCACATGGCGAGAAACATTTTCATATCCGGGTACAAAATCGAGGATTTTACACTGGGCTTACGGTTACGTTTGTCAACTATTGAAATTGCAATATTGTCAAAGTCAACTTTATAAAATACTATTTGTGTCTGGAGACATACATATGGTTAAGGCCTCAACTATATAATTATTTCTGAACCTGTTTTAATTTGTTCAGCACTGGACCTTTCGGAAAAAAATTATCATCAGTAGTACTCGGGTCTAGTTCATGGAAATCCAAATATTTTTTAGATATTGAAATGAAAAAAATAGAAGGAAAAAAATCTATTTTATTTACCAAAGTATCGCTGTGTAAGTAAACTCAAAATCGCACAGACAGAAAATATAAAGGAATATATTGCCAACAAATTACTTTAAAATTGCATAAATTCTATAAACATCTTGAAGAAAGTCCTGATAACATAATGGAAACCTTTAAGAATTTAGATGTCTTTTAAATTACCTTACGACGAAACAAATACAGAAAAATTAAATATAACACAAACATACCAGTCAAATTTAAAATCACAATTTTACGATATAACATAAAAAATTTTCGTTATCCAACCATAATTCATTAAAATGAACAAAAGAGTAAGTAAGACATATCAAATAATACATTTTTGGTATTATGTGTCCATCACGTCCATCATATCTTAAATTCAACAATACAATTTAGACCAATCTTCCATAAGTAATTGGAAGCATACTGGAGTTTCATTGGAAAAGATTTTTGAATATAGTTAGCCTTTTCAATTATGCTTTAACGTTAAAGATTTGTACTATAAATAATGTTCCATCATAGTCTTACTGTATTCTTTACCAATTTTATTCAAACTTTACAAATTTATGACGCCTAAATCTAATGCTAAGATTTTAATAGAAACTGAAAAAAGAAACTACTTTTACTCTGACAATAGATCATGCTAGCAAAAAACCAAGAACAAAATTAAAACCAACAAAATAACAAGACAAACAAACAAGACAAGATGGCAAATAATACAATTACCGAGTAAGGGATGAAAAGGTATTAAGATATATAATATCATTCTATTACAAAATGAACCAAAAATAAAACATTAAGAAATATTCTAATTTTTTTTCGTTTTAGAAAAAAACCGTTAGTACAACTGTATTTTGCTTTCATAGGAAACTAGTTAATGCACATTGTTTGAATGAGTCTAATTAATGCATAGCGATTGACAACAGCGAAAATTATATATAAATCTCAAACCCTCAAAAACTATTACAATGTAGATTCCCTCATGCAAGTATTTTCCTAGCTATTTTTAAAATCTTGGGATAACAATTTTGGTTTCACAATTTTGATCAAAGCACTATAGATGAGAAATTTTATTCCGAAACTGCCGTCTAGTGCTGTAAAATTAATCCTGGTATGATATGTAATATATGTTATCCTATGCTCAGTAAAACGACTTTGGAATTTATGTTGTAATCAGTCATGTTGGAGTCCTTATGTCAATAGGACGAGTGAGAGAACACTTTTTACAGTATTTATGAGCTAATTTGCAAAACCTTTAAATGTTTTTGTAACCTTTTAACGAAAATATAACCAGAGGAGACTAATGTACTAATGTGTTTTTTTTCAGTTTCAATTAACTCACCTTTACTAACAAACACACCAATCCATGTCCAAATCAAAATCCCAAAGCAAAGTAATACTTTGAAAACGGGTAATTTGAATTAAACACTTGAACTTCCACCAGTGAGGGAAGTGAGGCCGGGTGCACCGGAAGAGTAAGCAACTGTTCTCTAGTCAATAAAGGTAAGCATATTTTAGCACAAAATAAAAATTATATATTTTTACCTTCTGTATAATATTATTAACTACAAAAATAGACTTTTATACAAAAATCCTGCTATCAAATTCACAATTCTGAAAACGGCGTACAAACTCATTTTTAATATAATTATATATGTTGAATAAAAGTCATGAATTAATTTAAATCACATACACGAAACAACATTATGATTTTACATTCAATAATTTCCGTTAATATGTAATCAATTTCAGAGTTTTCAGAATAGACAATGATATTCATTTGCATTACAAAGTAAAACTTTCCTTCATATTAAACTTAATGTTAACATAGCTGTAATTCAATAATTGCATTAAGGAAGTAATTGTTATGGTGGAGAATACTATCATTTACAAAGGTTGAAATCATAATGTATGCTTAGGAACCAATTGTAGATTATGACCACATGTGACAAGTATTAAATTTCAGACATTTTGAAATCATTAAGTTATTACTGAAAAGTAAAATACAAAATTTGAAGAAGTATTTGATGGACAAGAACCATAAAATCATTTTAAAAACGAAAAGTGCTTTATTAGTTATGATTGGCGAATCATGCATATTTACCATTGTAAGAATCTGAATGAAACATAAACTCACAATCCTAAAAGCGAAATAAATTCTTTGAAGAATGACAAGTCAAGGTAAATACGTGACCTTCCGTTAGGGAGGTGAGGCCTGTTGCTCCAAAAGGAAAAGTACCTCTTGCGTATCTAGCAACATCCGCCATGAAACAAGACGGTTCCTGGGTGTGGAAGGCAAGATTAAGTTCGTCTATAATTAACTACAACAAAGACTTTTTATACAAAAATCCTACT
The DNA here is from genome assembly GCA_021292105.1 of Anadara kagoshimensis. Classification (NCBI taxonomy): domain Eukaryota; kingdom Metazoa; phylum Mollusca; class Bivalvia; order Arcoida; family Arcidae; genus Anadara; species Anadara kagoshimensis. Next base: position 43,051,809 of record CM037861.1, on the reverse strand, counting down.
TTCACATTCACAATTATGGAAACAATTTACAGACTCATTTATATTATAACTTGAATCGCATACATGAACCACATTATGATTTTACATTCAATAAATAGAGGATCTTGCACGAGTGTTTATGTAATATTGAATTTATTAAACGAGTTGAATAATTTTTTATGCAACGAGCCTTGGCGAGTTGCATAAAACATTATTCAACGAGTTTAATAAATTCAATATTGCAAAAACACGAATGCAAGATTCTATTTATTATATAATCCCATAAGAACAGGTTTTTCGCAAATTTAAAACTTGTCTACTCATTATAAGAAAACAGTTGATTGACCGAAACACAACAAGTTCATGTAAATGTGTACATGCTCCAAAAGTAATCCTGCTGAAATATTAAGAGTTAACAATAGTCTGTCCGCAGGATACAAAAACAAAACAAACATTTTCAATTTAAATACAATGTATCTTCTTTTTAGAAGAAAAGTACAAAAAGATCGGCCTAAATTAGAATCAACAAACAGTGTCAATGAAATAAACAACTGTGAACTAGGTCAATTGGGTGACGTCACTCTGGAATCACTTTTATGCTTTTATGACGTCACACTCATTCAATACGATTTTTATTGTATGACCGTATTACATGGATTATTGAGTAGATTATATAATAATTTCCGTTAATATGTAATTAGTTTCTGAATTTTCCGAATAGACAATGATATTTATTTGCATGACAAAGTGAAACTTTCCTTAATGTAAAACTTAATGTTAACATATATGTAATTCAATAATTGCATTAAGGAAGTAATTGTTATAGAGAATAATACTATCATTTGCAAAGGTTGAAATCATAATGTATGCTTAGGAACCAATTGTAGATTATGACCACATGTGACAAGTATTCAATTTCAGGGAATTTGAATTTTGCATGACAGAAAATAAAGGCATATTTGAAAACTTGGTCTGGACTTTGGTAACTAATGGTAGTGTTTGAACACGTGTTACAAGTTTTTAATTTCAGGAAATTTGAAATCAAATGAAACTTTTGCATGATAGAAAATAATGTCAACATGGTAAACCTAGATTCTGCTTAGGAACGACTTAAATACTATAACAACATGTAACATGTGTTCGATTTCAGAAATTTTAAAAGCTAATGAAACTTTTGCATGGCAGAAAATAAAAACATATTGGAAAACATTAACTGGACTTTGGAACTAATTGTAGGTTGTAAAAACATGTGACAAGAATTCAATTTGAGGAATTTTGAATGAAACTTTTGCATGATAGAAAATAATCGCATAATTAAAAATCTGTGTTTGACTTTGGAACTAATTGTAGTTTATGACCCCATGTGACAAGTATTCAATTTCAGGAATTTTCAAATCAAATGAAACTTTTGCATGACAGAAAATAAAGGCATATTGGAAAACCTTGACCGGGCTTTGGAACCAACTGTAGATTATGACCACATGTGACAAGTATTCAATTTCAGGAATTTTCAAATCAAATGCTACTTTTCGTGACAGAAAATGAAGGCATACATGTATTTGAAAACATTGACTGGACTTTTGAAACAATGGTAGATTATGGCCACATGTGAAAAGTATTCAATTTCAGTAATCTTGAAATCAAATGAAACTTTTGATTCATAGAAAATAACGGCAAAATGGAAAGTCTAGACCAGTTGAATACAATCACCACATGTGACAAGTATTCAATTTCAGGACTTTAAAAATGAAACAAAACTTTTGCATGATAGAAAATAAAGACAATACAGAAAACCTAGATTGGGCTTAGGAACCAATTAAATGTTATAACCACATGTGACAAGTATTTAATTTCAGGATTTTTGAAATCAAATGAAACTGTTGCATGACAGAAAATAAAGGCATATTGGAAAATCTTGACTGGACTTTAGAACCAATTGTAGATTATGACCACATGAAACAAGTTATTAATTTCAGGAATTTTAAAATGAAATAAAATTATTTGGAAAATAATGGCATAATACAAAACTTGAACTAAACTTTGGACTTGAAATGTAGATTTAGACTTGGAATTTGGACTCGAACAATGTTCAACATTTATGACTTTGCTTGTCAATTATTAACTTCATATCATCAATGGATACAATTCAATTACAATCAATTGACAAAACTATGCACTGTGTGACATTTGGTAGTATGTCCAAATCCAGATGTCCAGGTTTTTCAATGTACCAAAAATAATTTATTCCCGTTATTATATAATGTTTAAATCATGGAAATTAAAGAAGAAATGTATTATTAAAAAAGATCAATTGCAATGAAGAAAACAAGGAAAAAGCTGGCAAATGTAACACAAGCACACATAACGTTTTTGGACGGAATCCAATATAAAAAACTGTCATCCTTAAGAATATCAGAAAAGCAAAATGCCCATATGAAGCAATATAGAATATGTAAACGTCACCATAGATATAAAATAAAGCAGCTACAATGTGTATAAAGCAATTAAGCATAAGTAAGCATCACCCGTAAAAGAACAAAATCCACATTGTATATAAATATATACCAATTCAGCATATGTTATGTTAAAGGTATTTCAAAACAGTTCAGTGTTCCGCTATTTTTTGCATTGGTCAAAATGACGATACTTCATTTTTTTGTCGACATTATTCGGCGATAGTGGATCAACTTTTCCCGCGAAATTAAATCACAACTATGTTTATATTTTTATATGTTAAAACAATAATAGATAGTTCTAATGCGTTTCTTTTTATGGGTGATGACTCTTGTATGTTTTTGTCTGATTAAGCTGGATCAAAATTTAAAATCCTGTTTCATTTTTGCATATCAATAAACTTGATAAAAGTACAGCCAATGTTCGAATACAATGGTAATTTCTAATAGAAAATTTATTTTTTTCCGTAAACGACATTAATGCATACACATTTCTAGGAATTTTCAATAAATGGATGAATTTAAATAATCCCAACAGGAACACGTCAAACTTGACACGACATTTATTATATAATATGCCTAGCAGCAAAAGTTGATCGAGTAACTGAAAATTTGAATTAAAAAAATGAAACAAGGTCGGGAAATATCAAATGTACAAATTTATTCCAAATGTACAAGCAAGTAAATAAGAAACGTTCCCATTTTATAAGGATTTTTAAAAGACAACATTTTGAGAATTGCAGATAAATAACATGGACTTAGGAATATTCAGAGCCACAAAAGGTGCATGACAACCAAACGAGTAATCAAAAACACGTGAAAACAAAATTAGCCAATAGACATCAACACCACATGGTACAAAAATAGACATCAAGAATATATGGCAACAATACGAGCCATCAACAACACATGGAAACTAAAATAGCTACAAAAAACGTATTACAGGAAAACGTGCCACAAATAGCATACGGCAACAAACCGAACTACCAAGAACTCATGACAAAAAGGAGCTACATGTACCAATAACATAAAACAAAAACAGCCACCAAGAACACGCGAGAACGAAAATAAGCAACAGCAACACATGACAAGAAAGAGTCACTAACAACAAATGACAAGAAATAGCTACTTACAACGCATGTCATATAAGCGAACAAAATATAAAACAAAACACAAGATAAACACAAAAGCATACCAATGATTAAATATAAAAATCACGTTTGACAATCGGCGGACGCAATAACAAAATGGCGTCAATCCAAACCACAAAAGCGTACAAAAGCGCAAATTCTTTTTGAGCTAATATACACTCTGTTATCACATAAAACGACTTAAGTAGCTCAGTTGGTAGGGTGCTTGTTGCGATAGCGTGGATTCCAACACCGGTCGGGTTTGAACAAGACTAAAAGATTGGCAGTGGTTGTTCTTTCAGCCAAACATTCGACATTAAAAAATGAAAGTCACAGATTCCTTTGGACGAGGCATGCAACACGTTAAAATCCCTTCCTGTTCATTGCACTGAATCTACTGCAAAGGTCAACATTTCAGCCACTTCACTTATAGCTGGTGACGACTCGATATAATTGATATATTTTTTACTTGGAAAGTAAAACCCCATTCAATCAATTAACCAATCAATCAATCCTTCTGAGTTACTACGCACTCTCTGATACAATTTAAAAATTACAACTGGGGGAAAAACTGACTTAATCAGCTATATCCGTGATCATAATCATTGCTTTGACATTTGCAGATATACTTATTCTTTTCCTAAAGGAGTCTTGCTTTTTTCATCTGTGAAAGTGAAGAGAATTGTAATGATGATTGAAAATCAATTTTCTAACTGTCTACAGTCCATGTAGTCTTAAATTCAACGTATACATCTTGAGAGAAGAACATTATGAATACCATTTAAGTCAAGTCGACAGAATGTCAGATTTTTTTTAAATTCAATTGTGTTATTTTATTATTGTGGAAATGCAAATGTTTTTAAGATTTTGAAAAAAAATAAAAGAACCAAAATGTTATTAAAATAATAGATGCAATCACGTACATTACACTGTTTTGATGTATATAAGCATCTTGGCCGTGTTTCTGGTTTATTGAGTTTTTTTTATTCAGAGAGCTTAAAGCATTTCGCGGAAAATGCCTTTTGTATATCATTTTACAAAAATATACATTGAATTATTAGTCACTTGGTGGTTGTCAAGTGAACATTTTGTCATTTAATTATTGACCAATTCACCAGCAATGATGTATTGACCGTTTCAGCGGTAATGATGTTCAGCGACAATCCCAAACGCAAAGTAAAAACCTGACAAATGAAGTTTTTACACTTAAACATTTACCAGGGAAGTGAGGCCGGGTGCTCCGGGTGTATAAGTACCTCTTGTCTGGCTAGCTGCACCTGTGACGTCACGTATTAATTACATTTGAGAATGAAAAAGCATGGAAAACTATGGGACATCAAATATATCCAAAATATGATTGAAGATCCAGAAACATCATGCACTTATCAATAATATCGTGATGACGGTCATGAAATTTTGTTAAGGCCTTGATAAGTATCGACATACAATATCCTGTAAGCAGTTTGCTTCGTTGTATAAAGTTGTGGAAACGTGTATTAAGTACGTGACTTATTTTTTCGGAGACTAACGACAAACTACAACATACTGCAAAATTATATGTGTTTCTTTTGGAAAGCAAAATTACCAATTGCTTATAATATTTTGAGAAACTGTTTGGTGGTATTATATTCCAATAAAAATAAAATCAATTCAGAAACGCAATGTGACAAAAATCCATAATTAATAATTTAGACAACAACTTGTTTTGATGTTACATCTTCACTTCCGCTGTTAAAAATGTAAATTCATACATTGCTTTGTAAATTCAACATTTATTGAATATTCATCTGCTTGGTTGAGTAAAATACAGTACATGTCTGTCGAAAGTTTAACACTAAGCGAACAAATTCGTGTCATTCTGGCAGCTCATCTCTGCCCCTGGTTACCTATACCGCGACAGCTTTTCGACAGACGCTAAATGTATCTCTCGGTAGATTTTTATAACTCTGCAACTCGGCTGCCGAGCTTAGACTTCTTTCAAGTTGCTTGGTGTTAAATTTTGGACAGGTCTGTACTGTATGTCGGATTTGTATAAAAATTTCAATAATTTTATAAACATCTTGTGTGGTCACAATTTTCGTCACATCGCTTTTATAAATCAAACCATGTTTTATATATGAATTTCAATATTTGATTTGATATGTTTCCTGTTTTTTGTAAAATTTTTGTAAAATTATGTCTGCGCAAATAAACTTTCTATTTACTCAACAAGTTCGTCTAAATAAAGTGTGTTGGTATAAAGGGATTATAAATCCATTTATTTTGTCTGGTAAACGACACGAAGAAACTAAAGAAAAAATGAAGGAAACAAGAAAAAGGAAGAAAAATGAATGATCACCAGGATTCATTCATAGATTTTCATGTCTAGTTGAGCAGGTATGTTTTTTACTTTTCAAAAAAGTTTATTATTAATTTAAATATATGTGAACGCTGAAATTAAGTTTAATTCTTTAGGGTGTTTTCTTTACTGAGGTTATTGAACGCTTGTGTTTATTGGCAATGCATGTACTGTAAAATCGTGTATTCTCGTAGTGTTAATCAAAAACAAACATACTTATCCATGTCCGAATCACAATCCAGAAGCAAAGTAAAAACTTTGGGACTGACAAGTTAGGTTAGACACCGAACTTCCACCAGGCTACACCCGCCACGTGTGTAATCAAAATTGTGTGAAACGAACATGGAACTATGAGACGTCAAATATATCCAGGGCAATCCTGGACACAGAGACATCAAACTTATCAACAATACTGTGGTGGTGACGACCATAAAACCTTTTGAGGGACTTGATAAGCCCAGGCTTGCAATATCCCTGAGTCAACAATTTATTTGCAAGCAGCCTACTTCGTTGTACGAAGTCCCCGTAGTGGGAACAAGCTCTACCATAGCGTATTAATTGGGAAACAAATACACCATAAGCAGGAGAAGCAGGTATATTGCTGCATAAAAAAGGAAAGTTGACAACAGAAAAATTGAAGTCATCACGAAGTCATCACGTCTCCAAATTTAGGATTGTTAAGAGACAGAATGTCATCTATATATCTGTATGTTGAGTTGAATGATTTGGCGACAGTCTTCTCTCCAGATTTAACAAGGTTCTGCATAAATTCTGCTTCATAAGATTAAAGAAACAAATCAGCAAGCGATGGTGCACAGTTTGTACCCATTGGTATACCGTTTGCTTGCTGAAAAAATATATTACCAAACACAACAAATATGTTATCTATCAAAAACTCCAACATTTTGTTGATGGTATCTTCAGTATATTTTTGTTTGAAATCCGTATGATGCTTGACAAAATAACCAGAAACTTTTCGTAATTTCCGTATACAATCTGAACCCAGTTGTTCGAAGCTCTGATTAGCTAAATCAATGATTAACAAAGATTTAAAAAATCAATTAAAATCGTCATATCATCATCAAATCAATAAATTTATAGCCACGTGCTTCAATTTGTTGAAATTCTATTTACTTATGGCATTTTCAACATCAATTTCACAACAAATTTAATATTATACATTATTTAAACTTTGACTAATCAGGCTTCAAACAACTGACCTCTGAACAACGAAGTTACATGTCAACAAAGTAGTTTATGCCACAATCTTACCTTAAAATGTAAACACAAAGCATGAATTTATTATTCCCGCGAAATGTTTATTTTCTTTAAACAAACGAAAATTTGATACCACGAAAATTGATGATTTCAAAGTATTATATTAAGACGCTAGTAAAAATATACGATCGCCGCTAAATTTCTATTCCCGTGCCCCTACACACTCCAAGTGTCAGATAATGTACGCGTCCTTTCTCCCTCTCTTCCCCTAGAATTATCATGAAAGATTAACCAAGTATCAGTGTTTGGTGAGACAAAAAAATTAAACCTTTTTTGACCAATTTTTGTATATGGCATCTGTGCTAGACATCACAAGCATCATCATAAATGAAATATGTTACCTTGACATTTGATCCAATCTAAAATAATAATAGCTTTGACAGAGTGAAAAAATCTCGATTGAACATTATGATATTTTTTTGCAAATCGACGCAAGTCAATCAATGCTGGTTCTATCATTATGTCTTTTCTTTGGAATATTTTATGCATCACTAAAATACAGTACAGGCATGTCGAAAGTCTAACACTGAGCTAATTAGTGCCGAATCGGCAACACATCTCGTTTCCTCGTTAACTACAGTTCCACTGCTTTTTTGGCAACTGTTATCTACCTCTCGCTGACAGTTTTTCGCTCTCTAGCTGCCCATTTCTCGACCCATCGTTAACTACAGTTCCACAGCTTTTTTTGGCAACTGTTATCTACCTCTCGCTGACAGCTTTTCGGTCACTAGCTGCCCATTTCTCAACCCATCGTTAACTACAGTTCCACTGCCTTTTGCCAACTGTTATCTACCTCGTCATAGGTTTTCGGTCACTAGCTGCCCATTCTCAACCCATCTACAGTTCCACTGCTTTTTTGGCAACTGTTATCTACCTATCGCTGACAGCTTTTCGCTCACTAGCTGCCCATTTCTCGACCCATCGTTAACTACAGTTCCACTTCTTTTTTGGCAACTGTTATCTATCTCTCGGTGACAGCTTTTCGGTCACTAGCTGTCCATATCTCGGCTACTCCTACTCGGCAGCCGAGCTTCGACTCCTTCTTTGTCAATCCATGTTAAATTTTCGACAGGTCTGTACTGTAGATAGTTTGCGTAACAAATACAACTGTCTTGTATATCAAAGCGTAAAATGGCTGTCAATGACGCAAAGAAAGGATCAATACAATTTATAGACAACACGATATATTTCAAAGAAGGCGTGTATGTGACTTGATGAGAAAAAATATCTGTTAGTTAAACGATCATATCATCAAACAAAAACACAGACCTCAGCAAAATATATATTCATCTAGTAGCAAACTAATTCCAAGAGCGACAAAGAATTCTATAAAACTACAATCAAACACAACATGCCAATATACGTCCAAACCACAATACCAAAATCAAAGTAAAAAAAAAAACATCGCCCAATGTCCAAATCACAATATCGAAAGCCAAGGAAAAGACTATTAAATCCGAATTATTAGGTTTAACAAGTTAACAGCTACCAAGGAAGTAAGGCCGGGTGCTCCGGAAGAGTAAGCACTCCCTGTCTAGCTACGTCACCCGCCATGTATTAAAATCTAAATTAAGAATAAAAGGAACATAAAACTATCAACTATGGGACAGATATATCCAACATAACATTGGAAACAGATGCACCATACTTATCAACAATATTGCGATGGCGGTCATAAAACTTTTTGAGGGCATTGATAAATCTGGGTTTGTAATATCCCCGGAGCCGGTTAACAAGCTACTCTCATATTCTTATAGTGTCGATAAATGTCCTGAAAATCGGAAGGTAGTTTTTCAGATAGTGCTTGAGCACTAAATTAACCTTCAAAGGTAGAGAGACGTTGGTGACAACCGTGGTCTATAGCAGGCATTTACGGACTGAAGTTCTTTCGCCGATAGGTTCGATCCCACTTAGGTAGATCCTTGTTCGAGAGTTTGTTTACTAAATTGGCTCCGCTAATCCAGAATTGACGTATCGCCGACCAAGCCCACAAAATTCCGACAAAGACCCGGTATACTTGAATTACACGCAAAAAGAGTGAAAACTCGGCCATAATTGTGCCATTTAATGACGTCACTGACACTTGAACGTCATTAGTTGCCGTGACGCTGCTTTGGTACCGTGATGGCAGCCTTTGTCGGAACATTATGGGCGTGGCTGGCGATACGTCAAGTGACAGTCTGTCTCGATATCAGTGAAAGAACCCCGATGGCTTAAAATGACATCTCTCCACTCCAAAGACATATATGGTAAACTTTTTTGGATTAATCAACTGAATGTCTCTTACCAAATATTTTACAGCACTATCTATTTCAATTTCAAATTACTTCATCATCAACGATTACGTACCCTTTTAGATAAAATTCCAAAGAAGAAAACGTTCTCATAATTTATGAATTCATTAATTTAAATTTATTTTTATTCTAAAGAAGAAAAATTATGAAATCATTATTTCAAATTTTCTAATTATTTTTACTGATGATGGTTAATATGAAGTACTTATGCTTCCATCTTATTAATGATAATAGTTTAATATAAACCATTTGTAATTCCAACTTGATGTATTGTGAATATTTAGGATTAGGTCATTAAAATTGATGGAATGGGGAGGAAGGGATTAAAGCAATGATGGATTACGGTAATATCCAGTAAAGTTAGGTCCTGGGGATTAAGTTATAATTAGGTCATTGACTCCAGTCTGTTTCGTTGATGTTGTAAATGTCAATATCGCCATTATTCTTCATCCGGCTTCTATAACTTCCGGTTTATGGTATCATTACTGTTTCCAAAAACTGTCTCTGCGGCTCAGTGGTTAGTACGTTTTTCTGGGAACGGGAGGTAAAGTGTTCGAAACCCGGCCGAGTCATATTATATGAATATACTATATGATTGTTAATCATGTTACTAAAATTCATTATTCTGTCTTCATCTTCTGAAGCTGCTCGTTTGGTTTTCACTGCCATTACTGTTTCCAAAACTGCCTCTGCGGCTCAGTGGTTTGCATGTTTGTCTCGAGACGAGAGGTAGAGTGTTTAAACCTCAGTCGTGTCATGCATAAGACTATGTAATTCTTAATAACCATACTAAAGTTCATTATTCTATATTCTGAAGTTTGTTTGGATTATAGTGGCATTACTGTATCCAAAACCGTATCTAAAACTTAGTGTTAGAGCGTCTGTCTTGAGTTTGGAGGTCATGGGCTCTAACACCGACATTGTCATACATAAGATTTCAAAATTTGAGATAATACTTCCACTCCTGAGGTTCGGTGTTAATAGGACAGAGTATCGATTGGTTAAACCAGTTGTAATGTTATATGACCGGAGGCCTGCGGTATACTGACTCTGAGCTAGCACCATAATGACGCATTGAGTGTACGCTGCTAGTAAAAGGCGTACCACAATATACACTTGCACATCTTTACATCTCACACATATATTTATGTGTTCTTAGAATAATCATCAGAGCTCAATGCATAGAGGTTCAGGTAAAAGGTCAAGGTCGCAGCATGCCGCAATCTAAAATAATATGTTTAGCAAATTTGTGAAAACACTTAAAAAGGATTATATTTTCGCGTATTTTGGAAATTTGGCCAATGATAATTTTGAATTTGTGGAAACTTATATCAAAGTAGGGCGCTTTCCAAACAACACAGAGAAAATACTGTTTGCTTGTATTTCTAGAAAAAAGTAAAACAGCATTACATTGATTTTTCCAAATGTTCCGCATTTGAACACCGGTGTAACTTGATATTGCAGGATAGATCATCTAACCAACAGTTCCATATTATTTTATTGACAAACAATCGATCAGGCATCGCAACATATACTTTTATATCTCACAGTTTGATAACATGAAATTAATTTTATCTGACTTCAAAAACAATTGCTATGCTGAGCCAAACACCATCTGTGTGAGGATGACAAACAAAAGGATGCGATATGCATGGAGGACAGAATTACAGTACAGGCCTGTCGAAAGTAAAACACTGAGATAACGAATAAGTGTCGAATTGGTCGGTAGCTAATCTTGATCCTTCGTTATAATATATTCCGGCAGCTGCTACTGTAGATTGGGAAATTTTGTCGTCTAATTTTCGCGTAAACGCACTTTAATATTTAATCGCGTCTTTTAATTTTCGCGTGATCGCGATTTGTAGTTATAATTTTGATTACTGCTTATTTTTCGCGAATCTTTTATTTTCGCGACACGTTTCACTCGCGAATTTACGCAAAAATAAAACGATCGCGAAAATTTCCCAATTTACAGTATCTTAGTCTTGGCAGTTGTTTGGCCACTAGCTATCCATATCTCGGTCACTCGGCAACCAAGCTTTGGATCTTTGTCATTGGTCCAGTGTTAAATTTTTGACAGGCCTGTACTGTATCTAGATGTGATAAAGCAACACTTGTTTCCAAACAATTTGTTTACTGTGTACATATGATACTAGGTAGTAGAATTTCAAGGTCAATTAATAATGGAAATTAATATGCGGGTTGAACAATATGTATGCATACTACAGCACAACAACAATCCAAGAACACGACAGATAAAACAAACAAGACTAAATATATTAATGGTAAACAATATTGGAAAATGTTTTATGTGGGCTGACAGCGTCTTCTACAACAACGACAACTATCCTGAAACACACAGAAATAGGCAACACTTATAGACAAATGTCATTAGTTTTGTTTTGTTTTTGGGGCGTGTATAAACAAAGCTCATCGTTCCCAATATATCTCTTTAAGCTTTAAGATGGTTTAATACATCTATCTGACAATAGCCAACACAACTAAGAATACGAAACAAACAAAAGAACAAAAAAAACAACATTCAGGCTACCGATTATAGAACTAGCGTTCCAGGAAAAAAACACCCAAATACGACAAACAAACTGAAAAACTTTCTGACATTGAGATCTGTTCTGAATGGGGTTCGAGTCTAAGCAGTGAGAGATCCGTAAGTGCGCGTTTAGACCACTCGGCACAAACATATTTTGAGCAAAGTATTGTGAATATAATCCTACGTTTTCGCGCCAAAACACTTCCGCATTCAAAGCATCCGACCAGATCCTATTTCACAGACTCATATAAGCCCTTTTTGCACCAGCTAATTCTAAATACAATGTATCATTTAATTCCTGTCATGTGCGCTGATCCACATTTCGAAATCATTTTAACTAAGATTTTTTTTAGCGTAAATGTGGTAATTTTAAAATCTGAATAATTTTGTTAGTTTTAAGACATTCACGAATTTAAGATGACATATTGAAGATAATAATAATAATTATGTTCCATCCAATAATTCTGTAGAAACTTTTTGTTTTAAGTACTACAAAATATTGCCATATGTTGTCATATTTAAGTTAAGGAAAATCTTAATTAAGGATGGATATTGAAAACAGGCTCCAGTTTCACAATCATTCCTTAGCTAAGATTTTCCTAAACTTAAATCGGGAAAAAATTCAGTTCTTTATAATTTTGTTAATTTTTAAGATAGTCAGCAATATATATAAGGTGTAATTTTGAAGACAACATTTGCATATATTTTGATATAAATATTTATTATCAGTTTCAAAAATTGATTACCAAAATTTGCTAAAATTGAGTTAAGGAAAATCTTAGCTAAGGAATGATTGTGAAACCGGGTCCAGGACCTGGGTCAGCCCCAGTGATTATGAACTATCAATCCATCTGAGAATAGCCAAAATCACTAAGAATATGACACAAGAACAAATTAATGGAATAAGAAACGAAGAGTTGAATTGAGTAATAGTTTTTTAACGTCCCAGTCAAGAATGTTTCACTTATATCGAGACGTCGCTAGCTTTAATCGAAGGTGCAGAAATTTTGTCTGTGTGTTTCGCTGATGCCATTAAACGGCAGGGTTCTTTATCATGCGAAAGAAACGTGACTTTCATTTCGTAATGCCGAGTGCTTGGCGAAAGAACAGTCACTACCCACTTTCAAGTCTTAGGCTAGACCCGTTGGGGTTCGAACCAGCGACCCCACACTTACGAAGCCAACACTTTACCAACTGAGCTACCGCAGTGATACAAAGAAATGCACCAGATCATTCTACATATCAGTAAATTCATGTCAGGTGCGCAAACACAGTAATTATAAGATTAAACTACATAAAAAACATCCATGAAATAGTCAGTTGTTTTTTAGGGTCGATAAATGGCACATTTATGTAAATTTATTTAGATAAATTCATAAAACAAAAGACATTAAAATTGATAAATGTGAACTGAAAAAATATACTAAATACAGAAGATACTTAAATTTATTCTTGGAATATATCAAATCCATTTTACTAATGACAGAATGATAAAGTAAATATCAATAATATTCTAAGTTAATGTCTTAAGTTATTTAAATGTATCTTGGTCTCATTAAATTTTGACTTCTAAATCACACATTCAGTATAACTATCTTGACAAGATGGGCTAGATGACCTGTGTAACATGCTAAACGTCTACCTCTACAAGAGGTGATTACCCTTCCGGAACACTCAGTTCCTTAGTGGAAGTTCACATGCCATTTTCTAGGTTTTGAATTTACTTTTAAGATTATTATTTGGACATGGACCAGTATGTTTTGATTGATTTAAAAGAAATGGTCTTGAATATTTACCAGAATGTATCACAAAAATTATCCACTAAAACCTTTATCATCTCTGGTTTCATTAAATCGTTTACCCTTCCGGAGCACCTGACCTCACTTCCCTGGTGGAAGTTCACGTGTCTAACCTAAATTGTCAGTTCCAAAGTTTTTACTTTGCTTCTGGATTATGATTCGGACATGGAATATTTTTTTTGTTTTTGATTGAAGAAGTCTGCAATGTGGCACAAAGTGTCCTTTAACACAAGTAACTAGACGCCACTAGCACTCACACTTATCGGTAATATAAAGAAAAAATCAACGACAGGTTAAAGTCTGAAAAGTTTTCTGAACACCATCTACAATTAACTGTTTTCAATCTAAAACTAATATACCTATTCAAATTCCAAAAGCAAAGTAACAACTTTGAAAACTGGCAAAACTAAACAGGAAAGTGTTGTCGGATGCTCTATGTCATGTTGTATTATTCCGTGATCTAGTACTTCGTAGTTAACTTATCACAAGGGAAGTGAGGCGGGATGCTTCGGAAGAATAAACACCTCCTGTCTAGCTAGCAGCATGTTCCGTGAAATCAAAATTAAAATGAAATGAACATTCTACCAGGAAGACATAAATCATTTAACAGTTGAAAGGCCAGCTTCGATTTTTTCCGTTAAACCCGCGATTTAATCTTCAGGGCCGTTCAAGGGGGGTAATTCAAATTTGGTCGGCAGATGGCGCTTTGGCGTCACCTCGAAGAATTTGCATTTTAGGGTTGACGCAATAAATCATTAATTAAATGGTGTTTTTAACTTAAACTATATATTTTTGTATCCGTTTGATAGCAAATTGATTTTTCTAGACGATCACAACAATTAAACACTCCTTATAACTAATTAAAATGCTGGAATCATAGACATAAACTGCGGTATCGTGAAAGGTCAAAATCAAGTGGGCGGTGCATTCGGAGTTTATGCCCGGTAAATTGAATTGACAGAATCGCATCCCACACCGATTGGGTTAAAAATTATAGTCGTAATCGGTAGCATTTAGAACACCGGTCATTTTGATACCGGATAGAAACCATCACTCGCACCGGTTATTGCACAGGAAGATTGTCAAGTTGACCCTGCGTGCCGATGATTTGGAAAACAAAACTTGCTATTTATTGCGTCTAGACATCTTCTAATTTGTTTATTTTTACTCTAGATATTTGTTGGTGTGTTTTTAATATAATCTTTAAACATTTTGTTTAATTTTAGTTCAATTTTGTAGAAAAAATCCCACGAAAATCAAACATCCAGATCGCCCAGCTGGCCCCATGTAGTCACTATGTGACTCAGAAATCAGCTGATATTGGATTTTTTTACCGTGACTTTCATTACATTTAGAGTCACAAGAGGGACAGTTTGCTAGAAAACCATCTGCACAACAATTATCTGGTGTTGATTTAACTGCTGCAGTGCATGCAAATTTTAAAACTGTGATTTTAATGTTTCAGATCAGAAGTTGGCAGTTGTATCACATATTTACAGGTAGGCAGGGTGACAAAGAGCATAATTATAGTTTGTTAAATTTCAGAAAGTTTGCAGAAGAGGAGAAGTCATGATATGGAAAATTACATAAAATGTTTTCAATTACACTTTTCAGACTGTAAATTACTTTTTTTTTTTTTTAGTTTTTTTAGTAATTTGAAAAGTTTTGCCACTTCAAGGGGTTGAAGATGGATTTTAAATGCCAAAGTTCGGTTTAGTTATTCAGAAACTGGTGACAGTGTTGGCAGATATTGAGGTACAGGTTGCAAATGCACAAATTGCAAAAATGTTGTAATTAATGCAATTCTAGATCCTTCAGCTATCACTACTGCTACTGTTGCTGATGATTCCACAGCTACAAATACCTATAAATAGGTTTTTAAAACATTGATGCTAATTTTGAATGTTTTCTCTCCACAGTAACCACAGCAAGTATGGATGTACCAGCAGAAAACATACTTGATAACACAGAAAATTCAGAAATGGATCACAAAGATTCTTGTACTACATGTATTAGATTTACTGTTCAAACATTTCATATTTTTAAAGTTGATACCTGTACATGTATTTGAGCTTTTTATAAAATTTATCACAATATAACCCATTCACTTTTATTGTGCAAGAATCTATGTAAATATCTTTTACCGTATTTTAATTTGAGCCAAACTTTAAATCGTGGATCATTGCTGCACACATCATGGCTAGTTCTGACAGTCCCACAGTATCATTCTTGTGTGGTGAATGATGTTATACTGGTACTACATTAAATTATTCTGTTTTAATTAATTTCTTTTTTATTTTCAAGAATGCAGAATATGTGTAGTTTATTTTCATATGATTTTATGATACATCACTAGGTTTCCATAAATTTGAAATAATTAGTAGCCAAATTTCCAAAATTTGTGAAAATATAGTCCTTTTTAAAATATCTCTCCACAAATTTGCTAAAATAGGTTACTTTTTGAAAGAATTCCTCAGAAATTAGTAGCCAATGGCAATTTTGGCTACCAGGAATGGAAACATAGACATCATACATGTATAATCATTTCAGTTGATTTTCAGATTACCAATACCTATACAGTTTATTTTCAGATTATGCATTCCTACAAGTTAATTTTTAGTTCATTTTATTTACAGATAACTTTTTTTATATTTATTGACAGGTGAAATGCATATTTCAAATTTTATTTACAAATTTGCCAACATTGTATTTTCAGATTATTCATAGATAACATTTTTATTTGTAGATTAAATATTATTAATGCTATTGCTATGCTAAAAACAAGACAGAGCTCGAGACTACAGATTAAACAATGACTATGTTTGTTTGGTTTTTTTATTGCAGATAACATTACATGGTCAACACACAGTACAATGTCAATAAAGATGTTTTGCTTGCATTTTAAAATTATCATTACTTTAAGGAAAAATAAATGCTAATTGACATAATAAATGCATAATTATTTTTGTGCATTACACTGGCACCTGTCCAACATAACATTTGAAATATTGGTAGGGGCATGGCCCCTTACTGTATAGGTTTGAATCTCATTCAGGACAGTTTTTGTGTGAGAAAGTTAGTCAGTTTGTTGTGGAATGTCGTTGGTTTTCTTTGGGCTCTACAGTTTTCTCCCCGTCTCTAAATATGTTTGATAGTGAAAGAATCTTGACTTTTACTCTACTCCTTACCCAAAAGACATGAAGCATCCTCTGGACTGAAGGTAGATACATGAACTTGATCCATGTCATTTTGGAGAGTCAGAATTAGATTAATATTGCATCTGTGCATTAGTACTTTAGCTGCAAAAAGTCTACCAGCAGCACTTGATCTGTGAAAAAAATGAACCACAGATACTAAAGAATTAACTGTTACACCCGGTAAAACTGACCTGACCATCTTATAGAAAGAGATTTTAATTTCTAGTTATTAACTTGGGGTGTGGAAACAGTATTTCTTCCTGTTCCACTGTCATGGTGCTGCTGTTGAATTTTTATTTAAATACTGCATTCAAAATCAGCACATAGCAACTAGTTGTCATATGCTGATTTTAAATTCATTATTTTAATAAAAATTTAAAATCAGCACATGACACCACTGAAAAGAAAATTATATAACTTTCTCTTGTGTATCAAATTTGAAGAAATATTTCCCATGGAAAATAATTTTATTTGATTAAGATTAAAATGTTAAATGAAGCCAATTTTTTTAGATTTTATTTATTTTTTTATTTTTATTTTTTTCATTTTTTTTACATTTCCCTACATTAAAACAAATATCAATCAATAAGACAGTAAAATCACTTTTTTTTATTCGCATACATGCGAGAGACATTGTAAACAAGGGAGATAATCATCATACGAAAAACAAAACAAAACAAGCAACACCTGCTGATTTCTTAACTGACAGAATCGCATCCCGCATCGATTTCGGACATGTCTTTCATATGAATATGTTCAGAAATGAATATATTTTCAGAATTGAATTATTAAAACCCATCACTTGTCCTAATATTTAATAATTTGTGTCTGAAGCACGAATGTCGGCCGACAGATGTGAACCAAACCCCGCAAAAGGAGCCACACCTGCCGTTTTCTCAACTGACAGAATCGCATCCCACACCGATTTCGGACATGTCTTTCATATGAATGTGTTCAGAAATGAATAAATTTTTAGAAAATAATTATTAGAACCCATCACTCGCCCTAATATTTTCAAAAAATGTGTCTGAAGCGAGATCGTCGGCCAACAGCTGTGACACAACCTCCACTTTCAAGACGTATTACTCGTAATTTTCTGTATATAATTGG
The DNA here is from genome assembly GCA_021292105.1 of Anadara kagoshimensis. Taxonomy (NCBI): domain Eukaryota; kingdom Metazoa; phylum Mollusca; class Bivalvia; order Arcoida; family Arcidae; genus Anadara; species Anadara kagoshimensis. The sequence goes on along the minus strand of CM037861.1, from coordinate 43,033,680 downwards.
TTCTTTTTTACATAAATTGAAGGAAAAAATATTTATTGTTCAAAATATTTGATGATTTTAAGTAATAACGATCCCATTTAAAAGTATACTTAAATTTTCGAGACCTACTACCATTTCCGATTGCGTACCAAAATTTGAACTGAAAATCACGTGACTAAAGTGATTAAAAATCAGCCATATTGGAAGCTGGCCTTTCGACTGTTAAGAAGAATTCGTATGTGATCGCAGGCTGTAAATGGACCACCATGCCAATCTTGAAAGGTACCGCATAGATGAAGCGAATGAAATACGATTTCGTAAGTATTGGATGTTGAAAATCATGTTCATGGTCGGTTAGTTGGTTGAATGTTGCTTAGCGTGAAATTAGCAATTTTTCAGCTATTTGTGACGAGAACTACTTTATTAATCTCTATGGATTAATCTATGAACAAGTTTGTGTATGCATGTGAAGTGTGAGTGTGTTGTATGGTCTGCAGTGTACTAGCGCGCACTCAGGGCGACTTTAAGGTGCTAGCTCAACGAGTCAGTACGCCGAAGACAAGCATACCACTTCCCCAGTCCATTATACTGATACCAGGTGAACCATTAAAGACCCATGTTCATGGTCATAATTTCCCCAACAAATACTTTTATCAGCAAGTTCCGTTACAAATTACCTTATTCAGTTACTCGATTAGTTTCAATTTGCTAATAACCCCTATTTCACAAAAAGCAATAAATTAAAAATAACACAGGGGGATTAATTTTAATGCAATGTGTGGGAACGTGTTAGCAGACGATCATTAGCGCACGTGATGTATTTTTGGTGTGATTTGGTTTACCTTAAAGACTTGAAATTAAAAAATGAGAGGTTCTAAAATGCCCAGTTGACCAGACCCATGCGAATAAGTTATATACTGGTCAGTTTTATTATAAACTTTCACCATAGGAGATGACCCAATGATTTTTATAATTAATTGCCATGCAGGTTGGTTAAAGCTATCAATTTAATGTAGCATAAAATAACCATTTCCCATCCGTTTTTTTGAGAATCCGTAACTTTGAAAAGTAGCCACTTTAGTCAAATATGTAAATTTTCAACTGAAAAGTGAGACTGGGTGAACCGGAAGGTTAGCATATTCCTCCTGAAGTTTATTCTCACTACTGGGCATGATTCCCCCTTGCACAAGCTGTTATCAGCAAGTTCCGCTATTGTCTGCAGGTTTGTAAAAGCTATCACTTTACTGTAGAATGAAATTACCATTTCCCCATCCGTTCTTTGAGAATCTGTAGTTGTCTATAACTCAAAATCAAACAAACATGGTCCATGCTCATATCACAATTCCAAAAACAGAAGTAACGGTTTTGATAATTAGGTTAAACACGTGAACGTCCAATAACGGGAGGTCGGGTGCTCCTGTAAGGTAATTACCTACTGCTTGGCTAGCTACACCCATGAACTATGTAAACAAAATTGAGACTAAAAGGAACATAAAAGTATTGCAAAAACGCTACCTATCTTGGATTTTATTGGAGATATATATCTAGTCGGTCACTAATAAATCTTCATATGTATCAAAAACAAACATACTAATCCATGTCCGAATCACCATCAAGAAGCAAAGTAAAAACTTTGGAACTGACAAGTTAGGTTAGACACGTGAACTTCCACCAGGGAAGTGAGGCCGGGTGCTCCGGAAGGGTAAGCACCTCCTGTATCCATTTCATGACAAACAACTGGATACCGAAATTTATAAGTATATTCTATAATAATGTAATGAATACTAGGAAATTACTTTTATTTATCACCAAAATCAATTTTAAATTAAAAAACGCCTCAAAACTGTCAATGTACTTAAAAGCGACCTTTTGAGCTTATCAGTTAAATGCGATTAGTATCAATTCGATAATAACCCTCATTTCACAAAAAAGCAATAAATTCAAAATAACACAAGGGGATTAATTTTGTTTAATTGAAATGATTAGTATAATGGGTGAGAAAGTGTTAGCAGACGATAGTTAGCCGCCATAATCTTGGATTGTGCTTGACAGTGATCCATCGAAAAAGTTGCTTTCCGAAAGTTACTTTTGAGATGTTCAACTAAAGAGACATCTATTGTGATGCGACGTTCAGTTGAAAGGAAAGGATAATTCATGGGAAAATGGGGGAAATAATACTTTTTAAAAAAATTGGAAAATGGAAAATTTAAGCTTTGGACAAAAAAGAAGCAAAGTATTGACCTTTTATGAAAAAATGGAAAAAAAAAAACTATTGAATATTAATGCAATGGTGTCGGATTTCTCGAAGAGCTACGAGTCGTTTGTTCATAGATACTGCGCAGAACCAAACACCGTCGTACATATGTAAATTGAAACCGTGCCCTTATGTGAGCATTTTGGATACCTTTATAGTAACTCATGGTCCAAGAACAGGCAAGTTACACATATGGAAAGATCACAAGCCAAGGAATTACACCACTCAAAATTTAATCATTTAACACAAAAATGGAAGCTAAGACAAGACCAGGCGTTACACAACACAAAATTCAAATAATTCACATATGGGATGAACTACAAGCCAATGAGTTACACAATTCACACCCTATCTTAAAGTAATATCACGAATTAACACTCAAGTCAATGCACTTTAAAATTTATTCCGTTTTTTCATCCAGTATATTAAAATAATGATTGTAATTATGGTGTCTTGATTATGTTTTATGAGGCTTCAACCAATGATTAATGAGCAAGAAATATACTGTACAGACTTTTCGAAAGTTTAACATAGAGGTAACGAAAAGTGGTCCAGATTCTCAGCTACACAGTGGTTGAGGTACGGGTAGTCAATGGCATAAAAGCTACCCAGAAAGAGGGGGAGATAAAAGCTATCAAAGGGGCCGAGATGAGCTGCTGGATAGGCAATAATTCATAAGCTTCGTGAAATTTTTTGTTAAATTTTCGACAGGTCTACACTCTATATGTAATGTATGGGTTCCGATACAGATTTTGATAACGTAATTGTTTTCATTGCAATAAAATATTCCAAAGTGTCTTTGAGTGATTGATTACGTATGCTGGTGTAAACATGAACTTGAATAAAAGCTTAACATAATCTTAAAACAGTCTTTACGTCCGATTAGCCCAGTACATATAACTAGTATTTTTACCAATTTTACGCCCACTGAATGGTCCTTGAACAAATTAAGACTTCTGCTTGAGCTATTTTTTGCACACCACTCTTGTGATTCACGGTCACCTGTCCTTTTACGAGTTGAAAATTCAAGTTTTTTTATATTGTTAAGATTGTTGAATATACAGTAGTGACCTGCCGAAGGTTTAACACTGAGCTAACTAATATAATTCGAAGTTCGACTGACGAGCGGCCGAAATATGGATAGTTAAGTGGCCGAAAAGTTGCAAAAAGCAGCTGCCGAAAATCTATCGAGATATAGCTTACGATGGATCGAAATAGACCATCGATTCGGCACAAATTCGTCTTGTTAGTGTTAAACTTTCGCCGGGCCTGTAATGTATGTCGCATGCCAATACAGCAAACGTGCTTCTTCACTCGTGATGCAATATTACATTATATGGTTTTCCTTTTAGTTATTGTTTTGTTTATTTTGTTTATATTTGTTGTGACATTGGTCTTGGTTGCTCCGGAGATTGCTAAGATATTCATATTTGTTAATACGAAATTATGTTTGCTTTTTTCATTACCTTGGATGAAACAGAAACGTCCCAGTCTTTCTGTGAGGTTAATACTATGATTTTTTTGTCTTGTTTTTTTTTAGTTTGTTTATCCTCCTGTGATTGCTAAGTAGAAGTTATTCATATTTGATTCCAAATTGTTTGCTTCTTCCATTACCTTGGCTGTAACAAACAAACGGTTCATGTCTTTCTGTGGGGTCGGTACTGTGATATTTTATTGCGTAACACCTGACAATGATACCTTAATGGAAATGAATTTTAAACAATAGACATCGCCAGATTAATATATATAAAATTTGAATGGCATTAATATTTAAATTAAGTGACTGACTTGACTGACTTATTGTAGTGTTCTGTTAGACTCATTCTATCAATTATAATGCCTGTCTCTTATAAAATGAAACGTAAAGAAGAAACAACATAGATGCGGCACCAATGCTAACCAGGCTGCTTTGACGGTGCCAAACAACACTTTGTGAAAATTATTAGGGAAGGTGCATAGTGATGGAAACTATTATCAAAATAATTATACACTTGCAAAGTCTCCATAGCAACAAAATAATTCTGATTTTATTTCAACAAATTATCATCTACTAAGTATATTCTTATTTTATTGTCAACAATGAAAGAACCGTTTGTCCATGTTGAAGACAGGAAAAGGCTCTGTGAACACCTTTAAGCCGATGAATGTTTGACAGTTCGATATCCAAATATTATTTATTTCACTCATGTACAAATATGAATCGATATAGATCAAGTATCGGGTATATAGAAGAAATAACACGAGTACTTGGCAACTGCCAATGTAGCCAAGAACACAAAACAATGAAAGATCCTGAGAGAAAGCGTCAAACCATGGTAGTACATATTCTGGTCACTGATTTAAAAACTCCAGACTTTGGACCGACGCTATCTTTCTTTAATGTTCAGTTGTATGGTTACGTTGAAGTTACTAAAGAGTCCCTAACTATCTACTTATTTACTCTTCCGGAGCATTCGGCCTCACTTCCCTAGTGGAAGTTCAAGTGGCAGCTTACATGGTTGTGATTGTGATTAAGACATGGCTTGTTATGTTTGTTTTTCATTTAAACACATATTTTCTTCGAAAATCTTATCTCATCAACAGATTTTCCATGCATGCCATACTGGATTTATAATATATAAATAACTAGTAAGTAATGACATGACTTCCTTTATTGCCCATATATTTTTGTACATAATTTCCTCCTAAATTTCTGACAACTTGAGGAAAACTTATACTCGTATGGCTTTACTATGCTCATACATATACAATACAGACCTGTCGAAAGTTTAACACTGAGCCAACGAATAGAAGTCGAAGCTAGGCCGAAATATGAATACCCTGTGGACAAAAAGTTGTCGAGTGATAACGAGTCGCTGTCGTCAAGCTGATGAGATATATACTTAACAAGGGTCTGTTGAGGAGCTGCCGATTCCGCACAAATTCCTTAGCTTAGGTGTTAAACTTTCAACAGAACTGTACTTTATGTCACATGCCAATACAGTAAACGTGCTTTTTCACTTGTGATGCAATATTACACATGGTTTTCCCGTTGCTTATGTGTGTGTTTCTGTTGTGGCATTCAAAATTGATATCATTCCAAATCATGAAAAGTATAATTAATTTCTCAAGTCAGACACGGATGTGTTTATATATGGCCATTAATTAAACAATACATCAGAATATGACGTAATTGAGGTATACAATAGATATTCAAAATAAAAATCCACCATACCTTCATCGAGATATACTCCAGATGAATATTTGCATCATTTCTTTCTTGACTTTAGATTGTTATAATTTAAAGAAAAGCTTCATGAAATATACAGCGAAATGCATTACGTTTTTAATACTGCTAAGAATATAAGGCTATGGTGTGTCTAATAGCTTGCAATGGAGTCTCAAACCTAAAATGGCATAGCTTTTAGCATGCATTTGCCCATCAAGCATTTTACAGAACCTTCTCGTTTCTTCATTAATTATTCATCAAGTCTCATGGACAAAAGATAGATAACCAATAAAATTCGCATTTATATTACAAGTCTTACCGTTTCCAAGATTAAGTATTTACAAATTTGCTAAAATAAGTTGTTTTTTTTTTTTTTTTTTTTTTTTTTTTTGTAATTTCTCAGAGGTTCCATTGGCGATTTTGGTTAAAAGGGGCGGAAAATAGGATAATGCTTATTTGACAGTGCCTACTTACTTTAATCAATGTAATCGGTAAAGCATCTCCAATTTTTCTATGCTGTACCAGGTTTCCAATTCGACGCTTTCTTCATGCGTTTCCTCGTAAATTCCATAAGAACGCTTGCCTTGTAATTTACTCTTTTCGGTTATGTGATGATAATATTCCATAGTAAGACGACATTTGACAAATTATTCTACCCCCGATTGAAACAAGAGTCCAGCATGATAAATAAAAAATCTGGATCTCATGTTTGAGGGTGAATTGGTATTGTCTTATCAAAAATTATCTTTTTCAAAAACCCATAAATTTTCTGAAAAAAGGAAACAAACAAACACTGACAAATTCAAGAAAATAAACATTATTTTTACATTTAAATGTGTGTGTGTGTGTGTGTGTGTGTGTGTGTGTGTGTGTGTGTGTGTGTCAAGGGCCAACTGCTTGTAAAATAAGTTTTAACACTGAACACTACTAAATAACACTGTTTCCTGTTCCTTAAAAGCCAAGTAATTCCCCTGTCCCTAAGACACGTGACCCACCTGTCCCTAAAAAGTCACGTGATAACATTTTACCATAATATCAAATGCCCGTCCAAAGTTTTGACATTTCACATTCGTGTTTATTATTGTTGTCGTGTTCTTGGTTACTTTAGCTGTTAATATCAATACTCTATGATAGATTTATAAGTGTATGAAAAACATAGGTTAATTCATTCACTCAAAGTACAATAGCCATTACTAAAATATCTGATTGGTTTTTTTTTTTGTTAAATCCATTCTACCAACTACGAATAGCATAGATACAGATTATACGTGGGAAAGCTATTTAAAAATTTTAAAATTATTAATAGCCAATATTTCCAAAATGTGGGAAAAAAGTCCTTTTTCAAACTTTTTTTTTTTTTGTTAAAAAGAGCTATTTTTTAAAACAATTTTGCATATATTAGAAGCAAATGGTGATTTTACTACCAAAAATGGAAACATAGGGAAAGATGCAATACTTATTAATTAATGTTTAAGGGTAGCAGTTGTTTTAAAACACGTTTGATTTTTTCTTTATGATTTTGTCGATGTCGCTATTAGTGACTTTAGATTAAAAAATATCATAAAACCGTCTTTGTGGACAGGAAAAAACATTATAAAAATGTACCAACGAGAAATTATTAACGAAATCAAAGGTTACTTCTGACTTTGATACTACATAAGCCACTCGATATTAGTATTTGATTTCCTTCTCTGAACTTAAACCATAAATTACGTCTCACATTTTATATTTTATATTTTATATTTTTATTTTATATCCAAAATAGGCTGACTCCGGTTTCACAATCATTCCTTAGCTATGCTTTTCCTTAACTTAAATTTAGCAAATTTTAATAATCTCTTTTTGGAACTACTGATGAATATTTTTGTCAAAACTAAATGCAAATATTTTAATCTAGAGGTGATCTTTAAAATAACACATTGGATTCCTGAATATCTTGAAAATTAACAAAATTATTAGGATTTGAAATTTTACAAGATTTAAGTTAAGGAAAATCTTAACTAAGGAATGATTGTGAAACCGGGGCCTGATGCTCTATCAATTTAAATAGCCTTAATCGTTAACGGCAGTCATGACACTGACAGCCTTTAGAAAAAGGGCATTTCCTGATCGAAAATGGAAGTGGGCATTTTTTGACGGAACAACTAAACTAAATGACATAACCAGTACAGCTAAATACACGATAAACCAAAAACTAAACAAGCAAAGGAATACAATATATTTGGAGAAATAGCTTTAGATGCTATAATAAAACACAAACATACAGGTCCATTTTCAAATCACAATCACAACTAAATGACAATAACCAGTATAGCTAAATACACGATAAAACAAAAAATCTAAACAAGCAAAGGAATACAATATATTTGGAGAGATAGCTTAAGATGCTATAATAAAACACAACCATACGGGGGTATATTTTCAAATCACAATCTCAAAACCAAAGTTTAAACCTTAAGAAATGTCAAATCAGGTTTAACACGCGAACTTAAGCCAGGGAAGTGATGATACCTATGCCCCGTAAGGGTAAGCAAAATTCAAATTTCGGTTTTGTTTAGTTATTCCAAAAACGTTTTGGTTTGCTTTCCGGAGCGCGATTTGGACATGGATCTTCTGTTTGTGTAGGAATCTACATCCGGTCTAAAATTTCAAAATTCCACAGTTTCTGTTTTATTTAGGAAACTACATCCGGTCTAAAATTTCAAAATTCCTTATTGATGTTATAGAACAAATATTGAATGTAAATGATTATGGTGTGTATATCAAATTTCGTTGGATTTTTTATGGTAATCCACTGCGAATATTCAGGAAAGCGCGTATTTGAATGGTTAACCCGTTTGTTTATCGCTGTGGAAAAAACTCGAACCGGACATGAATATTTACTCGATACTTATTTAACATTGACAGAACATTGACATTCCCATTTTATAAACTATCTCCAGGGAACACATTTTTAACTTTTTTTCACGTCAGGCTTGTCGAAAGTTTAACACAGAAATTTCGAGAAGGAGTCAAAGCTCGCATGTCGATTGGCCGAAGTATGGATAACGAGTGGAAGAAATTCTGGCGATAGATGTAGAGCAGCTGTAGAAAAGCTGTCGGTAACGACAGACCGATATGGGCTGTCAATTCGACACGGATTCGCTAGCTCAGTGTTAACTTTTCGACAGACCTGTACTGTAGATTAGCGAATTGAGCACTTCCTCAACTTTTCAATAGGTTTCACGTGTTCACTTTATTTTTTGTTCAATCATTATGATTTACGAGTTGCTAAGATTATTCAGGATCATTAATTGTGATTAATAATGCAAATATTGGTTAAAAAGGGGGCATATTCACGAATCCCGGTAGCATATGTTACGTTTTTGTAAAAAAAAATCCAATTTTCTGTCGATATCAGATTTCTTAAAAACGAAATATTGATGCAGTAGATTTCACAACATCCCGTATCTAAAGCAAGTTCCATATTACTTAAGTACACACATGTCAAAAGTTTAACACCTCAGCTAAAGAATTCGTGCCGAATTAGAATTTAATATGTCAACAATTTCAGATTTTCACAAACATCTATCTATCGATCTCTCGGCAGCTATTCGATCACTAGCTATCCATATATCGACCAATCAGATGTCAAGCATCGACTCCCTTTCGTTAGGTCGGTGTTAAGCTTTCGACAGGTCTATACTGTAGCTTTTCACATAGAAACGCAATCATGATTGATGATATATGCAAATTAGTTCGACTGATTTGGCGTAAAGATTTCACCCTACCGCATTGCTCATTCTTTGTTCTTCCGCTGAATGTTCTGATTGGCTAGATTACAAAAATGTCTTAAGCGGCAGATAAGTAAAAAATAAGCTTGGTTTCAGTTTTCGGAGCAACATTACAATGTGCAGATGTTAAAATGTTTTGATGTTTCATCCATACTGTTTTCTAATTTGTTATTTGCTTTCTGTAACACCATTGGCTGATTTTTTTCCCCTCATCTGATTACGGATATCCTGATTGTTCCACTTAAATTTTCAGAAGTATTTTTTCCCCTTTTTATTGTTTTATTTTGTAGCCTTTTAATTTTTTCAACCTAGTAAAACTGTGCTGTTTTTGATGCACAATTATTGTTATAATATACTAATTGAGTCGTAACAAGTATATATACCCTGTCTTTTTTTTAAATTTAAGTTTATTTATTTGATTTTAAATCTATTTAATAGCACTGTGTTGCTTATATTGCAAACATTTGCATTTCACAATGTTGATTTTATGTGTTGTAATATAAGATTAATGCTAGGTTTTATACAAGCTTAAAATTACAATTTCCAAAATTTGTAAAAATATAGTCTTTTTAAAGTATTTTTCACAAAATTACAATTTCACAAATTTGCTAAAATATGTTACTTTTTGAAGAATCTCTCAAAAATTACTATAATAGTCAATGTCAATTTCGACTACCAGGAATAAAAGCAGCTTATGGAGGGCCGCTTACATGTTGGTAAAAACCCTACAAAAAGCACATACACCAAACTACTGGATACCAACTGTTTCAATGTCAGTCAAAAGCAGTCAATGTTATTTCAAAAATTGTCTTATAATATACCTTTATCTCATGCATTTTGAAAGAATTCAACAAAGCAAATATTAAAAAGGAGAGAAAAAATTGAAAATGTTAAAATTAATCAACTCTTCACAAGATAGGTATTTACAAATAATACGTACAAATACGCAATCGGAAATGTTTGTTAAGGGAAATTTTAACGATTTTTTCAATGCGAACAGAGCGCAAATTAGCCACACGCCAATAATTCCTGATGCACGGTATTCCATAAATTTTGAATACATGTCGGCATATAAAATAAATATTTACATAGAGATAATGATATTTTAATTTTATGTGAAATAAAGTAAGTTTTTGATGGATAATGAAACGAACAAATCCCTCAGGTGTTTGCATACCATTCGTAAGCGTATATAATAAGACATACATATATCTTTTACCGTCATCTCATTTATATGCTGTAAAATCTGAAATATGGTAATTTTTTGCAATATATCATCTTGAAATGATTTTTTTGAAATAAAATAAAATAAATAAAAAATGGAATGGAATAAGGTTCCTAATTTACGACTTGAAATAATATCAGCTTCATAGCACTGATAACAGAAAAAATAGAAATATAAAGAAGAACTACAATAATGAATTCGAGTGTTCTGATGTCTTCTTCTTTATAATATCAGTACTTTTGTATGATTTATGGAAGTTGCGCAAATTCAATAATGTGTGTATAGAGTTAATAGAAAGTTTCTCATGTTCTCTGTGCATTTATCCTTTATCGAACAGCAAAGTGCAATTTGTAGATAAAACATGTACATAACAATACACATATGCAATGAATAGTCAATGTACGTAACCAAGAGCACGGTACAACAAAACAAATATTTAATGAGACAAATTTCTTTTTAAAAATATATAATCCATTTGTGTCTTATTTAGATATTGATTTTTAGATTCTTATTTATTATATTTTATTTTGTTTCATTTCATTTAATTTAAATTTATCAAAAATTAACATACCGATCCATGTCCAAATCACCAATAACAAAAGTAACGTCAAAACTCTGAAACTGGCGAATTAAGTTAAATATCCCAACTTATTTACTTATCTATTATTTATTAATTTATTTGTCTGATTTTTGGGAACAATATTCTGCTCAATAATAGTCATGCGTCTTGCTGTTTCAGTTAAATAAAGTTTTTGTTATCCTCAAAAACAAACATGGAAATCCATGTTTAAAACTGTTGGATTTTTGGTTTGTTTCACATTTCATTGAAATTTTACAATTTGCAATCGTAATGATTGTGGGCAAAATCTATAATTTTCTACATAGCGGTGATATTCAGACAGTATGATCTTCTGGTACATATATTTATTTACACCTTACACTTGAACATAGAATTGACTTTCGAAGCTATGGTGACTTTTACCTTCGGTTATGTTTAAAGTGTACACTGCCAAATGGTTTTTTATTGGTCCTTCTATAATGTAAAAGCAATAAACGAGGTGAATTATTCTGAATTGTATAGCATTTCTTCATTCCTGAAACTGTTTTTACTCGCGGCGACTAGAAATGAAAATTATTACTAAACCTGTTTTATTTTGCAGCACTAGCCGACCACTTCGGAATGAAATTCCTTCTTTTTAACATTCTGTCATGTGCTACCATTGAATTTTTATGAAATAATATTATTCAAAAGTAGCACATGACAATTTTTGAATTATATTATTTCATAAAAATTTAAAAGTAGCACATGACAATTCATTAATAGAAATGCGTTGTTTGTTTATTATATCATATATCATAATGGAGAACACAGTTTACACTAAATACTCAATGATATTTTATATATAATTACAGTATTCTAATACAATTATTTATTTGTATTTGTATAAAATGATTTGGTATGTTCTAATTGTTCTTTCAGCTGTTTGCATTGAGCAGTATTTGTGAAAGTAAAACGAACTTATTTTCCTGAACAGTCTATATTACATATTATACCAGTTTTAATTTTACAGCACTAGACGGCCGTTTCGGAATACAATTCCTCATCAGTAGTGCTTGGACCAAAATTATCAAAACCAAAATTATTTTGAAGATGTTGACAAGCTACCAAAAGGACCAAAATATATTTTACCAAATTAAGCTAAGGAAATACTTTGCATGAGGGAGTATACCTTAGTTTTTGAGAAATTTCAAATTTTAACTTGCAGGAAATTTAGACAATTATAGTATATTTCATACAATAATACGAAATTATTGCCTACTGAGTTGAATAATATGAATAAATTTTAATTTTATGTTCCAATCAAAGGCTTTGTTGTTTCTATTTTTCATCCAGTTAAGTTTTGTACAATTACATTACTCTAAATATTTTATTTCAACTGTATAAATGGTTGAATGAGCCTCTAAATTTTTGTATCTAGTTTTATGTATTGTTCCTCATAACAATGTGAAGTCGCTATCACAAATAATTGTTCTTGATATAGATTCATTTAACAGGTATATCGTGTTGTTTTCCACGACAGGGGTTCATTACTAAAATCGACCTAAAGACTAAAATACATGATTGCAGAACATCATGAGTTGTGGTTGTAAAAAAAACCCAATGCCTTTGCACTGAACATATAAATAAATCCCCCAGCTAAAATTGGTCAAAGATGCATTACTAAAATTTACACTATAGAGTAGCATATTTGTAAAATTTTAAGCATATGTTTTTTGTAAAATTCTAAGTCCTTAGCACAAGGCATATGAATAAACCCTAGCTCAAATTGACGAGGGATAGCCCTTTAGAACACCATATATATTTAATTGCTAAATTTTTGAACATTTGTTTTTGTAAATACCCAATGCCGTTGCATACGAAATATAAATAAAATCATTCTCAAGTTTAAATTAATCTGTAAATAAATAAGTACAATCGTAATGAAAACATTTCGTTTAAGAAAAGCCATGCAGCAAATGAAATCACAACATTTCATTTTGATTTGGGCGTAAATTGGTTTTGTCACTCGTTGCCTTCAGATCTATTTTCAGCAGCGTCACGTGTATCTTATGATTGATTAACAATGGATAAATCTTATCAGTGACCAGTATCTGAGAATAAATGGTGACACATACACAGAAATCGATGACGTACAGACCTGTAGACAGTTTAACACTGACCGCAAAAAAAAACAGTTGAAGCACGGCTGCCCAGTGGTCAAGATATTGATAGTTAGTGGGTACAAAGCTACAGAGAAATATAGCAACTGCCAAAAAGATGCCGATGTATATCTAGCGAGGGACCGAGATTAGCTGTCGGTTTGGCACCAATTCATTATCTCAGTGTTAAAACTTTCGACAGGCCCGTATTGTATCTGTGTACAATTATGGAAATAATAGAAAATGAGAGAAAACCTCACAGATTCCCGATATTATCCGGTATAATTGGACACTGGACAATGTAAAAATGGTCAACGGTCAACAAACACTCACAGATGTGACCACTGTCCATTATCAATGATCGAGTATTATCTTGATAAGGAGATCGATTATCGCGGCTCTTCCAGATCATAATTAACAACCTTATTATCGCCATTAAAACTTTGGTTAACGCGCTTAATAGACAAAGTCATAGGATGAATTAGGGTAAATTTAATTTTGTTAAAATTTAGGGCAATTTGTGCAATATGTAGCTACAAACCCTAAACCCTTAGACAAATGTTGGCATCAATCTTGAATTTAAAAAAAATATGTGTCAATATTTTTCGTACTTGGTTTACCCTTCCAATACACTCGGTCTCACTTCCCTGGCGCAAGTTAACGTGTTAAACGGTTAACCTAATTGTCAGCTTCAACGTCTTTGCTTTGTTTTGAAATTATAGTTTGGGAATAGATTGGTATGTTTGTTTTTGATTTTGTTAAAATTCAGGCAATTTGTGTTTTATAAAGATCCACACCCCAATCGTTCGGCACATCTGGGTATCAAACTTGAACTCCGTCAAATATTCAAATTTTCGTACTTGGTTTACCCTTCCGGAGCATCCGGTCTCACTTTCCTAGTGGAAGTTCACGTGTTTGACTCAATTATTATAATAATGCAAATATTGTAATAAAACACATTAATTCTGACATATTTTACATCATCTATAATTGTTGATCCCCGAAGTTTTGTTGACTTTTTCAAAAATAAAAAAGTAAAAATTACGCTCTTTGCAACGAAATAGTGACTGACAAATTTCCATAAACACTCGCATTTTGTCATTACCATTGATTATAACCAACGCAAAATGCTGACACAATTTAAGTCACATAACAGAGCTGCATCTATAAGAGTTGATCCCCGAAGTTTCGTAAACTTTTTTCAAAAAGTGAAAAATAATGTGCTTTTAGTTAGGAAATGGTGGAAAAATCATTAACACCCATATTCTGTCATTATCATTGCTTATTACCAGCACAAAAATGCTGACACAATTTATGTCATTGCCTGTTTCCAAACTATTTTTGCTTTTTGGATAGTGGTTTGGACATGGTATGGTACATATATGTTGTGTTTGATTATATAAGGTAAACACAATGTTTCAATTTGTTGTTCATTTAAATGTATGGACTATTTGTTTTCTGAATATTAAATTCAATGTCAATGTGTTTATTTTATCAATATGATTATTTTATACTTATCACTGGTTTATATTAGCGATAATCACCTTCAATATTTTAATCTTATCTCTTATAACGCCCATCCCTTATTGCAACATTATTGCAGTTCGTTATTGCAACATTGTTGCAACATCAACACTATTTAAAACAAAGCAAGCAACGTTACGTAGTTTTTTTCAACACGTCACTATTATCATTATTATTATTATTATTATTATTATTGTGCAAATTTTGTATATAAAAATTATTCAGACAAGGGAGGTGTTTTTACTCTAATAAGAATTTATATTTTGTATTGTTTTACATTATTGCCTTGTCACGGTTACTTTTAAAATGTATTATTTCATAAAATTCAAAAGTAATTTCATTTTTTCAATTATTAAAAATTATATGCATTTGATTTTAATATAAACTTTTAAAAGAATAGCCTAATTCCAAAACCCCTCAGTCCAGACATGTCATGTCATATTCCAGACCATACGGCAACAACGCAAACTTTCAATGTTAAATACATGTAATATATTTTCAGGGAATTTTACTCATTTGGCTAACTCGTTTCTATAAGTGTCAAAGAAGCTCTAAAGATAAGGGAATATGCTTATTAATATTCCCAAAATTCATTTCAATGTAAGCAAATTATTCAACAAAGCTGCCCAATAAATCCCCTGAAAGTTTCGTAAATAGTTTTAAAAAAGTTGTTCAAAAAGTGAAAATAATATGCTCTTTGCTTTAAAAAACATGGAAAATTTTCCATATTCACCGGTTTTCTGTCATTACCATTGATTATAACCAGCAGCAAAATTACCGATACAATTTTCGCCATTTGTAAATGCTGTTCTCCGACGTTTCGTAAACATTTAAAAAATATTTTCAAAAAGTTAAAATAATTCTTTTTGCTTCGAAATGGTGAACCAATTTCCATAAACACACGTATTCTCTCATTATCTTTGATTATTACCAGCAAAAAATAAAATGCTGACACAATTTATGTCGATCCCCGAATTTTCGTAAATATTGTCAAAAATATGTTCGAAAAGAGAAAAATATTCTTTTCGACAGTGAAGAATAATGTGCTTTTTGCTAGGAAATGGTGAAAAAACCATAAGCACCCGTATTATGTCATTATTATTGGTTATTACCAGCAGGAAAAATGCTGACACAATTTACGTCATCCATAAGTGTTGATGAGTTTAACACATTTTACAATATATACGTCATCTCTCCAGAATGTGCATGTGTTAAAACTGTAATCAATTGTGAACCAGTATTGTCAGAAAAGGTCATAGAGCCAACTCATATAGCTATAACTCCGCAAATTAAAAAAAATGAAAATATCTGTCCTTTTTAAAATATTTTTATCACAAATTTCTTGAAATATGTTACTTCTTTAAAAATTTCTCAAAATTTAGTTTCAACTTGCCCTTGGCGGATTTTGTTACGAGAAATGGAAACATACATGTAGTTTTTATTTGTCGTTTTGAAATAATATACAATTTATTTTATATTTATTTATTTAAAAAAAAATTAAAATATTAATTCTCATTGTCAAAAATGTGTTTCAACGTTTTTTCGTCAGATAGAATATGGAAGTTTGACAAACACAAATAAAATAGATGACATCGATAAGAATAAACAAAAATAATATAAAGCCAAATGGTCGAATCCGCAAACACCTTTTGAAAGCTCGAAATATTACAAAGAATAGAATACGTCGGATCTACTAACACTTTCAAATTATTTTAGAATACAGCCTGAAGTATTTACCAAGCTTATAAAACTAACAAAATTATTTTTACACAATAAAGTAACACTAACACTGCATAAACGAAACAAAGCACATAAAAATAAATTAAAAAACAAGAAAAAGAAACAAACCCAAATCAATAAACAAATAATTGAAACATATTCTGCTGACAAAAATCAATAATACTATACATATGATTTTCAATTTATCATGCATTCCAAATTTTCCAATACATGTATTACAGTTGAACGTTTCTATTTCGAAATGTAAACAGAGCACGTCAAAAACAAATACAAAACACAAGAAATATAGAACAATTGCAAGCAATGAGACAGTAAAACATTGGACTTTGGATTTGGGAGCTGCTTGTTTAATTAAGTGAAAACAGTGAATTCTACTAATGTAAGTGTTTGGGTTTTAATAAGAGATTGATTTTTGCATTTCATTTTACGAAGGTTCTCCACTGTTCGTGCTAACAATCCTATAATATTGCAAGTTAAAACAGCGTTCAATAGTCGTGTCGCTCCACAACATAAGGAGCTAGGTAAGAGGTTGGCTGTTTTTTTAAGCTTGCCAATTTGGTATCCAATGTACCTTTAAAAACGCGTTAAAACCAAAACATCGCGGAATATGCAGATATCTTCGTCGTGATATCTAATTGTTATTTTGAGTCCAAAACAGAAAAAGTCTATTTCTATGGACTTTTGTTTTTTGATCTGCGTTAGTTTTTAAAAAATGACTTGTGTTACTTTTTTTTAGGGGGGGGGGGGCTAATAATTCAGAATATTTCTCTTGAAAATAATGTTGCTCATTTATCGTCTATGTAGTATATAGATATGTTTTTTTATAAATAAATAAATAAATAAAGTACTATTATAAATGCATTTTTTTCCTTCGTGACGTTTTCAATGGTAATGTTTGATTAAGCACTTTCTGCCATAATATAATTTTCATTTAAAAAAGTTTATGTGAAACAAAAAACATTATCCAAATTTCTCTTCTCGCCAATCTTTGTTTACAATAACAGTTAAGAATAGCCAAAATTTTTCATAATGTTGAAAGTTCTTGAGCTATTGTCATATTATAAACTTTTGAATTTTTAAAATGAAATAAGTTGTCATATTATAAGTTTTAAATGTTTCATTCAGAAAAAAATTATGGTAGGAAACAACTTTGTTCATGTACATACACAATTATGTTTTCAGACTACCAGAAAACTCTTAACTGGTTATTTTAAGCCTTTTTGAAATGAAATTAAAAATTTTGTACATCGTATATTTGTCAATTCTATTTCCAAAGCACATTGTGCCAAATCAAACGAAAAGAATAAAAACATATTAAAACGCACGAAAATGATTAAAAACAATTATGAAATCATTCAAAATTTAGACAGTAAAATATTTCGCAATTAAATGACAATGCATGCGAAATTTCATATCAGTTTAGTATAAACAATATTTTATTCAAAATAAAAATACTAAAAAACATTACAAATGTTACAAAAATACAGTATTCTGGAACATTTCAGTTTATATGTATCTGATCAATTTTGTGTTCTTTGAATACGTCCTAACCCTAACACATATAAGTAATTGTCTTGATTTGCAAAGGGAGAATCAATCAACACACAAGTTTATAAGTTTTTAAATACGAAATGGACAAATTTTGTAAATACATGTACAACATGTGTAAATTATTTGAATGTGCAGTAAGTATATTACATCAAATTTACAAATGAACGCGATGGATAAACATAATAATTATTATTCATCTAATCATTTACATGTATTTAATTTAGTAATTCGAATTATTTGAACATGTGGTATTTATATTTGCAAATATATATATAATCTGTAGTTTTTTAATATCTTTTTGATGAAATGTGCGTTTTCAATGGCATGTGCTACTTTTAAATATATTTTTTCATAATAAATCCAAAAGTAGCACATGGCACCAATTATCAAATGATTGCCAAAAATGTATGCAAATAGAAGACAACACATAAAAGTAAGGACAAAACCCTTGTAGCTACCATCAAAAACAGCATTAAAACCTACTCATTTTAAATAAATGTTTTTCATTAAAAATATGTATAATAAAACAGCACTAGACAACTGCGTATAAATTATCTGAAAACATTAAAAATTTCCATTACGCTGTGACAAGTACGAGTTGGAAGTAGCTTGGAGGCAATGCCGCTTGGGACTTGATTTAACGAACTTCCTCAAAATCATTTATTTAAGTTTATTCTTGTATATTTGCATATTAAGTTACTTGGATGAAAAATTGTACTTTCACGATTGTTTGATAATCTTGTATCAAGCTTTAATTAATAAATTATTCATATATGTATCATGCCTTAATCCATAAAATATTCATAAACTCATGCCTATCATCAGGTATACAGCTTACAAATGGATGATACCAAAATGCTCATGTTAAAAAAATTACAAATGACTAAGTCCAATTGATTTTTACCGACATGGCGGCGATTATTTTATATATCCTCATTTATTTTACATTTCCTGCCCTTTGTGTGAAATTTTTATATTCGAATCATAATGTCTACACAATGTAATGTTAACGTGAAGAAGCGACATTCATTCTAGCTAAGCACACTTTAGGGAGTAGTAACCCTGCTGGCCAAGGATATTTGACTTCGGTAATATTACACAGAAGGACCATGCTTCTACACAGAACAAACATTAGACTTTTTGATAAACACACAAATCGGCTCAAAGTTGGATTGCTTGTTATTCAGTTGTGCAACATAAAAAAATGATCAAAGACCATAATGTAATGTGTTCGGTTTCCTTTTATATCCAGCCATTTTATGTCGCAGCTCATTACCGCACTTAAAATGAAGCAAAAAATATATTATATTGTTTCAAATCATGCAAATTAAAATAAATATAAAAACTTTCATTAGTAAAATTATATTTTATATAGCTATTGTCATATTATTAATTTTTGAATATTTCATTCAGACACTGCTTTTTTATCTCTGGTAGCCAAAATTGACATTGGTAGCTAATTTCTGAGCAATTTTTTCAGAGAGTAACCCACTTTAGTAAATCTTGAAAAAAATCTTTAAAAACTACTATATTTTAAAAAAAATAAAATTGGGTTACTAATTTTTAATTTTAAGTATTATGCAAAAAAGTAAAATTATCAAAATAACTGAAATAAAATTAATAAAATCTATTAGAATGAGATGCCAATATTTTCATTTCATAGGAAAGCAATTTGAAAGCTATTATGTACCAATACAAAACTGAATTTGTAGTTTTTTTTGGCAACAGCCATTTTAATCAATAACACCATGCACTTCAATAGTAGAAACAACCAAAATCAAGACAAGAGAAGGCAAGGTAAACACTGTTGGGGTGGGGAGAATACTAGTATTTCTGTACATCAACATTTTTTTATTTTTTTATTTATTTTATTTATTTTATTTATTTTTTATTATCATTATTATTATTTTTTTTTTTTTTGTTATTTACAAAAATAACCATTTAACAAAGGTAAGAAACAGAGACATATGAAAAAATAACAAACTTATTGTTAATTTCGTTTTAGTAAATGTGATGGAGTCCGTGTTGTTGTTGTTGTCATTGTAAAATTTTATGATGAAATAACAATTCAATAGGATCACATGACAAGGTTTTTATTTTTAAGTAAAGATAATGTCATTTTTTCAATTTTTTAATTTTCTAAATGAAATATTCAAAAATTTATAATATGAATTTTTAATCAGAAAATTCAAAAATTTATAATATGACCATAAGAAAAACACCACAAAGATTACTAATACACAAAAATATATATGTAATTACTTAACAATGACAAATGCAACAAAGAATTTATTACAATTACTTTAGCTTTGAGTAATTGCAACATTAATGCAAGCTTTATAATACGATTTTGGAATGAGCTGTTATTCGCTAAATTAGAGTGGAAAATCCGAAACGTAATATTTTACAATATTTATAATAATGGAAAAATGGGCATTACTTATTTCATATTTCCATACTAATGGTGGTTGAATTTACAAGTGATGGATATCTATTATTTAAGACAGGAAATATTTTCCAAAAAGACATTTCAAAATGTCCAACGAGTTATTTAAGATAAGATTTCTAACAAAAATTTATCATAAGTCGAGCTGAAAAACAGATACCCGCAGCGGACATAATTTATTTCATTCAAATATTTTACAATTCAGATTGGCAAAAAAAGTTAACAACAGTGAATCATTTTAGATACCAAGTCACGTTATGTTCTTAATCTTCTTTTTACCTCTTCAATCAAAAAATGTATTTTTTATTTTAGATGAAATCCGTGTGGGTGTTGATAAACTTTTATTCACCTGAATTTTAAACAACATGTTTCCCTGTGCAATAAAACTCAATGGTATTCAAGCGTGAAAATAAAATTAAAGGCTGTGGATTTTTTTTCTTTTTAAAGATAGTACATAGCATACACCTAAATTTTCCTTCCCTGAAGCAAAGAGATTGTATGTGTACTTTTATCTGCGGTAAAGCGCTTTACCAGGTTCCCTACAGCTGGCTATAAATACTTGGTTTTAGGTTACTTTTCTAAGCTGTCTATGCTCTAGAGATCTACAGATTACATCTCATAAAAGCGATAAAGCATGCACGTACAGTACAGACCATTCCAAAGTTTAACACAAAACTGACGAATTAGTGACGAACCGGAAGCTCATCTCGGCCTCCAGTAAGACATTTCGTGTCAGCTTTTCGGCGGTTGCTGTCTAAGTCAACGCTTTTTGTCCACTGGCTTTCTTTATCTCACCAACTGAGCTTTGACGCCCTTTTTGTTAGCTCAGTGTTAAACTTTCGACAGGTCTGTACTGTACGTCAATGCACACCTTTTTCCGTCTACAGTGCTCAGCAAAGATGACGAACATAACAGCCCAGAGGAATGATATGAAACAGCTTAAAACGTACAGCAGTTAATTATTTCGTTACTGATACGAGGGATCTATTTTGGTTAGCTATGCATGAATTGGGCCGACAGATTACTGGAACAGCCCTTCCAACAATAAATGCTTCTTTTATTGCAAATAAATGACTCTCAAATATTTACCGAGGGAATAGTGCCATTCATAACGCTCAGATAACAGTTGTACTTGTTTTAAGATAACCCAGTATTGCTCAGTATATATGGCTGTCAATCATCTAAATGATCAGCCTGAATCAATACATATTCCACACGGTGTATAGAACGCTCCGGGGAAACGATAGAAGGAGGCCATCTTATTCATCATCCTTGTTATAACGATCAGAGAGAACAAATGTCTGTCGGGGAATCTAACAAAAGTAGATTTGTGTCAAAGGTTGAACTGCATAGTTACCTAGGCATATCTATCGTACGTGACTATATATAACTTAAATCTAAACGAGTTGTTTGGAACAAGTCAAGAAAATTTGAACTAAGTACCTTTTATCTCGAGGTTAAAATCCAGAAAGGCAAACAACATTGGCTCCAGAATGAATCACGGATATATACTCCAAATAATTATAATGAAGCATTCGTATTAAACTGCATATAAAGAAAAAAATCACATTTGTTAGCACTCACAATTATGGATATCCATTTTCATACACCAAAACCGTATTTGACCGTAAAGACCTATCTTAATGCGCGATAAAAGATAATCCCATTCCAATATCCTTTGTTGTTGTGATAGCTGACATTTTACAATAAGAAACATTGCATATTGTCTCCGAGGAAAACCAGACCATTACATTATGGTCATTATGCATGACTGATGTATTAGTTTAATCTGACATACATTCCACATATCCTCCGTGACGGATCACCCTCTTCTCGTTTTACATATCAATTGCCCCGTTATTGTGGTGTGAGGTCGCTGTATCACTACCTTCTGATTGGACAAAACCATTTCAAATATTCCGTAAGGCGGAGCTAGTGTCGAGTCAATTATTTATCTTGCTGTCATATTCTTTTGGCAGATTTAGGTCGCTGATAAATGCCAGGCTGTTACATTAAGTGTTTGCCTCCCGCTGACATATAATAAGGATAGAAAATCTCTTTATTTATTTGTGTGCTGTGTATTTTTAAGTGCTTCGTTATTTTTATGGATTTATCCTCTGATTAAGGACCGGATATTTACAAATCTTTGGCCAGTAAGTGGATCTACTTTTAGTACATGAGTATTTTAGTACCAATAAACATACGTTTTGTTAATCATGCAGTTTATTTCGTACGATCAATAATTCAGTACTTTGCAGATTTTCTGCTGAAGCTAGCTAGCTAACAAGACATGGCGGCAAATAAAGGAATTGAAGCCTCCAAGCAATCCTTTTGAGGATTCGTTATCTACCTGATACCAAATGCAAGAAGCGCTTCTGAAATTTATTTGTTTTAATGAAAATTAGAGTTTGGTACCATTTTGGAAATATAAACTCAGTAGTCAGGTCTTTGCAAAAATGTTCTTTTGTGTATTGCACAATGTTTTGACAACCAATGAAAATATGAAGGCACAAAAGCAATATGTAATTTTTTTTGTTTTGTAGTTGGGCAAAATTCCTTCTGTTCTTATCCATTTGCATGTTATGCAAAAACTTGCCAAAGAAGTTTGTGTCCAAGAAAGAAACAGAACAAAAGGATTTTAACAAACTCCTTATTATTCTAAAATCGTAGATATATTTATATATATTTATCATTATCTTATTTATTTTATTTATGAAACTGAATTGCAAGAACTTGGCAATAGCGACATGTGCATCAGACTCTCGAGACGCCATACCACAAAATCTATGAAATGTTTACATTGTATAGTCAATGATATTTATATGTATTTTCAGTATTCCAATAAAACCTTGTGGTATTTCAATTTGAATGTTGTTTGCATTTTTGTTTTGAAAAATGTATGTATTCGCAGTATTCCAATAAAATTTAGTTGAATTTGAATTTGAAATGTTGTTTGCATTTTTTTTTTTTTTGAAAAATATTAAGAAAAATAAATTAGTGGAAATTTGAATTGGATA
The DNA here is from genome assembly GCA_021292105.1 of Anadara kagoshimensis. Taxonomy (NCBI): domain Eukaryota; kingdom Metazoa; phylum Mollusca; class Bivalvia; order Arcoida; family Arcidae; genus Anadara; species Anadara kagoshimensis. The sequence goes on along the minus strand of CM037861.1, from coordinate 43,010,263 downwards.
AGCACAACCTCTTTGCCTTTTTTCAGATCTGAACCAAATTCACATCATTTCCTTTAAAATGTATAAATAAATAAAAAAAAAGCTGAAATGTTTTTAAAAATGGTTGCTTTGTTTTTTTTTTTTTTTTTTTAAAATGCATTCTGATTGTAATTCTAGCAATTTTAATGACTCTGTGACTCTTTTGGGATTAAAAAGAGTAACTTTCTTAAAATACATTACTATTGAATGACTTTAAAAATCAATTCCAATTTTTACATTTTAAACATTTTTTTTTCAAAATACACTTGTCGTATACCATTTTTGAGTGTCTTTAATTATAATTATTAATGGTATATGTCAACAATCGTACAACAGTTAAGTTTAGTTGACTCTCTTCCATTTGTTGATGAAGAAACAGCTCCGACTTTTACTTTACACATTTTGTAAAAAATGGCTAAACTTCATCAGGATTTGATGTGGAACAATTGGCCCTTTGAAATATACATACATATATATATATATTCCGAGCAAAACTGATACTAAATTTGCGCGAAATGCACTCTATATTCAGTAATGTTTTTATTAATTAGATGTACTATGAGGATAAGGATTTTAATCTAATCCTTCGCGATTTATTCAATCTTGTTCTTTGGCGTTAAACATTTATTTGATGTAGTTATGAGTGCTAACAATTTTTAAAATATGTTTGGATGAAAACATAACACCGAATAGCATAAAACTGCATTTAAAAATCATGAAATAGTAAATGTACAATTCAAAAGTGTTGCATGACTATTTGTTGCAATGTGTATTTTCTATTTTTCTTCAGAATTTGTTCTAAAGTACATTTTAAAATTTCAGAAAATTCTAAAGTGTCATGACAATATTAGAAAATACCAGAACATTCTAGAATATTTTGATAAGCTCTCCTGATTCTTAATATGCGAAAATAATTTATAGTTTCATAAAAGATCGAAATGCACATGTTGAATTGTCATTCGATACAAACAAAAATAAATCCTAAACAAGTAGCTTCTTGAATATTGTGCCAAACTCTCTATGTTATGTACAAAACTATCCAAAATGAAAATTATTAAAGAAAATATTCTTGGCAGACAGCAAATCCTCCAAAAACGCCAAAAGCAAAACGGGTTTTTATCATTTCCATAACCGTCCAACTTATTTGAAACCAGTGCTTTCAAAACACGGGTTATTTTGCCAATCAATGAATTGTAAATGAAAAACATGTTCTTGGCAACACTATTCGGCGATATATATGTTGTCCAATAATATTGAAATTAAGATTATTGTTTTTATTTTGTTATTCATAGACACAATGCCACATATTTTGAATTTTATTTTGAATCAAATTTGCTTAAAAGTTCCACTATGTTCGTTTGCAAAATGCAAAAATGTCCACCACATGCAGGCAGGCACATGACAAAATCAGCTATACTTAATATTTTATACAAATAATTTCGTCTCGTGAGTATAAAATTTATGTGCTAAACATTTCAATATATTTTTTTTGACGCCATCATCATGACGCGTTAAGCCATATATTGTAGCCGTTAGAACAAAACAGATAGACTAATTGATATCACTCTTCTGTCTGAATTTTAGAGACAATTGTAAAATTCATTAACTGAAATAACTTAACCAATAATAATTCGGAAAATTTGGTCTCTGAATTGTTATTAATTACTAATTAGCATGTTCGTTGTGACTTCTATTTGACACAGCATTTAATTTTTGTTTTTAAATGTACTTCTATCAATATTGTGAATGTGTGACGTGTTCGAATTTCAATGTTAAGTCAAACATTTTCGCTATATGGTCCCATCTTTGCGTTTTGTTTTGTCAACGTATGTTAATTTTTTCCTTAAGTTGTAATTAGGTTTTTTGAAAGTTGTCTCGAATTACAAACATTTTGTTTTGTATGACAGAAATTGTTGTAGTAACATTAAAATCTCGTTTGAATATCATTTATATATACTTGATGAATACAATTTAAACCAAATAAAAACTTGAAACATTGTATTTTTTAAAATAAAGAGGTGGGAGCAGAAATATTGTGTTTGACAAGAACCAGGAGCAACGACAACACACGAAATATATATGAAACATATGAAAGAAGAAATAACAGTCAAATGGGACATATATATGAGAACAATTAATTTTAAATTTCCAACTTGGCGAACACCAATCAAAATGGCCAAATGGTTAGCATTATAGTAGATGAAATACTTATGTATGTTTGTCGTATTATAAATTAAATCAAATATTTTAAAAATTATAATGCCAAGTTTTCAAATATTTTATTCATTGAATGTTAAAAAAAATATTATGTGACAGTTTGTATAAGTTCTGCATACAGTAAAAAAAACCAGAAGTATCATATACCATTTTTGAATTCAATCTTGAATTATAATTCAAAAATTGTTATATGACAGAAGGAAACAACAAAGTATATGTTTACGACTAACATGTTGCTGTTTTTGACATAAAGATAAACTATATGAGTTTGGTATCGATTCGTCAGAAAATGATGCATTTCTTTCATTCAGTTCCTCTTTTTCATATAGAAATAATATTTAAAATAACTTAACTACGGCGGGATATGAGTGGATAGCATATAGCAATGGAGTTGTATGCCTTATACTGCAGGGATGGTGAAAGAAATCGGGAGTGTCCGGAGAAAACCAACGGTCTTCGGCAGTCAGATGGGTGATTTTCTCCTAGCATCATATGCGGAAATTATATTTGATACAATAATTTCCTTTGAAAGCTTACGGAGTGGTTTGACTCCATACCAAATGAGAGTTTTGTGTGTTGGACATTGCATATTTTGAACAGTGTCAACGTAATATTTTTGTTCATAAATGAAATGGAAGTTAAACTGGTTTTAATGACTAGAATATTTTGCATAAATGTCATGGTTAAATGAATGTAAGAAGTAGCCCGATTTTATATTATAAATTTTTTAATATTTCATTAAATGCATCATATGACACCAATCTCAATATATGCAGATATATGAAAAACGTGCATATAAAATGTAATTCAGTTCATGTGTCATTTTTTAAAAATATATATATAATAAAATTAGCACATGGTAAGACTTGTGACAAAAATATTTTATCATTAATGTTTTTTTTTTTCATTCGATCGTAGCAATGGTGGATTTCATTCAAATACACGTTCTGAACAAAAACCAATTGCACATGTGCTCTCAAGTGACAGGGCCAAACAATTGAACATTCTGAAACCAATTATTTACAAACAGCGAATTCAAGAGTTGTTTAATTGCTGTTCAACAATACTTATTGAGGTATCTTACGTTGCATATAATGGCGGGAAAATACAGAAATAATATTATTCTTATTATGTGTTATTACGTTTAACCATAGATTGTCATGTATGCTTTTTTATTTCATCACCAGTAAAAAAAATCAAAAGTGGCATATGACAGTTTTAATGATATTTATATAAAAATGTAATTTGTCAAAATTGTCAATGTCATTTGCTAAATTAAAAAAATTAACTTGGTAAAAATTAGAGCTATTTGTACTTGTCAAAATTGTCAATGTCATTTTATTATTAAAAAAAATAATTTGGTAAAAATTTGTTCATGATTAAAGCATGAGACGTACAAATAAAAACCTTCTAAAAGTGTATGTTCAGTGTAATTTAGTCATGATAATGTTATGTTAACACTGTTGATAAGTATGATGTCTCTGTATACAAAATTGTCATGGATAAATTTGACGTCCAATAGTTTCACCTTCCTTTCCATCTCAGTTCTGATTCCACACGTGGTGGGTGTAGCTAGCTAGACAGGAGGTGCTTACCCTTCCGGAACTCTCGACCTCACTTCCCCGTTAGAAATTCATGCGTTTAATTTAAATTGTCAGTTTTCAGAGAGTTTATCAGGTTGGATTGTATTTTGGATATGACTGGTATGTTTGTGTTCGGTTTGTACGTTTTCATGTCAAAATAATTCAGGTCAAAAATGACGTTGTTTAGCAATGTTATTTGCTAAATTAAAAAAAACCCAAATGAAACCATTTGCACTGTGGCAGCAACAAAAGAAGTACATAACAGCAACACAAACCACCTTACTTCTTACAGAGTAAATGTAGTAATATTCATGATAATGATTTTAACTTATTGCCTGCACTGATTTTTGCACATAATGTTTTACAAAACATCCAAAAGTAACATTGTTTGGAAAATGTACGTAAGCGTTTTTCAATATAATGAATTGATTAAAAAGGGTTTTACGTTTCAGTAAATAATATTTCGCTTATTTTGAGACGTGACCACCTGTCAGTAAAGTGGCAGAAGCCAATAGATTATTAAGCATACAATTAAGAAAAATACCATGTAGAGCATAACTTCAAAATATATATAACAGAACCAACAAAAGACCAAATTACTTCCTAAATTATCTATTGAGTATATAGCAATACAATATAGAATATTTGTAAGTCAGACGTAATAAAACACAAACATAACAGTCCATGTCAAAATCCCAATCCTAAAAGCAAAGTAAAACATTGAAAACTGACACAATTTAACACGTAAACTTCCACTACGAAAATCAGGCGGGTGCCTCAGAAGGGTAGACACGCGTGTAAGTGTTAAATATTAAAACGACCCCTGAATGAGCAAAATGTGTTTAATTGATTGAAAATTAATTGGCGCCCTTCAATATTCGACAAAATTTGTTTGATTAATTGACATTAACAAAAGTTGTTCAATGATTTGAAACTCAACAGTCGCTCTGAATGAACAAAATTGGTTTCATTAAATTTTAAAACGGGTCCCTGAATGAACTGAAACTCGTCGCCCAAAATGGACAAAATTGTAATAATGTTAATTATTTCTCATTTTGTTAATGGTTAATATTCAAAACATTTGCATCCTTACTATTATTTATTTTCGTTGTGGCTGCTTGAAGACAATCAGAAATCAGAATCGTGTAATTTTAACAGGAAAATAGTTACATTTACCATCAGAGGCAGTTGAAACCATGTACCGGTACAGGAAATACTAGAGATCAATGCATATTCGTAATAAATTAAATTATGTAGTCAATCTGAATACAAATAAAAATCAGGAAATTTATATTCACAACGGTATTATGTATAATTAATATACTATAAATACAGTAATGTCGAACGTTTAAAAATTAATCAAAAACAGACATGCCGGTCGATATCCGATCACAATTCCAAAAGCAAAGTGAAAATTTTAGAACTGGCAAATTAATAAAAACATTTGGACTTCCACAAGCCTGAACTGAGACCGGTTGTTCCTTTGATTCCAAATATTAATTGCACACGCGGTACGTGTAGCTACCTAAATAAATGGTTCTTACCCTTCTAGAAGTTCACGTGATTGGTACACGGTATGTTTGTGTTTGAAATATTATTTAAAACCAGTAAAAAGACGCATACATCAATTTATTATTTAGGAACCAATGCGTATAAAACACGAAAAGTACCCGATTCACACTATTACTCGCGATTGACGGAATACTGAAATACTTGTTAGTGTCAAACACTTAAGCTTGCAATGGCCAAACAACCAGGAACACGCCATAAATGCGAATGAAATATGAAACTAAGGACATCACATCTTGAGACGCCGATTTTGACGAATGATAAAATATTGGACCAATGCAAGACAGAATGAAAGTATTTAACTTCGAAAATATGTGACTAGAAAGATGTAACTAAAGGTTTTTTTCTTGATTGCTTATTTTATATAGTTACTTTGTCAGTGACGTTGTAATTTCTGGACGTTTATTGCTGTTGGAGTACGTCAAGTAATCAAACACAAACATACCGATTCTTGGTAAATCAAATAACTTTGAAAACTAGCAAAGCAAGTTAAACACGTTAGCTACCATCGGGGAAATGAGACCGAATTCTCTGGAAGGGTAAGCAGTCCAGTCTAGCTTGTTATATCTACGTGTATGATTAGCGGAAATATCCAAATGCCGGTACATTGTCTAGAGATTAGAAGAGGTTCGATAGACTCACGATTTGCACGTTTAGTATCTACATACAAACAAACGTATGGAATAAGAAGACAGAGCTCACTGATTAGATTACAAGTGGTGCGGTTCAAGGTTCTAGTCATACCTTTATTTTACAATCTAAGACTCGCTGTGATCTGAAAAATGGTTTTTAACTATTACAAACACTACTATGAAATCTGAATTCACAGTCAATCTTTCTGTCATGATATTAGGCATTTCACTTGAATACTAGTTTACCTTTGCCACAAGACCAGTCAGTCATAAAACTTGAAAACGCTTTGCCACACAACCAAATATGACAGTCACAAAACAAGTCAGTCATGAAACTTAAATGTACTTTGCAATGTGACGAGTCAGTTGTGATATTTGAATGCACATTGTCTCAAGACCAACCATGGCATTTGACTGTATTTTGCCATAAAACAAGCCAGTCATGACAATTGAATATACTTAACCACAATATCAGTTAGTCATGGCACTTTGAATGACCTTTGTCACAAGACCAACCGTGGCACAAGAACCGACTTTTAAACAAGGTCATGGACAAAACATAAGAATTTTACTGATTTTGTAAAACATTATTGATAATTGATAATAAAACTCTCGACTTTTGACGGGTACCGAACATGATTTTAAAATGATATCCAGTAGTGTTATCCAAGTATCTATATACGGGACTAAACAGTAAAAAGACCCAGCAGACAGGGTCACAACACAACGAATTAAACATGAAAACAAACCAGACACAAGCTAAGCACATATATTTTTTTAAAACGCTCTTATTTTGAAATATAAAAGTTTAAACTACAAATGAATGAACAAAGAAAAGAGAAAAGACATTTCATATAATAAAATATGTGATTATAATTAATTATGGTAATTTTTCTTGGCAATGCACACTGACGTATTTTAAAAACACATTATGTTTTCCGGTGTTTCTTCCTACTGTGCTACTGGAGTTCGTCATGTAAATGACATTTCGTTCCAGGTGAATGGCTAACGGAAATATCCAAATACCGATTTATGGTGTGCAGATTTGGGAGGTCCGATATCATTATGATTTGCACTTTAAAACCCGTACTAAAATGGAGTGGCGTATAGTAAAGAAATAAAGTTTTACGCCCCAGTCAAAAGATGAGCAACAACACATTGTTGTCCAGAACAGACCTTTAACATTTGTTTCATACAATGCAGTCCTTGCCAAATATTTTAGCACCGTTGTTTTCAGCACTCGGTATAGTTGGACTCCATAACATAAACCAATTCGTAACAATGGGACTGAAAGGACCTTTACCTCAAAGATAGATTTTCATACATTGTATATAATAGTCTAAAACTTTTCCAAAACAACATGGTGCTCGAATTGAACTAGCACTTTCAAAAAATTTAATAGCAATAGTGTAGAAAAATTACCTACTTAGGAAGAGGATAAGAATAAAAACGTTTTACCTTTTTCGGATAGTGGAGGCGGAAGAAACCGGTGTGTTAGGAGAAAACCTCTGGTCTTCGGCAAGCGGGAAGTTAAATATCGAATTTGATTCAAGGTGGACCAGTAGTTTTAAAGGCAAACATAAAAGTAAAAGCATGGATACACAGACACACTTCGTCATATCATGCTAAAAGTTTCCTAACAACTTGTGTACTGACAGGTTGAAACAGGAACGCATTACATCCTTAAACATCAAATTTGGTTTAAATTGGTTCAACGGATTTTAAGGCAGCGATAATGCAAATTTCCACAGATCTAGAGATACGCACACGCTTCACTGCGAGTTTTAAAAAAAACCTTCTAACAACTCTCAATGTATATACTGACAGGTGATACAGGAACCCCTTACCTTGTTACTTAGGTAATCAATTTTCTGATAATTCCTACATATCTTATCAAAGCAAACACGACACAAAGATAAATATATAATTTATAGGGTAAAAGTATAAAGCGACTCAATAATTTCCTGTCACAATTCTGTGTGACACAGAAATACACGTGACGGTTACACATGCAAATCAGGTGGTTGACACGCGACTAACACGTCCATGTTGGCTAGTGTTAGGCTAAACGGTTGTAACAAGTTGTTCTATTTCATATTACATTTCCGAGGTTTAATTGCTTCTGATTCTCATAGTTATTGGATGGGGTTTTTCAAAGTTTGTTTAAATGTAAATATGAAATTGCCTATCTGGAGTCTACATGTGCATTAAAATCTCAATTCAACGCCACCATTTGTTCAGTCAAATTTTGGCTTCATAAAGGGGTTTCGCGAGGGAGGTTTATCTAGTTAGATTAGAGAAAATGAATTTTGGAACTGAAAATAACTGTGGCGATTACCAAGGAGGCAAAATTATGGAGGAACACTATATCGAAGTCTTCAAACAAATGCATTACAAGTCTTTCAAAAGTGGTTTCCAGACAGCAAAGCACGAAACATTACCAATCATTTTGCAACACTATAATATAAGTAATGCATCAATGAGTTATGTTTATCTTATACCTATATGGAATTAAACCATTGCTATCCAGGATGTTGGGGTTTTTCGAGCCATGTTTTGAAGAAAAAAAAAACAATTAGCTAAAATTGCGATTGACAAAATTACTTTCGTAATCTCTAGATACAACTTTCAGCATTAAGTCTAGTACCAGTTTGACGTCAAACGTTTTACCACATTTTCTCTGTTCAGTCAATTCAACACGTGAACTTCCACCAGAGAAGTGAGGCCGGGTGCTCCGGAAGGGCAAGTACCTCCTGTCTAGCTAGTTAACCCGCCATAATAGAACAACATTACAGTACAACAAACATTTGTACTGCTTCAATTGACACTATCCTTCTTCAACATCATTACGATTTAGCCATCGAACGTAAAAGTCGATGTTAAACAGAGCATGAATGCCCTATTTTCTTAACCCCATATTTTGCATTTTTATGAACAGCAACAGTTGGAAGTTATGATATACTACCAGAGCATGGTAATTATATGACTTTTCAATCACAAATGCCTGTGCAATTTTTATCGACCGAGTTTTAAAACTATCATTTGTAATGCACAGACCTGTCGAAAGTTTAAGCCTGGGTTAACAGAAAAGGAATCGAAGCTCGGCAATCGAATGACCGAGACATGTATTATGCCGAGAGATAGATAGCAGCCGCCGAAAAGTTGTCAATGTTGATGAGATGAGTTTACAATTTGACACCAATATTCGTTAGCTAAGTGTTTATAGGCTTTATGCATAAAAAACCCTTGACGTCGCCATAAAACTATAAACTAATAAAAACTTAAAAAGAAGCATGCAGCAGTGCCATTATATCAAAAGTTATGGCATCAACGATTATTTTACTGCATTGTAATTTCTTTGTGAAGTCAAGGGAACGAAAAAGTGGCAAAAGGCCAATTTATATCGGGTTAGATGATGATCTGGATAAATCATCATTTTCCAAAACAAATTAAAAACTAATCCAAATATTTGTACAAATTTGTTTCATATAGCATTACATTTTAATCAGATTTTTTTTAAAATGTGTACATTGTATGTGACTTTTTGGAAACGAAAGCATGGCATAAATACAGTTACATAACTATGTTTACTACATGTAGAATGAAATGGTACTAAAACCCTTGTAACAAAAGCGCAGTCTTGTCAAACCATATAGATGGTTTCTTTAGTATTATTGTCTTTCACCTTGCTGCATTAGTCATTGATGGTATGATAGTTTAGTCAAAATAAAAAAATATGTATCCTCTATAATTAAATTTACAAATGTCGATTCTACAGAATTGTTAAGAATTACTTGAACATTTTGCTTCTTGTAAAAAGTATAAAATCCTTTGATTTTTCAACACTTTACACCACTATCTCTCAATCTAAATTGAACGTCAAAAACATATTATTCACTTGTCAATCTTTTTACAAAAACGGCAAGCAAGATACAAATATCTAGTGCCGAACAGGGATTCTCATTATTTGTCAAGCATCAAGCATTCCAAACAAAAATATTTATTAATAATTTTAATTTTTTATTTTGGTTTTCAAACACATACATCTATGAAACAAAAAGTTAACAAACACCCCCGACAAAACACCCATATACACACGCACAGGCATTCACTCAAAATTCTGGCCCCGGTTTCACAATCATTCCTTCCCTAAGATTTTCCTCAACTTAAATTTTGCAAAATTGTAAATCTCTATAATTTTGTTAATTTTCAAGATATTCAGGAATTAAAGGTGTCATTTTTAAGATCATTTCTAGATTAAAACATTTGCAGTAGTTTTGACAAAAAATATTCACCAGTAGTTCCAAAAAGAAATTTCCAAAATTTGCTAAATTTAAGATAAGGAAAATCTTAGCTAAGGAATGATTGTGAAACCGGGGCCTGATTTGTTTCTTATTAAGAACCTTAATACAAAACAAACAAAAAGGTTAGAGTGCTGGATAAACATAATACGGGTATTTGTTGTGTTTGGTAATATAATTTTCCAACAAATAATCAGTATACCAATGGGAGCAAATGAGTCCCATTATTTGCGGATGTGTTTCTTTGTTTGTATGAAGCAGAATTATGCAGAACCTTGTTGAATCTGGAGAGTAGATATATAGATGACATTATATCGCTTAATAATTTAGAGATTATATGAATGACATCTATCTTAGTGTGCTTGAAATAAAAGATACGACTAATTTTTCAAGCTCGATTATATTTAGATATTTAGATTTAAACCTCACTTGTGACGCCTATAAAGGGCGGTTACATTTGAAGCTGTATGACAAGCGTGGTGAAATTTTTCTTTTTCTATGTAGCAATATACCTGCTTCTCCTGCTTCTATTACATTTTTTCACAATATTAATACTCCATGGTTGAGCTTGTTTCCACTATGAAACGAAGCAAGCTGTTTACAAGTGTGTTGACCCAGGATATTGCAAGATCATGTTTATCAAGGCCCTTAAAACGTTTTGTGGCCGCCAACACAATATTAATGATAAGCATGATGGCTCTGTATTCAAAATTAACTTAATGCATTTGACATTCCATTTTTCCATGTTCCATTCATTCTTTATTACGATTTCACACATGGCGATAAAGCTAGCTAAACAGAGGCACTTACCAATCCGGAGCACCTGGCCTCACTTCCCTGGTGGACGTTCGCGTGTTTAACTTAACTTGTCAGTATCAAAGTTTTTACTTTTTTGGAGGAGTGTAATTTGGACATGGATTAGTATGTTTGTTTTTTATTATTAATTAGAACAATTTATTTATTATGTCATTCATTTATTTGTATGTTTTTATACTGTTGTATTCATGGACTCATTTTTGGCATGTTGACTGTCACTGATTATGTTTGTATGTTTTTATTTAATATTTTATTATCTTTTAGTTTATATAATTAACTTTTATTTTGCCGTGTTCATGGTTTGACTGTTTCAGTTACAAATGTCTTTCTTCTATTGAAGATTATATATCGTGGAATAAAATGGTTTTTATTATTCAGAATATGAAATGTTTCTGTTGTTCAATCGGAGACTTACCATCTAAACAATAAAACATTGTGTTATACTGGTTCTCGCACACAGAAATGCAATCTAAGAAATATGGACTTTCTAGAAAGACGGTCCTGAATATAGATGGTCATTTTGATTAAAATATGAAACAAATGGAGTTTTAAAACAACGAGCAGGTATAGTATGTTAAACTGCATTTAATAATCCCTAATTGGACACTTCGCGCACATTAACTTATGGATTCGGATGGCTAGAAGCAAAACAATTAATTCTAGTAACACGTGTTTTGTGTCTTTTTGCATAAATGAAGATCGAGATATATTACTTAAACAAAAAGGTTGTCATTTATGAATTAATCCTCTATTGTTTACTTTACAAAAGTAAACATTTTACGCCTATAGAAATGATCATATGCATTCAACATGTCTGGTGGCTTTTGCAACTGTGACATACTCACAATGCATATTGCAGAAGGCGATGGTAATGCATGTGTGACGCGTCATATACATATAATTTTAATCCGAAAAAAAAACCAAAATTCAGATTTTTAATGTTAATGAAACTTTGTAATATGCATATCATAAATTAAAAATTTTAATCTCATAAGGCTGTAATAAGTATTCGTAATATTCAGTCAAACACATCACAAGATACTTTTAAGTTGAAATTTAATTTAAATAGATTTTTTAAGATATCCGTTACTATAGTAACACGCATTGGAAACTTGTAACAAATAAAAAATAAATACAGCTGGTTGCAGGTTGTTTTGGTTTTTTATAGACATTTGCATAGAAATTAATAAAATGCCCGTCTAAAATACTATCACAGTTTTGGATTAATTTGTTTCAAAAATAACGGTTTTACTTTTAGTTTTTTTTATTTTGAAAAAACAGTAATATATATATGGCAAAATTCAATATTTCGTTTTCTTTGTCTATTTCATTGTATTTAAGACTTAAGACTTGATGCCTCTTACATAATATTAACAGTATTGCTATATACTACATAATTTCCAATCTGAAAATAAAGTGCACTTTAACAAAGAAGCTATTAATTATATGTTTTCTGTTGTGACGTTGGCTTTGAAGATTTGTCAATATCAAATCACACTTGCTGATATAGCTTTTTTTTTTCAATTCCCCTTTAATACTTTTTAATTTCATATTACAGTTATTCTCCTCATCATCATTATAATTATCATTTTGTGTTGTCCTCATTACATGAGATATAGTGATAATTACATATTATACCAATTTTAATTTTACAGCACTATACAGCCGTCTCGTAATACAATTCCTCATCAGTAGTGCTTGGACAAAAATTATGAAACCAAAACTTTTTTCCTAGATGTTGAAAAGAAACCCAAAGTGTTTTATTTTTATTTGTTTATTGCACATAAATAGTATATGTACATGTATATAATTTTCAATCGAAAAATTTATATTAAGACTTGCATAACAAAAGAATTGGTAGTTTCCATACAAAAATCAAGTGCACTTTACTAAAGTACTCCCTAATTATGTATTTTCTGTTGTCACATTGACTTTGAAGATTTATCAACAATTGCATCTATAGGTAATAGCGTAACATGTTTTTGATGCAAAAAAAGCTATTACTGCAATGTTGCTGACATAATGAGACTCAATTCCTTTATGGCATTGAATCTATTAAATATGCACAAAGAGTTGTAGATTTCATCAGAGATATGATATATCACAGTTGCTGTTATTGAGGACATTTGATAACAAAACCCCAATACACCACAGTACATCACTGGAAGAGCAATAATTTATTCATTAAATATCATTTTTACGAGTTAAGGGAATTTTTTTATCATTTTTATACTTTTGCGTACTTTAATAGGCGTCAATTTGTGTTTTACTATTTATCATTGTCTGAAAAACAAAATCATTAGTTGAGAGCTGATTATTGTGTGATAACTGAAAACACATTATATATTACCCATTCGGATTTCCTAAAAAACATAAGAACGTCCATATACAACCATTTACTTATTTGGACATATGCATCTGTACCTCTTTTTGATGAAACTCGAAATTGTATCCCGTTCTTTAAAATATCTGACATTATGATATGTATATTTGCAGGAAAAAGAAAATTGTGTCCCGCTGTTGAAAATATCTGACGCTCTGATGCCTATTTTTAAAATGACAATTATATCCCATTCTTGAAATCATCTGACTTTCCGATACTATTTTTAAAGAATATGAAAAATTATCCTGTTCTTGAAATTATCTGACGTCACAATACCTATTTTTAAAGGAAAATGGAATGTGCATGCACAAAGCGTTGTAGATTTCATTAGAGATATGATACAAATGTATATCACAGTTGCTGTTATTGAGGACATTTGATAACAAAACCCCAATACACCACAGTACATCACTGGAAGAAATAATTTATTCATTAAATATCATTTTTACGAATTAAGGGAGTTTTTAAGTCATTTTATGTTTTTTTGCGTACTTTAATAGGCGTCAATTTGTGTTTTTCTATTCATCATTGTCTGAAAAACAAAATCATTAATTGAGAGCTTATTATTGTCTGATAAATGAAAAACCTTTATCTATTACCCATTATGATTTTTCCCCAAAAAAAATCATAAGAATGTCCCTACACAACTATTTTGTTATTTTGACATATATATTCGTACCTGTTTTTGAAGAAACTGAAAAATCCGAGGTTTAAAAACCTATTTTCGAAGGAAACTGGAAATTGTATCCCGTTCTTAAAATTATCTGACTTTCTAATACCTATTTTTGTAAAAATAAAAAATTGTATCCGTGCTTGAAAATATCTGGCCCTCTGATAACTAAGTTGAAATGAAAATGGTATTTCTCGTTCTTGAAATATCTGACGAAAAGATACCTATTTTAAAGGAAAATGAAAAATATATCTGGTTCTTGAAAACATATGATGTTCTGATACTGTTTTGAAGGAAACTTGAAATTGTGTTCCGTTCTTGAAATTATCTGACATTTTGATACCTAATTTTGAAGTAAAATGAAAATTGTATGCACTAAGAGTTGTAGATTTCATCAGTGATATGATATATCACAGTTGCTGTTATTGAGGACAGTTGATAACAAAACCCCAATACACCACAATACATCACTGAAAGAGCAATAATTTATTCATCAAATATCATTTTTACGAGTAAAGGCAATTTTTTATCATTTTTATGTTTTCCTGTTATTTTAATGGACGTTAAATTGTGTTCTATAATTCACCATTGTCTGAAAAACAAAAATATTAGTTGAGAGCTGATTATTGTCTGATAACTTAAAAAACATTATCCACTATCCATTACCCATTTGGATTTCACAAAAATCATAAGAACACCTATATACAACCATTTAATCATTTGGACATATACATCTGTACCTTTTTGTGAGAAACTCGAAATTGTCGTTCTTTAAAATATTTTGACGTTATGAAATCTATTTTGAAGAGAAACAATTATGTCCCGTTCTTAAAAATATCTGACGCCTTGATACCCATTTTTGAAGAAAAATGAAAATCGTATCCCGCTCTTGAAAATATCTGACGTTCTGATAATGCTTTGAAGAAATATAGAAGTTGTATCCTGTTCTTGAAAATATCTTACTATCTTATTATTATTATTATTATTGAAGGGAAGTAGAAACTGTATGCATAAAAAGCTGTAGTTTTTATCAGAAATATGATATAAAACAGTTTCTGTTATTGGTGACATTTGATAACAAAATCCCTTTACACAACAATACAGCACATCATTTTTAAGAGATTTTTATGTTTTTGCGTACTTTAATAGGCGTCAATTTGTGTTTTACTATTCATCATTGTCTGAAAAACAAAATCGGTTGAAAGCTGAGTATTGTCTGATAACTGAAAAAACATTATCCAATACCCATTTGAATTTCGCAAGAAATCATAAAAACGTCCACATACAACCATTTTTGAAGAAAATGGCAATTGTATCATGTTCTTGAAAAATCTGAGGTTTTCAAACCTTCTTTCGAAAGAAACAAGAAATTGCATCCCGTTCTCAAAAAATCTGAGGTTTTGAAACCTACTTTTGAAGAGAGATAACAATTATATCCCGTTCTTGAAAAATCTGAGGTTTTGAAACCTACTTTTTAAGAGAAATAGAAATTTAAGCGAGTTCTTGTAAGATCTGAGGTTTTGAAAGAAAAACGGAAATTGTACTCTCAAAGAGTTGTAGATTTCATTGGAGATACAGTATATCACAGTTGCCTTTTTGATGACATTTGATAACAAAACCCCACAATACATCAATGGAAGAGCAATTATTTATTCATATTTTCGAGTTAAGTAAAAAAATTGTTGCTTAATGTTTTTTTTCGTATTTTAATAGGCGTCAACCTGTGTATTACAAATCAGCGTTGTCTGAAAGATCATCACATGTAGTTGAGAACTGGAAATTGTAACCATTACCCATTTTGATTTTATAACAGACCTCCAAAAAATGCTCAAACACAAAGATTTCCTTATTTGGACATATAACAATTTTTCAAGGATAATGGAAATTGAATCCGTTCATTAAAATATCTGATGTTCTGATATCAATTTTAGAAAGAATTAAATATTATATATCCCGTTCTTGAAAATATTTGACCTTCTAATGCTTATTCTTCAAGGAACATGGAAACTGTATCTCGTTCTTGGAAATATATGACGTTCTTCTATCTGTTTTTCGAAAGAAATGAAAATGAAAATTGTATACCTATTATTAAAGGGAAGTGAAAACTATATGCTCAAAGAGTTGAAGATTTCGCCAGAGAGTTGCATTTATTGGGGACATTGATAACAAAACCCCTTTACACCACAATACACCACTGGAAGACCAATAATTTATTTATTTACTGAATATCATTTCACAAGTTAACGAATTTTTTTGTGTCGTTTAATGTATGTTTTGTTTTTTAAAAGGCGTCCAATTGTGTTTTTTATTCTTCTAAATTCACCATTGTCAGAAACAGTTACTGGTGCTTACCTTTCCGGAGCACCCCCTGGTGAAAGTTCACGTGTCTAACCTGGCTTGTCGGTTCCAACGTTTTTACTTTGCTTCTGTATTGTGATTCGGTCTTGGATTAGTATGTTTGGTTGTTTGATTAGTTAAGAGCTGATTATCGAACCAACCATAACCAATTTGAATTTTACAACAAACATAATATTTCATTTTAGTTAGTATGTTATTTTCAGAGGTTTTATTATTCATTTATTATGTATTTTATAATATATTCCACCTGTTGCTTTGCCGTATGAGTGTGGTGTGTCTAGCACTCATTCCATGTGTTTTGTTATGTAATAATGTTTGGTATTGTCAAGAACACAATATCAAATTGTAACCACGTGCATTAACATGTATTACATTAAAAAGTTTAAATTTTGAGTTGTATATCTCTTGGGTTCTTACAAAGAAGAGCTAAAAGTACAGACTGCCACTTGTATAAAAACAAAATTGAATCCAACAGATGGCTAAACAAAATCTGATTGATCCCATCGAACGTTTTACACCGAGCTAACGAAATTGAGTCGAAGCTCGACTGATATGGGTAGCCAGTAACCATAAACCAGAAATATATAGCATCTGCAAAAAATTGTCGAGGTATAGGCGAAAGCGAGATGAGTTTCTAATTCGGTAGCTTACTGTTAAAGTTTCTGCACTGTTAACGATATGCTTTTAATGCAAATTAAGATAGATTACCACCACTAAAAAGTTTGTCGTTTATGAGTTTCATTAACATTGTTTACCAAACAATAGTAAACATATTACGCCTAAAGACAGAATTATGCATTCTAAATGTAATCGTTTTTGCTATTTTTGTCGATATGTGAAATATGTTCACAAAATAAATTCTTGCTCTAAGCTACTTTGGCGACGTTAATTTATAGAATCCTCCTTTTGGTAATAAATGTCATCCCATACCGCATACGACAAAAATTGTGCGTAGACACGATTCTGAAAGTATACAATAACCGATGCTTTGAAATATTAGAGTAGAAGCTTCATGAAAACATCAGTTGTATAATGCCAAAGATCGTTTTATCACATAAATTTCTCGTGATTTGTGGTGGTCTGAGAACAATTGAAACACAAACGTATCGGTCCATATTCAAACAACAATCCCAAGAGTAAATTAATAATTAAAAGCATGAAATTTGGCATGATTACAGTTTATGACCTGGAGATTATTTTCAGATATGAAACCAACCAAAAAATCCAACATGGCGGACAAAATGGCCACTCAAATAATAAATAGATGTTGATATAAACATTTTTGTACCGATTTTCAATTCAGTATATGACCTGCAATTACTAGAAGATATATCTTAAATTTGTTTGAATTCCAAGATGGCGACCGTTTCGGAATACAATTACTTTGAAAACTGACAAATAAAGTTAAACAACGTGAAATTACATAAGAAAGTGACGCCGGGTGCTTTGGAGTTAAAGACGACAAGTATATAAAGCTCGCCTGCTAATGACATGGACGCATTACACCTTTTCTTTTTAAATCAAAAATAAACATACCAATCCATCCCAAAGCAATGTAAAAACTTTGAAGCTGGCAAATAGGGTTAAACACGTGAACTTCCGCGAGGGAAGTGAGACCAGGAACTCTGGAAGGTAAGTCCCTCCTGTCAGTGGAATATCAATAGATTAAAAAACATTTTTTGTGATTAGAATGTGATTGACATAAATCTAAATTCATCGTAACCATTTTTTCGATTAAATTTTGACATTTAAACATGCATATTTGACTATATATTTGGGTGAGCAAACATGGAAGGACATCGAAATAGTGTGTCACAGTGATTGCGCAGTCACAGAGGGGCAACTAAGCGAGGTTTCACTGCATATATAACATCAATACTTTTAACAATTCTTCATAGACTGTCAGATTTCTTCGTCTACTATCTTGTTACATATTAAACATTTATTTTTTCATAAATTGTTCCGTTTTATTTTTAAAAATACTAAAGTTCAAATGCTCTGAATAGAATATAAATCAAACATTTATGTGTATTACTTTGTCTGTCATCTCGTAAGAATTTTATTTTTTCTTATATTTTAGTGTTATAACTCAAAAGTACTCAAGTAAAAATGCACTAAATATTAATCGAAAATTTAAGTGTATCTTGTTTGATATTGAACGTTTATTTTTTCAAAGTTTCTAGCTTTTATTTCAAAAATACTCAAGTTACGTGTATCCATTCTCGTTAGATATTAAACTTTTTTTTTCAAAATTTCTAGCTTTTAATTTAAGAATACTAAAGTGCAAATGCACTTAATACAAATCGAGAATTTTATCTATTCAGCATTTTCTTTGATAAATTGTTACATTTTATTAAAAAATACTTATTGTGTATCGAAAAATTATATATATCACTTTGTCTTCCATCTCCTTAGATATTAAAAGTTTTTTTTTTTTTTAAATTCTACATTTTGATTTCAAAAATAAAAAAGCGGAAATGCACTTAATAAAAATCGAAAATGTATGTGTATCACTTTGTCTCCTATTTCGATAGATATTAAACATTTATTTTTTCAAAATCTCTAGCTCTAATTTTTAAAAAAAATACTAAAAGTGCAAATGCACTTTATAGAAACTGAAAATTCAATACATCAAAACTTTTTGTCTGGCTTTGAAGTTATATAAAAATTTGCATCTATAGGTGATACTGGTATTATTATAAATAACACGTTTTTAATATTGCAACCACTATTTCCGTAATAATACTGATATAATGTGTATCAGTTCCTTCACGGTGTCGGCTCTATTGAAAATGCACATCAGATGTAGATCTCTTTAGAGAGTTGCAGAGTCAGTTAATAATAAAACTATCAATAAACAATAATGTATCAATGCCAATGTAACAGCAATTCTTCATTACTGATATATGATATTTGTGAACATGACTTTTTGGATAGCTAAACAGCAGATGCTTATCCTTCCGGAGCACCCCGCATCAATTCCTTGATTGAAGTTTACGTGCACGCGACTAACTAAATTTGCCAGTTTTCAAAGTTTTTTATGTTTGTTGTTAATAAAAAGCGCAAGACACTGCATCAATCCATGTATTTTTATTGCAGTACCTTTGAAGTTATATCAAAAATTTCATCTATAGTTATTATGTATATAACATGTTTTTGATACAGTGAGAGCTATTACCGTTATAATGTTGTCATAATGACACTCAATTCCTTGATGACATTGATCTATCAAACATCCACAGTCATTATAGATCTATTCAGAGATACGATATATCACAGCTGAGTTGGTTGAATACACTTAAAAATAAAAACCAAAATACACAAAAACACATCACTGGAAACAGTAATAATTTATCTATTAAATATTATTTTTTTAATTAGGTGGAAAATCTGCTAACGACACATGTATAATTAATAGGGTTGTTCATGTTAAATTATTAATTGTCGACTTGTTTTTTACGATCCATCATTGTCTGAAACAAACAACTAGTAGGACCGGATAATCAAACGAACCATTGCTGTTTATGTCCCATGTGAATTTTGCACCAAACAATGTCACATAAAACCACTCACTTTTGATGATAAAAAGTGTATGAAATTGTTGATAGAATAATTGGATAACATTGTGTTCCATTAAATTGTCCATACACCAGCAGCAAACAATCATTTATATTTTCACTAAATTCTCGATAATAAAAAATACCCTTTCACACAATTTTGAATACACACGTTGCGGGTGTAGCAAGCTAAACAGGAGGTGCTTACCCTTCCGGAGCATCCGGCCTCACTTCCCTGGTGGAAGTTCACGTGATTAACCTGACTTGTCAGTTCCAAAGTATTTACTTTGCTTCTTGATTGTAATTCAGACATGGATAAGTATGTTTGCTTTTGATTGTCGATTACTTCTGCATCTCCTGCTTATGATGTAGTTGTTTCACAATTCATACGCTGTGTTAGAGTTTGTACCCACTACAGGAACTTTATACAACAATGAAAGCCGCTTACAAATAAATAATTCACCAATGGATATTGCATGTTTGGGCTTATCAAGACCCCCATACTGTATGGTCGTTATCACAGTATCGCCGATAAATATGATGTATCTGTATTCAAAATTACCCTGGAGGCATTTTACGTTCCAATGTCCCATATTCCTTTCACTCTCAAGTGTGTGTGTGTGTGTGTGTGTGTGTGTGTGTGTGTGTGTGTGTGTGTGACTGCTCTTATTGTCTTTTCCATTTAGTTTTCGAAAAAAAAACATCGAATTTGCCACCATTACCGTATAAAACAATCAAGTATATCGTGAACATCTTAATATCCAAGTGCAGACCTGATAAATGTTGAACACTAGACTAGCACATCTTTGTCCGTTGTTTACTTTTCTTGACAGTTTTTTTGCTGCTGCTATCTCTCTCGGTAGCTTTTCTGTGACTAGGTATCCATATCTCGACCGCTTAGCAGTCGAGATTCGATTCTTCGATTCATTTTCGATAGCTCAGTGTTTTGACAGGTCTGTTCTATATTTGATCATGTGCCTTCTTGGAATTTTTCTTCCGCAACTTTATTGAAGATAGTCTATATTGTTTCATTGAAAAGTATTTTTGCTTATTTGTCGGGGAAAATGCATTTTACATTTGATTTCCCAAACTTTACAACCTCTGGTTTTATTGATTTTGTATATTCGGTTAGCCATGTAATGGTTGGAGTTTTTATTCTATTTCTTATAATAAAAGAAAGTAATTTTGAAAATAGCATATGGAAGTGTACTTGCTCAAACAAAAGAAGTCTCTGTTTTCGATTAAATTAGATATACATGTAGATTGGTAGATTTGTATTACATAATGGCAAGTTCCGAAGCTAGCTCCGTATGTCATAAAAAGAGACGCGAGAGTTGGTCGTTCCGAGCTTGCTTTAATGGTCATAAAGATGGATTTTTATTATGATGGTGATGATGATGAATTAAACATCTTGCTCCTCGTGTAAACGATTTTCCTATCTTCATTTACTAACTATTAAGGTTATGTAGTTTTAAAAGTAACTTAATTTGAATAAAAATTACGTTTTCTGATTGGTTGCAATATCCAATATACAACCGTGCAGATCAATTCCTTCAGATCGTACTTGGTTTCCAAAATCTATACATATTATTACCAACACCCTTATCTGTGATGTCATTAGAAGTCAAACGGCATACTGTTGTTTCACGGAACAACAATTTTAAAATTTATTGATTCAATTGCATTTTACATAAAATTCCAATTTCACTTCGCTCTTTAGAATTTTTTTTAATTTGATAACAAAAATCGACTGTAAAACAATTTTGTATTTATATAAATAAACAAAATTGTTTTGTGCACGCTACATATCCCTCCAAATGGAATATGGAAAAGGCGTGCTCAAAACAATTTAGTTATATTTGTTAATAGACAGAATCCTTTACAGTCATTTCCTAATTAGAACTTTGGTCTTCAATATTTACCATGCCTGGAAGCATTTCACGATTCCTTATTAGGAAAATAACTTTTTACATATAATTCATTCTCATGATACTTTTTAAAGTACTAATGCATGTATGATAGATAATCTTCATGAAAAATTCATTTTATTAGCTTGACAAAAATATGGAAACATTTACATAAAAAGTTTCTTAAATTGTTTTTGAAGCAGAATCGTTTAGCCAGTAATATATATCATTGAATAATGACCTTTGGAGACAATTTACAATTGAAAGACACAATCATCATCATCATCATCATCGTCATCATCATCTAAGCTCTAAAACCATTCAAATTCGGTTAATTTGGCACCCATACTATTTATGGGGAGTTTATTTCCGAAAAATTCTGTTTATCACTTTTAAATTACTAGTAACCAAAAACAAAACATAATTACATGTCCGAATCACAATCCTGAAGCAAAGTAAAAACTTTTGGAAATGACAAGTCAGGTAAAACATGTGAACTTGCACCAGGGAAGTGAGGCCTCCTCTTGAGCTACCTACACCCGCCACGTGTGTAATACAAATTGTGTGAAAGGCACATGGAACAGTTAACAATTAACAACATAAACAAAGTTTACTGACATTTTGGTATTTAATCTATATACTCATGCATGAATATACGTCCCAGGTATACTGAACAAACGATATTATTCAAAAACCCGAATTTAAAAAATGTTTTATGAATCAAATAAAATATTTACTCGGTGGCTGAGTGGTCTAAAACGCCGGATTACAGATCACATCTGAATCTTCTAGGTCGGTTTACGAAAAATACTAAATTAGAAATGAAAGGAACATGGAACTATGGGACGTCAAATATATCCAGGGTTATTTTGGAAACAGAGACATCACACTTATCAACAATATTGCTATGACAGCCATGAAACATTTTGAGGGACTTAATAAGCCTAGGCCTGAAATACCCTTGCGTCAACAATTTATTTGTATAAAGTTCCCATATTGAGAACAATTTATGCCGCAACGTATTAATTGTGAAACAAATACACCATAAGCAGGACAAGCAGGTTTATTGTTGCATAGAATATGAAAATTGACACTAGAAAAATTGAAATCATCACGTTTGTCATTCAGCGTCAAATGTAGCCTTTCGTTGGTGTCATAACTGAGGCATCAGTCTTAATATAAAAAAGGAACTTGAACAGGCCGTATCCAACGAATTGTTGTCAACGTCAAGATCTGGGATGCCATTAGAAATCAAACTATGTAATCTTGTTCTGCGGCAAACAAAATTTAAAATTTACTGTTTCAAAGGTGTTTTTTTTACATCATACAGGGAAAGAACACATTTTAACTTTGTTCTTTTTTTGTATTTTTTAAAACTTATATATCAAAAATATATTGTAAAACAAAATTGTTTTTTTGCACGCTACATATCCCGCCAAATGAAAATGGAAAGTCGTGCTTAAAACAATTTTGTTTATCTGTGTATAGACAGTATTTTTTTTACTGTCATTTCCTAATGAAAACTTTAGTGTGTGTTCGATCTTTACCATGCCTGGAAGCTCTTCACGATATCGTCTATCCGTATTAGGTAAACGACTTTTACATATAATTGCATTCTCTTGATACATTTTAAAAAATGAATAATAGATAATCTTCATGGGAAATTTATTTTATTAGCTTGACAAAAATATGGAAATATTTACATAAATAGTTTCTTAAATTCTTTATGAAGCAGAATCGTTTAGCCAGTTACATAACATTGAATAATGACCTTTGGAAACAATTTACAATTGAAAAACACAATCATCACCACCACCACCACCACCACCATCATCATCATCGTCGTTCGTTAGCCAAACTATGTTAAAAGTTAATGCATAACATTGTTATTATCAAATAGAAGCAGATAAAGACAAAACTTTATGTTATTTTTAATTTCAATAACATTTGAATTTTCAATAACTATTTGGTTAAGCTAAAGAGCTTTGAACATATGAGCCTTGCAACCCTTGTCTGCTTTTACGAAAAAAACCATGACCATATAGTGGATAAACGTTAAATGTCATCGTTTTGATTGCACAAATCGGTTTGGACATTATATCTTTTCCTTTAGGAAACATTTCTGTGGGCGTTCAGTTCTTTAAATAGTGGTAAAACTATACAAGTCAATCAAATGAATTAAAACATTTCAAATGATTTTATTTCAGAAGCTATACCCACGTTACTCGAAATAAAAGAATTTTGCGGTTACTTTAATTACAATACGTGTATTCTTGTATCATTTCAGGTAAAAAATAGAAAAAAAACTTGTGTGTGTTAATAACGCTTATTTAGTCCTCCAACCGACCTGAAAATCAACATTTAAAATTAAGTCTGGGCTTGAGATAACGTGTCTATATCGTACAATTACAGAAAATATTATTTCCAATTCGCTGAATACATACATTTCTTTCTTTATGTTACAAGTATTTAACAAAAAAATTCTATTTTCACAATACCTAGCATTTACAAAAAAATGAAGGGACATAAATAAAAAGAGAAAAAACGAGCTAAATGCGATACTAATTGGTCTGTAATCAAGCCGACGGTGGCGTAACTTTACGAGTTTTGTACTTTACTTGATGAATAAGTACTCTATTACGGTATTACACGGTCCTTCACTTTATATAATATTTTATCCTACTGGCCCATATACATAATGTGGCGAACGTAATACATTCTATTTTAGCTAAAATCAAACAAATAAATCCAACCAAAAAACGCCCTATTCATTGTATGCAATCCGTTTTAAAAATCAGTTAATTATTGAGATATTTTGGATGAGAAGTCACGCGAGATAATACGATTACTTCCCTCTCCTTTGCACCTGTGGTATAAATTGCAGTAAGAGACGTTTTTTATAAAACCGCGAGACTAGGTTTTTTTACGGTTTCCTATTAGGACCTATTTTTAAATCATCGCTGTTTTTCTCCTTCGATCGGTATGCGAAAAGTGAAAACGCACGTGCATTTTTTTTCTATCGATATGTATGCAAAAAACGCGTGCGGAGGATGCGGCCAAGCATAGATACAATGATCCTGGGTTCAGTGCAATTTTGATAAAACTGCTAGACAAGGTTTACCACAGTTGTCGAAAAGGACCGATTTTTATTCATCACTGTTTTTCTCCATCGGTATATATATGCTACGAAAACGTACATGCAATATATGAACAAGCGCAGATGCAATAATCCTAAGTTCAAAACGATTTTATAAAACCGCGAGATTAGGTCTTCTATCGTTTCCGTTTAGAACCAAACTTAAGTCGTCGCTGTTTATTTTTTATTCATCAATCGATATGCGACATTTTAAAGCTAAAGCGTGTAAACAAGCACTGAAAAAATACAGATGCCATCGACCGAAATCCTAAAACGTACACGCAATGTTTGAACAAGCGCATGAGCAATTAATCAAAATTCAGTGCGAAGGTGCAAAAACGCAATGACGATAAACAAAACGTGATGACAAATTTTTAAATGAACTCAAAATGGTGAAATATCAATAACGCGACGGCGGCGTAGCAAAAACGCGATGCAAAGTAAAACGTGATAGCGAAGTAGAAAAACGCGATATCGAAGCATCAAAAACGCGATGACAATGAAGTAAAAAACACTATGTTGAAGTAACATAAATGAAGATTAAAGATTAAAGATTCGATTGCAGAACAGAAAAATGCGATACGACGAATTCAATGGGAAGCTTGCAACTTGTAGCTGTCGTAACTTCGCTTCTTCGCTTTTATGTCAAAGTGCCGATAGTTAAGACTTGGTCCTAATCGACCACCGTATTTTTATTTTTTTATTAACAGTCAGCTGATCTTGAAATCACATTTAAACATGTTATGTCTTAATTTTCACTGAATATTGGACACTCAATGTCTTTGAACTTTCATCACCACTAGGTCTCTATTCTGAGGCCTGCATTAATACACATTAATATTTTAATATGAGCTTTTGAACTCAAATGAGCCCTGACTTCTTGTAATCTTAATTTTTGTAATTTATCATTAATCTCTCGTATTTAATTATGTTTTATTTGAATAAAAGCATAAAGAATATTATATTAACTTTTCGAGGGTTCATACATGCATTAATAATTTGACATTTATTAGTTTTTACATTTATCTCAAAGTATTTAGGAATCAAATTAGGAGGATATTATAATAAGAATACTAGTTGTCTTTGATCATTAAAAGTGACTTAGACTAAAGTACTTGTATAGTAGTATACACGAAAAGATCTTGACTAATTTGGTGCAAATTGTGTTTGACTATTACTGTACAGTAGTACGAGAGATTAATTAACGCATGATTTCGCGAGGACTTTTGGACGCGAATGCATATATCATGCGAATATTCTCACAATCGCGAAAATAAAAAAGGCCAATTGCAAAACATACCGACAATCGTTAACGACCATGAAAGTTATATATAACATGGCAAAACATCCTATTACAGGGAGATAATTGCCTATCGATCGCGAATTTTAACTAATATTTACGTGGACTGTGGTCGTGAATTCACATATTCGCGAAATGGCGTTTAAGGGTCGGCACGCGAAATATGATACCCGCGAATTCAAGGTAATTTACAGTATTTTTGTTTGGACTAACTTTTAAAACCTTTCAAAAACTTTCTTAAACATCGACAAAGAATGGTCAGGTAATATTTACCAACATGTCCTTCCAATCTGTGTAAGTATGAATCCCGCTCAGGCAGTTCCTAGTGTGAGAAATTCAAGTTGTCAGATCGCTTGCGGAGATCGTTGTTTCTCTGGACAATCCTGTCTTCTACCTTTCCAGAACTTACCGCTTCTATATAAATTAAAAAAAGGACGTTTGAAACGAAATTATGTTAAAACCAGATAAACGTCTTATATAAATGACTTCTAGCTTCTTTACTCGATTTGCTTTTATACGCATACTGATATTTAAAATCAAATAGAACTTCTTTATTCCTACCAATTAAATTCTATGCATTGTAATATTATTTTAACAGAAATGTTCAAAATGTCCCGATTCCCTCATTTTTAAGCTTTTACAGTCACGATAGGGTACAAATGGAAATCTTGTCATAACGGCATTTTCCGTTTCAAGAGCTATAAGCTATGTGTCATTTGATACTGTGCCTTTGACAGAACATAACCTGTGTTATCACGATTCTTGAACTGAAAACTTAATTATACACATGTAATAAGTAGGTTTACACATGGATACTGTGTCTGGAGTTAGATGTCACTATAATTCTAAGAAATGGTAAAGGCTTTTAATAAGTATGATTTAATTAGAAAAAAAAACTTTTCTTTAATAGATTGAAATATCAGTGTTCTTCAAGAAAAGACACATGGCGCCAATTTTAAATAGCATTCAATTAAGCGTCGTCTAGAAGTATACATCTGGACATTTAATACCAAGTTTGGTTTTCGATGTGTATTACAGGTTTGGGAAAAAACGTTAAGTAGTTTTCTGTGAACCATAAATTGCATACAGTACAGACCTGTCGAAAGTTTAACGCTAAATTAACGAATAAGAGCCGAATCGGCAGCTCACATCTTGGCCCCTCGTTAGCTACATTTCAACAGCTGCTATCTTTAAGTAGTTTTTATTTTATTTTGGTCATTGGCTATTCATAGCTCGGTCGCTCGCAAGCCACTCCTTTTCTTTAGCTCAGTGTTTAATTTTTGACAGCTCTGTACTGTAAAAGCGGCTTTATAAGCAATGTTATAAAGACGAAATATTTGTTACAAAGATGCATAGGCAATTATAGTCATAGATGCACTACACCTGCATGTTGCAAAATAATATACTATAGAATGCTCAAGTCTTGGTCTTTTCATTGAATTGTTGACCCAAATACACTATAGACCTGTCGAAAGTTTAACACTCAAGCCATCTCTTTTGAGATGTTCTGTGGCCGAGTGAAAGAAGGCTTGTCGGTTTTGTCATGTGCTACTTTTGAATGCATTGTTTTATAAAATTTCAAAAGTACTCGGTAACGCATGACAGTTTGCTTGCCGAATTTCGATGGTTTGGTGTCCTTCGTCATTCAAGGATTGACTGTTTTGTTATAAGTGAAAGGATCTTGACTTGAGCGTAAAACGCCATTACTCCATCACACTCTTCTACATAGAAAATGAAATATGAGTTGCAGAATAACACTCATTTAAAAACTAGTTCTATAACAATGCAGCACTCAAAGAAAAAAAACAAGACGATAAGAACACATTACAAAGAAACAAACTGCAAATACCGAAACAAAAACAAGGCAACGACAGAAAATAGTGCAATAAGAACTTATTATAAACGAAAATAATAAAGCAAAAGAGAACCTTTTACAACAAACAAACACCAAAAAGCAGCAGAACAATAAGAACACGTTTAACGCAACGAACGTCAAAACAGAGCTATAAGAACGATTACAACAAAAGAAATAAAAACAAAAGCAATCGGGACGAATTGTAACCAATCGAACTGCACAAAAGCAAAGCAAAAGCTATAAGAACGAATTACAGTTAAGCAAATGGTTAAACGAGTGCCAGAATGCATTGCAGCGAAACAAATGCAAGAGCAATAAGAACGCGCCGCAAATTAACGATTA
The DNA here is from genome assembly GCA_021292105.1 of Anadara kagoshimensis. Classification (NCBI taxonomy): domain Eukaryota; kingdom Metazoa; phylum Mollusca; class Bivalvia; order Arcoida; family Arcidae; genus Anadara; species Anadara kagoshimensis. The sequence continues at coordinate 42,981,619 of CM037861.1, read as the reverse complement.
GAAAACAAGATACAGACAGAATGAATAAGTTAATAAGTTGATAGCACTTACTGATAAATTGGAAATTGAAACATTGGACAAAAAGAGTTGGTGGTCTTAATCAAGAAGAGGTATGATAGATTGGAACACATTTGTACGAATCTGCAATAGCATAAATAAATGGTTATTTAACATTTTGAACATCATTAAAATAGAATTATGTACCAGTATTTATAGAAAAACAAAAATAGATAAATATTGGTTCTTACTGATATAAGAACATACACTAAGATAGCATACAAACTCCACAAACGGCAACTGGTAAGTCTGATTTTCGCTTTAATCATTTGGGTCCTTATAATACAATAAATGAAATAACAGAATGGTGCCCAGTTGTGTGTTTTAAACAATGTTTAAAGTCTTATAATTTTAAGCTATAGCTAATAAACGGGTTTTTTGTTCGATGAACACACATGGAATTTTTGTCATATTATAGCTGCTGCCAATTGTCCTAACGACTAAAGGGAAGTAAACCTGGTTATATTTAAACGTTTTGTTGTTTATTTCTATTTCAAGTACCGTAAGCCTGACATCGTTTGATTTTTATTTATTTATTTATTTATTCATTCATTTATTTATTTATTTATTTATTTATTTATTTATTATTTATTTATTTATTTATTTACATAGATTAGTATGTTTTTGATTTATTTATTATAATATTATGTACATGCATATTTCATCTATCCAAAAAGTTGCAACAAATATGTTCTTCAGACTCATTTCTCGTAAACTTGCTTGGTAATACACTGAAAAATACAAGAGTTGAGTAATGGTGTTTAACGCCCCAATCAAGAATATTTCACTTATATCGAGATGTCGCCAGCTATAGGCGAAGGTGCAGAAATTTTGACTGTGTGTTGCGCTGATGGCATTATGAGCAGGGATCTCTATACTGGACAGGACCTACATACGGTATCACGTCCAATGGTGGTGTCAGGTTAAAAGCAGCAGGGGTACTGCAGCGTATTTACAATTAAAACTGAAAGGCTTTGTTTAGAAGGTAAACTGTTGCAGTCGAGTGTTGAACTCTTCTGCGGTTGACTGTTGTATAATGTCCGGTGGTAGTGAATTCCAGTCTAGTATAGTTCTAGGAAAGAAGCTGTATTTGTAGGCGTCGGAGTTTGATGGAAGCTGTATCAATGAAGAGTTGTGTGATCTCGAGGTTCTAGCTGATCTTCGGATATATGGTGGCAGGTATATTGATGTCTGTTGATTGTAGATCTTATAGAATAGGGAGAGTCGTTTCTGGAGGCGTCTGTTTTGTAAGGAGAGCCAATGGAGGTTGTCGATCATCTCGATGACGCTGCTACTTTGCCTGTCATCTCCGGTAACGAACCGAGCTGCTTTCCGTTGTACTTTCTCTACTTCTGCAATGTCTTTCTTGAAGTGTGGATCCCAAACTGATGAAGCATATTCGCCGTGATCTTTATCGTGCTAAGCCTACCAAGACACGGGATCTCGTTTATTTTAAGTTTCCATTCGAGAGAACCGTGACTTTCATTTCGTAATGCCGAGTGTTTGGCGAAAAAAACAGTCACTACCCACTTTGAAGCCTTGGGTCAGACGCGGTCGTGGTTCGAACCCACGACCTCCCACTTACAGAGTGAGCACTCTACAAACTGAGCTACCGCAGTGGTTACTGAAATGATACGACTCGTCCAGAAACATTAATAGATCTAAACTTCACAAGGACATTGACATGTCATTGACACACTCACTCACAATCGCAATCTATTACACTTACTTACTACTTTATGGTGCGCTATTGATACGCTGGAGTGTCTGGGAAAAGTAGTCAATCGGTCGAAGGAAACTACAAAAAAGCGAAAGAAAATATGTAAACGTCTGTTTCATTGGACATCCTTATTCAAATTGTCCAATCAAAAGATTTCTACTGTGGACATTTAGGGTCATTGATCAAAATGGCGTTATTGTAAAAAGACCTTTTTGCAACTCGACGAAAATGAAAACTTTATTTGGTTATTGTGAATTGTAATACTCTCTTGCATATTCACAATGGTAAGATAAGTTTGAAAGACTTTTGTATCTTTAAATGCGTCGAAAAGAAACCGTTTATTTACATGTAGGGGTAAAAAATTATGTGTAGGCGGGCTATCAAAATCATGGAACCAATAAATTTTTAAGAGAATCTATACATGTACAGTATTTTGATTAAATGCAATTATAGCTATACAAAAATTAAATGCAATGGACTTTTCTGGTCATTTTTGGGAAATGAATTAATTCATAAATAATTGCATGATATTCAATGGTGAAAATCATTGCTAGAAAGTGTTGACAGAAACTGTCAGAAACCATGCTGTTTGCCAAAGGGGGTTAACTCAAACAGGAAAAAAACATTAAATTCTCACTATTTTAACATGTAATTTTTCAGTTTATTAATTGCAGTATCCACAAGAATATTATTTAAAAGACTGGCTTTATTCTAGAATATTTTATATTTATAGGAGGTTGTTACTTATTACCACATATTTTTTATATCGGTATAACTGTATGCATGTATAACTTCATACATCGATTGAATTGGATTAAATAGCCCAATTTTGAATGAAAAAAAATTTTATTGATATTTTTCCAAATGTTGCTGTCTAAATGATTGATGATCGATATTGATTGTTATGAACTGCAAAAAGCGATGCGACCGCATTAGGAAAACAAAATGGCAGATCAAAAACCATATTTATGTTTTTTATCAAAATAATCTATTTTTTTTACCCAAATATGACAAATTTCCATTAAATAAACTTCAATTATCACTAAATTGGTGTATTTATAGCCAGTCATAAAGTTATAAAACCCATGTACTGACTATAAAATAGGGGTATAAAAAATATGTGGTAATAACACATTTGTTATCGACACATATGGGGCAATAACCACTTCGTTATTTTCATTCATTCATTATTAAAGAACACATTTTTATTTTATTTTCAAACAAATATGATTATTTAAAAAAATGACCTGCACAATTTTGACATAAAAAATTTCAGACACTTATTACCAGTATAAAGTATTTAAGTATTTTTAACAATATACAGAGTAAAATAAAATTTTTAGAAAATAGTTTTAGTAAACATGCAGTTCGTGAATATAATTTTTCAATCTTATTACCAATTTGTGAATATTATTTAAAACTCTGAGAAATATTATGCAATGGGTCTCTGCTCAGATTATTGAACCTTGATGAAGATTAACAAATGAATACAAGGGTATGAATTGTGTTTTTTAGTCAGTTTTTACACAGAAAAATGTTGTTACGCAAAATGTTGACTGCTGTTTCAAACATTGTGAATTAATTGATACCAGGTGATTAGAAATTGACCAATAATAGTTTAAGAATTTTCTGTGAGGTATAATAATCTAAAATATCATCCAATGTTCAAGACTCATTCATCCTGAATTGGTGAAAATTTAACTAGTTGGAAAATGTGTATATGTGTAAACATTTTATCCAGAAAAGCTTTATACTTTTTATGATCCTGAAAGAAAGCTATGCTTTCTGAAAATAATGTCTATTGTTGTTTCAGTTTTCTTTGTTGCATTTCTTTTATAAGAAAGTGAGACCAAGTGCTCTGGAATGGTATGCACCTCCTTTCTAGCTTGCTACACCCACTGCATGTAAAATCAAAATTGTTGTTTGAAAGGTACATGGAATGACTAATGAATGTTTATTGTTGTTACAGCTTGTTATTGCATTTCTTTTTCTGTTTTTTAATAGGATGAGGAACAAGAAAATGAGTATGAAAATACGGTTAAAGGGTTTGGTACAGTGGAGGCATTAACCATCTTGTATGAAGAACTATCAAATGAAATAGAAAACTTTGAGACAAAATTGAGTAAACAGAAATGGAAAAATATATTCATGTTGATGTATCCCAAAAATGTGAAGTCAGCATTTCATCTCACCTCAATGGTTTTGATTTTAATATTGATGTGTGCATTGGTGATTGGATACATTGTGGGGGATGACAGGTAAGGTTTATGTTAGATATACAATACACTTCAATAATTTACATTTTATTTATTGATTCATGTTTTTTCATATGAGTTCATAGTTGATAATGTATACATGTATGTCACAAACATACTTATCCATGTCCAAATCACAATCCAGAAGCAAAGTAAAAACTTTGGAACTGACAAGTCAGGTTAGACACGTGAACTTCTACCTGGGAAGTGAGGCCCGGTGCTCCAGAAGGGTAAGCACCTCTTGTTAGCTAGCTACACCTGCCATGTGTGTAATCAAAATTGTGTAAAAGTAACATGGAACTGTAAATTATCCTATTATTTTCATATAAATTGACATATGTAAACGAGACTGAAAACACTGTTGTTGATATTTTATTTTGAGATTTATTCACTTACACTTGCAAAATTTTTCAAATGGACCAAATAGGGCCAACTTTAACAGTGCTTGTAAAAATTAAATTTTACACTGTATATTGTCATAAAAACTTTAAGATTGGCCAGGCTAGTGGAAACATGCTTATTTTTAGGGCTTAGATTTATATGTCATTCTGTGACTTATTGATTTTGTTTTGTAATTTTAGTTACATTGAAGGACAAGGCTGGTGGTTGGCAGAGTCAATAATTGTGATATTTTTTATATCATTTAATTTTGGATTCAATTTGTGGAATTCGCATCTGGAAAGTTATGAACATATACAAATGGCAAGATTGACACTTCAAAAATTACTGGGTATGTATAGATGTTTATTGAAAATGCATGTCAATAAACTGACAGTTCTCTGGTATGTGTACTCAAAAAAGAGACTAGGGCCAGATTTTTATAGAACAGTTGCCTATACAAAGAGAATAAGTTTGACAGCTATTGTTGAACAATAATTAAATTATTCAAATTGATCATCTGAAAATTATCCATATTTCATATAGCATCTTTTTTAAAATGTTTTATCATAAAATACGTTAAAAAAATGATTGTCATTATTCTATAAAATCTAAAAAGTAGAACATGAAGGATAGACTAAAACTGATTGGAAACTTAGAAATTTTAGCATAACTCTTTTTCCAATCATAGATATGTAGCTTACACAAGTTTATTGCTACATTGTGCTTTTCTAGTTGCTGGTTTGCCATTTCAGTTAACTTACTGTATTGCTTGATAACAAAAAAAAAAAATCCACACCTAATCTTATGATTTAAAAACATTAACTTATTTATTTGTGTTTAATTGCAGATTGTATTTATAATAACTCCTGGAATAAAGATAATTATCCACATCTACATTGTCCTTTGTCACCCTGTGTTTCTCTACAGTGGACACTCAGAGATAATGAAGTGGTCAACGTACCAGTACCTCTATTAGTTAAAGGAGATATTATCATTGTACGACCTGGTCAGCAAGTACCTGCTGCATGTAGGGAATTAGAGGTAGGTAAAATAGGATCAGGGTCATTCGCTGGAAATAAGATTCAATATTGTTATTTGAGTTGGAGCATATTATAACTTTTTTGGGGTTAATAAACCCTCTTATTAACCCAATTACTACTTATTTAGCATAAAGTGTTCTAAAACCCACACTAAAATCATTAATTTCTTATGATTAGCATAGCATTAAAATTGATATTATGATTGGGGATCCTAATCCAATGAATTTACTTGTTCCATCCAGTTTCATACATTTGAATCTGATCTCATGAACATTGAGTGTATAAATTATATAGAATTTTCTTGCATGTTATTTGTAGGAAACTGAAGAAACACAAGATACAGTTCTAGAAGAAGGAACAGTATATTCTCCAACAAAACCAGAAAATGGTGAAAAATCAAATTTACCAGACGGTAGAACACCAATTATTCCATGTAAATTTCTTCTCCTTGAAACACCATTTGTAAAGTATTTAAGGTAAACATATTTATGTAGCATCTGAATTACGCCAAGGATTAGTACTTTAGAACTAAAACAGACAGGTGCCTACTTTTAGATCAAGCACCTTAGAAATTGACTTGAAACTTGGTAAATTGTTAATATCAGACTTTCACTGAAAAGGGTGAGAGGAATTTGGGTTTGTCGGGTTGCCTATCTCTAACACATTTATTGTCTGTGAAATAACTATACAGTAAAACCTTGTTATAATGACCCTCAATAACTTTGCCACCTCGCTTATCTCCACAGTAAAACCTCGTTATAATGACCCTCAATAACTTTGCCACCTCGTTTATCGCCACACTATTTTGAAGTCCAAAAATCAATTTTAAGTTTTTCTTTATCCGCCTCTCCTAATTTATCGCCAAACCCCTTTATAACGCCAAAATTTGACTGAACAAATGGTGGCGATGAATCAAGGTATTGCTGTAGTTACAAGTGATACAAATCCTAGGAATTAGCTGGTCTGCATACAGTATAAATGTATTTTTAACATATTTTTCATAAACCTAAAGTTACTTTCTTAAATTATTTTTCAAACAACACTATGAACATTAATTTCATTTATTGTTTCACCATCATATTTTCTTTGCTTTAGAATGGTATTAGAAGACAATTTTGAACGACCTGTTAGTACAACAGAGAATGATAGATACCTCATATCAACAGTCTGGATAGAAAGAAGATTACTGCCATGTGTTCTTGTAAGTTTTCTTTCAGTTAAATGAGTTATTAATCAAGGATTTCTATATACTGGTTTTTAAGTGTTAGAAAAATTTAATTTGACTCTGGATGTGTAGAAAGAAGCAGTTGTAATTCTGTGCCTTGATTTGCATGATTTTTAAGACGTTCAATTTGATCTATTAAACTCCTGTTTTGGAGTGAAGCCTTTAATAGATTTTAAACACAAATTGTTATTTTTGTTAAACCAAGTGTTGTTGGATTTTGTGCAATCAGGTGTTAATTTGCATGGGGAATTTTAAAAAGTGCTCACATCAATGAAATTCATTTTATGATTTATTTTATCTCAATGGGAAACTATCTCTTTTAACATTAATGAAGGAATATGTCTTCCTTTGATAAAGATGACTTATATTAAACGCAGTTGATATAACTCAATCTACCGAAGATGCTTGATTTCAATCTGATTATTATATACCTATATACAACTTTTACAGGTTCTCTCTGTGATTTACAAACAGGTTTGATGATAAATACACATTACTGAATATTATTTCTTGCCCCCTTGTTTGCAAGATAGCCTACACACCTTTTTTCGGCCATGATTTATCAATGAAATCAAGTGAGAGCTTGTTGAAATGGATGTTTATTAAGTTTACGTATTTTGAGGTGAAAGGCATAGAATCAATCACTATTTATGGTGCCAGATAGGAAAATCCTAACCTTTGTTGTTGACAAGCATAATTCTGGACCAAATATTAGAACTCGGTTTGAAATTTTTCTATCAAGCACTACAAAAAGTGATAAATTCTATTAATAAAGCTATGACTTGTCTGACATTGTTTATGTATTGTAGGTTGCTGTTCTTGTAATCAACATTATGAGAAGTATTTATTTCAAGGGCCACACTGGACATTGGGCAGAAATGATACTTGTTTTACCAGTAAGTATACATTACAAACTTCTAGAAGGGACCATGTTGCCGTTGATCCTTTATGTTGGTAAATGATCTTATAGTAAATCTTTAGTGGGCCATATTCAACATTATACCAATGTAAAAATCTTAATGTTATAGTGTTTTAGAGGAAAGTTTTTGAAAATTGAACCCCCTGAAAAATCAAAGATTGAGCACTGAAACAAATTATCAGTTTTCTTTTATCAAAATATATTGTTGTACGGCATTCACGACAGTGAAAGCGTACATTGCTATCACTTTCTGCCAAGATCAAGCTTCTTTACTATGAAATGATATGAAATGAGTACGCATGGAAATAGTGAGCCTGGTAAATGAACGTGAAAGAAATATATCTGTTTTATCGTGAGATATGTATTCTGAGATGGGTAATGCATTTGGTAACATATGCACATTTGGAATAAATTTTCGGAATATATTTCAGAATCTAGTAACATATTGCAACGGGATGCATCCAATAATTTGTGAAATCTGGCGAACAGATCTCGTAAAATAAAAAGTAGTCCATGCAGTTTGCATCCTACGATGTAAAATCATAACTTTTTAGCTCACCTGAGCCAAAGGCTCAGATGAGCTATTGCAATCTATCACCGTCCGTCGTCCGTCGTGCGTCGTGCGTAAACTTTACATTTTAATCTTCTCCTCCAAAACTACTGGGCCACATTTGCTGAAACTTGGTGATTATCATGCCTGGGTAACAGCCTTTCAAAATTGTGTTCGGGGTTTGGCCACGCCCAACAAGATGGCCGCTGTTACTAAAAATAGCAAAAAGACAAAAAATCTTCTTCTTTGAAACCAAAAGGTGCAGGCAAATTTTGATTGGATATTTGGATTCAGCATACCTGGGAACATTAAAATTGTGTTTTTCATGAAAATTAGATGAAAAATAGGTTACACGTTTTTTGCGTAAAATTACATAATTTTTAAAATGAGACATTTATTGTTATAACTTCATAACGGCTGAAGATAATTGTATGGAGTTTTCACTGTTGATCTTGTCTTGCAATTTTCTTCCAATTGATGTCAAGGTCGAAGGTCAAGGTCATGTCCCAGTTTTTGACCTTTGGATAAAAAATGCTATTTTTTAACATTTCTTGTGATAATGGCATAGGATTTTCAGTTATTTGTAGGTATTGACATGACGATCATTTTGATACATAGATCAGGGTCATGGGTTCAAAGGTCAAGGTCACAGATGTCCAAGAATACCAAAATAGTTAATTATCTGCAAAACTATGAATTTTTTGTATAGGCATGTATATCAGAATATTGTATGTAATGGCACAATGGTCATTTTGATATATGAATAAAGGTCATGGGTTCAAAGGTCAAGGTCACAGATGTAAACAAGTACTGAAATGGTTAATTATCTCAAAAACTATAAACATTTTGTATAGGCATGTATATTGGAATATTGTAGGTATTGGCCTAACGATCATTTTGATACATAAATGAAGGTCATAGGTTCAAAGGTCAAGGTCATAGACACAAACGAATACTTAAATGGTTAATTATCTCAAAAACTATAAACATTTTGTATAGGCATGTATATTGGAATATTGTAAGTATTGGCCTAACGATCATTTTGATATATGAATAAAGGTCATAGGTTCAAAGGTCAAGGTCATAGCTGCGAACGAATATTTAAATGGTTAATTATCTCAAAAACTATAAACTTTTTGTATAGGCATGTATATTAGAATATTGTAGGCTTTTGCACAACGATCATTTTGATATATGACTGAAGGTCATAGGTTCAAAGGTCAAGGTCATAGACGCGAACAAATACTTAAATGGTTAATTATCTCAAAAACTATAAACTTTTTGTATAGGCATGTATATTGGAATATTGTAGGTATTGGCTTAACAATCATTTTGATATATGAATGAAGGTCATAGGTTCAAAGGTCAAGGTCATAGACTCGAACGAATACTTAAATGGTTAATTATCTCAAAAACTATAAACTTTTTGTATAGGCATGTATATTGGAATATTGTAGGTATTGGCCTAACGGTCATTTTGATATATGAATGAAGGTCATAGGTTCAAAGGTCAAGGTCATAGAATTGAACAAATACTTAAATGGTTAATTATCTCAAAAACTATAAACTTTTTGTATAGGCATGTATATTGGAATATTGTAGGCATTTGCACAGCAATCATTTTGATATATGAATGAAGGTCATAGGTTTAAAGGTCAAGGTCATAGCTGCCACGAATATTTAAATGATTAATTATCTCAAAAACTATAAACTTTTTGTATAGGCATGTATATTAGAATATTGTAGGCATTTGCACAACAATCATTTTGATATATGAATGAGGTTTATAGGTTCAAAGGTCAATGTCATAGATGCAAACTAATACTTAAATGGTTAATTATCTCAGAAACTATAAACTTTTTGTATAGGCATGTATATTAGAATATTGTAGGTATTGGCCTATCGATCATTTTGATATATGACTGAAGGTCATAGGTTCAAAGGTCAAGGTCATAGACGCGAACAAATACTTAAATGGTTAATTATCTCAAAAACTATAAACTTTTTGTATAGGCATGTATATTGGAATATTGTAGGTATTGGCTGAACAATCATTTTGATATATGAATGAAGGTCATAGGTTCAAAGGTCAAGGTCATAGACTCGAACAAATACTTAAATAGTTAATTATCTCAAAAACTATAAACTTTTTGTATAGGCATGTATATTGGAATATTGTAGGCATTTGCACAACAATCATTTTGATATATGAATGAAGGTCATAGTTTCAAAGGTCAAGGTCATAGATGCAAACGAATACTTAAATGGTTAATTATCTCAAAAACTATAAACTCTTTGTATAGGCATGTATATTGGAATATTGTAGGTATTGGCCTAATGCACATTTTAATATACAGATGTTTTAGCTGTTTATAAATAATATATTGTAGCTAGACTTTAAATATGTTATATATAGCATACTTATATAATAATTATTATAATTAATTTGCAAAAATACTTGCATATTATTGGCCCTTACTGCTGAAAATTTTGATATTCTCTTTTATTAATGTCATTGACCATTGAACCTGTGCATAAGATATGTACTCTTCCTCAGGTGAGCGTTAAGGCCCATGGGCCTCTTGTTATGAAATAAACAGCAATGGCAGTTGGATTTAACTACAGTAAAACCTGTTTTAAGAGGTCACTTATGGGACTGAACAAAAGTGGCTGCTTAAGACAGGTGGCCTTTAAAACCAGGTTGTGTTCCAGAAGACAAATTTATGAAGACGAACCAATTTGTTTAGATTTGTACATATTTATTTATCTATATCAATTTCTCATATATATATAATATGTTTGTCAACATAATAAATAATTTATGCAAAAAAGTCTGTGATTGTTTTTTGTTTAACGGATTTTACCAACATTGCTTCAACTTTATCAGAACTACTCATAACATCACTTAATAAATCCGACATGCCATGATGCATTGCAAAGAATTTTAATTCCTGAATTATATTTATGTGAATGAAAGATATTAATGCCGAAACTTTTATTGAAATAAAATTTAATCGCGTTTCTTTATTTGTTAATAAAGAAACAGTCACAAAGCGCGTAGTAGGTAATTTTCAACACCCCGCGTGGAACCTCTTTGATGACAAACCGTCACCCTTGACCGACACTCGTTATGGCTTCCATAATCAACACAGTTACGACCATGCACTTATTTTTAAACAAACACACGTTTAAAGAAAGTTATAATGATTCGGACTGAGAAACAAAAGAAAAAGACACGCGGCACGCGACTCCTGAGAAACAAAAGAAAAAGACACGCGGCACGCGACTCCTTAAGTCCACAGGTATTTACTGATTAATAAACAATCACCTGATTATTAGATCTTACTGTTGTTGACAGGTAAACGCGTGGCAAGGACAATCAGTCACAATACACTTAGTGAAGTCAGGTAGAGTTTAAAAGACCGACAGACAGACTAGCGGTTTTTGTTTTAGGGTTAAAACTTTCCGTTTAGATGGTGTGTCCATTTTTGTCAACTGAATAAATGCGATTTGTTTAATGTTCGTAAAATAAGACAAAGAAAAAGTGAATACTTCTCAGATAATTTTATTGTTTCAACATATAACAATATAAATCGACCCGACAAGTGCGATATGCCTGAGCAATCAGCTGAACATTATATTCTATCATAAACAACTTATCGTCACTAAGGAAACAAAATCATGTGACGACTGTCACGTGACATTATAAACGGACAAAATGGCCGTCTAAACCAGGCTCTTCTATGTGGCCGGTCACGAAATTAGTGGCCGCTGACCGCGTTACACAGGTGACCGCTTATTTCAGGTGAAATATATAGTAAAATGCATTGGGCGGGATGCAACCTGGCCGTTATCGGCAGGTGACCGTGAAATCCAGGTGGCCGCTAAGGCAGTTTTTACTGTAATTCTTTATGAAATATACGGCAATTTGAATTTATTTTAAAGGGTATAATAAAGTATTTTGGTGTTGCGGTATTCTGTCTCATTTTAAAACTGATTTATTGATTACATTTCACTTCCGTGAAAGGGAGATAAATCGTACAGTGCCATGTGCAAACTACAAATGTGGATTTTAAATACTTTACCGATTTGGAAGTCAAATTAACATGAAACGGGAATATTGTGAATAATAATCAGCAGTTTATTAAAAACCAGACTTAACAGCAAATTATCCAGTTACATACAAACGCTAGAATGAACCTCCTAAAGCAGCATCAGGTTTGCAAAAACTCTACTTTCTCTTTATCCAAAATGACAAACAACGAGCGATCCTGAAGGTAAAATTGATAAAATTTTCGGTTATATTCATAGTCCTACTCCAGCACAATTTTCCCAACTACGCCGTACAACAGCACAGCATTATATTGCTGACGGACTATACAACTGGGGTTTAACAGATCTTGTTTATAGGTATAAGGTTTTATGAGAACTATTGTTCACCATCTTTCTTTAAAAATTAATTATTTTCTTACCAGAGACAACTCTGTACACCTTAAAAAATCTCTCTTCTTGCCAATAAAATCTGACTACAGAGTTTCCTATTTTATACTGGTGAAGGGGAAATAACTCCAGTCTTCATTGCATTTCTTATCCTGTATTGATATAGAAGTTATATTTTATACCCTTAGCATTAGTTTTTGTGATAGTTTTGAATGTCAGAGTGTTTGGATGGTTAAAATAATTTAATAGATGTTTCAAGATTTTGATATTTTTGATATGCGGGGAAGGTATGCTGTTCTTATAGAAACATGGTAGATACATTGATAAGAAAGACACAAACAATTTTTCTGATAATTTGTTTTAATGGCATAGATATTTTATTGTTATATTTAAATAAAATTCGTGGGTTTTAAAGGGACTCAAACTTAAAATTCAAGGGATTTCAAAATCAAAACTCAATTTCAAATGTTTTTGTACGGCGTTTTACGACAGTGAATGCGTACTTTGCTATCGCTTTCTTCCAAGATATCGAGCTTCTTTACTATGAAATTATAAGATATGAGTACACATGGAAATAGTGCGCCTGGTAAATGAGCGTGAAAGAAATATATCTGTTATCGTGAGATATGTATTCTGAGACGGGTAATGCATTTGGTTACATATGCACATTTGGAATAAATTTTCGGAATACATTTAGGAATCTAGTAAAATATTGCGACTGGATGCATCCAATAATTTCTGCAATTTGGCGAACTGATCTCGTGTTTACAATAAAAAGTAGTCAGAGAAGTTTGCGTCCTACTATGTAAAATCATAACTTTTTATGAAATAAACAGCAATGGCAGGTTGATTTAATTAATTCTTCATGAAATCTACGGTAATTTAAATTTACTTTGAAGGGTATATAACATATTTTGATGTTGAGGCAATTGTCTCATATTTTAAAACTGTTTATTGATTAGATTTCACTTTCGTGAAAGGGAGATAATTTGTAGTGTTGTGTGCAAATGACCACATGTGGATTTTAAATACTTCACCATTAACATGAAACGGGAATATTGTGAGTGATAATCAGCAGTTTATTAAAACCCAGATTTAACAGAAAATGATCCAGTTACACACAACCGCTACAATGTACCCCCTCATAGCGACGGTGGGGTCTGCAAAACTCTACTGTCTTTCTCTCTATCCAAAATGACAAAACGATCGGGTACGACTTTATTAAATTTTAATTACTGATTGTTTCATACATATATTTATGAAATTATTATTTTCTACCATTTAGTTTAGCAATACATGGTTTGGTACATTGTTTCTTTTTCCAAAAAACATCCGTTGGACTATGTTTTTTTTTTAGAATAAACTTATTTTCAAGAGTTTATCAAGTTGAAACTCATTTTCAAGACTTTTTCAAGACAAAACTAATTTTCAAGGGTTTTTTCAAGACCATGTTTTAATGTTTACTTAATTCAGACATTTTGTATTATTTTATTTTAGGTACATTCAGTGCTACCTCTTTTACCACTTTTATTTCCGATACTCTGGAGACTACTTAACTATTACGGACAAGCCAGAGTGTTTGCAGCATTTGATGCTGCCAAAGACACCAAGGTAAGTGTTTGAAAAACAAGCTATTTCACAGAGTTGAATTCCATAAAAAATACTATTGGTTTGGTACACCATGCACCATGTGCCCCTAAACCTTCAATTTTAGAAACTGTTCACATCACATATTATTTTACAGAAAAACAATAACTGATGCAATTACATACTGTAAACATATTTAATTTCATGTGTATTTATTTTTGCGACATAGAAAATTTAGACATATCTGCATAGTTAAATTTTCGCGTTTTTGATATATGCATTATAAAGCAATGAGCATAATATAATTTTCGCTTGGTATTAATTTTCACCCAAAACAATTGAACGCGAAATAAGGGGAAATTTGTCCACCACGAAAATAAATATGCTTACAGTATCCAGGAAAAATTATCATTCCAAATTGCCACACTATTTTGAGGTTTCAAAATCCATTCTTTTTTATGTTTCACTTCCTAGCCGACCTACTTTGATTTATCATCAAACTCCTTTATAACACCAACATTTTATTTAGATGGTGGCAATGAATTGAGGTTTTATTTAACTTTTTGGAGAAACTACATTTCTATTTAGCCTACCTCTATTTATCGTCAAATGTCAAAAGTTGACTGAATATGTGGTAGCTATGAATCAGGGTTTTACTGTATATATCTTTTGTGTTTTAACTTACAGATGATTGCTAGTGAGGACAGTTTTAGTAGTGATAGTAGTATATCAGAAGATGAAGCCAGGGTAGATATACCATGGAGTACCATACTTAGCTGGTTCTGGGCAATATTTGTCGGTAATATCCCGGCTATAACCAGGAGAGTTAACATAACACATACACTGGGCTCAGTTACAGTAAGTTTATCATATGATTATCTGTGACATGTCGTTAAAACCCATACTTATGGGGCATTTATTCACTTTTAAGACTTATTGTTCTTACTCAAATCAGTTTTTGGTTAAATGATAAAGGAATGTACACAAAATCTTAATAACATGCTCAGGATTATGCTTAAATGTTAGGTGTATCAACAAAGAAAAAAACATTATGGTTATATATTTGGAAAAAATCCATAAACAATTTGAAGGTATGCATGAATAATGCTGCATCATGTCATCTTCTTAGAAAATATTTGACCATATTTTATTTCTTTATGATATTTACAATTTATTTCAAATTTATTTGTTTGTGTAATTTTAGATGTGGATTTCCAATAAGTATGTGCAACAATACTAAAATTCAAGATTAATATTGTACATAATTGTGACAATAGGTGTTTTCATTCAAGAAACAAAATGACTGCAATTTTCTGCCACGTAGCAAATTATACAGTATGCAAAATGTCCAATTCTTTCATTCTTTATAACAAAAAGAAAAATTAGTTCCATTTCTTTATTAATTCTTGTTTTATTCCAGTCTTTGTGTTGTATTGATAAAAAGGGAATTTTATCATGGCCAAACCCTACAGCGGAGAAGATTTTCTTTCTGTCATCATTGGACAAGCAAGTTCAGGAAACAAAGAATACAGAAGAAAGTTTTCAGTCACCAGATCACTCAGTAAAAGTTGAGACGTCTACTGAGGGTGCTAAAACAGAAAAATCTAAATCATCTATGCCAACTTATGGTGAGAAAATAAGTCATGATGAAAATAAGTGACAAGTGATGTACATACAAGTGAAACTAATACAAGTCACATACCGGTACATTCAGATGTGTCTATCAAAGGGAATTTTTATTTGGTTTTAATGAGCAGGTGCCCTTTTTAAAAAGGTTAAATTATAAATTATAAAAAGAATTAATTTCTAAACTAAATTTTAACCATTGTATTTGAATTCAAACGCACGGTTTAAAATCTTTATATTGAATCCAATTTTTAAGTCATATGCCCAGGAAATATTCTTTCACTTATATTGAGACAGTCACGTCTTGGATAATGGAGAAAACCAAAGTACTCAAAAAAAAACTGCTGGCGTTTAAAGTGACAACCTTTCTCATAATTATATCTGCAAAAAATTCACCATTTATTGGGAAAATAGTCCATCACCACAAGTTATCCCCAGTGTCCATTCATTTAACAGCCCCTGGTATAAAATGGATTGGTTTTTAGCATGCCTGTATGAAGTACAGAAAAGCATATATCATTAACATGATATGAATATAATACATGTACATGTAATGAGTTTTAATATTGATGAACAGTGTTTAAAATTTACCATCCATTGTGCATCAGATGTAAACTTTTTACTAGGCTTTGCTTTTCACACCTTTTTTTTTCCAGTTCTTATAAAATTAATATTTTTAAAATGATTCTGTACAAATCATGTTGCGTATGCATTTTAAAAAACTGTTTGAACAAGTATTAATTTTACAATATTACTTTTTTGTAGGTTACTTTCAACCATCCCATGTAGAAGTTCTTGATCTGACACATTATGCAAAGGTAAGTACTTTTTAAAGTATTATACATTTATACTAGTATTTATTTTTTGGCCAACATGGTGCATTGTAATTAAGAATTTTTCATCAGTCACATATAGCTCATCATTATACTCACAATTTATACATGAAATGACAAATTCAATGGACTCTGGATATAAAGTGATTTTCACCCTTTATATGCCCATTTCTAGAAACAGGACACATGTTAAGGCCTTGTCCCCACAATTGTCAGTGACAGTTTGTCCCTCCTACTCCTTCTACACTGTTGAAGATATTTTTACTAAACTTGATATACATGTATATGATTACTAGGATATGACATTGTTTGCACCAGAATAGGAGGTAACTCCATGCAAATGTCTCATAGTTGTCCCCTTTGAAATTTTTATCATTTCTTTTTTTATGAAATTTCTCAGAGTTGTGTCCCTTTGAAACTTTAATCATGTCTCAACCTACAGTTTTATGGCAAAAATGTAAATGGGTATATCTTGTCATGCCTAGTGGCATGGTTGTTATAATATTATGATTAACTCTCTGTACGCTATTGCAGTTCTTGTTATCATCAAATTCAATTTTCACTCTGGTGAAAATTACATGTCTGTTTGCTTTCCAGCAGTAGATGGTTTTCTCCAGATACTCAGATTTCAGCAAACATTTCAGAACTGACTGTCTGGATACATGCATCAGTGAAATAAATTTTACTGGGACATAAATTGTTATTACTTTTCTTCCCAAATCCAAACAAATTTGTAAAAAAAAATTGTCTCTATCAGTTATGATTGCTATATCTAAAATATTTATGACCAGATTCCATTGTATTTTTGTTTCACTTTCTATCACACTGTCTCTGTATCTGTCTCTCTGTCTGTCTGTCTGTCTGTCTGTCTCCATATTGCTTCATCAGTATTTTGTTTCATGTTAAATTCTTCATTCTTCATTCAAGGTTTTTGAAATCATTGTTTATCATTCATACTGTAAACATATATACTTACAACATCATTGTTTTGTTTCTAATAATTACGTTAAATTAATCAATTTCTTTTTAGGGTATACCTCTATGATTTATTTCTTCTTTCTATTTCTTTTCCTTTGTATATCTTTTTTATTCATCACCATGTATTGCTAGCATTATGAGATACAACTAAAATTTCGTCATGTTCAATGTAAGCATGCTACTATTAAATTTTTATTAACGCTATTATTTAGGAAAGCTGTACAACACTGGAAATACTCTCGGTAATTTTACTTAATAACCATTTGGCTTATTTATAGTTTTTACAACTTATATATAATATATATACATATTTGTCACCCTTCAAAGAAATTTCTGGCATAACAGTTGGTTAACTTGTGCATTGAGATATGGTCTCAAATCTGCCAGGAAACAAACACAAATGGTGTTTAATGGTAAAAGGAAAGTAACTCACACATAGCTGAAGTCTAGCAGTGATTTTGTTACAGTTTTGAAGAACTACCTTCTGCCTTTTAAATTGGGAAAAATTTAATCCGTTTCCATAGATATACAATGTACTTGTTTATCATTGTTATTTTGGGGAATTTCTATTGGTCAGATTGTGAAATTTGAGTCATTTACCCTAGGGAAAACTACCTTTATTTGGTAGTAATTTGATACAAATAAAATCACTGTCTAGTAACAGTAAACAAATATGATAACAAGGTTTTCAAGTCAAGCAGAATACAAAGTTGAATTTGAAAAGACCAAGCTAGTGCCACTTTGAAGGGTGACGATAATGTTACACAGGTTTTCAGCAGGTTACGCCTGTCAGTATGCCCGGCATAAATCTTTGACAGGGTACATGGGGCAGTGTAGCCTGCCAAAAACCTGTTTAACTTATAATGTATACTCAGGTATCAGATTTCAGCATGTTCTTATCTCCCTTTAATTAAAAAACCAATACTTTGTGAGTGTTAATACATGATATTGCCAGCATCACTGAAAACAGTGATACCGGTAAATGAAAGCTGGTCTAAGAATGGCTTGATTTTTTCCATCAGTCCAGAATTATGGCATCAATGTTTTTGTAATGTATAATTCTGAGAATTAATTCTTTATTTGAATAAAATTTATTCCAAACCTTGTTGATGAACGATCCACTAATACATGTATAAACTTGTAGTGTCAAAAGCAATTTTAATGATGTAAACTATTGTGGTTCTGTGATGGCATTTTGTATATGAACTTTGTAATTATAGTTTCTATACAATTACTATTAAATTGATTGTAATAGAATTCATTTAATATAACCTGAACTTTGTAAAAAATGTACATGTATGACACTTTTGTTAAAGTTTTGGGTCATTATGTTACTTGAATTTTAAATGTCAAAAATGTTCAACAGACTAAATATGCAGGCAATTAATCCACAAATTTAAAATTATTAATATCTGTAATTCTGAGATTACCTTTTTAACATGATTTTTTGCACAAATTTGCTTAAATTTGTTACTTTTTGAAAGAAATTCTCAGAAATTAGAAGCCTTTGGCAATTTTGTTTTCCATGAATAGAAATATTGAATGCCATTGTTACAAAATATGCATTACATGTTGGATGACAAAACAATTTTTCCCCATACTTGCTGCAAATCAAACCTAGAGGATATATTCTATGTAGTAGTTATTTATGATACTAAATTCAAATTGCTTTTATATATACTCATATTTATCGTATACTTTGTATTTTTGTATTTTTAAGTTTTTTCAATGTTCGATACAAACTCTTTGCACAAATCTTTTTTATGCTGGGTCACCCTTTATCCCATCCTCTTTTACACAAGGGGCACCCTGTATTCCATCCTCTTTTCACACAAGGGGCACCCTTTATTCCATCCTCTTTTCACACAAGGGGCACCCTGTATTCCATCCTCTTTTCACACAAGAGGCACCCTGTATTCCATCCTCTTTTCACACAAGAGGCACCCTGTATTCCATCCTCTTTTCACACAAGAGGCACCCTGTATTCCATCCTCTTTTCACACAAGAGGCACCCTGTATTCCATCCTCTTTTCACACAAGGGGCACCCTGTATTCCATCCTTTTTCACACAAGGGACACCCTGTATTCTATCCTTTTTCACACAAGGGACACCCTGTATTCCATCCTCTTTTCACACAAGGGACACCCTGTATTCTATCCTTTTTCACACAAGGGACACCCTGTATTCCATCCTCTTTTCACACAAGGGGCACCCTTTATTCCATCCTCTTTTCACACAAGGGGCACCCTTTATTCCATCCTCTTTTCACACAAGGGGCACCCTTTATTCTATCTTTTTCACACAAGGGGCACCCTGTATTCCATCCTCTTTTCACACAAGGGGCACCCTGTATTCCATCCTCTTTTCACACAAGGGGCACCCTTTATTCCATCCTCTTTAACACAGAAGGGTCTCCCTTTGTCCCAACCTATATTTTACACCATTTGGAATCCCTCTGATATTTGCTTTTCACTTATGGCACTCCTCTAGCAAGTTCTGCTTCAGGTTACCAGGGGCTTTATGGTTTGGGTTAAACAATCTTGTGTGAAAAACATTAAGTATATGATAAGTAGAATAAAATGGCTAGATCTGTATTGCATGTTGTATCAACCCTCTGCATATATCAATCCTTTGGACTGATATTGGATGGACATTCCTTGGGCTTGTACCAGTATTGCATGGGTAGTCCTCTGGCTGATATCATTATTAGATGGGCAATCCTTGGGTTGATTTGAATTTAGCTGATATCGGATGGGCAATCCTTGAGCTATTATTGAATGGACAGTCCTTTGATATTGAGAGTGCAATCCTTGAGCTAAAGTCTTTGATTGGTATTTGCATGAACAATCCTTGGGTTAATTTTGTTTTTGGTTGACACAGATTGCCATACAGATTAGCCTTGTATCATTCTATGTTTATATTTTCATATTTCATACACATTTCAACTTCTTGTTATTTGTTGATTGTTTAAATATGTTTCAGTCACCTACAGTGACAACATTGCTGATGTAATTTTTAAAATTTGTTTAAATCCGGGGACTCTAACTTGTGGCTAATTTTGTCTATTCCCATGCTAGAAAATTGTAGTTGAATTTAAATTGGGGTAGAATGCCACAATTTTCTAGATTTGAACTTGGCCAAAATTTTGAATGTTACATCAGCAAAACTGTTTTTCAAATTAATTTTACAGTAAAATCTTGTTTCTTTGCCACCATTTGTTCAGTCAGCTGTTGACATTATAATGGGGTTTTGTGATAAGTATAAAAAAAAACAAGAAAGAAATAGATTTTGCACCTCCCAAATACTATACAGGGGATTATTTCTGTGGGGTGAAAATTTCGCTATTTCTGAAATCTGGCATTTTACATGGGTGTAATTTTTGCGTAACCAATATAAGTGGGTGTATATTCTATGTAGTATGATATATTAACCTGTATGGTAGACATTTTGCATGGGTAAAACTTTCAAGGTAATTTCTTTGGCACGAAATAAGCAAAAATTTTACCCACACAAAAATTTTTCCTTTTTACAGTATTTTGGCAATAAGGGAGGCAGTAATGTGATTTAGGGTTACTATAACAAGGTCTTACTGTACAAGTATTATAAAATCCTTGTCCTGGATTTTCAAAATATGGCACTGAAATCTTGGGAATAAAATAGACTTGAGTAATATAATGCCATGTGATAAACATGACATGATTGCATTAAAATTACTTTCATAATGAAAATTACATTTCCTTGTTCAAAAGTGTTTTTTAAACCATTCATATTTTATAAAGTATCACTTTGAAGGGTGGGGAAAAGTGTTATACAGGTATTCCATGTTTTCGGCAGGTTACATGGACTCATGTATCCTGTGGCTTAGGGTAATTTATTCTCCCATACTTTACCGAGTTATTCTGTTGGTTGCTAGGTGCAAGATATCTCTGTCTTACACCCCCCTGTGTAAGACAAGCTACACACGCTGTTTGGCTCGTCGTGACGTCATTGAGTCTAAAGTCAACCAACAATTTCTCAGCGTCACAATCACTTACACACGCTTAACTGATGATGTCATAATCATTTTACGTGAGAACATCAACAAAAATTGATTATGTCATTTTCAGCAGGCACAGATGATGACATGAAAACTGAACATTTGATGCAATTTTTTGTTTACAAATCATGTTTTATGTTGCAAATGTGTGAGAAAAAGAATTCTACACCAGTAACAGGGTAAGACAGAGATATTTATGTATTACCCTGTTACCGGTGTAAGATTCTATTAGTCTTTGACAAGATACAATAGGTTGTGTAACCTGCCAAAATCCTGTAAAACTTCTAGTGTATATTTTATGGGGATTCTGCTACAGTTCCAAACAAGGAATAAGAGAGTTTATTCCAAACTGTTAACTGCTTTACCAGTTATCCATGTTAGTTTTCTGTAAAGGGGGGAATTTTAGTGTGGGTAAAATTTTTGCTTATTTCGCACAAAAGAAATTACTGGGAAATTTTGCCCATGTGAAAATGTCTACTATTCTGGTTAATACATCATAATATATAGAATACAGTAAAACCTTGTTATAATGCCCCTCAATAACTTTCCCACCTAGCTTATCGCCACACTATTTTGAAGTCCCAAAATCCTTTTTGTTTATGTTTTTCTTGATCCGCCTCCCCCGATTTATCGCCAACCCCCTTTACAACACCAAAATTTGACTGAACAAATGGTGGCGATGAATCGAGGTTTTACTGTATATGCCCACTTATATTGGTAACATGAAAATTTCACTCACTCGGAATGCCAAATGCCATATTTTAGAAAATGGCAAAATTTTCATCCCGCAAAAATAATTTCCTTCACAGTATTTATTGTTACAAAGACTTTTCTATTCACTTTTTGCTAGTTATCTGTTTGTATTTGTTTGTTTTGTTTTTTTAATTAATTATTTTATATGTTTAAATGCTCAGAAATAAAGGAGTATGTTTGATGACAGGATGCTTAATATGTCCCAATTACTGTAGTTCGGAAAATTTTCGCGTCATCTAATTTTTGCGTGAACGCACTTTAATATTTATTCGCGTCTTTTAATTTTCGCGTGATCGCAACTCTGTAGTTATAATTTTAATTACTGCTTATTTTTGCGAAATTTTTATTTTCGCAACTCGTTTCACTTGCGAATTTACGCCAAAATAAAACGATCGCAAAAATTTCCCAATTTACAGTACATGTACTATGAAAAGTACCATGAAAAATAAATTTAAAAAAGGATAAGTGTTTAAAGGTGTTTTTGGTATGTTTCAGATACGCATTTTGTCATTGCATTCATTTATTTTAATAAAAAAAATATCCTATCAGTGAAAATACAGTTGGACAAAGATTGTAACAACAAAGTTATGAAGGGTGGAATGTTTTTGTTTTGTCCAACAGTCAGTCCAGTCCACACTTGTGTCCACTCTGTATTATCCTACATTTCTACATGGATTTTAATGAGACTTAGTACAAATGTAAACCAACATACAAGGATGTGTCATGGACCATTTTTAGTTATGTAGGTCAAAGGTCAGAGTCATGATTGTAATGTGGCAGTGTGGGGATATATGAGCTTGCTCACTTTTCCTCTTGTTAAATTTGATAATACATGGATAAGAGAAAGCGTTTAATGAAAGTACCCTAATTCAATCTTTGTACTGCAAGGTACAGGTCAGGTCGCCCATGATCTGTTGGCTAAGTATACAGCCAGTCGATTTTAATTTTAGGGTAATTGTAACAAATAAAATGTGGACTGGGATGATTACACACACACACACACACAGCAATATGCTACTTACACCTATATGTGATATTTAAACCAGATCATGGATGGACTATAATGCAGCTAGTTATTTTGTTCAGATTGGGTTGTCTTTCTGCATATTCTAAGACAAAAGGAGGCTGCTGATAAAATTGTTATACAGTCAAACTTGCCTGTTATACATAATCTTATATGTGTATAATATTAAAGATACTCAAGTACTGCTTACTATATAACCCCCCCCCCTAGTTATCTATATACTCAAAAACTATAGTACAATTATTGATATAAGTACAGTCAAACATGTCTTAAAGCCCACTTCTATATAAGAGCCATTCTTATAAAGGCCAGTAGAATTGTATTCCAATAGTTCTTTATTCATATTATTTGAACCTGTATATAAAGGCCACCTGCCCACTAAGGCTACTTTTACTGGTTCCCTTGGGTGGTCTTTATAGACAGGTTTGACTGTATATTAGTTGCCATTAGTTGCCTTCCCATAGATGATTGCAGTCATATGCTAACAGGTCATCTACCTGGATTTTCTGTCTAAGTTTCTTCCCATAGCTTTTGATTGACTAAAATCTTTCTGCAAGGCAGCAGAGCTATTGACCAATAGCTGGGGCAAGGTTAGTGAGAGCCAAGGCATGTCCACACGCCAGTGGGCCTGCATTCTGCACCTTTAGGGTCCTTGATACTCAGAGACCCCTTGCAGATTTCGCCTGTAATCCTAGGATTTCAGGTACCGTGTGTTGCCACGAGGAGGCAGTGCAAGAGTCTAGGTAGTGTAGAGGCTATGTACTGTGAAGGAAAGATTTACACACTCGACTTTCCCTTTCACCAAAGTTAGACAGCGGCAGTAACATAAAAGTTACGACATTTGGCGCATAACACATACCCTGTGTACAAACACCAACACACAAAAAACTGATATATACATGTACCTGGGTAGTCATAGATAAAGTCAACTAAGCTTATGGCATAGCAAAGCATTCATGCATAAACTTTAATCTTCTCCTCTGAAACCATTGTGCATATTGGAACTAAATTTAGTATGGAAGGTCCCTTTGTTGGCTAGACTCAAGTTTGCACTGGGCCACCAAATAACAAGATTGCCACCATTACTATAAATAATATATCCAATGTGGAAACAATTTTTAATTGATGCAATTTAAAATATAAAAGTAGATAGTATGGCATTCAACATAATTATTAGTAACAAATTCAAAGAAACTTTTCATTGACCTGATCTTCACAAGGTATGAAATCTTCTCCTCTGAAACAACTTGGACAGATGGAATTAAATTTGATGTGGTAGATTTTTAGTTGAGCCAGATTAAAGTTTGTACCAGGGGATCTTGTTTGACATCTTAGATGGTTGTCATTACTATAAATAGCAAAAATTGTCATTGTTAATTCAATTTTCAACAGATTTGTTAAATTTTAAAATATAGTCAAACCTGTCAATAAAAGTCAAACAAGGGTACAATAAAAGTGGTGTTTATGGGCAATTGACACTTTTATACAGGTTAATTCAATAAAGAGCAATTTGCATAATATCTAAATGGCCTTTAAAAACAGGTGTCTCTTATAAAGGTGGCTTAAGGCAGGTAAAGAAGTAAATAGCAGGTCATTAAATAATAACAAGTTTTTCTGAAAAATTGATCTAATTTTCATGAATTTTGCAAATGAAGTATAATATTTAGCCATTTCTTTAAAAATCAAATTCAAATTCAATTCGAAGTTTCAATTTTCAACCAATTTTTGTTCAGATTTAAGATATGGAAAGTAGATAGCTGGCCATTTAACATGATTTGTAACAAGTTTATCAAAAAATTAATCTGTTTACTCACAAATTATGCCAAAAAATTGTAAAATTTGTGTGACCTTTAGCCTTCTTTGAAAGCATGTGCTTACAAATAATGGCCTCTCACAGCCTGGGTTCCAATCCCACCCAGGACAGATCCTTATGCAAGAAAATTTGTCAGTTCACATGCCTAAATTCATAGGTTTTTTTTCTAGGTATTCCAGTTTCTTCCATCATCCCAGAACTGACTGCCTTTATACAGTCAAACCGGTCTATAAAGGCCACTCAAGGGAACCAGTAAAAGTGGCCTTTATGGACAGGTGGTCTTTATATACAGGTTCAAATAAAATGGATAAAGAACAAATTGGACACAATTCCACTGGCCTTTATAAACAGGTGGCCCTTATATAGAGGTGGCTTTTAAGGCAGGTTGGGCTGTATAAATAAAAGAATCTTGACTGGAGCCTATTGAAATGACATCATTCCTCTACACTCCATTCTTGCACTTTTAAGATGAAAGAAAATGATGTTTATCAAACTGCTTCAACCTAGCTTTCTTTAAGTTACATCACAAGTTTTCATATACATGTATTAGGTTACATCACAGCCTAATATGCAATTACTACTGACTTAAACTCTTCTTCTTAAGTATGCTTTTAAAGTTCAATTTAGAACTGTCTGGATTTCCAACATGACACAATAAGAAAATCAATACAAAGTTAGCAGGACTATTCCATTATCAGACAGCAAAATAGATTCTATTTTTTTTTATTTTTTTTTTCTTTGTAAAAAATAAAAAAAATGGAGCATGCTGAATTAATTAGTATACTAGTATTTTAGATCAATACATTGGATTATTTACGAGATTATAGGAGAAGATAATCCTTAGGTTTTAAAAATATAAATTGATTAACCATGTGGCCCAGATTTTTTGTTTGATATTATTTATAAGGAAGTGAGTCCTCTTAGCGGTACATATGTCCTACTATTTGAAGTTCAAGCACACTTTAAAGCATGTTACAGTGCACATCACACCAAACCAGAAGATTCCACTTTTAATCATGTCCTTTTATCCAAAATGGTTTATCCCATATCGGAGATAAAGTACATATAGGACTTCCTATTTAGTACACCAGGGTTAGAAATAGAGCAGTGGGATGTGACCTTTGGTTGACCTCTGTGACCCGTATACATCTCACATGTATACTATAATTATTCAAACTACCTGGTATTTACAGTTTATCAGTTCCGTGGACAGGACATAAATCAACGCCTCAAAACTTAATTAATAAACGTGTGGTTAATTAAATTTGGCAGGATTATATAATTAAATCAAAGAATAGAATTCAGCTATGTTATTAATTACACAAGTTGCGATAAAATCTATACTGAACATTTGTAATAGTTCTTTTATGTTTTGTTAAAATTTTCTTCTGTATGAGGTTTAATTGCAATTCTGGGTATCTCTCAACCATTTACAAATTTTTATTCCCCATTAAAAAGATCTATTTATTTATTCTCAAACTAAGTGTTTAATTTATTTTCAAGAAAATTATGAGTATTTTTATGGATATCTTAAAAATTGCACTTATTAAAAGAAAAGGAAGAAAAAAAATTGAATTTTGTGATACAGAAAAATATGTGAAATCCTGAATCTATAAATTTCAAAAGTCAATATTGTGACTCTCTCTCTCTCTCTCTCATTGGAAAAATTAATTTAGTAATTCCTAGTAGCTAGGAGACCTTTTCTCTCTCTCCAGATATAGTGGTATAGTTGGTGATGCCTCAATATAAGTGAAAAAATTTTGACTGGGATATAAAACTGTTTCAATGGGATTAACAATCCCTCTCTCTCTCTCTGGAAGAGTGTATCTTCTCACCTAAGTTTTACAGAAGAGGTGGTAAGTAGAGGTCAAAATTTTGTGCCAGACGTAATTAAAAGGTAAAAGTACATCAGATTTCAGTTAAAGATTTATGTTTGAATATTATCTCCTTAAATAAAATACATTTAATCTCTTGTATGAATATTAATTAACTTGTAAGAGTACAGGTGATATTTTATTATCAAAAATTAATTTAAATATTTTCTAAAGATTATTTTTAAAATGGATTTAAATATATTTAAAGGATTATTTTTTAAATTATTTAAATATTTTCCAAAGATTGTTTTCAAAATGGATTTAAATATATTTAAATGATTATTTTTTAAATTATTTAAATGTTTTCCAAAGATTGTTTTTAAAAATTTTTAAATATTTTTTTAAAGATTATTAAAAGTACATTATTTTAAGGTACTTTTGGAAGTGTGAGCACTTCACGGCTACTTTAAAGATAAGATTAGTGAGATATTGCAGTCACTCAACTAAGAAATATGTATAACAGTACATACTATTTATAAATTATAAAGTACTTTGTTTGTACTTTTATCTATTTCTGTTAATAAATATCCAATTTGACCCATACAAATTACTGTAATGCCAAATCTGAATCATAATGAATACTTATACCTAAACTAAAGTAGGTATGTCCCTTTTCACCCCTATAACTGACTTTGGGTTGTCTCATTTAAAAGTAATGGGACAGTCTATTTATTATTAAAGGGGTGACCAGATTGTGATTTATTATTTTGAAAGTTATAATATCAATATTGGACTGGTCTGTATGATTTATGATTTGTGATCACTGTCCGATCCCTGTTTTAGTTGGGTGACAAACATCTGTTTGGAGTGTGGAGTGGAGTATTGGTGTGTTATGTCCCAATCATGAATATTTCACTTATATGGAGACTTCCCCAGCTGTAGATGAAGAGTGGAATGAAGGAACATAGTTTTATGGATGATGGAGGAAACTGGAGTGCCCAGATAAAACCACAAATCTTTAAAAAGGGAATTGACCAACTTATAATCTTATAATAATTTTCACACTAGAATCTGTCGCGATCAGGGTTCCAACCTCGGCAATGAGAGGGTCTGTGATCTGTAAATGCACTTTAGATCACTCGGCCGCTAAGGCCTCTCTATCACCTGTTGGTAGAGAGTCTGATCTACTCTGGTCATTCACCAGCAGGAATCAAAGGCGATGCCACCTCGCTGCCACTACCAATTGTATTTACATAGCTAGGCCACTGAAAATTATTTTATTTTAATAAAATATTTTATTTTATTTTACAAGAAAAAAATTTGCTTCCTGAAATTTTTTTAAGCACTTGGTCTAATTGATCTGACTTTTTTTTTAATGAATAATAATGTTTTTCTGTGAGTCCAGAATAATGACAATACAGATGTTCTTATATAACTGCATCATCAGCTATTTGTCTTACTTACGCATTACCACACATTTATAGTCAATTACCTTAACAGTGGGGGAAAATACATTTTGAGTGGGAGGTGTGAATCATACTGAGATATCTTTATTGAGATATCAGTTAGACTGCTAGGGTAACTCAGTTGGTAGAATTGAAGTCTGACAAAGACTTAAAAATAGGTAGTGACTGTTCTTTTGCCAAGCAATCAACATTTAGATATTGGTCCTTGGAAGAGACCTTGAAAGCTGATGCCCTCTGTCATGGCAAATTGTCCTGAGCACACGGCAAAGGTCTGAATTTCTGCCCCTTCACTTATAGCTGATGCCATCCCAATGTAAGTCAAATATTTTGACTGGGATGTAAGACCCCATTAAATTAATCATTAATCAATCAATCAATCAGTCAATTTATTGATATATCATGGATAGACATGCAAATTTCAGATGCTTTATGAAAATATAATTCTTCGAGATTTGAATATTATTCTGATTTTTTTAACTTTTTTAAAATTTTCAATATTTGCTTTAAATTCATAATTAAATGGATAACTTTTAAAACATTTAAGTGAAAAATAAAGTTCAAACTAAAAATAAAAATTTATTTAAAATACTTCAAAAGATTACTACCATATTTAATTACATTGTATCAATAATTCAGGTAAAGATAAATAATGCATAATCTTTTATAGTCTACATTAGAAGTGGTCAAACTATAGATTACCTACTGACCACAGGTACTCATTGATTATACAGCTGCTTCTATCATTTATATTAGGGGACAGAGGTCAGTCATTTCATTCAGGCTACTGACCTTTGCATTAAATTAAACATTTAGTGTAAACCTCATATGACTTTTGTAAGTTTGTTTAAATATTTTTTTTCTTTTAAAAAAAAAGAAGTTATAATTATTTATGTTGTACATGTATATGATTAAATAAATATTTGCCACTCTACCCCCCTTAATTCCGAGAATGGTAGATCTTTTATAGCGACAAGGGTGATTCTATTCTAAATGATAGGGATTATTATTAATATTTTTTGTTATTGCTGATTTGGAGACCTTGTTTATGTTTATCCTGGTGTTTTCAAGTTGGTTTGTGTTGTTTGTGAATCAAATCGGTAAACAGGCTTGTTTGTTTGAACTTTTGACACATATTTTTAGACAACAACAAAGCTGCGGGAGGATAAAAGCACCTCAGAGTCAGACGGAGGCCAATGACTTGTGATAATTTAATATATAACCCTTCTACCTAAATTAGTGTTATGTGTTGTTATGTGCGTCCACGGAACGACAGAACGACAGCAGTTTTGTATTGATTTTTCGTTTGTCACTTGTCTCCGGGTCTCTGTCGAGATTGGTGTTTATGTATATATAATATTATGTATAATTACACACTAATCTCCTACGGTATTTAGGTTCATGATCGGAGATCGACATCTCTGGACATTGATCATGTTAATGCTTGCGGAATGCACATTTAAACCCTCGTCAATAAGCTTGATTTTTTTTAGGGGGTGGGGGGTTATAACATTTTGAAAATAATAAGCTAGATTGATTCCTGTATTTGTTTTAATAACATTGTAAAAACAAAATATATATACAGTCCAACCTGCCTTAAAGGCCACCTCTATATAACGATCACCTGCTTATAAAGACCAGTAAACAAGTATCCCAATTGTTCTTTATTCATATTATTTGAAGCTGTATATAAAGCCACCTGCCCATAAAGGCCAATTTTACTGGTTCCCTTGGGTGGCCTTTATTAACAGCTTTGACTGTATATATTTAATTCTTAACTCTCCTGTTGTCAAAGGGTTCTTTAGCGGCCAAGTGGTCTAAAGTGTCGGCTAACAGATCACAGTGCCTTTCTCTGCCTAGGTTCAAATCCCACTCAGGACAGATCCTAGTGAGAAAGAGTTTGTCACTTTTTATGCCGAAGGTCAGTGGTTTTCTCCAGGTACTCCAGTTTCCTCCACTAACCCAGAACTGACCAATTAGAATCCTGATTTGGCGTAAAGCACTGTAACTCCACTCGTGTTGTCAAACATGTTTCAGGATAGCCAATCATTTAAAATAAAACCAGACATTAAGTTGAATAAAAAGCAAATGTTTCTTTTTTATTTTTTTTCAAACAGTAAAAACCATAATTTAAAACCATAAAATGGTTGATGATTGAATTGTCCCAGCATGCATTAACAGTCTACACCTCGATGAACGATTCTCTTAAACCGTGTTCTTTTTTTCGAAATGTCATTGTAAAAGTATACCAAAATAAATAGAAGGTGTCCAATAGGAAATAACGTACAATTTCGACTATTTGTGCAGTGTGTGCATGGTTCATGTCATTACAGAAGTATTTACACTTTAACAGTTCATCAAAAAATATTTACAATTCTGTTATTTTTTTATATATGTTACATTATCAAAACAATCTCTATAACCTGATAGAGATGCTCATGTGACGTGGCCGAGTTTGACGTCACAAACTAAATCTTTTTCGAGGTGTCAACGGATGTGGGCAGAGCTTCATGTAACATGGCCAAGTTTGACCTCACAAACACAAGTTTTTTTGACGTGCCAACGGATGTGAGCAGAGCTTCGCGTCTGCCACATCGAAAATGATTTATTAAGAAGGGGTAGCCTCACGTCTGTCAAAATCAATGCTGTTCTAACAAAATGATTCCCCAACTGCAAATGGAAGTTAAGCTAGTAATTTGAATGTCATCCTGACAGCTAAAAATTTTCGTGTCTTTGGAAGATTGTAAATATAAGAAATGGAATTTTAATTTTATTCTACCATGAGGTTATGGAGAGGCTGAGAATGGCACAAATTTAATGAAGTAGGAATAAAGTCAGTCATAGAAAAGAGGTTTATATAGAGGGTGATAATAAGATTGTAAATATTAATTTATAAACTATTATTTTATTTTTGTATTTTCAGAATTCATTTGGTCTTCGTTTTGATGATCCGTCTTACCAGAAACATTTATCCTCTTTGAAGCCTTTGGTAAGTTTCTAGATGCAGTCATATACATTTGTCTTGCCTGAAAAGAATAAAACATCAAAACACTACAGTCAAACCTGCCTTAAAGGCCACCTCTATATAAGGACCACCTGCTTATAAAGGCCAGTGGAATTGTATCTCAATTGTTCTTTATTCATACTATTTGAACCTGTATATAAAGGCCACTTGCCTACAAAGACCATTTGTACTGATTTCTTTGGGCGGTCTTTATAGACAGGTTTGACTGTATTGTCTGTGTCGGCATTATCATTTGTGCGATTTTTGATTTTTTTTTAAATAAACAAACATTTTTTAAATAAATTTAAACAACAATATTTTTTTTCTAATTGTCTTAATAATAATCTTAGGTCAAAATTTTTTCTTTCAAATTTTAACATTTAACAATGGCAATGTTTTGGTGTTTTAAATCTGTGTGAATTTCTGCACATGTTTATAGGAGTGTCAATCCATGGTACCAAGTGAGCATCTAAAAGCCCTAACATGATTGCTTTGCTTTATTTTTTGTGAAACTAATTATATTTGTAACGTACTAAAGGACATTAGATTTTTTTTCCATTTACAGAAGGTTTCTTGTCCTTATAACGAACTTCACAATCTTAAGGTTTCTAGTTCATTCCAATACTCGGATATTGATTTTCTCAAAAAAATGCATCTTCTGCTTTTCTGATTCTAACGTGAACTTAAGTCCACTTTTAGAAGAATCCATGTGAACTTAAGTCCACATTTAGAAGAATCCATGTCAATGTGTGGTGTTGAAAGGTTGATATGATCCATTCACCTTTAAGCATCCTTATTACTGCAGTTGTGGTGTGAAAAACTAGAACTCTGTTGTTGATTAGTAAACAAAGGTCATGCATGGGCTAGTTCATTTAGTCAAGATGGACCAGTCCATTTGAGGTTAGTGCATGGCCATTGACCCTTCTCTCCAGATGAACTTTTAACTTTCGTTTCATTTCTAGCTTGTTTTGCGAAAAAATTATAGTACTTTTGTATGAAGTACCGGTATTTTTTAGTGATATTTTTACTGTGAATTTGTTATGTCAGGGAAAATGTTCTAGAAAGTTTAGTTGTACTCCGAGTATATATAGAAATAGCTGCCAGTGATTTCTACCCTTACTACAAATAACAATGTGCGACATGTTAATGAACACTCCCTGTACCTTGCCCTTAGTACACTTTAAAGGTAAAAGTGTTTTACACTTAAGCCATTGGCAGAGACATCTAGATATAAATACAATATTCTTGACTGGGACATAAATCGCCATTCAGTCAGTCAAACCATTATTGCAAATCATATCAAGATGGTATGTCAGTTTAAAATCAGTGATTTTCTCCAAGTTGACTCCAGTTTCCTCAATCATTTTAGAACTTCCTGCCATGAGATTAACAAAATAATCTTGACTCTGATGTAAAATACCATTCAACTCACAAACCTTATGTAAGGTACATACATTTGTATTTCTGAGTCCGAGGAGGGGCCCCAATGGCCTAGTGGTCTAGTGTGTGCTTATGGATTAGGGCAGATCCTAGTGTAAGAAAGGTTTTTTTTTTGTTTGTTTGCTGAAGCTCAGTGGTTTTCTCTGGGAAATCCAATTTCTTCCACCATCCCTAAAATGGACCACTCCAATATAAGTGAAAGAATCTTGACTGAGGCATTAAACTCCATTTCTCCACTCTACTCAACACCAAGTCTGAAGAGAACAACTGCAAAATAGAAATATGTAGGTCATCCTAAGATGAATTTACTGCAGATATTATTTATAAATAAGTAGTTTTCAGTATTGATTTTTTCATGTAATACTCTCGCATATAAGATTAAGGTGAAAAAGGCAAGGTCTGTAACCCTAATCTCAGCCACACTGAAATGAACTTCTCTAAGAAGTGCAGGGACCTTTTTTAGAGATGTGACCCATTAAACATTTGGCCTATTTATATATATTTGTCCTACTTGACCTAGATATTTTAATACCTATTTTAGAAATAAACTTAACCTGTTTGTCACACTTTTTAATTTAAAATTGCATAATCTAGAACTTATTTTTTACTGTAGCATCATTTTAATGTCAGAGTACTCTGTTGGAACTTTAAGGCAAGTGTATGCCCTAAAAACCTGATTTATGAATTAAAGTGTGATTAAAAATAATATCTACATGTCTATGTAAATAATTAATATTATTTATTTAAGGACAGAGTGGTTGCAAACCCTAGCTTATGAATGGTAGTTTGGAATCCTAGTGTGAAAAAATTTGTTAAATCATTCCACGCTATGCCATTCCATGCCATGCCATGACATAACATGAAATCTCTTTACAGCAAAAGTTAATTTGATGAAAAGTTTTTCATGGCTTTTTTTATCCTTGATGACTTTATCTGAGAAACTCATCTAATATATCCCTTTAGATTGCAGTTTCGTATTAACAATAGTATTAACTCACATCTAAATGGTTGGTGTATGTTTTAAAATGTTTATTCAAGGAACAGCAGTCTGTTACCAACCTCAATATCAGTAAATGATGAGAAACTCATCCAATATATCCCTTCAGATTGCAGTTTCCTATTAACAATAGTGGAACTCACATCTAAATGGTTGGGGTATGTTTTAAAATGTTTATTCAGGGAACAACAGTCTGTTACCAACCTCAACATCAGTAAATATCATAAGTGACAAATTGACAGTACCTGTTGATACAAGGTTATAGTTTTATTAGTACTACAGGGTTCGTACAGGCCTGGAAAAGTCCTTAAATTTTGAGGTTTACCCTAAAAAGACCCTAAAAACAAGTTTGACTCTAAAAAGTCCTTGAATTTATCCTGAAGACCCTAAAAAGCCCTTGAATTTGGCCAGTTGGGTGTCTGTATTTTGATATTAAGTGGTTGCAAATAGACTGATATATATAAATAAATTAATTAATAAGTTGCATTGAAATGAGCAATCTAAAGGTACCTGGCCCTCCGGAACTCCTAACTTCAACCTCCATGTCAAGTGTTGTTACTATATGGACATGTAAATAATTGTTTTATTGATTTAATTGCCTTTGCACCAATATTTTTTTGCTAAAATCGTCCCTTTGATTAGGCCTTAAATTTGGAAATAAGACCCTGAAAAGACCCTACAAAGTCCTTAAATTTGAAGTACAAATGTCAAGACAACTATGGTGGCTTAGTTGGTAGGGTACTTGCTTTGTATCTAGAAGGTCATGTGTTCGAACTCAGGCAGGGTCTGACCAAGACTTGAAAATTAGTAGTGACTATTCTTTCGCCAAGCACTTGGCATTTAGAAATATTCTTGACTGGGACAGAAAACCCTATTAATCAATCAATCAACATTCATATAAGAAGTTATAATTATTTTGCTATTTTAGGGTTTGAACATATTAGCTAACACTTGTAATGAAGAGACGGTTGACTGGTACACACAGTTTACAGATCATGTGGCATGTGAGGCACTGGAAAATAAAGATACTGTGGCTGTAGTCAATAGAAGGTAAAATATATATGTCTGTAAACAAGATTTAAGAATAATGAAAAAAATGGGGGGGGGGGGGGGTAGGTTTATATTATTTTATAGCAAATTTTAGCTGTGTTGTATTCACATTCTGGTACAGATTTAATACAAGTTTTTAAGATGAAATTCCTTGTAAAAAAACCTTGATGTTTATTTTAAGTAAAGACATTCAGTTTTATAGTAATTGTAACTTTAATCAAAGCCATTTGAATAATGGGTAGTACTCTTTTTGCCATATAAAAAAATCTGAAAATGGTATGTGTGGCTTGCCAGACTGAACATATGGCCTATTTCCTCGATACGTAGAGCATCACTCAGGTGTTGAGAAGGTGGTCCCAAGTACATGGAGATTATGCTAACCCTGGAAAGTGGTCAACCTATTTAAGTTAGTTATACAAAAAGAGGATTGGAGGAATGCTGCAGTCTAAACTCGATAAATGGCTCAATCAGTATTTAGGAAGTCCAGATTTTAAATTCCTGGTGTATTCTCTTCATAATTCTCTGTTGCTGTTAAAAAAGTTTACATATAATAATTTGTATGATTGTTTTTGTATTACAGATGTTTGTGTGAACTTGCTAAGCAGATTGGGTTTTCAGAGAAAGCTTTGGACATTTTCAGTTTAGAGAAGATTTTAGGTTTATATAAACATGTGGTAAGTACTTGTAGTATCAGTAGTATTTGGTACAGAAAGTCTTTCTCCTATAAGTCCCCTTTTCAAAGGTGCCATTTATCAAATAAAGACCTGAGTTGAGTTGAGTTGACTTAAGTAATGGTGTTTTACGCTCCAGTCAAGATTCTTTCACTCATATCAAGATAGTCAGTTTAGAAATGGTGGAAGAAACTAGAGTACCTGAAGAAAACCACTGACCATAGGTAAAGGGAACTGACAAATGTTCTTACACAATGTGTTCGGAGTGAAATTCTAACCTAGGCGATGAGAGGCACTATTATCTGTAACTGCCACTTTAGACCACTCTACTAAAACAGTTTTACAATATTGCTTGTTTCAACAAATAATAGTATGTCTTTTCCTATAAACCAATAGTAATGGCAAGTAAAAGGACAAAAATGCCTGCCTCATAATTTCATTTTCAAATTTGTGTCACCTTAAAAATCAATGTTTATCTGTTTGATTTCAGTCTGCAGAAGAAAGTACTAAAGAAAAAATACACAGAGCCCAGTCATTTATCCACCATAAAATACCAATGCCAAATATAGTATCAACAATTGTCAAAGAAAAAACATCTGGTAAATATAATTACCGGTACATGTAATTCAACTGAGTTTGGGAATTTCATGACTTCCTAGCTTTGTCATTTTCTTTTTGAGTTTTTATATGCTTTTTTGTAGAAACCATACATATTATGATAAGATGTCAGTACATCTTTCTGTCTGACAAACCCCTCCAACACCTTTGAAGAAATTTATTTTTAAACTTGATTTACATGATTACCAGGAAATGACATTAGTGTGCCAGAGGAGGAGGTAACTCTTTGCAAATTTCCCAAGAGTTGTGCCCCTTTGAAATTTTAACGATATGTGTCCCATTTAATTTCAATCATGTTTTTTGTGATTTTTACCAACAGTTTAATGGCAAAAATATAAATGAACATCACTCTTTTTCTTAATATTTTTGTTACTGGGTAGGTTAACTGACTTGGGGCAATAATTGTAATAATGTATCATTTGTCTATAAATTTTAAGTTGTGGTATTTTTATATTACATTGAAAAAAATATATTATTGGTTTCTATAATAGACTTGTAATATCTTGCTGTGAGGGGGTGTAGTTATCGAGTGACATTATAATAAATTTTATTGCAACTATCCGAAATTTTTGTTCTCTTTATCCTCTAGGTATTTGTCAGTTGTTATCACAGGGTACAGCAGATTTATTGTTAGAATGTAGTAGTGACTACTGGAATGGGGAAGATTTATGTCCACTTACAGAAAACGACAGGTACCAGTATACATACTTGTATAGCCAGAAAATACTTAGAAGCTTTCTCTGTTTCAGAAGTTACACAAATGCATTTATTGCTTTCACTTGGCCATATTTGGGGTGAATATTCACTAAAAGGCTTTATTCACAATTAAAAAATTTTTCACAAACAGACAGCTAATTTTCACAAAAAATAAATTGAATATTTAAGGGTAAAATGGGAAAAAAATATGTCAAAAAATCTGGAAACAATTAAAATAAATATATAAAAAGAAAGCAAAGTAGTTAATCAAGCATGTTCTCATTTGTCTATCCTAGAGTTTTACACCAATAATGGTATTTTTCATTTTCACAAAATTTACAAAAATAGCCCATAAGCATTTGTATTGGTAGTCTGAAAGACCATTCATCTGAACAGCCCAAAGTTGATATTTCTGATTTCAAGAACAATTTGCTTTTCTATACAATTGTGACATATATATGAACTATTCATTCATTTTATATGTTTATATTTTTTGCTTTCATAGAAAAAAGATCATAGATTTCTATCACAGAGCTAGTATGGCAGCTTACTGTACAGCATTTAGTTATCGACCTTTGACCCAGCAGTTAGCACCTCACTTAGAAGATGTATATATACACCTACCAGAAGACTGCAGTGACATACTACCTCATCATGACACCATGAACTCATTGTAGGTGAAATTTATCATCTAAATCATTTTGATATTTGATGTTATTTTTTTTTCTTTGCAAACTTGTGTCCAAATTTATTTTGCGTTCTTAAGTTTTTATGATATAAAATTTTCCTTGTGCATGACCTGCTATAAGAAATAAAGTACTAGATTTCCATTAAGGCCTATGGAAAATAAAAACTTTGGCATCATTTAATTGTATTTATTTGATCTTAATTGAAAATTAAATATGATAATTTAAACATTCCCTTTCTTGGAACTGTACGAGGTTGATCTTATCAGGTCAGATCAAAGCATGTTCTGTAATTATTGCTTTTTGATATTTAATAATTATGCTGCAATCTGACTAGTTGAATTTGAGAACATGATGGTCTTTTCACTTTTACATGTTATATATTTTATATAATATTTAAGTATATGCTTCAACAAAGTACAAAACTGTAGCAGGGTGAGAAAAAGTATAATCATCAGAGTCTGTCAACTGTTCAAAATCTCACCATACCTTCCTCGAAAATTAGATTAATTAGATACTAGTAGATTTTTTGCAGGTTACACAGCCTCATGTATTCCATTAAAGATTAATTAACATTAATCTTATAAAAGGATATATGGGACTATGTAACCAGCTTCAGAGTGACACAAATTTGGACTTTTTAACCTTCTGTTCAATACGACTTGCTTACCTTGTCACTTTTTTGTTTAGTGTAACTGAACTTCTTCCAGAGTTACTTTTCTTTGACCACTAAATGTTGTGTGTTATGTACCCTGGCAAATATAGAAACATGCTTCCATTTACTCTGGCAAATTAACAAATTGCTATTTAAGAAATTTCTTTGAAGGGTGACAAATAATGATATATACTCCTTGTCATGTTATCTTTTTAGTGATCCAGATTTAGGGATACCATTTGAGACAAGGATGTTATGGGACAGTTCTAGAACATTTAGTGTAGACTCTCTGTTTGATACAGCCAGTATGGGTTCTGTTGAAGATGTAACTGGATGTTTTC
This sequence comes from Anadara kagoshimensis, assembly GCA_021292105.1. Taxonomy (NCBI): domain Eukaryota; kingdom Metazoa; phylum Mollusca; class Bivalvia; order Arcoida; family Arcidae; genus Anadara; species Anadara kagoshimensis. Next base: position 42,942,946 of record CM037861.1, on the reverse strand, counting down.
AAGCTCAGTGCAATCAGATATTTATTGGCATGGTAACTATGCAGTATCAGGCAAGACAGGTAAATAATACCCAGGTGTGAATATGTGAGAGGAGTGAAGTGTGTGTGTTTGTTGGGGTGGGGGTGTCTGTAGAAGATGTAACTGGATGTTTTCAAGCTCAGTGCAATCAGATATTTATCAGCATGGTAACTATGCAGTATCAGGCCAGACAGGTAAATAATACCCAGGTGTTTGAGGGGATGTTCACTTGAACAGGAGTTGTGAGTGAAAAGGTGTATGAGGAGGTGTAAGTGAACAGGTGTAGGAGGAGGGTTCTGTAGAAGACATAACTGGATGTTTTCAAGCTCAGTGCAATCAGATATTTATCGGCATGGTAACTATGCAGTATCAGGGCAGACAGGTAAATATATTACCTAGTTGTGAATGTGCATATGGTAATGAGAAAAGAGGGGGTAGGGTCTGTACTGAAATTTACTGGATGTTTTCAAGATTAATGTCAGATCTGGTCTGTTTGTGACAGTGAATTATGCTCCATAGAAAATCAAATAAATCTGAATAAAAATTGATATCATTCACTTACTTGTGCCTAGTCGTAACAGGAAATCTGTATGCGCATTCAGGATTAGCGTAGAATATTTCTGCACAAAGCAAAACATTGGCCCTATTGGGATTTAACATGTTGAAAAACAAGGCAAATGGCAGACCCTATTGCGCATATGACGTAAACCATACCAAGGACATCATTTCTGGTGTAAATATCATCATTTTCGCTATGTAAAATCTCCATAGCGCCAACATTTTCCTTTCTACAGAAATACTTTAAGACTAGGCACAAAAAAAGTAAATATCAATTTTTATTCAGATTTATTTGACTTTCTATGGCAAAAAGCGTAATTCACTGTCACAACACAGACGGCTCGGACAGTAATGCAAACAGTTATTTTCTTACATGGCAAAACAGGTAAATAACAACCAGTTGTGAACTTGTAATACATGAACTTGTATAAAGATGTTAAAAGAATATTTTTCTTATATTTCTAGAAAAACACTTTTCTGTGAAAAAAAACAAAGAAACAAATAGTTTACATGTAGTGTGATAAAAAATGTTCCATATAAATAGGAGTATGGAAATCTGTAGGAAATCTTAGGTCCTGTCTGTGAGAAAATTTTCACAGTCGAGATGTATCTTCATCTGATTACAGTAAAATTTTGATTCATCATCATCATTTGTTCAGTTTAATTTTGACATTTTAAAGGGGTTTTGTGATAAATTGAGAGAGACTTATAACGTATAACAAATGAATAGACTTTAGGACTTTGAAATAGTGTGACAATAAGCAAGGTCGCAAAGTTATTGAGGGGCATTGTAAGGAAGTTTTACTGTACTAAGGATTCTTGTATTAATGATGTACAAGTGTCTTTAGAATAAACAATTCCTTGCTTTAAGTCAAATATTTAATCATTGGTTATTTTCAGGATTTTGTGCAATTGATTGATAAGTTAGAAGTTGCCTGTATTAGATTTGTTCATTTTTCCCAGGAAAATGAAGTTAGAAGCAGGGTGAGAGACAGTTTTAAATTTTAGACAAATGTTGAAAGTAATCTGTAATTATATTTCAAGTTTACATTTCATCGTTATGCATGTTCAAGTAAGTGACAGTAGTGAGGGAATTGGGAAATTTTTCAAGTCCCTTAATTTTGCAACATTTCAAGTTATCCGCATATTTTTATTTACATGTTAATCGTATATTAAAATTCAATTTTAATTAAAAAGTTTTATTTTTGCATCTTGTGAATTCACACAAAAATAAGATGAATGCGGAAAATTCCTTATTTACCAGTGATTTTTTTTTTGCCTAATATTACTACCAAATAAAGGTAGTTTTCCCTGGGGGAAAAATGACTAAATTTTTCGAATATGATCGCTAAATTTTCTCCCCAAAAAAATGATATACTAACAAATTAAATCTAATTGTCCTTGCCCACAAAATTTTACATATTGTCACAATATAAGATTGAGGATCCTAGGCTATTACAAAAATGTCATTATGCAGTTTGCTGTATTTAAGAACATCAGGTTTTTCCCAATTTAAAAGACAGAAGGTAGTTTTTAAAACTTGTAACAAAATCATTGTTTACAGTATGTCACCTTTAACATGCCTCACCATGTGATCTAAAAGATGCAAATTTGTTATTTGCCAGAACTAAGAAAGGACTGTATAGTTGATTAATTCTGCAGGGATAAAACTTCGCAGTTCAGACACTGGAACTTATTCATGGGTATAAAATTTTGCAGTGCAATGACCAGTGTTAATGATTTTTTGTGTAGATTATCCAAGTCTAAGTTTAATGGATGCTACATGAAAATATTCACTTGGTATTTAATTTCGCGCTGTTAAGTCAAACTGCAAATATAGCGAAATTAAATCTCCTATGAATAAAAGCAACTATACAGTAATAATGTCATTGAATAAATCTTGTTTTATTTTATCTTAAACTCAGGTTTTCTCAGAGAAGATGGGACTTGAGGCTGGATGGAATTGTCATATATCATTGTTGAGTGATGATGTTTGTAAAGCCGACCTTAACCCAGGGTCAGGGTCAACCATTTCTCAAACGGACCTTCACAGAGGTTCTCGATATTCCAGTAGACATTCGTCGGAAACAGCTCAGAAAGATATTGTATCAAATGCTCAAATTAAATTTAAAAAACAATATGATTTCTTAAAAAATCGTAGCCAGAGTGCTCCCAGTATTGTCAATCTGGATCCATCACAAGTTAGGTTTGAAATGAAAGTATCTTCATCATGTATAACAACACGGACAAAAAAGAAAAGAAGTGATGATAGTCATGAATCAACTCCGTTGACGTTTGAAGAAGATTTAGTTTTTTCCGACCATGAGTCAAATTTACCTATGTATTCACGAGAGAAAGGTCATAATGATAGTTTAATCAATTCCGACATTATGGATAATATGACAGATATAGGAAGTCGGCATACCTCCAGTTACATCACGGAAAATACTGAGGACAGTCTTACTGGGGCACTAGACAATAGGGTAGGTTAAAGCATGTAAACATGTACCAGTATATAAATTTCACCATCAAGTTGAGCATACTAAATCAGTATCAGTGCTAATGAACACATGAAGGTTCTTTGGGTTCTTCTTCTGTTTTTCTTTGTTTTTTCTAATATATGTAAACAAATATTTGATATCATACCGGCATCAAAGATGTTAAAAATTAAAGCCTGCAAAGTATTAAATGCTATAGGGCAGGATAGACCATTTACTATACCGCTGCAGTACTTGACATAGCTACAACACTAGTCTTCTTAAGCACTATTTTTATTGTGTTTTTTTTTTTTTTTTTTTTTTTTTTTTTTTTTTGCCAGTATAACTAATTTATAAATTATAATCAATTAAAATATTTGTAATAATTTTACGGCATTACCAGGACTTTAAAAAAAATATGCACTTTGGAACTTGGGCACAAGTACTGTTAAAATTTCTAATTTCGGCCTCACTTCCCTGGTGGAAGTTCACGTGTCTAACCTAACTTGTCAGTTCCAAAGTTTTTACTTTGCTTCTGAATTGTGATTTGGAAATGGATTAGTATGTTTGTTTTTGATTCTTTACCAGTAATGAGTGACATTTAGTATTAAAGCAAGTTAGCAAATTTTATGTATATGTTGAAATGGACTGGTATGTTTGTTTTTTATTCTTAATTTCCATCAATATCTGGTATAATTTCAGCATGTTCTGCAGGTAAATTAAATCTACTCGTAGTTTTTTTTTAATGCATTGTTAAAGTGCAAATGTTGTTGTTGTTTACATAAACATTCTAATATTTCGTGCTTTTACAGTGCATCTTGTTTGTTCTAGAATGTTAAATGTATGTTCATAGATTTCTGACGGACCCTTGGCAATTTGTACCCAGGAAAATAACACCAATGTTTCAACCAACTAATAACTAAATGTACACTATATAGCATTTCTTTTAATTTTCCATTTCATGAAAGGGATGTGGGGGGAAAAGGGGTATTGTAACAACAAGGTTTGACTGTTTTAAAATTTTTGACAAGAAAAAAAAATAATGGACATTTTTAAAAAATGGGTACAGCTGTCTTTAAGTGAGTGTACTTTGTCATTTATCTTAAGTAAGAGTTTACTTTGAAAGATTTGTCTGGGTACAGGTATAATTTTTTTGCCACCATGACAAGGTTGAAAGGGGCTGGACACATAGACGTCATTTGTTTGTAAGGACATAGGTATAATGACTAGCTTCAAGAGTATATTGACTGAGTCAAGTGTAGAGTGGAGTAATGTTGTTTTATGCCATAGCCAAGATTTTTTTCATTTACATTGAATCGGCCAGTTCTAGGATGATTGAGGAAAACATCCAATCTTGACGAGTTAGCCTGAGTTAAAACATTAGTCTCCAAGCCCAAGGACTTGCTGCAGTGGTCGAGTTGAGTAATAGTGTTTAACGTCCCAGTCAACAATATTTCACTTATATAGAAACGTTGCCAGCTATAGGCGAAGGTGCAGAAATTTTTCCTGTGCATTACGATGATGGCATTATACAGCAGGATTCTTTAGCATGCCAAGCCCTTTGTGACACGGGACCTCGTTTATTTTAAGTTCCCATCAGAAAGAACTGTGACTTTCATTTCTTAATGCAGAGTGCTTGGCAAAAGAACAGTCACTACCCACTTTCAAGTCTTGGGTCAGACCCTGCTTGGGATCAAACCCACGACCTCTCACTTACGGAGCAAGTTCTCTACCAACTGAGCTACCGCAGTGGTTCTGCAGTGGTTGAGAGGAATGTGTTAATGGATCAAAGTTCTCTCTTGTTACGTATGTTTGAATCCCACTGAGTCAGATCTTAGTGAAAGGAAGCTTACATTTCGCTTGTCCAAGGTTGGACCTTTTTCCCAGGCACCCCAGTTTCCTCACAGTTCTCCCTTGCCATCTATATTTGAATCCCACTGAGTCAGATCTTAGTGAAAGGAAGCTTACCATTTCGCTTGTCCAAGGTTGGACCTTTTCCCAGGCACTCCAGTTTCCTCCACCATCCTAGAACTGACCACCTTGATATATAGGAGAAATAATCTTGACTGTGTCATAAAGCACCATCACTCCACTTGCACCTGCTAATTGACCCTGGTTGGTTTTATGTGAAAATGTGAATTTTTCATTGCCATGTGGCTTTACTGAAATGTGCAGTCCACCAATTTTTATGTACATGTATTAGAATGTTTAAGTAACCCATGTGGCGGTACAAGAATTAGGTTTATGTAATCTAGAACCACCAAGGTGAAGGTTATATTAATTGTCTTATTAGATGCATTATAAATTAGGCGCAGTATGGCATTAAGAAGGTATTTTAATTTTACAGTTATGTATATGGTTATGGGCTAGCTACCAACCAATAAAATAAATGCCAAAATGGTTGTCAAAATAAAAGAAAAAAGAAAAGTGCTTAATATGGATACCATTTGTACATTTATAAAAATTGAAACAGTTGCACTTATATACCACATGTTGTCTCATAATTTTTTTTTGTAAAAGTTGAATATAAATTTGCATAAATTAAAATGTTTCAGTAAAATAATGTTTTCTGGAACTTAACAATGGAACATTTTGATACAACAGTCAAGCACACAAACATTATGAGGTATCACATGGTATGCAATTGTACCTGAATAATGTTGACCTTTTTGACCTCTTTTGATATTTATAAACATCACAGTTATAGGCAAACAACATTGTTCTGTCCCTTTGACCTTTCATTAGGAATATTCATAGAGAAGGGTCCACCCAATACATGGGTAGCATCAGGACATTCAATATATAGACACATTGCCCATGATTAATGTTCACATTTACCGGTACTACATGTATATAGACGAAATATAGAGGCATGGTCCCTATTACTTTAATTAACTCGTCCATAATGAATATTCAAATCAAAGGTCAAACGGACAGGTCAATGTTGTTTGCCTATACCTTTTTGAAAAATTATCAACTTTGACCTTGACATATATTCAAGGTTACAGTCCAAGATGTCTTTAATTACTGAAGCCATTGGACCTCAAATTTCATAACCAAGGAAATATTTCAATATGACATGTATCTTAATTACTCAATTTATTTTAATTGATAAAACAATAATTATGTTTTTTACTGTGCTACACCATTTATTATCCTTAGTCTGGCATAATTGTTATAATCCGATGAAATATAGTAAAAAAAAATAAAAAAGAAATTGTGAATTTTAACAATAATTGTACATTATATTTGGATTTGATTGATTCAGGTTTATGTGAATTGTGCATTTTATTAATATGTATGTTGTTTTATTTTGTATGAGTAAACTTCAAAAGATTATATTTTATCATTTTAGGCCAAACTACCGAGAGGAATAGAAAATATCCGGCCACATCTTGAACACATTGACAATGTACCACTGTTGGTTAACTTATTTACAGATTGTACAGTAGAAAGTAAGTTAAGTTTAATTGTAGGTTGACCTTTCTCAGTAAACCACTGCGATAGCTCAATTGTTAGAGTGCTCGCTCCGTAAGTGGAGCTCCACTCCGAAAGTTTAACCAGCAAAACCCAATATAAATTAAAAAATTTAACAATTAATTTTTATGCATTATAAATTATAAAACTATCAGGTTCGCCGCTGTACCATGTAATCAATACCTCTAAACGTTTGTGCGAAATGTTTTGGAAAACGTCAACTCACAGATTCCCAAAATGATGTCGTTTTTTGCGAAAGAATGTCATCTTATGCGATTCTGTATCCATTTGAAATAAGTGTTTTGCATAAACATTAGAGGGTATCATGTGGTACAGCCGCGAACCCCTCTGGCATACAAGTACTGAAATTCTCTGTATAATTTTGTGTTCTTCAGCTACACAAGAAATGATTAAGATTATGCAGGAGAATGGACAGGTTGTTTTATGTGTGGGTAGTTCTGTCAACATGTTAAATACAGCTATATTTCTACAATCTGACTGCAGGTAAGTCAAGAACATGTAAGTTTCAACTACCAGTGCCAAAAAAAAGGATCATTATTGTGTATTTGCAATATCTTCTGTTTAGAAAGGTTTCCTATTTAAATTCATTTTGATCATATCATCATGGTAAGTATGATTTTTTACAGTAAGATACACTACTGCAATATCAGTCATATTTATGAAGTTAAAAATTCATGGTTTGTAATCAAAAAATATTTTTTTTTTTTTTTTTTTTTTTTTTTTTTTTTGAATTGTGTTTTGTCAAAGTGAATCCCATTGGGCCCTTTTTAAGTAAAAGTATTCATTGACAATGTTGTGGAATATATAAACCCTCAAAAATAATTAAATTTAATCCTACAAACATTTGCTATGTAACTGTATTGCATTGTTTCATACTTTTATAATTGTAGTGTAGCTGTAGAGCCTTTGTTGCCACAGGTTTGTGCCAAAAAGCCAGCCATCGTTCAAACAAGGACAGACAACATACTGACACCCACACAACTAGCTGCCGCTTTAATCAGTATACCATGTCCGATGGTGTTTAAATTAGATGATCATATTGGAGCCATTCATTTCATAGCCGAGGTATAAATTTTCTACGATTATAATGAAGTTGAGTGAAGTAGAGTAATGGTGTTTTATGCCCCAGTCAAGATTCTTTCACTTATATCGAGTTGGTAAGTTTATACATGGTGGAGAAAACCATAGTGCCCAGAGAAAACCACGACCTCTGTAAGCCAACTGACTGGCACTAGGAACTGCCCGAAGGGTGGGGGATCCTAATTCACCGAATTTGCTTGGTTTTTTTACCACTTGATGTCTCATAACATTAGTGCAGAAATATTGTTTCTTCTAGTTAGAAGAGGAATAATGGTGTTTAATAACTCAGTTCTGGAAAAGAGGAGGAAACTGGAATGGACACTTTTGAATCAAAGTTATATATTAAATTATGTGATTTTTTTTATGTCATGAAATGAAAGAAATAAAAAATATAAGGTTGTTATTTGGACTTTATACAAGTGATTATAAACGAATTCAATCAGACTCTAATCAATAAAAGAACCATGCGGTAGCTCAGTTGAATAAGTGCTCGCTCGGTAAGTGGGAGGGTCTGGGTTTGAAACCCAGTCGGGTCTGACTCAAGACTTGAAAGTGGGTAGTGACTGTTCTTTCACCAAGTACTCAGCATTTTTAAAATGAAAGTAATGGTTCTTTCTGATGGGAACTTAAAATAAACGAGGTCCCGTGTCATGGTGGGCTTGGCACTCTAAAGAACCCTGCTGTATAATGCCATCAGCACAACCCACAGGCAAAATTTCTGCACCTTCGCCTATAGCTGGCAACATGTCGACATAAGTGAAATATTCTTGACTGGGACGTTAAACACCATTATTCAACTCAGCTCTAACCAATCAAAGGGAGATAACTAAATTAAAACATTTTGACATGCTTCTTATCAATTAGTAAATGCAAAGCATATGATTTATTTTCTAAGTGCTTATAATTCAATAAAAAATAATAAAAAATAATAAAAAATTCAAATACATTGAAGGACTATTCTTGGAATTAGATCTGTTCTTCATGCTGGGCTGGGTAATTTTTTACAGAATCACCAATATATTCTGTTCTTTACCAAATATTGTCCTAACTTCTAAGTTCTTTCTTCATTGTCCATCTCGGTACTTTTCAAATTTAATACAAAATATATGTGGTTTTATTTTTCATTCATTCATTTATCTATGTATACAGTATTCATTCATTTATTCATTTATTTATTTATTCAAGGCTCGGTCATATCTAATGGCGATGAGGAACTGTTTTTACCTGATGTTATGTTATCACCTGGCGATTACATTAGGACAGGTTGTATCTAGTCTCCTGTTGTTCCCACCTGTATTATCTTCCCAGCACCTGTTGTGGCTCATCTTATTCATCATTCCAGTATTATGTGTTAGTTTGATGGGTATTCCTGTCGATCCAAGAGTAATGAACAATGCAACAAGTAAAAATTCTGATCCAATCAACAGAGATGTAAGTATATAGTAACAAAGTTATTCATTCTAAACTCCCAGAATTAACATTGCAAGACGCCATGGCCCCATCTGAATAGAAAAATGTTGCTCAAGACACAGTTTCAAGCTATCGTATATATAAGGGTGCCTTTTTTGTAATAATGTTTTACACTTCTGATTTTTTTCAGGCTCATTCCTCTGTTAATTTGTATGCTTGTTTGACAATTCTCTCTCTTATATTTCTGTTTCAGATGGTTGTACAATTCCTGGGTTATTTTGTGTTGTTGATTGACACTTCTCTCTTATATTTCTGTTTCAGATGGTTGTACAATTCCTGGGTTATTTTGTGTTGTTGATTGACACTTCTCTGTTATATTTCTGTTTCAGATGGTTGTACAGTTCCTGGGTTATTTTGTGTTGTTGATTGACACTTCTCTGTTATATTTCTGTTTAAGATGGTTGTACAGTTCCTGGGTTATTTTTGTGTTGTTGATTGACACTTCTCTGTTATATTTCTGTTTCAGATGGTTGTACAATTCCTGGGTTATTTTGTGTTGTTGATTGACACTTCTCTGTTATATTTCTGTTTCAGATGGTTGTACAGTTCCTGGGTTATATTGTGTTGTTGATTGACACTTCTCTGTTATATTTCTGTTTCAGATGGTTGTACAGTTCCTGGGTTATTTTGTGTTGTTGATTGACACTTCTCTGTTATATTTCTGTTTCAGATGGTTGTACAGTTCCTGGGTTATTTTGTGTTGTTGATTGACACTTCTCTGTTATTTTTGTTTCAGATGGTTGTACAGTTCCTGGGTTATTTTGTGTTGTTGATTGACACTTCTCTGTTATATTTCTGTTTCAGATGGTTGTACAGTTCCTGGGTTATTTTGTGTTGTGGATTGACACTTCTCTCTTATTTTTGTTTCAGATGGTTGTACAGTTCTTGGGTTATTTTGTGTTGTTGATTGACACTTCTCTCTTATTTTTGTTTCAGATGGTTGTACAGTTCCTGGGTTATTTTGTGTTGTTGATTGACACTTCTCTGTTATTTTTGTTTCAGATGGTTGAACAGTTCCTGGGTTATTTTGTGTTGTTGATTGACACTTCTCTGTTATTTTTGTTTCAGATGGTTGTACAGTTCCTGGGTTATTTTGTGTTGTTGATTGACACTTCTCTGTTATTTTTGTTTCAGATGGTTGTACAGTTCCTGGGTTATTTTGTGTTGTTGATTGACACTTCTCTGTTATTTTTGTTTAAGATGGTTGTACAGTTCCTGGGTTATATTGTGTTGTTGATTGACACTTCTCTGTTATATTTCTGTTTCAGATGGTTGTACAGTTCCTGGGTTATTTTGTGTTGTTGATTGACACTTCTCTGTTATATTTCTGTTTCAGATGGTTGTACAGTTCCTGGGTTATTTTGTGTTGTTGATTGACACTTCTCTGTTATATTTTTGTTTCAGATGGTTGTACAGTTCCTGGGTTATTTTGTGTTGTTGATTGACACTTCTCTGTTATATTTTTGTTTCAGATGGTTGTACAGTTCCTGGGTTATTTTGTGTTAAGATTTATACCTGCTGTGTTTGTATGTTTATTTTGTTATGGCCTAACCCTACATTCCTTTTGTAACAAAGAAAATATATCCACTGGAGCCTCAGTTTGTACCCTCTATGCATTCAGGTAAGTCTTTGGTTACATGTTGTTTTATGTTATATCAGTAAATTTTTCAACTATTTCAATTTAGGCAAAATTTTTTGTATTTCATGTTTTTATTATTCCCAGAACTTAAACTAGAAAAAGGGTGATAAGTCAGGTACCAAGGTTGGGGCCTTGTGTTCACCTGCTAGGTGCAATAGGACAAGTGTACAATTATCAATATGTATACATATCAAAATAAAAAACATTCTTAAATGAAACATACAAGTTTATTCTATACCTTACTTTCTAGCTTTTAAAAAAAAAATTTCAAAATATTGTCCCATTACAAGGATAACTGGGATTTGTGTGTGTGTCAGGGGTCCGGAAACAGTCATATTTGCCGGACATGTCTGACAAAATTTATTTTGACCGACGTGAAAAATCACCAGTCGGACATTTTTTTGGTTTTTGGACATTTTCAATTTTACAAGAGGAATATAAATGGACAAATCAGTTTTTGGTCCGACAAAAGTAAACTACCGCTAGTCTGTCTGTCGGTCTGTCTTTAAAACTCTACCTGACTTCACTAAGTATATTGTCCTTACCACATGTTTACCTGTCATCTAATATACATGTACAACAGTATTAAGATCTAATAATCAGGTGATTGTTTATTAATCAGTAAATACCTGTGGACTTAAGTAGTCGCGTGTCTATTTCTTTTGTTTCCTAGTCAGAATCATCATAACTTTATTTAAACGTGTATTTGTTTAATAATAAGTGCATGGATGTAAATGTGTTTATTAAGGAAGCCATAACGAGTGTCGGTCAAGGGTGACGGTTTGTTATTACAGAGGTTCCATGCGGGGTGTTGAAAATTACCTACTACGCGCTTCGTAACTGTGTGTGTGTGTGTGTGTGTGTGTCAACCTCAAAAAAATATATTTGTGGTTTTTTTTTTTACTTTTTAGGCAAAATTTGATATATCTTAAAAATTAAAATAAGCTTGTGAATGGTTTTGTTTCATTGCATCAGAAATTTTTAGCAACCGGGAAATCATAAACAAGTTCCGACAATTTATGGTAACCATACCCATCTACCCCAGGTACATATAAAAAGTATATGGTCCAGCACAAAAAAAAAATATCGTAAACAAGTTCAGACATATACCTTTATTAATTAAAACACTCTGTTTTGTTCTGAAGGACAATTTAGAATTGTAAAAAAAAAATTGGTGCAAAAATAGTCCTTTTGTGTATTTCAGTGATTATAATGCCACAGAGACTAGATTCTGGTATGATAAGTTTTCTGGTGGATTGATTGTGGCACAGAATGTATTTCTGTTCTTGCTGGTTTTATATTTTAGTAAGTATATATATATATATGTAAATGAAGAAAAAAAAATTGCCTTTTATAATGTAAAACAGCCCTCAATTTTGTCTACTAAAATGGTGGCCATGACAACCTGGAATTGTGTCTGCCCACTTTAAATTTGAACTTTTTTTTACCAGAGAACAAATATTATTTCTATGTAACAGAATTTTCTTGATACTGTTATCATTTCAGGCAATATAACACTTAACACCATCATTATTGTTATTAATAACACATAAGTAATTATAAGTCAATTTTAAAATGTGCATTTTAGTTCTTTATACCTAAAAGATGCCCTAATTTTCCTTCGTTTGGATGTAAAGGTTGCCTGGCCACTTGGAATTGCCACTGGCCACCTGAAAATTTTAATTGCAGGCCAGCTGGCCACTTAGTTATGAAACCTACTTTGAGGGCTGTAAAACAATGAAATTTGCCACAAAACAACCTGCATGTACTTGTGTTCAAGCTTGAATGTACTTTTACCCTTTACCATTGTGACTCGCCTTCAGTTTCACATATTTCTAGTAAATCTCAAACACAAACATACCAGTATATGTCAAAATCACAATCACAAAAGCAAAAGTAAAAACTTTGAAAACTGGTAAATTAATTAAAACATGAACTTCCCCAAGGAAGTGAGGCCTGGTGCTCCAGAAGGGTAAGCATATTCTTTCTAGTTGGCTACACCTGCCAATTGTGAAGTCCACCTGCTTGAATATGTGGATTTTTCACTGGATAAATACTCTGCTTTTTTGAAATGTTTAAACTGTGCCATTTAAATATAACTGTCAGAGCCGGTCTGTTTGTGACATTGAAGTTACGTTTTTTTCCATAGAAAATCAAAAAAATCTGAATAAAAATTCATAATATTCACTTACTTGTACCTAGTCGTAACAGGAAATTTGTATGCGCATTCGTGATTAGCAAAGAATATTTCTGCACAGAGCAAAACGTTGGCGCTATGGAGATTTAATATGTTATATATATGTTATGACAATCGCAGATGCACATACAGATTTTCTGTTATTTTTCACATTGCTTTTCACAGTCAATTTCTCAAACCCAAAAACTCCATTATTCCTTAACTATATTGAGTTTTAAGAGTTCCTTAATTGCCAAAAAACCTTTGTATTGCCAAAAATTCAATAAATATCAAATATTTGTATTATAATCTACATGTTTTATAATCTACATGTTTTATATATTATTTATTTATTTTCAGTTTGTATATCATATATATAGTATATGTTTTTATAAAATTCAATAAATATAAAACAGGGTCGTACAGGCCTGGAAAAGTCCCTAAATTTTGAGGTTTGCCCTAAAAAGACCCTAAAAACAAGTCTGACCCTAAAAAGTCCTTGAATTTATCCTGAAGGCCCTTAAAAGCCCTTGAATTTGGACAGTTGGGTATCTGTATTTTGATATTAAGTGGTTGCGAACAGACTGATATCTATAAATTGATTAATTAATAAGTTGCATTGAAATGAGCAATTTAAAGGTACCTGGCCCTCCTGAATGCTTAACTTCAACCTCCACTTCAAGTGTTGTTACTATGGACACATAAGTAATTGTTTTATTTATTTAATTGTCTTAGCACCGATATTTTTATGCTAAAATTGACCCTCTGATTAAGCCTTACGGTAAATTTGCAAATAAGACCCTGAAAAGACCAAAAAAGTCCTTGAATTTGGAGTCCAAATGTCTGTACGAACCCTGTAAAATATATGTATTATAATCTGATATTAACAATCTACATATTTATATATTATTGGTACCGGTATATTTATTTATTTATTTATTTTCAGTTTTCATATCAGTTAGTTTTGTACATTGGTCAGATCATTTATGGCAGCATGTTCCATTTACAAACAAGTTATGGTCAATAGTCACTCCAATCTTGTAAGTTATATACCAGTTATGTTGATTGTAATCATTTTTTTCTATTACCGGGTATAAAAGTTTTAAATACCTTATTTACCATGTGGGGGCTTCTTATGGATCATATCTCCTCTCACTGCCTATGTTGGCATCCTACTCGTGGCAGATCCTAAGGTGAGAAAGTCTGTGGGTTTGCTCGCCAAATGTTAGTGGTTAACTTTGGGCACTGCAGTTTCTTCCACCATCTATGAACTGACTGCCTCAATATAAGTGAAAGAATCTTGACTGGGTGTAAAATACCATTACTCCACTCTTAGACAAGGGTGAGTATTTTGCTTCCTTTTTGTTTAAAACTTGATAGCTGTCTGGACAAAAGTCTGGAGAGACATTGCTGTCACCTCTGTGTCTGTCCAATTCATATACAAGTGCATTTTTGTGCATTGTACATGCATACACAATGATGAAATCAAATGTCGATGTATGGTTTCTTAGAGCTTGGGAGGAGACTGTGAGCTACTTTGTCTTCTAGCAACTTTTGATTGAATATAAAGTCTGTTGTGGTGTATCCCATTACATGTTTTAAACACAACAGTATACATGTGACAATAAAACTTTGAAACAAAGAGTGCATTGGGCTTAATTGTGACCCGGTTATTCGGATGGAGTGAGTGAGTAATGGTGTTTAACGTCCCAGTCAAGAATATTTCACTTATATCGAGACGTCGCCAGCTATAGGCGAAGGTGCAGAAATTTTGCCTGTGCGTTGCGCTGATGGCATTTTACAGCAGTGTTCTTTATTGTGCCAAGCCTACCATGACACGGGACCTCGTTTATTTTAAGTTCCCATCCGAAAGAACCGTGACTTTCATTTCGTAATGCCGAGTGCTTGGCGAAAGAATAGTCACTACTCACTTTTAAGTCTTGGGTCAGACGCCGCCGGGGTTCGAACCCACGACCTCCCACTTACGGAGTGAGCACTATACCAACTGAGCTACCGCAGTGGTTAAACAAAAAGTATGGCAGAAACATGTATAGTATTGTAAATTCTTGCACTACATGTACATTGCATTTTCAGGTGTTTAAGCCAGGTGATATTCTTTGCCTGTGATGTATTATTACGTAGCAGCAGTGTAAGACGATCGTTTTCCCTCTCAGACATACATCCAGCAGTATATGCAGTTGGATTTTGTTTTCCTGTGATAATACTGGTTGTCAATGAACTTGTTAAAAAACATGAAGTCAAGTAAGTTTTATTTTTGAAATACAACTACAGTAAAACTTTGATTAAGACCATTAGATCGTTCAGATTTTGGTTTTGTAAAGAGGTTGGTAATAAATTAAGAAAAATGTTTAAAAAAAAAAAAAAAAAAAAAAATTGACTTTTGGGGACTTCTAAATACTGTTATGATAAGGGAGATGGCAGATTTTTATTGATGGGCATTATAATGAGGTTTTACTGTATATCATATGACAAATATGAAGATGCATAGCTGAGTGGTCAAGGTTATGGATTCATTATTCAAGGGTAATGAGTACGAGACCAATATAAGCTCCATGGTGTGTCTCATTGCTTTAATACCACTAACATGTGAGTTTGAGAAAATTTTTAATCTAGTTTCCAGAACTGACCCCAGTATGAGTGAAATAATCTTTACTTAGGGCATAATCCAAACCGCTTTTCATTGCTAATACAATTCTTTTAAACTGACTACAATATGAGTGAAATGATTTTAACATGAGGCATAATTACCCTAAAATGCCATTTCAACCAGTCTTCATTTCTGATATAATATTTTGTTTTGTCTATGTCTAGGTTGTATGTTAGATATCAGAAGAGAACAAGGCTCAACTTTGGAACAAAACTTGGAATGAATTCACCATTTTAAATTTTTACCCTTGAGGGCCTGTGGAATCATCCAAAACAAAAAGAAATGGATTATGCCATCATATCACAAGACATTGTTGTTATAATGCTTTTTATCCACAAGAGCCTGTGGTATGGTCCAAAGTTTAAATAGATGGAATATCTCATTATAACAGAAAAGGGGAAGACAGGTCTGTTAGTGTAATGTTTTTAACACTTAAGGGCCTGTAGCATGGTGCAGAATTAAAAGGAATGGATTATACCATTACATTATAAGAAGGCGACAAGACTGAAGATATGTTTTTTGCCCTCAAGGTCCAAAATGGAGTTTCCCAGTGTAGCACGTAATCAATACTACTTAGCATTTGTCCGGAGCATTTACGTTGAAAGTTTCCTGACTACTGTCATTTTTATGGGAAAACGTGAACTGGAGCAATTCTATCTCCAATGGAAATAATTGTTCTGCAGAAAACTTATGGGCATCATGTGTTACACTTGCAAACTCCATTAAAATGAAATGATTATGTGAACAGAAGGTACAAGACACTAATTAAGTCATTTTCTAACCTCTAGAACTTGTGGCATTGTCCAAAACTCAACAGATGGATTATGTCATTATATCATGAGAGGGTTACAAGTATTCATGTATAAATTTTCATACGGTAATTGAGGATCTGTGGCATGGTCCAATATTCAAATGTGTTGTATTATATTAGCACCTGTGGCACGGTCCAATATTCAAATGTGTTGTATTATGTTAGGACCTGTGGCATGGTCCAATACTCAAATGTGCTGTACTATGTTATAAGAGGGTTACCGGTGTATAATTTTTTTTACCCTTTAGGACCTGTGGCATGGTCCAAAACTCACATAAATGGATTATGTCAATATATTGTAAAAGGGTGACAAGGTATAAATTAGTGTGCAGTGATATTTTTATGAAGATTTTTATAGACAGATCTGTGATATGTGTGCTGCTCTAAAAGTCCTATGGATAAGCCCAAAAATTTTTGACAATTAATCTGTTAAATAATCAGTGTTATGAACTTCATTTGGTTGTCCACCCAACATGAAATTGAAACTCCTTATGTGTACGTCGGGATTGATTTTCACATTCTGTGAAATCATATTATTTAATCAGTCTGTTCAAATTTTAGTTGTTTTTGTAGATTTCCTGACCTGTGAATAAACATGTCATCAAAACTTGCCTTAAACAGAAACTTCAAATTTACCACCCCACAAAATGGTTTGATTTGAGTGTAAAACTCCATAACTTACTGTCAGAGCCCGTCTGTTTGTGACAGTGAAGTTACACTTTTTTCCAAAGAAAATAAAACAAATTTTAAATTAAGATTGATAATATTCACTTAATTGTGCCTATTCGTAGCTGAAAATCTGTATGCACATCTGCAATTGCCATAAAGTATTTCTGCAGAAAGGAAAGTGTTGGTACTACGGGGATTTTACATGGCGAAAATAACAATGTTTACACTTGAAGTGATGTCCTTGGTGACATTTTGCAACAGGGTCTGCCATTTGCCTGGTTTTTCATCATTTTAAATACCCATAGTGCCAATGTTTTGCGCTGTGCAAAAATATTCTACGCTTATCATGCATTGGGCATACAGATTTCCTGTTCTGACTAGGTACAAGTAAGTGAATATTATCAATTTTTATTCCGATTTATTTGGTTTTCTATGGAAACTTCACTGTCATAAACAGATCGGCTCTGACAGTATGTTTGGATGTGATTACATAAGGCCTCTACTCCTAATTGAACAGAATTTTTGGTTTGTACATAGGACTGAGAATGTACTTTATATTTTATATACCAGAGCTTAGATTTATCTGTGATACAGTGTATGTGAATTAAGAAATAACCACTAAACATATTTATTTTCTCGGTGTACTAATTAAACCACTGCGGTAGCTCAATTGGTAGAGTGCTCGCTCCGTAAGTGGGAGGTCATGGGTTCGAACCCCGGCCGGGTCTGACCCAAGACTTTAAAAAATGGGTAGTGACTGTTCTTTCGCCAAGCACTCTGCATTATGAAATGAAAGTCACGGTTCTCTCGGTTGGGAACTTAAAATAAACGAGGTCCCGTGTCACGGTGGGCTTGGCACGTTAAAGAACCCTGCTGTATAATGCCATCAGCGCAACACACAGGCAAAATTTCTGCACTTTCGCCTATAGCTGGCGACGTCTCGATATAAGTGAAATATTCTTGACTGGGACGTTAAACACCATTACTCAACTCAACTCGGTGTACTAATTTTCAATTATTTCGCAGTCATTTGTTTTGCGCGAAAATTAATACCAAGCAGTAATTACATTATGCTTATTGTGTTATAGTGCATATTTCAAAAACACAAAAAATTTAACTACACAGATATGTCTCAATTTCCTATACTGCAAAAATAAATACACGCGAAGTATAGTCATTTAAGACATATCTGTGTTCTTGAAATATGCACTATAACACAATAAGCATAATATAAGTTTCTCTAGGCATTAATTTTCATGCAAAACAAACGACTGCGAAATAACCGAAAATTATCACAAAGCGAAAATAAATATGTTTACAGTATTATTGACTGAGTCAATATTCAGAAATGTTGTATTAATAATGACTCGGTCAATATTCAGAGTTTTCATGTTTTCAGTTATTTGTGTTTTATTAAAATGTCATTGGTGCAAGCGCTTACATGTACAAGACTGACAAAATTAAAAATCATGATTGATGAAGTTTATATATACATTGTGTATTTTTAATCATAGCGCATGGTGAAAGTTGATGAATTAAATTTTAACAGATTGCTAGAGTGACATGCCAATATGTGGTCTGTCAGCCAGTGTGCATACTGACTTACTTTGAAAGATAATCTTGTAAGGCCATCTTTTATACTACAGATAGGGTGGCCACAAAAGTAGGGGATTAATGTATTGTGCTATGGATTGTATGTTGATATCTTTTTTAGCTCGGCTGACTATGGTATGGTGAAGCGTGCATGTGTGCATGCTTCCGTAAACTTTAATCTTTTCCTCTGAAACCACTGGGCCAGTTGAAACCAAATTTGTTGTGGAAGGTCCCTAGGTGGAGTAGATCAAAGTTTATACAAGGCGACCTTGTATGAAATCCAAGATGGCCACCATTACTATAAATAGTAAAATCACAAAAATGGCCATTATGCATTCAATTTTCCACCGATTTTATAGAAAGTAAATACCTAGCTATTTAACATATGTAACAGGTTTTTCCAAGAAATTTTTCATTGACCCAATTTTAGCAAATTATGCAAATTAGGTCAAATTGCCAGTTAGCATTACAGGCCCTTTTGGTACTTCTTGTTTAATGTTATAAAGTTTTTAAAGTCAAAAGAGCTAAAGAGTTAACAGATCACTCATCACATAATCATGATAAAAATTGTAAGAAGTTTCCCTTATTAGAGATCACACTCATCACATAATCATGATAAAAATTGTAAGAAGTTTCCCTTATTAGAGATCACACTCATCACATAATCATGATAAAAATTGTAAGAAGTTTCCCTTATTAGAGATCACACTCATCACATAATCATGATAAAAATTGTAAGAAGTTTCCCTTATTAGAGATCACTTCAATCCATCTTTTATTCACAATTTGAATTCCCTTACCAAAACTATTTCACAACTACATGTATATGTTGTATTACCTTTTGCAATATGGGCTAGTGATTTTGTTTACCTAAAATTATTAACAAATAAAGGTAGTTTCCCTGTTGAAAAATGACTAAAAATTCCCAATTTCACCATTAAAATTCCCCAAAACAACGGTGATATACTAGCAAATTGAATTTAGTTGTCTTTTTCCACAAAACATTAAATATTGTCATAATATAAAATCAATGCAATGAGGACCCTAAGCTATTGCAAGCATGCCATAATATAATTTGCTATATTTCAGAACTCCAAATTTTCCAAAAAGGCAAAAAGCAATTTATAAAATGTGTAACAAAATCACTGTGGACTATATAGCTGAATATTTGGCATTAATAATACCATTTTTTGACACAAGTTCGCAACTATTAATTTTCATGATATGGGCTATAGCTGAATATTTGGTATACAAGAATTACCATTTTCAAGGAACATATTCCTATTTTTCACAATTATTTTGTCCTTCCTAACTCATGAAAGTTCTTCAGATAAAATAAAAGTCTGTATATGTTTCTACTTGTTGTAATCTGTGCTTCAAAGTCCAGAGAACTCCCCCTTGAGGAGTGGACGCATAACATAATTATGACGATCCTTATCGAGTTTCAAATAAGGACAACCTTCTATTTACAGAAGGTAGAATATCATTTTTCATTATGATAATGGGGTTCCCCATTGTACTACATGATTCACATCTCTTAAATGTGTGTGCGACGTTTTGGACAACATTTACATCACAAATTCCTAGAATTTTGTCATTTAATTAAAGTACAGTCCAACCTGCCTTAAAGACCATCTCTACATAAGGGTTACCTGCTTATAAAGGCCAGTATAATTGTATCCCAACTGTTCTTTTTTCTTATTATTTGAACCTGTATATAAAGGTCAGCTGCTTATAAAGGCCGCTTTAACTGGTTCCCTTGGGTGGCCTTTATGGACAGGTTAGACTGTATGTGAAGTGTGAACTGATGCAAGTCTGTTTTGAATGGAAATAATTGTTCCACACAAACATTAGGGGGCATCACGTGGTACATCAGCAAATCCCATTTCTAGTGCGAGATCTCATCAATGACTATGATGGTTTTAAACTCATTCGACAAACATCTCAATTCATTCCTAATTAGATAGTTTTTAACCTCCATCAAATATTGAATAATAAATGCCTGAATTTTTAATTCGAAAATAATTGCAAAAAGAGGTTGTGCACTTTAGTGTCTGCCCCATACCAGAATATAATGATTTTTCTGTAGAATTTAGTCCAAGATTTAGTCTTGTAATGGATTTATTTCATTTGTATAATTGGCAATATGTTTTGTAACATATCAAAGATATTCCCACTTTCAAAAAGTTATTAAAATGGTGGTGCCAGGTAGAGCCCATACTGCACAACCTCCTTTATGTTCTCACTAGTAAAGCCAAATCTACATGTTGTATGTGAAGCAATCAAGTATTTTTTTGTCATGAGTCAGTATTAATTGTGTTATTTTGTGATAATGTTACCATGGTAGATCTAGATTATTACCTGTTTTTGCCATTGTTTATTTTGTTTAGTAAAACCGTTCAAGAAACTTGTTTAGTGTTTATTTTTATCATTTTAAATGTCATGGGATGAAACTAGAAATAGAAATGGGAATCAACAGTGCACCATTCTTGAAAAGTTAACCAGAAACAAAGAAGTGGAGTTTTACATGCAAGTCAAGATTCTTTCATTAATATGAACATGGTCAGTTCAGTGATGGTGTAGCAAACACGGGTACCAGGAGCAAATCAAAAACCTTTGGCAAGCAAACTCAAACGTTCTCACACTGTGATCATTTCAGAGTGGAATTTGAACTTTGGCAGTGAAGAGCACTGTGATCTAAAGCTAGATTATTACATAATTTTTGCTTTGTACATTTTGTTCTAAGAAACTTGTTTATTTTCATTATTATCTTATTGATTAAATGAATGGGGGTTTACTGGGATTATTGATAAATTGAATGGGGGTTTACTGGGATTATTGATAAATTGAATGGGGGTTTACTGGGATTATTGATAAATTGAATGGGGGTTTACTGGCATTATTGATAAATTGAATGGGGGTTTACTGGGATCATTGATAAATTGAATGGGGGTTTACTGGGATCATTGATAAATTGAATGGGGGTTTACTGGGATTATTGATAAATTGAATGGGGGTTTACTGGGATTATTGATAAATTGAATGGGGGTTTACTGGGATTATTGATAAATTGAATGGGGGTTTACTGGGATTATTGATAAATTGAATGGGGGTTTACTGGGATTATTGATAAATTGAATGGGGGTTTACTGGGATTATTGATAAATTGAATTGTGGTTTACTGGGATTATTGATAAATTGAATGGGGCTTTACTGGGGTTATTGATTAATTGAATGGAGGTTTACTGGAATTATTAATTCAATGGGGCTTTACATCCCAGTCAATATTACTTCACTTATATCAAGATGTCACCTGATGTAGGTGAAGTGGTTCAAATTTTGACCTTTACAGTACAATCATGGCAATATGCAGGGAGTTCTTTAAATTGCCACACCTGCATGACAAGGGACATTGGCTTTTAAGGTCTTTTCTGAAGGACCCAGTGACTTTCATTTCTAAATGCGAGTGCTTGGTGAAAGAACAGTCTTGCCCAGACCCCAGTTCGGGTTTCAACAGACTAACTCCTACATATGGAGGACTCTATCAACTGAGCTACCATAGTGGTATATTATCTTATGAATTAATAAAGCAGTGGAGTAATGAATTTTTACTCCCAGTCAAGATTCTTTCACTTGTATTAAGGTAGTCAGTCCTGAGATGTTGGGAGAAACTGGAGTACCTGAAAAAAACCACTGACCTTGAGCAAGCAAACCGACAAATTTTCACACACTAGAATCTGTCAAACCTATGTGGCGAGAGGCACTGATCTGTTGATCCATAACCCCATGATTTAGACCACCAACGCCAGTTGAAGTTTCTAAAAACCACTGGCTTCAACAACCAGACTGACAAACTATAATACAGGATCTGTTCTACTAAACACCAAGACTGTGAGTTGAGTTGAGTAATAGTGTTTAATGTCCCAGTCAAGAATATTTCACTTTTATTGAGAGGTTGCCAGCAATAGCCTAAGGCACAGAAATTTTGCCTGTGTGTTGTGCTGATGGCATTATACAGCAGGGTACTTTATCAAGCCAAGCCTATCATGGGACACAGAACTTCATTTGTTTTGCATCCCATCCGAAAGAACTGTGATTTTCATTTCGTAATAATGAATGCTTGGAGAAAGAACAGTCACTACCCACTTCCAAGTCTTAGGTCAGACCTGGTCATGGTTCCAACCCACAACCTCCCACTTATGGAGCGAGCACTCTTCCAACTGAGCTACTGCAGTGGTTCCTAGGCAGTGAAAGGTGCTGTGATCCAAAAGTAAGCAATCAAGACCACTCTGGCCACCAAACCTCTCATAAGACATCAGGAATTGACTGTAATATAATACCTTGGGATCCATACACATGTTACAAAGAGATGAACACTTGGTACATCAACAAACCAAATTACTCTATTCATATATTACAGTATCTGCAAAATTTCATATTCTGTTATGTACATGTAAACACATGGTAAAGATAAAGCCAAGGAGGTTATGTAAATTTTTTGCAAACAAAGGATGTCTTCGGTTTTTGCGAGCGATTGACCCACAGGAATATTCATGGTATGGCTTTAAGATTTTACCTGTGTAAGGCCACTGTTATATAAAATAGTGTTTTCTGTCACTTAATCGGCGATAACGTTTACAGTTTAAATCCGTAGTAAAAATGGCTGTACAATGAATAAATACACTTTAAATCGAAATTAAATTATTTTTGTGATTTACCGATGCCCCAGCAGCATTTTCAACTCGTTGTTCCAGATTACAAACAAACCTACAGCCGTGACACTCTTGTTACATATAACAGTATACGACAACAAGCACGTTGTTGAGACGGCATGTTATATACGAGACTTTCACTTTGTTTTGTCTTGTTATATACATGTAGTAGTATATAATAATATCGATGCTTATACAACTTGGTTAAACATTAACTTTTGACGAAAAAAGGTATTATAATTTATTCACTTACAATTTAGTTAAATAAAATTTAGTAGATAATGTGTTTTGATTAGGAAATATTTAAAAAAAAAAACAAAAAACAAAACAAAAACCCGTGCGATGTACGGGATTCGAACCCACACATTAAAAGAATAGCGTTTCGTAATATCTTAGCAGTCCACATACTTTACCACTGAGCTACCGAAGCTTACGAACGCTTTGTATACGCTATAATATATGAGTGACGGACAAGGATAATAGTTTAATTTTTAAGCGTTTTTCAATTTTTCACCATGATGGCAGGCATGCCCGTGGATAATCTTTAGGTTAGTGAAAACTAAATTAAATACCTACATTTTAATGTCGGTTTTGTCCACGGGCAGGCCTGCCATTATTATGAAATTGCAATATATATGCAGTCAAATGTAGGGAAATAACCATTTTTGCTTTGAATCACCGTTTTCATGCACATATAGAAATACTTATCCGTTACCAGAGATATCTTTTTTGACATGACACTTTAGAACATACTTTATTCTATAGATAGGAAGTACTTATAACCAATATTTTATTAATGTAAATTTTGACATGCATGAAATTTTCCTATGGGTCATTTCTTTATATTTTCCGAAGACATCCTTTGTTATTTATGTTAAAAACTCAAGTTTCTGTCCAGAGTAACTGCCACTTCCTGGAGTGATTTAGACTAATTCCTGTAAGACTTCTTCTCGCAAGAAAATAGAAAGGACTCTCCTTTTAAGATTGATTGATTTAATGTGGTTTTACTGCCAAGTTAGGAATATTTCTTATATTTACATCGAGACATCACTAGCTATAGGTGAAGTGGCAGAAAGTTTTACCTCAGTGCACTCAGGGCAATGAGCAGGGAGGGTTCTTTAACATGCACACCTGCCTTGACACAGGGTATCTCTTTTTAATATCCTTTCCGAAGGACCCTGTGACTTTTATTTCTGAATGCAGAGTGCTTGGCTAAGGAATTTTTACCCTGGCCAGGCTTCAGACCAACAGCCGCCCACATGCAGAGCATGCACTCCACCAACTAAGCTACCACTTATTTAGTAGTTACATGTAGTTACCCTATTAAGAACTAATTAGGCAGTATATATACATATATATATATATATATGTATCTTTATTAATGTCGCATTCTCCATCTGTAGCTGGCATAAGCTTTATGCTTTTCACAATGTTGGTGCATGTCTATTTTCTTCCGCACACTTCTACCCTATAAAATATTAAAGATTTAAATTTCAGTATTACAAGATGCTTTGTAAATGCATTTCAATTCATTGCTTACCATTTCCATGGATTCAAAAAAAACAAATTCAAATTTTTAACCTTAAATGTATTTTGCCCTGAAATTTAAAAACATGAGACCCAAGGTCCTTAGCACTTGCCTGAGGAAATGACTTTTCTCGTGCAGAAGTTCAATGGACTATTACATTAATTACAGGAGCTGTATAAATTTTAAATAGTTAGGACATATTTGCATATTAGTTATTACTTGCCTTAAAATGCTAACATACATCTAAATATCTAAGGTCTAGCTAAAGTTAATGTATGGACATCTAGTAAAAAGTACAAAGACAAAAAAACAAGGCTCTCGGTTTTCCTTTCTATCTGTGATCTTGACCTTTGAACTCATAACTTTCATCAAAATGACAGGCCAATACCTACAATATTCTAATATACATTTGTGTACATGCCTATAAAAAAAGTTTATAGTTTTTCCAAATATATTTGCTTCCATCTGTGACTTTGACCTTTGAATCCATGACCTCAATCTATATATCAAAATGACTGTTAGTCCAATACCTACAATGTTCTAATATATATGCCTATACAAAAAGTTTATAGTTTTCCAGATAATTAACAGTTTCGGTATATTTTTTTTTGCATCACCGAACTTGACCTTTGAACCCATGACCTTCATCTATAAATCAAAATGATTGTAAGGCCTATACAAAACGTTTTCCAGATATATTGACAAATATAGTCAGTTTAGCAATTTCTTCAATAAGAACCTTGCCATATCCCCATTTTAAGCCCAACAGCTACAATTTGTGCAAATCTGAAATTTGGTGTCCTAAGTATGCTACACAGGAAATATCTAAGCTACATCTCTTGTATCTGCAATGAAGATTTTCACTATTTTGCCCTTTATGGGGTCCCAAGAGAACATAACTCATTCATTTATGCAAATCTGAAAGCCTTTCACCCAGGCATAATTGTCAACAAGTTTTATCAAATTTGGCCTGGTAGTTTTGGAGATGATTAAACTCTGAAATGTTAATGCATGACAGACGACAGACAGTGAACCATTGCAAAAGCTCAGGTGAGCTTAAAATTGAAAATAAAAATCCTAAATTTGGGAAAAAATGCATGAGAACAAATCTTGATATTGATCCTTCACATGAAGTAACAAGAGGCCTATGGGTTTTAACGCTCACCTGAGGCTGAGTACATATTTCATGCAGAGGTTCAATGGTCAATGACATTAATAAAAGAGAATGTCAAAATTTTCAGCAGTAAGGGCCAATTATATGCAAGTATTTTTGCAAATTAATTATAATAATTTTTATATAAGAATGCTACATATAACATATCTAAAGTCTAGCAACAATATATTATTTATAAAAAGATAAAACATCTATATATCAAAATGTTCATTAGGCCAATACCTACAATATTCCAATATACATGCCTATACAAGGAGTTTATAGTTTTTGAGATAATTAACCATTTAAGTATTCGTTCACGTCTATGACCTTGACCTTTAAACCTATGACATTAATTCATATATCAAAATGATCATTAGGCCAATATCTACAATATTCTAATATACATGCCTATAAAAAAGTTTATAGTTTTTGAGATAATTAACCATTTTAGTTTTCGTTCGTGTCTATGACCTTGACCTTTGAACCTATGACCTTAATTCATATACAGTTGAATCTCGTTATCTCGAACTCGGATATCTCGAACTACCGGATATCTCGAACTTTTTTAAAAAGTCCGAACAGAGTTGTTCTTTATTAAACCAAAATAACTCCGGTTATCTCGAACTCGGATATCTCGAATTATCGGATATGTCGAACAATATTTTCGTCCCCTTGAATGAAAATCCTAGGAAAATTACACTCGTTAACTCGAACAAAAAATTTAGGAAAATTAAATTTGTTAACTCGAACAAAAAATTTTGAGAAATCAAATTTGTCAGCGCCTACAGATTTTTTTGGTAGAAAAAACACATTCCGACACAAATAAAATATTTGACTGTCGGCCTCGTGTTGATTTTAAAATTACAACATTGCACTGACCTCCCAATTTCCTTAAGCCCTTAATTATTATCCCTTGCATAAGCAATTAAACCATCCAGGTGATTATCAGGTGTTATAATTACTGCCAAGCTGAACATGGCTTCCGAAAGCGTGTGATGTGAACATTACTCAATACAACCGGAAGCTTGGGGTGATTAAAGTACACAAAGCGAAACTGGTATGGACCCCAAAGCCGACTCCACTATTTGTCGGCTAATAACAAGTAACAGATAATATCCCGATTTTTTATATACTTCATTCTCAATTATAAATACAAATAATAAATAATGCAGTTTTTATATATCATGTTTGAATACATACGATATAGGAGAAAACGGCAATATACAGTTTGACAAGATAAAACCGGAAGCGACTTCCGGTAGGCGTGTACGAGTTACTTCCCTTTTGTTGCCGTTTTTAACATCGGTTATCTCGAACTCCGGATAAGTCGAACTTTATGCATTTCCCCGTCGAGTTCGAGATAACGAGAGTCAACTGTATTAAAATTATCATTAGGCCAATACCTACAATATTCTAATATACATGCCTATACAAAAATTTTAGTTTTTGAGATAATTAACCATTTCATTATTTGTTTACATCTATGATCTTGACCTTTGAACCTATGACCTTCATTCATATATCAAAATGATCGTTGTGCAAATGTCTACAATATTCTAATATACATGCCTATACAAAAAGTTTATAGTTTTTGAGATAATTAACCATTTAAGTATCCATTCACGTCTATGACCTTGACCTTTAAACCTATGACCTTCATTCATGTATCAAAATGATCGTTGTGCAAATGCTTACAATATTCTAATATACATGCCTATACAAAAAGTTTACAGTTTTCAAGATATATTGACAAATACATTAATTTGAGCAATTTCCCCCTTAAGTATCTTACAATTTTCCCATTTTGCCCCCACAGCTACATTGTACGATTTGTGCAAATCTGAAACTAGGTGCCCTAAGTATGTTTCACATGAAATATCTAAGCTATCTCTCTTGTAATTTCAGAGGAGATGATTTTGAAAGATTTTCACAATTTTCCCCTTTATGGGGCCCCCAAGGAGACATAATCCTTTCATTTGTGCAAATCTGAAAGCCTCTCACCCAGACATCATAACTGCCAAATATCATCCAATTTGGCTTTGTAGTTTTGGAGGAGTTGACTAAAATGTGAAAAGTTTACACATGACGGACGACGAAGATGCACAACGGACAAAGTTAGATAGCAATAGCTCATCTGAGCCCATGGCTCAGGTGAGCTAAAAATTCCAGAGCCAAATAATGGAGCTCCCAGAGTAAAGTACCGTACTACTGTAAACCAACTTTTATTCACAGATATTAAGTTTAGGGACTCCCAAAACCATTTCATGACTATTAACTTTCATGATATAAACTATGGCTGAACATTTGGTATAAATAAAACCATTTTTGAAAACAAGTTCAAAACAATAAACTTTCACAATTATTTCAAAACACATAAAAGTTAATTGGTTTATAGTAGACAGACCTGCCTTAAAGGTCATCTCCATATGAGGGTCACCTGCTTATAAAGGCTAGTAGAATTATATCCCAATTGTTCTTAATTCATATCATTTGAACGGTATATAAGAGCCACATATTCATGATGGCTAGTTTTACTGGTTACCTTGGGTGGCCTTTATAGACAGGTTTGACTGTAAATTAATGTTTTTATGTCTCAGCTTGCACCTAGGGCAACTTTACGGTGCTTGCTCAGAGTCAGTGCGTCGCATGCAAGCATACCACTCCCCCAGTCACATTATATTGATGCCAGGTGAACAGCAAAAGGCCAATATCAAGGAAAATTCACTTTCTGACATGTGGTCTAAGCGGGACTCAAACTCACAGCGGCAAAAGACCCTGGATTTGTAGACTGCAGTTGTATCCATTAGGCCATCTAGGTCTTGCTGTACTCGTGGACATTGTACTAGTGGATAATACTACTAACTGCTAGTGCCTAGTGGTTAAGGCGTTGGACTCATGATTCGAAGGTCGTGGGTTCGATCCCTGGACCGGGCGATGTGTTGTGTCCTTGAGCAAGACACTTAATTTCACGTTGTTCCAGTTCACTCAGCTAAAAAATAAATGAGTACCAGCAAAAAGCTGGGGTTAACCCTGCGATGGACCGGCGTCCCATTCAGGGGAGGGTCTTGTACTCTCAGTCGCTTAACGCCACGGAAGCCGGGATAAGCTCCGGCCTAATGGGCCTAATGGCTCGGGACAGACTTAAACTTTTTTTTTAACTAGTGCACAGAGGACAGAAAATTCAGTAATTAAAGAGTGGTGGAAATTTACAATTACCAAAAATAGCAAAATTTCCCCCTCCCCTTGAGAATTTAGATAAGAATTTGTTATGGAGACAAGAATGGGAAAAATTACAAAAATAGCCCCTCGCAACAAATACCAACAATACAATTTGGCGAAAAATTTCCACGCTACATGTTTACAGTATTACCTTATTTTGGTAAGCATCTAATAATTCATAAGCCAGATTTTTATTCATTTTTCCTTTCTTTTCTCGACTACTATCAACTATCCACTTTATAGCAAACCTTTCTTGTCGAGCAGGTGTACATGGTATAGGGACCTATAATGAAAAAGATAAATACAAAGTATTTAACATGTCTCTCTCTTCTCTCTCTCTCTCTCTCTCTCTCTAGTCAAACCTGTTTATAAAGGCAACTCAAGGGAACATGTAAAAGTGGTCTTTATGGGCAGGTGGTCTTTATATACAGGTTCAAATAATATGAATAAAGAACAATTGGGATACTATTCTACTGGCCTTTTTAAACAGGTGACCCTTATATGGAGGTGGCCTTTATGGCAGGTTGGACTGTATCTATCTATCTAACAGTATGTCACTCTTAATAACTTTGGTTATAAAAACAATAGGTTTACAGTTATCTATGACTTGATGAGCTATCTTGATTGGGTCAACTTCTATATTCTACTTATTCTTACTCTCTCTCTCTCTCTCTCTCTCTCTCTCTCTCTCTCTGGCTTGATGAGCTATCTTGATTGGGTCAACTTCTATATTCTACTTATTCTCTCTCTCTCTCTTTCTCTCTTTGGTTAAGACTACATTATGTTTACAGTTATCTATGGCTTGATGAGCTATCTTGTATATTCTCTCTCTCTCTCTCTCTCTCTCTCCTCTCTCTCTCTCTCTCTCTCTGTATATATATATCTAACACTTACCGGGTAAGCTGTATTAAGTCTAAGAACTGTAGTTGTGACTACAATAGGTTTACAGTTATCTATGGCTTGATGAGCTATCTTGACTGGGTCAACTTCTATATTATTCTTTTCCACCTCTGATGTAGCTTTATGATAAGATTCTAACTGTCTCCTCTTTATCATTTCTAATGCCTGAACATACAGAAGTGACAATACATGTAATACACTGTCATTCATAAATAATTTAATGGCCAATGTTATTACCATGTATTTTTATACCCATATTACTGTACGCAATCAACTTCATACATCAATTAACTTAAGTAGGATTAAATAGTCCAATTTAGAATTAAATCAAAATTTTATTGATATTCTTCCAAAAAGTTGCTGTCTAAATTGATGGATGATCCATCTTGGATAATGTTGAACTGCAACAACGATCCAACCATATGGCAAAAACAAAATGGAGGATCTATAAAACGGTTTTGATCAAAATAATCTATTATTTGACCCAAATACGACATATTTCTTTTATTTATACTACTGATGTATTTATAGCCAATCATAAAGTTATAAAGCCCATGTACATGTATTTTATACAATTATAGCATGTCAGTGAATAATATTGAACTTAGCCTATGGCCTCAATCAATATTGCTTTTCTTTGCCGATAAAACATCATATTGCACTCACTGAAATGCTATATGTAAACTACCGTATAACTGGTTATTTTTGCAGGTGCAAATTTTTGCGTTTTCATATCAAAAGTGGTGCAAATTTTTGCCGACCAAAGCTTGAAAGGAGCCCTCATATTCATAACACATCGAAACACTCTAATGCAAAAAATAAACATTTAATTTCACCATCACCATCAAAAAACTATATACAATAAAGATATGTGATATACACAAGTTTCATTTCAAAAGATGTCAGATCCTTTTAACAGAACACAACACGAACACATGAATAATCTGCCGGAGAAAAGTTTTTATATTTTCCTCTCTCTTTCGGTGTTTTTGGGGAATTTAACATGTGGAAACTTTTTCATTACACTCCGTTATTTCCAAAGGTGACAAGCTTTACTTAAAGGTCCAGAAGGATCGGGAAGATTGCCGGGATTTTTTTTCACTAAATATTTCAGTAAGGCCATCCTTTCTCAAATATGGCTTTAACTAAATTAAATCATTTATTAGAGCACAATTCACCTGGTTAAATCGTGTGATATTACCGGTATTACAGGTAACAAAAAGGTGAGAGTATGTCTATAAATAGATAAGTAGGTATGTCATGTAAGTTATCCATCGATTCAGAGGTACACAATGGGGATACTGTTACGATTAAAATGTGTTTTGTAACAATAAAAATTTGCGATTTTAATTTTTGCTGAAAATTCTAACCGCAAATAAACGCAAAAATTAGCTTCCCGCAAAAAATACCAGTTATACGGTATTTTAAGGTAGTTCAATACCTTACAAATCGCTTGAAGACATATATTGAAATTTTGATGTTGTACATGGGCATAAATCATTCAACATGCCAAAATTTCAGGGTAGGTTTTCAACTTGCTTAAGAAGTTCTGAAGCACCAACTGGTGGCCATTTTCACGGGATAAATAATCAAAGTATGACCACTGGTATCAACAAATAAGCTTTAATAATTTTTTGTCATGCTTAGATACCAAAAGTGTCTTGCATTTAAATTAACCATTATGTCATGAAGATTATTTGCACTAATGGAATTATACTTCTGGTCATGTGGAGATTTTCTACAGTGCCACCTATCAAGAGAGAACATTAAAATTCCAGAAAACTGAAAGTATCACCTTTCGTTAATTTGTAGATAATTAAAAAAAACTAAGTCGAATTCGACCCCTGATTTTCAAATATATTGCACATAAATATATAAGTTTGATTTTCCTAAACAAAAAATAGGGGTCGTCAAGCTACTTTTTTCATAAAATTGCATCAAAATCATGAAACAAGAAAACAAGAGGCCCATGGGCCTGATACGCTCACCTGATAACTAATGGCTAGCTGATAGATTTAAAGAAAACATAAATACTGGAACCCCAATGACTTTTTTCTTTACATCATAATGACCATTGTATCAATACCTACAACATTCTAATATACATGCCTATACAAAAAGTTAATAGTTTTCAAGATAATTACCCATTTCAGTATTGTTTCACATCTGTGACCTTGACCTTTGAACCCATGACCTTTTTCTATACATCAAAATGACTGTTGTATCAATACCTACAACATTCTAATATACATGCCTTTACAAAAGTTTATAGTTTTCGAGATAATTACCCATTTCGGTATTGTTTTGCATCTGTGACCTTGACCTTTGAACCCATGACCTTTTTCTATACATCAAAAGGATCGTTGTATCAATACCTACAACAATCTAATATACATGCCCCTACAAAAAGTTAATAGTTTTCGAGATAAATAACCATTTCAGCATAGTTTTGCATCTGTGACCTTGACCTTTAAACCCATGTTCTTTTGCTATACATCAAAATGATCGTTGTATCAATACCTCATCATTCTAATATACATGCCTATACAAAAAGTTTAGTTTTCGAGATAATTACTATTTCGGTATTGTTTCGCATCTGTGACCTTGACCTTTAAACCAATGACCTTTTTCTATACATAAAAATGATTGTTGTATCAATACCTACAACATTCTAATATACATGCCTATACAAAAAGTTTAGTTTTCGAGATAATTACTATTTCGGTATTGTTTCGCATCTGTGACCTTGACCTTTAAACCAATGACCTTTTTCTTAACATCAAAATGATCGTTGCATCAATACCTACAACATTCTAATATACATGCCTATACAAACTGTTTATTGTTTTCCAAATAATTTTAATCAGAGGTAAAACAAATTAGGTCACGACCTTCACAATTGACCTTGACCCCATTTTGAATATGCCAAAACTGAAAACCCCATGTCATTATCTGGTCAAATAGTCAAATTATAACAATTTGAAGCTATTTTACGATTTTTGTCAAATTAAACGTTAAAACGTGTAACCTATTTTTTTACCTAATTTCACAAAATGAACAAACTATAGGCTTTAGACCCTAGAGAAGCCAAATATCACATCAGATTTTTTCTCCAATCATGGTTTTTAGAGAATTAGATTTTTTAAGATTTCTGCACCCCTAGGTCACCTTGACCTAGTTATTGTAGCAATGGCAACGCCACGAACAAATCTGAATTGCAACAGCCCATATATACTTCTGACAAAGTTTCATTGAAATATGTCCAGTAGTTTCAGAGAAGAGGTCGAAAATAGGTGTTAACGATGCACACACGCACGCACATACACACGCTACACTATGCCATAAGCTCACATGACCTTTCGGTCAAAACAAAGGTCTCAGAGTAAAATCATATCATAATGTAATAACATAAAATACAGGTATAAAAATATGTGACAATAACACATTTGTTATTGCCACATACGGGGCAATAACCACTTCGTAATTTAATTCTAGGTATCTTTTCAATATCATCATTTTCAGTTTGTTAATGATAACTAACATTGGTCACATGTTCAATGGCAAAGATGACAAAGTCAGTGGTTGTTTATGGTTATGAGCTCAATACGTCAGTTGACATCACTTGTATCAATGCAGCATGTGAAGATGGCAATTTGAATGTAAAGTTTTGAAAACATTTAATTGTCATCAAAATTATAAATATTATTATAACATGATAAATATTAATGCAAAATTAATTTTGAATTACTAGAAATAGCTGATATTTTTTTAATTTTATCATTTTAACCCCCAAAACGAGTGTGTAAACTTTTGTATAATCTGCTTTGCAGAGGGTTAAAATGTAAAAGGAACATTAATTTCATCTCCATGATTACTTACTTCATCCATTATTTCTCTAGCTAGTGTTTTGTTACCACCTATCATAATTTTAGATATCATTAAACTGAAATATACAAAACAAGAGCCAGATTAAATACAAAATGCAGGTATATAATATTACTGTAAACTAGGGCTAGCACAGGTAGAAAAATTTATACCTGGGTATCAGATGCCTTGTACCAGACCCGTAACCGAGTATCGAGTTCTTAATTTCTTACCCGGGTAAGACCGTACCCTAACCGATAACGGGTATCGGGGCACTCATGACATCCCTACTGTAAACCTACTTTTATTTGTGTTTGATTAACGTTTGTTTGTTTCAAGAGGAAAAAATAATCATGAATGTTAATTGACGTGAATTTGTTTTTGAAAACGGTATATTTATACCAAATATTTAGCTATAGTCAATATCCTTAAAGTTAATATTCGCGAAATGGTTTTGGCAAGAGAATCAATAATGTTAATGTCTGCGAATAAAAGTTGGTTTACAGTAAAAATCGTTAGTAGGTAATCCAAAATATGTGTAAAAATAATGTCCTTATTAAAGAATTTTTTTCCACAAATTTGGAACCAGCTAGGAATGGAAACATAGATACATCAATACCCCCACCTGTAGTTTCAGAATTTTTGGTTAAGACAGGTGATCACTGATATAGTTTGAGCAGAACATAGAAAAATTAAAACCGCCACCTGTAGTTTCAGATTATTTGGTAAGACAGGTGATGTAGTTTGAGCAGAATATAGAAAAATCAATACTGCCACCTGTAGTTTCAGATTATTTGGTAAGACAGGTGACGTAGTTTGCGTTACCGCAGTCTCTTGAAAGACAAATACAAACTACTGTACCAACATTATTGAGTTAATTTTTGTGACCTTGGCCTTTGCACAAAAATTTGGTATGCCTGGCATTGTCTCATGTTAGTTTACATTTGTGCCAAGTTGGATCAAAATCCATTTATAGACATGGAAGATAGGGAGTGAATACGACATTAGGATGGACAGACAGATAGACAGACAACCAGATAGGGTGAATCCTACATGTATTTACATTGTTTACAGGGGTGTAACAAAATAAACTAGTAATGGAAGGGCACAGGGGTATAAACATTGAGAGAAAATATAACCACCATTAAGAATTTTCCTGAATATTTCTATTTTAAATTTTAGAAATGTGACAACTGGCAAATATGTAATAAATCCATTATTCTTCAAATTGGAAAACAAATGTAGCGACAATCAATAATTACCTCCCTTTCCTTTATTAAAGGACTAGAATTACTGGTATCTCTCTTCATTGATGATGTCGTTACTTTTCATTGTAAAGAAGAAATTAATGATAAAATGCCACATATCCATCAAATCTACTGTATTAAGCTTAAACATGCACATGTGTAAAACTTGCAAAAATTTTGGATCTGACATGTTATGTGCTAGACCGAATTACTTCTGTCGTCAACAGCTTTTTATTGACGATAGGGGGCCGTGGGACATATAGTCTTAAACTGTTTTATTGAGTAATACTTTTAAATTTTGTTGATGGTTTTATCCACGGTCCCTATCATCAATAAAAAGGCTGTTGATGACAGAAATACTTTGGTCTAGTCATGCGCTAGGTTTAATTTGATTGAATAAGGTTTTACCTCCTAGTTAAGAATTATTCACTTACCGGTTCTAGTATATCAAAACCTCAACAGCTTATAGGTGAAGTGGCAGGAATTTTTATCTTTGCAGTGTACTTGGGGCACTGTTTGAGGTGCCATTCCTAGTGTACCAAAAGATTTATTGATTGAATGGTGTTTTACGTCCCAGTCAAGAATATTTCACTTACAGTTGATATATATCAAGATATCAATGGCTAAAGGTAAAGTGGCATAAATTTTTACCTTGGTGCTGTGATGAGGGCAATGTGCAGGGAGAGAGGGGCTCTTAAGTATGGCATTCCCACTGCCACCTGGCATTGGGACATCTTCTGGAGGACTCTGTGACTTTCATTTCTAAATGCCGAGTGCTTGACCATGAACTATTTTACAGTCTTGGTCGGACTTGGCCAGGGTTAAAAACTCTGACTTCCCACCTATCAATGAAGCACTCTACCAGCTGAACTTCCAGTTTTTATTGTTTTTTTAAATTTCTTCTTTTTGGGGAAGGGGGGGGGGCATAAAAATACATCTACCAGTACTTACTTAAGTCTTGCATCATAGTTAAACAAGGTAGTTCTATACATAGGAGCAGCTTTAAAGCCTTTTCCTTTAAAATCTTTTAAGATCTGTTCTCTATTGACATCTTTATCAAAGACAGGCTCAACAAACTTTTTGCCATACTGTGAACTCCTCCACTGCGTCAACCTATTGTCAAATATAAATTATTAGTGCTGTATATATTATCATGGCAATTATTATGGGGTGGGGTTCATACAAGATAAAAGACAGAATTATATTTTACTAAGGGAGATATAAAAAACTCAACACATGTATGTATGTTGTTTATTAAAGGTATAGTTGGGAAAATATCAGAAATACAGTGAATTAGGATCCACTGTCAGTAAGATACTTTTCAGTGGAAGGGCCATAACTCCTAGTAAAATGAGCAAACCAACTCAGGTTAATGATATGCAAATCTGCTGTCAATGTTGATGCTTTGCATCAAGTTTCGTAAAATAGTGCTTTATAGTTTGGGAGTATTACATGTGTACTCTGACAAGAAGTGTCTAGATGGGTATAAGGATGGATGAAACTTCAAATTTAATACCCCCTTTCTTTGAAAATGTGGGGGATACAAAAAAAAACATAACAGAAAACAAAGAAAATAGGAAACAATTGATAATCAAAGCACTGAGAGTGCTGAACATAGGAAAGTCATGATGATAGTGGTTCTGCTGCTGCTACTGATGATAATGTGACATTAGTAGTTCTGATGGAGATGAAGATTATGATAATGATGGTGGTGGTGGTGACAAGAGTTCTGCTGCTGCTACTGATGATTATAGTGATAATGAAGTTGATTTTACTATGTTGATGATGATGTGACATGAGAAGTTCTGATGAAGATGATGAATCATAATGATGCTGATGATTATGATGATGATGCTTCATGATCAGGGTTCACACTGACTTCAATTTTTTTTCTCCAAAACTTTCGCCAGAACTTTTTTTTTTCACCAAATAT
Source organism: Anadara kagoshimensis (assembly GCA_021292105.1). Classification (NCBI taxonomy): domain Eukaryota; kingdom Metazoa; phylum Mollusca; class Bivalvia; order Arcoida; family Arcidae; genus Anadara; species Anadara kagoshimensis. Next base: position 42,905,730 of record CM037861.1, on the reverse strand, counting down.
AATTTTTATGGGCCAAAGATATTTTCTGATCTAATTGTAATTTCTAGCGAAAATTTAAGAGAAATAAAATTAACTAATATAATGCATGCCTGATGACGTGAAAAACAACAAGTTTTCTTGTTTTATTTCTTTTATTGGATGACAACTTTGAAGCTTTAGCCAAATTCTATCAGTCGTCAGTTGGTTTACGTTTAACCATAATGGCACAGTGGCGATATTGCCAATAATCTGATTTCTTTGACTTCGCATGTCGATCTATAAGTCTATCCATCGGTGGATCAAAGACGAGGCACAAGCTTCGTAATTATCGAAAAGCACTCAGCCTCCAGAAACAGAACTCATGTCACCACCATCATCATCAACAGCATCAGAAATCATCACCATTATCATCATCATAGCTCCTCATGTCACACCATCATTATGGTGACATCATCATCATCATCAGCAGCAGCACCATCATCATTATCATTTTCACAGATCACCATCACCATCAGGATAAACATTATCATCAGCAGCATCAGACCTCATGTCACGTCACCACCATCACCAAAACCATCATCATCTACATGGCGACATCATCATCATGAATCATTATCTGCAGCAGCAGAACTGAAATTCATCACCACCACCATCACCATCATCATAATTCCTCATGCCACATCATCCTCAACATGCTGTCATCATCACATGAACTGAAATTCACCACCACCATCTTTTTCCAGTTGAGCTAAAAATCTATGTTTCCATTCCTGGTAGCCAAAATCGCCATTGGCTACTAATTTCTGAGGGATTCTTTCAAAAAGTAACCTATTTTAGCAAATTTGTGGAAAAATACTTTAAAAAGTACTATATTTTCACAAATTTTGGAAATTTGGCTACTTATTAAGTTATTATTTAGAATTTATGGGAACCTAGAAAATGGCCTATGACAATGTCGGCCCATAACAATATCAGCCTATAACCAAATCGGCTCATGGTGTAATGTAATTTTAACAGGTGTTCACTATCAATATTTCTCCTGGGTAATTTTTATATCTAATTCAATAAATAAAAAATAATTTCTCCAAAATTTTACAAATAAACACAAATAAAGACTCCAGATTCATAAAATTAAATGTTGGCCAATTTTGTATAGGCTGGCTGTGTAATGGGCAAATATTGCCATAGACAAATTTTGCTATTCACAGGCCGAAATGTCCCATAGCACCTCACTTGGAACAGTTCAACTGTTCAAGGACAATGGAAGAAACCAGAGTTACCATAGAAAAAGACTGACCTTTTTCAAGCGGACCAACAAACTTTTTCACACAGGAATCTGTCACAAGTGGGGATCAAACCAAGACAGTGAGTGACACAGTAAATCGCACTGTGATCCCAAAGCCAGAGCTATAGATCACTCATCCATAGAGGCCCCCTTACTGTTATGACAAAAAATAAAAGGGGGTTAATGGGACAATAAGCCAGGCTAATAACACACAGACCAGACGAGTACCAAAGATGAGAAGAAATAGAAGTCTTGGTTAGGTGTTCAAATTAAGGCGGTGACCATAAAAATATTCATGACTGTCCAATGACACCCCAACTTAGGGCAACAGAGTTTATATAATTTTCTGAAATGAATCGAGGCCGTGTCAATCTCGAGTAGATCACCAATCATAAGGCAACCATCGTTTTACATTAAACACTTACAGTGGAGAATGTTGTTTAAATGAACCATTCACTAATAAAGTAAAAAGTTTTCTCCCCCTGCACAGCGCTTGATTGCAGGGGGTCGCCATTTTTTCTAATACAGATCGAACCACCGTCAAAACATACCCAAAAAAAAACCCATCATCGTGCAAATTCATTCTGAATTTTTAGTGCTTTTAATTTAAATAATAATCCGTCAAAATGAGAAAAATCCGTCTAATTTGACCTCTTCAGTCAGTCAGTTTAACCGTTCCTTTTTCGTTTTTATGGTACAAATCTGTAAGAAACGAATAAATCCGTCGAATTGGCCAGCCCACCGAATACACATGTATAAATATGTTATAATTATTACATTATTAAATTGCAAAATAACAACCTGAAGGGGTGATCCATTTCCTTTATAGTATTTATTCTGTTTACAATAACTGATATAAATACTAAGTTTCGTTAACAAAGATGTTTTAACGTAATTAAAAAGATTTTCAAATGGCAAAATATCAGGTACTCTAAAATCACTTGGAATATATCATGCCGGTCTTTCTGATTAAAACTTATAACCAGGTAACTGGTAATTAAGTAGAATCTTAATATTTTCACTGCATATTATAAAATTATATGTAAGTGTCGTTTTACTATTTATTCAGTCATGATCATTGTGATATTACTAATTCAAATTAGCGATATCACTCAAACTTTCCATTTTATATCATTCGAATAAGTGACATAATTCAACCGGATTTAGTGACATCACCAGCGATATTTAATACAATAAATCTGTATTAAATGTCGCTGAAGTCACTTATTCGAATTTTAATATGTTATCAAATAAAAAAACATACTTATCCATGTTCGAATCACAATCCAGAAGCAAAGTAAAAACTTTGGAACGGACAAGTCAGGTCAGACACGTGAACTTCCACCAGGGAAGTGAGGTCGGGTGCTTCGGAAGGGTAAACAAAAATAGAAATAGTGATATCAATAAATCAAAATGAATTATTGATATCACAAAAACAAATAAGTGATATCACTAATTATATATAGTTATACATGTATTACTCATTCTTATTCTATTTATCGATATCACAAAATTTAGTTCATTGGTCATCACTAACTTGATATTTTGTGATGTCACTATTTATTAAAGTTCTGATTAATAATGCCACTAATTTATTTAGTGATATCACAAATTAGATTTCTTGGTATCACTAATCAAATTAGGGATATGAGAAAACACTGAATAAATAGTAAAACGTTGTCTCACATAAGGCCTATCATAAAATTACATAATTCAAGTACTCCTGTCTCGTCATTGGTATAAAAAAACATGGTACGAAATGGTTCATGGTACGATTCGTGAGGTAAACATTTTCCACACGACAGAGAACGACATCACTTGTCCACGGTTTGTTACATTTAATTTGTATACAGTGGTATATGACTGAAGGTTATCTCACGATAAGAGGCTTACAGTGATTTATTTTAAACTTTGAAACGGACATGGTCAGACGTCAGACTCGACATGGGGTGTTTGTGGTTCGATAAATGACACAGAAAGAGGGGGGAGGGAGGTTGCTGTTGTCAAAATGACGAGTTAAACTAAAGATTGCAGAGTCCGCATAATTTCCCATGCTAAGGATTTCGAGAATAATGTCTAATTGAACGTAGTAAACTCACAATCATACAAGCAACAGCTCATTTAACTAAGTTAGTTAGTAGAGTGCTCACTTTGTATGTATAGGAGGTCATATGTTCGAATCCCTACCGAGTCTAACCAAGACGTGAAAATAGGTGCTGTCTGTTTACTCTGCTGCAGAGAAAGGAACAACGCTTCAAAGATTTAAATGGCTTTGTTAAAAATCAATCATTTACTTACATGAACTGAGTCGTTGCTAAAAATCCTAATATCAATGTAATTGGGGGGGGGATGGGGTGGATAGTGTTCTCTGAGCACCTTGTTACTTTTCCACTTAATCTACTGGACAGATCTCAATGAAATTTGACCAGATGTATTAAGTCCAACTTGTTTATAGAGTTCCCATGACTACCAAAACTAGGTCAAAGTGACCTAAAGGTTCAAACATTTTTTTTAAATCTGCAAAACAGATAATGGGAGAAAAAAATAATGTGATATTTGGCTTCTCTGGAGTCTTTAATTTGAATAAAAATCAGCTAATCCCAAAATTATTCCTTTTTTATTTTTTGTTTAAAAGATATGAAGATCATTTCCACACTTCATTTCCCCGATCAGGTTGTACATTTCACTTGACTAGTGTCAGTCCCATGCCATGTGTGGTAATGATGTGTTGGGCCCGTCAAGAATATTTGCACCAGTTCTGGAGTGGTGAAGGAAAAGTTTTATGTATGTGGTCTAAGATCCCAATATCAGCCTCAAATAGCTGAAATAAAGTGACTTTAAACAATTATTCATTCAGTAATCAGTTAGGTCCAAATTTGTGCTAATATTTTTTATACCCCCACAAACTAGTTTGAGGGGGGTATATAGGAATCACCTTGTCTGTCCGTCCGTGTAAAATCGTGTCTGGGCCATATCTCATAGCTGCTTTGGAGGACTGTCATAAGACTTCACATGAAAAATCTTCATGGTCCAAAGTTGTGTCATGACCTTGAACTAAGGTCATAATGGAAAGGTCAAGGTCGTGGGAAAACATTAAATGTTGGGGGCTGGGGTACTTGGCTCTCAAGAGACAGTTCTAGTTTCTCTATCTTTTCATGTCAAGTAGTTTTATTCAATGACAATTTCTTTATCGTTTTAATATTTTCTTACATGTACTTTCAGATCAGAGATGTAAACTGTTAAGGAAAACAATACCACAGTAAAGGGCAGTACCTAGTCATGCAGACCCAACTTTGGTATGACCATTATCAGGGGGCAGTTTACCCCCTGGACTTGTACGCTGAGGCCACACATGGTCAACATAAACAGAAAGTCGTGAAATCATTGGTCAGGCTCTGTTCTCAATATATCGTCAGAGATTCAACGATGACTCAGCAAACTTTGATGCATGTTCCGCAGGAATTATTTATACCACTGATGCAAGAGGCCTTACTAGATAACAGAGATAGGTCTATGGAGGCCCTTATTGCCATGTGGCCATTAGAGACGTTACATCTACACAAACTTGTTCCAGATCTGTTTACATCACTTTTACCATTGTACGATGGGATGTATTTATCGGACATTGTCAGACAAAGTCTACGCTATACTACTTGTTTGTCACATACATTTCTGGAATGTTTAAAGAAAAGGACACCGACAAAATTGAGGTTCCTGGATATGTCTGGATACCCAACAGGTTTGTTTGATACAAGTCCCCAGATAATTTTATGTCATATCCTGTGGACTTTGCATGATAAAAAGAACCCTCCCGACACATTGCTCTGAGCACACCACTAAGGTAAAAATTTCTGCCATGTCACCTAAAGCTGGTGATATCTCAGTATAAGTGAAAAATTCTTGGCTGGATCGTAAAATCCATTCAATCACTCTTGGGCTGTAATGTTTTAAAACCAGTACATTTTCATTATGTATATTACATTTTCTTTATGTATATCATTTGTGCCATTTGACAGAAACAGAATAATAGGGTAAGAGATTCACAAGATACGGTAAGAGATTCACTTGTGCCAGACCACTAAATTGTTATTTAAGAGCATTAGAGTAGAAAGATTGACGATTTAAGATTAGTTTTTACCCTTCAACATATTTTTACTGTATACAGTAGAATCTTGATTCATTGCCATAAAAAAGGGTTTGGTGATAAATCAAGGAAGTCTCATATTGAAAACATAGAAGAAATGGGTTTTGGGACTTCAGGGTGGCAAAGTTATTGACTTACTTATTTCCATCTCTCTGTGAGGAGAATCAGGCCATTCACAAGTTCTCTCCATTTTCCTCTATCTGTAGCTACTTTTGTTGCCTCAGTCCATGAGTTGTAACCTAGTTCCTTATGTGCTCTTTCAATGGTCCTTCTCCAAGTCTCTTTGGGTCTTCCTCTTTTCCTCTTCCCCTCTGGTGTCCAGTTGAGTGCCAGTTTTGTGTACCAGCTCTTGCTATTGTTTCTTCATTTGATATTTTCTGTGGCCAGTAGATTTTTCAAATTCTTCTTAGACATTTGTGGAAGAAGGTGTCTACCATTGCGTCTTCGGTTTTTGTCATTTTCCATGTTTTGCTGCCATACAGGAGGACTGAGAGTACATTTGAGTTAAGCAGGCGAAATTTTGTTCTTTTTGAGATCTGGCTGTTGTTCCAAATAGGAGCTAGTTTGCTGAATGTTAATCGGGCGAGGCAGAGTCGTCTTCTGATATCTTCGTTTGTCCCTCCTGTGTTGGTTAGTATTGCTCCTAGGTATGTAAAGGTTTTGACATCTTCAATTACTTTCTGGTCATTGCTTGTGATTGGTTGAGCATTGTTTGCATTGAATGTCATCACCTTGGTCTTTGAAGCATTGATTTTGCGCTGGTGGAGTGGGCATTGTTGCTTACGTCACTGAGTTTTCTCTGAAGTTGTTCTTTTGTGCTTGAGATTAACGCAATGTCATCTGCATAATCTAGGTCATCCAGTTTGGTGGTAAAGTTCCATCTTATTCCTGTGTTATTTGTGGCAGTTGATTTTCTCATGACCCAGTCGATAACCATGGCAAAGTTATGGAGGGGCATTTTTACAATGTTTTACTGTACCGCAGTACATGTATATTTTGTTTATTTTTCATTTGTATATATATTGTTTATTTTACATGTATACTGTATTTTTTCATGTATATCACTGGTATTTTTATTTTACATGTATAATTTGTTACGAACAGAGAGTAATCTCTGGGAGTACTGTCATGGGAGCCGTTTGTAAAATCCGGACAGGCTGAACAACCGCTAATTGACAAACCTTGCGCAAACTATAATAATGTAGTGCGGGTATTGAGCGTCATTTATGAGAACATTGGTATAAGTGTGCAAATAATAGATGTATACATTATGCTGTATGGAATATGAAAATGAATATATATGCATCATTGTTTAAAACTATTTGGCAATGTCTACATAATAGTAGTTCTCCCATTACTAGCGTATGAATTCTGAAAATACACCGTAACCGATTTATGAATGAGGTATTCATTCATAAACTCTGATCATTAAACATACAGCGAGTACCGGACACGTTTATAAGCCGTTATTTGATTGGTTAAATATTTCGTTTTACTCTGCTGTCATGAACATTTGATAAAAAATTTCCACATTATTTTTTTCATATTTATATATTTAATCTTTATTTATTCAAAAAATGTGCATCTTTAAAAAAAAATTGATTTCAACCAATCGCCTCTGTGTAAATCCGATCGTTAGCTTGCTTTGACCGTTCTGTAGTTTTCACCACTATGGGCGAACCGCCGTCACGAGACGAATAAAATGGATTCTCTGTTTATAGCGTTAAAACTTAAAATAAAGTTACTAATTTAAAATCGCAATTAAAACCATGTTCCACGTGGTGATAGCGTACAGGGCGAACTACTTTGAATGAAGCGGTGTTAGTTTTAAGTTCATCAGACGTAGGTGTAGTCATAGAGCTGAATATCGTTGTTTATTTCATGCTCGTTTTCAGTCTTTTCATATGAAAATCGGCCCTGAAAAAAAGACTTTTAAGGCGGTTTTAATCGTGCACCTGTACATAGACTTCATTCCAGCATATACACCAAAGTGCGAGAATACTTAGTGGTTTTGCACTGTACAGTACAGCTCAAGTGGATACGTGAATTTCCACCGCCGCTGTGTTTTTTAATCCGTGACCGCAAAATTTCAATAGTAACACTTAATCCATTTTTGGACGACAACGGCATATTGAGAGTAGGTGGTCGATTGGGGAGATCAAGTCTTAGTTTTGATCATAAACATCCCATTATCATTCCAAAAAGACATCACATTGCAACACTCTTAGTGCGCAAATATCATCAAAAAGTGAATCATCAAGGCCGCCATTTCACAGAAGGTTCCCTTCGTTCAGCCGGTTTGTGGATTGTTGGATGCAAGAACTTAGTTTCATCAGTTATTAAGGACTGTGTAAATTGTCGCAAATTTCGTGGTAGTACAGTTACGCAAATAATGTCAGATCTTCCGGAGGATAGACAAACTCCTTCTCCGCCCTTTACTTTTGTAGGAGTGGACACATTCGGACCATGGACTATTGTGACTAGACGTACACGAGGAGCAGTTATCAATAATAAACGTTGGGCTGTACTATTCACCTGCTTGTCATCTCGAGCTATACACATTGAAGTTGTAGAAAGCTTAAGTTCTGATGCATTCATTAATGCTTTGCGAAGATTTATCGCTATAAGAGGTCCAGTTAAACAATTTCGTTCTGATCGAGGGACAAATTTCGTAGGTGCGACGACAGATCTAGGCATCAAGTCAGTCAACGTTGAAGATGGACCAATAAAGAATTTCTTAGACAGCCACCAAACGACTTGGTTGTTTAATGCGCCTCATAGTTCACATATGGGTGGTTCATGGGAACGCATGATAGGGTGACACGGAGAATATTAGATCAAGTGCTCTCTGATGTTCATGCAAATAACTTGACTCATGATGTGTTAGTTACACTTATGGCAGAGATAGTTGGTATAGTTAATGCACGTCCACTTGTGCCTTTGTCTAGTGATCCGGATTTGCCTGAAGTTTATCACCAAATATGCTTTTAACTCAAAAGACAGAACCCATGGTATCGCCTCCTATGGATTCGGTCAACTTAAAGGTTCAATGGCAACAAGTGCAAAAGTTAGCGACTTATTTGGTCACGTTGGCACAGAATACCTTCAGAATTTACAACCACGACGTAAGTGGCAATATCCTGAACGAGATCTAAAGGAAGGAGATATCGTTCTTCTAAAAGATAAACAGTTATCCAGAGGAGAATGGCCAACAGGCATTATCATGAAAACATATCCGAGTGTGGACGGAAAAGTTAGAAAGGTTTTAGTTCGTGTTGTGAAGGACGGAAAAGGCTTAGAATATGTTCGACCAATTTCTGAAGTTATTCTTCTGGTACATCATACTGACACAGAGTGTTGAATCAGGTGTTAAATAAGTGTTATATCTGGGTTGGTGCTGAGGACCAACTCCTACCGTGCATTACCTACTAGTAATGCCATCATAATGTTATCTTAATTTGTATTTTTTCCCCTTTAGTTCAGTTGTTATTACGACAAGGATTATATGTCGAAATTCAAGACTGTTTATTGATATTATATTTGTGTATTTTGATATGTCATAGTAGTGATACCAAAGGTATCAGGTGGGGAGTATGCTGCCCTGGAATCCGGAACAGGGTCCGCCCCGTAACCTTCGAGGTTTTTAGAAAAAATATTGTGTTTCCGCCGAAGGAGAAGAAGCAACCGCATGGTCCACAGCGGACAAAAAGATCAAGTCAAGGACTTAAAACAAGACTATGTAACACCACAGTGTATGTTCAATTGTATCTAGCCAGTACTTGTATATTGCATGTGTTCACGTATATCTACTCGGTGTTCACTCATATCTAGCCAGTGCATGTATGTTACATGTATCTAGTCAGTATTTGTATATTGCATGTGTTCACTTATATCTACTCAGTGTTCACTCATATCTAGCCAGTGCATGTATGTTACATGTATCTAGTCAGTATTTGTATATTGCATGTGTTCACTTATATCTAGTCAGTGGTTACTTATATCTAGCCAGTGCATGTATGTTGCATATATCTAGTCAGTACTTGTATATTGCATGTGTTCACTTATATCTAGCCAGTGTTTACTTATATCTAGCCAGTGCATGTATGTTGCATATATCTAGTCAGTACTTGTATATTGCATGTGTTCACTTATATCTAGCCAGTACATGCGTTCACTTATATCTAGTGCCAGTTTCACTGTTATAATTTCACTTATATCTGGTAATTTAATACATATATTTCTGTGCTGCTTTCTTATATACAGCTTGCACTTCATACATTGTGTATGTTTATACTGCATAGTCACTCAACCTGCTTTTATTTCTTGCAGCATTTACCGCTTCCCATGTTGTGTCATAATAAATCAAGATATCGCATCTCATCGTCTTAATAGTTTTGATATTACATGGCCAAGGTTATACATCTGTATCGTAGACAGAATAGTAAATGACTGTGAATAGGAATTCAGTGAATTAAAGTATTTAACAATGTCACATCTAAATCTGAAGTCAGACAGGAGGTCAGACAAAGGTTCAGTTGCATCACAAAATGCGTCCGTCTCGACTAAATCATCAAATTCCTCATTATCATCAATTATTGCTAGGAAACGAGCCAAAGCACAAGCCGAAAAAGCTAAACTGCAGTATGTTCAGAGGGTGTCACAAAAGGAAGCCGAACTCGCGCTTATTAAGCAAGAGCAAGAAGTCGCAGCTGCGGAAGCTGAGCTTGAAGCTCTTGTAATGTATAATGACGTAGCCGGTAGTTTATTGACTGTTGATGTAGTGTCTTCTTCAAAATCTGCAAGAGACCACGATCGTAATGTTGAAGAATTTGTTAGAGATCAATCTAAATATTTTCCACGCACAGAGCCAGGGTTAAATGTTAATGCAGAGACATTTGTTCCCACACATGTTGACAACCATAATATAACCAACAACGATGTAAGTCCAGTCTCTGATTTGACTAAATTCCTTTTGAAAAAAGATTTGATGCTTGCAAGTCTAGTGAAATTCAATGATCAACCTCAATCATTTCCCTGTTGGAAAACTGGCTTTAAAACAGTAGTGCGAGACTTAAATGTTACTCCATCTGAGGAGATTGATCTTCTTATTAAATGGCTTGGCCCGAGTCTGCAAGCCAAGCATTAAGCATTAAAGTTTCGAATGTCGTCAATCCGGTTATTGGCCTGCGACGTATATGGGAGCGATTAGATGAAAGATATGGCAGCCCTGAGATGATTGAACTAGCTTTGAAGACTAAACTTGATAATTTTCCGAGAATCACAAACAAAAACATTGTTAAACTTTACGAGTTACACGACATATTATCCGAGATTGAGTCGATAAAACAAAATGAAAGCTATGGTTCAATTTTGTCGTATTATGATTCGTCTTCAACAGTCAAGCTTATTGTTGATAAATTACCATACAACCTTCAAGAGAAGTGGATTACACGGGCTGCGAAATACAAACAAGACTTTAGAGTTTCCTTCCCTCCATTCACAGTTTTGGTTGATTTCATCAAAGAGATGAGTAGGATTCGCAACGATCCAAGTTTTAGTTTGAATACATATGGTAGTACATGTAATCGAAATGCACAACCTTTAGAAAATCCAAGATTTATGCAAAAGCCACGACAGGAGGTTACAGCGAGAAAGACAGAAATCGAAGTTCCATTAATTGGAAATCAATCCAATCTCAAGAAATATTGTCCGTTTCATAAAAGAGACCATGGCTTTAACGAATGTCGAGGTTTTCGTACAAAGTCAATTACCGAGAGGAAACAGTTTGTCAAAAACAATGGTATTTGTTTTAAATGTTGTGAATCTTCAGATCATAAGTTTAGTCAATGTAAACAGTCGATACCATGCTCTGTCTGTAGAAGTAGCTTACACCCATCTGCATTACATGTTGAACCTAAGTCACATTCACCAGTCAATGCAGTCATATCGGACAAATCTGAACCTATTCAGCAATCACAAATTGGAGAGACTTTGCAAGGTGGGGAGACAAAGATAAAGTCAACATGCACAGAAATATGTGGTAATTCGATTCGTTATTCTGGAAAATCTTGTGCAAAACTAGTTAAGGTTGACATTTTTCATAAAGGTGATTTAGACAATGTTATTAAAGCATATGCAATATTAGATGACCAGAGTAATTGCTCCTTAGGATGTTCCGAATTATTTGATCAACTTGGTTTGAATGGCAACTATTTCACTTACACTTTGACGTCATGTTCAGGGAAGTTTGAGACTCAAGGTCGTCAAGCAAAAAGTTGTGTGATACGTCATGAAGATGGAAAGACTGAACTGGAAATTCCAATTCTGATCGAATGCAATAGTATTCCGGATATACGAGATGAAATACCTACTCCCGAGATTGCACGGCAATATGCACACTTGAAAGACATAGCAGATTTCATCCCTCAAATTGACAATGATCGTGATATACTCATTCTTATAGGTCGCGATATACCACAAGCACATCATGTTCTAGATCAAAGAATAGGTCCCATGATGGACTCACCATATGCACAGAAACTAACATTAGGTTGGGTGATTATTGGAGAAACCTGTCTGGACAAGGTACACAACGTCAGTCATGTAAATGCAAACAAAATTGCTTTGAACGTCAGACAAAGTGACACACTTTTTACACCATGTGAGAATATTCTGATTCATTCAGAACCATCTGTTCCTGATGAATGCAACGACAAATCTATTTTTACAAAAACGTCGCATGATGACAAAGTAGGATTATCAATAGAGGACAAGGAATTTCTAGAGGTAATGGACAAGGGGTTTAGGAAAGGTACCTTTGGCAATTGGGTAGCCCCATTACCGTTCCGTTCTTCCAGGCCAGTTTTGCCAAACAACAAAGTACAAGCAATAAGAAGAGCTAATTTGCTAGACACAAGCTTACGTAAAAATCCATTAAAACAAGAACACATGTTAAATTTCATGAAAGGGATTCTTGATAATCATCATGCCAGTACAGCACCTCCATTGGAGCCGCACGTCGAACAGTGGTACCTTCCTATCTTTGGGGTATATCATCCGAAGAAGCCGGGAAAAATAAGAGGAGTATTTGACTCGTCAGCTAAATTTGAAGGTATATCATTGAATGATGTATTGCTTACAGGTCCGAACCTCACAAATGATCTTCTAGGTATACTGCTGAGATTCAGGAAAGAGCCAGTAGCTGTGATATGTGACATAGAACAAATGTTTTACAATTTCTATGTTCAAGAAGATCATCGTAGATACTTGCGTTTTCTTTGGTATGAGAATAATGATATGAACAATCCATTAATAGACTATCAGATGGATGTACACGTATTTGGTAATCGACCGTCACCAGCAGTAGCAAATTACGGATTACATAAGATTGCACAAATCAGTGAACATGAGTTTGGTACAGATGTCAAACGTTTTATTGAAGAAAACTTCTACGTTGATGATGGTTTAGTTTCAGTCAAGGATGCTGCGGATGCTGTGAATTTGATCAAGAAAACTCAAAAGGCATTACTCTCAGGAGGAAATGTGCGACTGCACAAAATAGCTTCAAATTCTATTGAAGTAATGCAAGCTTTCCCAGCTGAAGATTTGGCTAAGGATATGAAGGATATTGGATCAAATACTGAGGATACTCTAATACAACAAAGTTTGGGCTTGTCTTGGAACTTGAAATCTGATTCATTTACATTTCGTGTTTCAAATGATTTACGTCCATTCACACGTAGGGGAGTGTTATCAACGGTCAATAGCCTTTATGATCCAATAGGCTTTGTAGCACCAGTTACTATAAACGGTAAAATTCTCTTGAGAGAAATGACATCAGAAACCTCGGATTGGGATGAAGAAATTCCCAATGACAAATTGCAGGAATGGGAAATATGGCGCAACTCATTGAAAATATTGGAACACCGCAACATCTCCCGAACATATGCGCCATGTTCACTTTCATCTTGTATCAGCAAAGATTTATACATTTACAGTGATGCGTCAGAATTAGCGATTGCAGCGGCAGCCTATATGGTGGTCAAGTTAGCAAACAATGAATTACACACAAGTTTCGTTTTAGGCAAGGCAAAGGTAGCTCCAAAAAGTGGTCACACAATGCCAAGGTTAGAACTTTGTGCTGCTGTGCTTGCTTGTGAAATAAAGGATATTATTCTAGATAACTTCAAAGAGGACTTCAGCAAAATAAAGTTTCATTGCGACAGCAAAGTGGTGTTGGGATACATCAACAATAGAAAGCGCAGGTTTTACACATATGTTACTAATAGAGTGGAGAGAATTCTCAGATCGTCAGAAGCTGCACAATGGTTCTATGTCAGTTCAGAAAAAAATCCTGCTGATTCAGCAACAAGACTCTCTGGAGATTTAGAACATAAAGTGGACAAATGGTTACAAGGACCCACAGTAGTGCTAAACAATGAGGATGTACATGAAAGATTTCCATTGTTTGAACCAGATAATGATTCTGAGATTCGCAAAGAAGTAGAAATATTACAAACAAATACACCAAGGAAAGAACTTTTGCGTTCACGTTACATTGAGAAATTCTCATCGTGGTTTCATCTAGTTAGCGCAGTTGGTCAGCTTAAAAGGTTTGCGAAAGCGATCAAAACAAAAACAAGCAATGTTTGGGTACTCATCTTTCTACTGAGGAGCGACAACAAACTGAATTGTTTCTACTAAAGAATGCTCAACGCGAGGTGTATCGAAAAGAAATAACAAGTTTAGAATCGGAGAAGGTTGTTGAAAATAAAAGTCCAATAGTAACACTTAATCCATTTTTGGACGACAACGGCATATTGAGAGTCGGTGGTCGATTGGGGAGATCAAGTCTTAGTTTTGATCATAAACATCCCATTATCATTCCAAAAAGACATCACATTGCAACACTCTTAGTGCGCAAATATCATCAAAAAGTGAATCATCAAGGCCGCCATTTCACAGAAGGTTCCCTTCGTTCAGCCGGTTTGTGGATTGTTGGATGCAAGAACTTAGTTTCATCAGTTATTAAGGACTGTGTAAATTGTCGCAAATTTCGTGGTAGTACAGTTACGCAAATAATGTCAGATCTTCCGGAGGATAGACAAACTCCTTCTCCGCCCTTTACTTGTGTAGGAGTCGACACATTCGGACCATGGACTATTGTGACTAGACGTACACGAGGAGCAGTTATCAATAATAAACGTTGGGCTGTACTATTCACCTGCTTGTCATCTCGAGCTATACACATTGAAGTTGTAGAAAGCTTAAGTTCTGATGCATTCATTAATGCTTTGCGAAGATTTATCGCTATAAGAGGTCCAGTTAAACAATTTCGTTCTGATCGAGGGACAAATTTCGTAGGTGCGACGACAGATCTAGGCATCAAGTCAGTCAACGTTGAAGATGGACCAATAAAGAATTTCTTAGACAGCCACCAAACGACTTGGTTGTTTAATGCGCCTCATAGTTCACATATGGGTGGTTCATGGGAACGCATGATAGGGGTGACACGGAGAATATTAGATCAAGTGCTCTCTGATGTTCACGCAAATAACTTGACTCATGATGTGTTAGTTACACTTATGGCAGAGATAGTTGGTATAGTTAATGCACGTCCACTTGTGCCTTTGTCTAGTGATCCGGATTTGCCTGAAGTGTTATCACCAAATATGCTTTTAACTCAAAAGACAGAACCCATGGTATCGCCTCCTATGGATTCGGTCAACTTAAAGGTTCAATGGCAACAAGTGCAAAAGTTAGCAGACTTATTTTGGTCACGTTGGCGAACAGAATACCTTCAGAATTTACAACACCGACGTAAGTGGCAATATCCTGAACGAGATCTAAAGGAAGGAGATATCGTTCTTCTAAAAGATAAACAGTTATCCAGAGGAGAATGGCCAACAGGCATTATCATGAAAACATATCCGAGTGTGGACGGAAAAGTTAGAAAGGTTTTAGTTCGTGTTGTGAAGGACGGAAAAGGCTTAGAATATGTTCGACCAATTTCTGAAGTTATTCTTCTGGTACATCATACTGACACAGAGTGTTGAATCAGGTGTTAAATAAGTGTTATATCTGGGTTGGTGCTGAGGACCAACTCCTACCGTGCATTACCTACTAGTAATGCCATCATAATGTTATCTTAATTTGTATTTTTTTCCCCCTTTAGTTCAGTTGTTATTACGACAAGGATTATATGTCGAAATTCAAGACTGTTTTATTGATATTATATTTGTGTATTTTGATATGTCATAGTAGTGATACCAAAGGTATCAGGTGGGGAGTATGCTGCCCTGGAATCCGGAACAGGGTCCGCCCCGTAACCTTCGAGGTTTTTAGAAAAAATATTGTGTTTCCGCCGAAGGAGAAGAAGCAACCGCATGGTCCACAGCGGACAAAAAGATCAAGTCAAGGACTTAAAACAAGACTATGTAACACCACAGTGTATGTTCAATTGTATCTAGCCAGTACTTGTATATTGCATGTGTTCACTTATATCTACTCAGTGTTCACTCATATCTAGCCAGTGCATGTATGTTACATGTATCTAGTCAGTATTTGTATATTGCATGTGTTCACTTATATCTACTCAGTGTTACTCATATCTAGCCAGTGCATGTATGTTACATGTATCTAGTCAGTATTTGTATATTGCATGTGTTCACTTATATCTACCAGTTTACTCATATCTAGCCAGTGCATGTATGTTACATATCTAGTCAGTACTTGTATATTGCATGTGTTCACTTATATCTAGCCAGTACATGCGTTCACTTATATCTAGTGCCAGTTTCACTGTTATAATTTCACTTATATCTGGTAATTTAATACATATATTTCTGTGCTGCTTTCTTATATACAGCTTGCACTTCATACATTGTGTATGTTTATACTGCATAGTCACTCAACCTGCTTTTATTTCTTGCAGCATTTACCGCTTCGCCCATGTTGTGTCATAATAAATCAAGATATCGTATCTCATCGTCTTAATAGTTTTGATATTACATGGCCAAGGTTATACATCTGTATCGTAGACAGAATACTAGTCCACCGGGTCGTCCACCGCGGTCATCAGTTTTAAGGATTAAATAAGTGTATTATAATAATTTGTGTTTTCCAAACATTACCCTTACAGTTAAAGATCCACGACACACACACACACACACACACACACACACACATGTCGGAACAAGGTATCACTGCTGGCAAACAGTGACAAGACGCAAGTTTCACAACGATTCCTTCTTAAATTGGACATTTTCCCCCAGTAGCTGGATGTGTATAGTAAATTTGTCAGATTTCATTTAAGGAAAATCTTAGCCAGCGGCAAGTAGTATAGACTGACAAACTTCCCGTCGATTCGAACCTTGGCGGCGAAAGGTAGAGGATTACTTTCAGGGATTTATCAAGGGCCTATTTAGGGCCGAAATTCGGCCCCATTCCCAATGGAAAAACATTGATTTTTTCCCAAAATGGGCTGAGAAAATTCCCAATTAGAAAATTGTACCAGATACATAGCTGAAGTCTGGTAAAAAATGTGGCTGTTTTCTCAATCTTCAATCAACTCAATACACTAAAAGCATTTGATTTAATCATTAATGGCACCAAAAATGATGTCAAAGTTTTCCCAAAATGAGCAAAAAGTTGATAGTTTTTCCCAATTTTTAGTTTAGGGCCTTTTCTCAAAAGACCCTGATAAATCCCTGACTTTGGAAAATTCGGCCACTGAGGCCTCAACAAGCAGAGATGATTGGTTGATTGAATGGGGTTTTACGTTCAGTCAAGAATCTTATCACATTTATCGAGACAAAACCAGCTATAGGTGAAATGGCAGAATTATTTGTCTTTGCAATGCGCACGGTAATTACTGGGATGGTTTTTTAGAGCGCCGCGCTTACCACGACACGGAGCATCAGTTTTTAATGTCGCTTTTAATTGAATTTCCAAATACCTAGTGTTTAATTACATGTGACATTCTAAAAAAAACACCAAAAAAAAAAAAAACTAGATGTCTTTTATATACATATATATACGTATAGTACATAGGGGTAAGATAGTACGTGTGTACTCATATATAATACACAGACAAGTCTGTTGGGGTGGTTAATTGAAAGTATCTTTATTGTCCGTGCAACCGTCTACTCGTCCTTGTCGGCAAGCTTTGAACAAAAGCTTGAAAGGCTAATACACGTCACTTTGTTGAATACCGCAGTATCGGCGTGCACATGCTTAGGTTTCAGATTATGATGGACAAGTTGCGGGGGTGGTTTATTGAAAATGGTAGTGTGCGTTCAACCGTCTAATCGTCTTGTCGGCAAGCTTTGGACAAAAGTTTTAAAACGAGAGCTTGGAAGGGCTAGTACATGCCACTCTGTGTGAAATTACAATCAGTTACACTTGGTTAATGAGGTGATGAAAACATACACGCCGAAAAAAAATGTGCACACTGGTAATTTTTTAAAACTTCATATTGTGGGGAAAAAAACTACTTTAATTTTTTTATTGGGGTGGGTGGTTTAGTATCATTAAAACATATTTGGGTCTAGAATTTAGGTTCGAATAATCTGTGGTATTCGATTTTTTTAATAAATAATAAAACTATAATGAATGACGGGAACTTCGAATAACCGTAGGCATTTGAAAAATCGAAGTTTGAATAAACTAAGTTAGACTGTACATGTACTTAGATAACGTGATAATCCATCAATGGTTAAAGTGTAATTCATTTTCAATAAACATCGCGGTGGAGATTTTTCCTGCCGGCGGACGATTTTACTGTCCACCGCGGCAGGAACATTTTTAATCCGTCATTTATTCAGTTGCGGTGAATGTTATATCATGGTGGACCGCGGTGGAAAATTAATCCCTTTTGACACCGCGGCGGGTTGAAATTCACGTATCCACTTGAGCTGTACATGTAGTTGGAAAATCCTGACGTTAATGGTTTGTTTGTTTTTTTTTTTAATATTAAAAAACGAACCGTGAGTGATCGTTGTTTGATTTTCTTCAGTTGAGAAATGCTTCAAATCTTGGAATCTTGGAGAAATCTTGATAAATTGCTAGACTTTCACATTTGGTATCATCGACATGATACTTGTCAGATGCGTTTGATTGCCATCTTTTTTGTTAACGAATTGCAAATAATGAAAACTATCGTAACTGCCCAGAGTGACCTCATAAGTGATTTTCTAGATTTGAACTTTTAATTTGGTATTTGCAAGCTCATAATGTATAAAATTTGCTTTTTAAGCAGCAGCAATCATTAAAACAATTTTCTTTTCAACTTTTCTTTTTTGTGTGAGCCGCGGTGTTGAATTGTCGCTTGCCTTGGAGGCTGCTCGTTGTCCATAAGCAGAATGGTACCATACCAGAAGGCTTCGTGCTACATGTATAACTAATATAACTACATGTATATCGGTGTAAAACATTTATGTGAGGCTTTCTATTCCAGTCTCTCTGTTTTCCTAAAAATTTCATTTTGGTCTAATAGTGAATGTTTGGCTTGAAGGGTGATTTGCGCCGCAATACGTTACTCTCACGCACAATACCGAAATCTTTGACAGCAGCCACATGTTAGGATAAAATGTATTCGTGGCAAAGCTTTTCTTGCGATAAATTGCTCTGCAGGATATAAAGAATAAACTCAACCCAACTGAAAAATTAATAATCTACGCAGTCTTGGTAGATAACTTCGTACGTCACTGAGTGTGTAAAACGGGGAGTGCCACTATATTCATATTAAATGATCGAAGCTAAAAGAAAGATAGCAAATCTTAATGTTTGGCAGTGAACCGCCCCAATAAAGCGACCCTTCATTTTGGGGCTGGTCGTGGTAGCGAACACACTTAGTGGATTCTACTTTGCGATTTTCCCCGGAATTTTTCGGGTCCGGATTGTCATTTTATTGCCGTTTTGTACAGTACTATTACTGTCGGCATTTCTGATAATGAAAAAGGTGCCGATTTCTCACTTGTACAGGTGACATTTACTTGAAATAAAGTGGTATATCTTTACGAAACTCGATTAAAGATCAGGGAACTATACTCTACACTTCTGAGAATAATCTTATTGGGTTTTTACTAAGAAAAACGATCTAGTGTTGTATGACAAAGGTATGAAAATATAAAGTGTTTGAATGTTGAAAAAAGCGAAAAAAACGTATTTTGAAAAAAATATTGTTGTGATCCTGTATATTCTTGTTCAAGTGTTTTGTTGCCGTGATTAAGCGTCTATCAGCTGAATAAATTCAAAAAGAGATAAATAATATTGACAATAAATATTTATATGCCACTAAGGTCAATTTCAGAAGACTTTGTTTTAAACCGGGAGAAACGAGGTGGGGGATGTGGTCGAGGCCGCTGTTTATATCGTGAGGGTTAGCATGTTTGCAGTGGTAACATTCATAGGTATTCTTACTTTTTGAACATATGGCCTTAATTAGCTCACCTGGCCATAGGCCATGTGAGCTTTTATAATGACTTTGTAAGTGCCTGCCGTTTGTCTGTAAACTTCTCAAAATCTCAAAAAATCTTCGCTGAAACTGATAAATGAAGTTGCTTGTTTGCTACAAAGAATCCTCAATTTGGAGTGATCCGACAAGTTTTCAGCAGTGCAAAATATATGCCTACTTTGTAAACACTTCTGTGAAAAAAACTTGTGAAGAATAATACTTATTGGAAAAATGAGACTCGGTGCAATCTTGACTTGTACTTAAAAACTGGCACAGTTATAACATCCTTCATGATGATAGGTAATTAGCAATTGTAATAGATGCTTGCATTTTGTTCTCGCTCTCTGTTCGCTGGGCACCTTCGGTGCTTTGATTTATTTTACATGTATAATTTGTTGTAGATGTACATTTGGTCAATTTAAGATTTATATATGGTTAATTTTACATGTATATTTTGTTCATTTTACATGTATATATTGTTATTTTACAAGTATAATTTTTTTAAATTTTACATGTATATTTCAATTATTTTCGCTTATTTTACATGTATATTTCATTTATTTTACATGTATATTTCGTTTATTTTACATGTATATTTTGTTTATTTTACGTCTATATTACGATCATTTTACATGTATATTTTTATTTTACATGTATATTTGGGTTTTTTTGACATGTATATCTGTTTATTTTAGCTGAAGTTATACTGTATTACTTGGCAACACATTGTATGTTGGCTCACAATGAAGCTCGTCAGAGTGTGATGGTCGATATGTATAACAGAGCAGTACAACTTCTACCAGATACAACATCCCCTGTATCAAATCTGATGGAAGCAGATAGCTCCCTTCCAGATTCTAGCTGTAAGTATAAACAGGGTTTGTTAAAAATTCAACCATCTTCTTTGCCATAGATTAACCTGTAAGAGTGAACAGATTTGCCAGCATACAAGTAAATATGCATCCCTTAAAATTTGCACAGGATGATTTAGAACCACAAAATTTGGTGTTTTCCTGTAAAATGAGGTTTTTGTGGAAAATTGCAACTGAATTATTTTTTATAACCATTGGAAACTAACTTCTAAAATAATATTACAGTAATTTCATTATCAGGTATCACATATTGCATTGATGAACCACATTTGCATACAAATGAGGTCTATTGAGGTCTCAATAGCTGGTTAGTTTAAATCAATGGTTCATGGATTACAGCACCTCTCACCACCTATGGGGGACATTGGTGGCCAAGTGGTCTAAAACAGACATACAGATCACAACACCTCTTACTGTCTGAAGTTCAAATACCACCCAAGACATATTTCATTATGAGAAAGTTTGTCAGTTTGCTTGTCGAAGGTCAGTGACTTTCTTCTGGCACTCTGGTTTCCTCCACTATTCCAAAACCTACAGCCTCAATATAAGTGAAGAAATCTTGACTGGGACATAAGACACATTTATTCCACTTCATTCTACTTTCACCACCAATGGTAGATTGGATTCCCACTCTAACAGATTCTAGTACATCTATATGAAACTTTGTAAATTAACTTTTCAAAAGTTGGTGATTTCTTTTGATACAAATTAGAGCTGTCATTGATGAGAATTTGAATATCAATATATCAACTGAAAAATATATGAACTTTTGATATCAAGTTACTCCAACCTAATCCATGAACTGGCAGCCATTTTTGTTGATACCAATACTCAAAAAATGTATCGATATATCATATCAATGGCTTTTATCAGTGATATATAAATATATCGATTCATCAATGATACCCCTAATACAGATGCTATAGTTTCTTCCATCAAAATTTCCCAGAACTGACCACCTTGATACAAGTGGAAGAATCAAGACGGGGGCAGGGGTGGGGGTGGGGGTGGTGTTAAACACTATTACTCCACTCCAATTTATTATTCCATTCCACTATTTACATACATCATTTATTGAATTAACAGGACACATATTGTCTTTTTATTTGCAGTTTTCATCAGATTGAATGCGTTCGTAACATCAGACCAAACTAACTCAGAGTTATGTAAAGCACTGAAAGTTTCAGCTTTTCCAGATGCTAAACTACATTTATGTCTGGATAAACTAGATGCTACTTGTCTTGGAGAGCCAAAAATAAATATACTACTTCGACAAGTTAATCCAGAAGTAAGTTTAATTAATTGAATAATTATTAAGTAAGATATAGAGCATTGAAGTTAATTAATTAATCAAGTAAGATATTGAGCATTGAAGGTCATACATTAAGACCCTCAGGTCCTCCATAGAATTTCACATTGATCACTCTATGACAACGGGACCTTGGTATCTGAGTGGTCTAAAGTGTCATCTTATGGAACACATTGCCTCTTATCTGTCTAGGTTTCAATTCCACTCCTGGCAGATCCTGGTGTAAGACTGTTTGTCAGTTGCCAAAGGTCGTTAGTTTTCTCTGGGCACTCGGGTTTCCTTCACCATCCCAGAACTGACTGCATTTGGGTACATTTGGGTGACACTTTTGAAATAGCATCCCATTTCAGTTATAACTTGTTTGTCTTGCTATTTCATCAAATTTGATGATAAAAAGTTCAAAACTGAATGTAAAACTGAATATTGATGTTGTTGCCATGAAAAAAAACAGGCAAAATACAAAATCATTTGTTCAGTCAGATTTTAGGTTTTTGGATGAATAGAGAAAGAGACTTTATAGGGAAAAGAAAAATAGCAAGGAACTTCAAAATATTGTGGAAATAAGTGAGGTGGCAAAGTTATCAAAGGGCACTGTAGTGAGGTTTTACTGTAATTGAATTTTGAAATTAATTTTTTTTCTTCTGTTTTTAGTATTTAACTGGGATGAGATTAAAGTACAACTCTTTGAACTGTGAAGATTTCAAGAACCTGGCACCTATGTTGGAGAGATTTACAAATCTAACGGCTTTAGACTTGTCTTGTAACAGTATAAGTTTGTATCAAAGTGATGCCACTTGTGAGGTCATGGCGGACGTGCTTTCAAAGTTACCAACTTGATCAGGTTAGATCTAAGTAACAACAGAATAAAAACACGGCTTCGACGGATAATATCATCAACAAATCTTCCTCTGCAATATCTCCGACTTGTGGCTTGTGGCCTTACCGTCAGTGACATAACATATTTATCTATGTCCCATCATGTGACAGGCCTTCGGGAAATGGATATCTCAGAAAATAATCTGAGTTCTGCTTGTCGGAATCTAGGACAGTTTATGATGTCAGCCAGAAGTAATCTGGCCGTTTTGGAAATGGAAGAATGCTATTTGGGTGACGAACAATTGTCGAATCTACAAACGTGTATTGGATGTGTAGAATCTCTTATGTATTTGAACATTGCAGAGAACACAGTCTCGTTGCCAGTTTTAGCTGGTGTAACTCAGACTTTCTCAAAACTGCCAAACTCGTCAGTCCTTCGTTTGGCCTATCCTAAAGAATGCTATTTACCTGAGAATACTTCAGAAGATGAGAGATTCAAAACAGAGGCAGTTCACTACTTACAAAACATAGCAGAACAAGACAGAAATTCACAACAGCCAACGATTAAACTGATTCCAGTAGAACTAGAAAGAATAATTGAATAGATATGTTCTGTTTGGACTTATATGTTCAATCCTCTTAGTGCTTACATTAAGTGTTTTCGTCTTTACACTTTGATCTTCAACATGACACCCTAAATTCTCAAATACTTTGAAAACTAAATACCGGTAATTTTCAAATTTGTCTAGATTTCTTTTCAGGAAAACCTTCATCAAGAATTCATTTTGAAACTGAGCCCTGACCTAAGCAGTTTGCTTGCCACAGGTTTAATGGATTTTTTTTTCAGGCACTCCAGTTTCCTGTATTATTTTTGAATTGACTGCCTTGACATGAATGAAAGTGAAAGAATCTTATCTGAGGTGTAAAACTTCATTACTTTATTACTTGACACCACTTCACTTCACTCCTAACAATTTTTTTTTATATAAAAACCTTATTCTTACAAACACCAGCAAATTGAGATGACTTCAACTTGAACCCATAACCTAGAACTATGAGTTTGCGACCTTATCCACTCTGCCACATGTCTTTGCTACCTTATAGAAATGAAAGAATCTTAACTGAGGCCCAAAACACCACTCCACTCTACTAGTCTCCAGTCTTTGCTACCTGACACATTATATTTTATGTACAAACACTACAGTAAAACCTCGATTCATCGCCACCATTTGTTCAGTCAAATTTTGGCATTATAAAGGGGTTTGGCAATAAATCGAGGGAGGCTCATAAAGAAAAACGTAAACAAAATGGATTTTGGGACTTCAAAATAGTGTGGCGATAAGCGAGGTGGGAAAGTTATAGAGGGGCATTATAACAAGGTTTTACTGTATATGTCTTTTTGTTGATTTATTTTTGTTGAATTCTGTAAATCTAATGTTTATACTGTGAAGTGTTTAGTGTACAAAATATAGATACCAAAGATCTATGAATCCAATTACTGGCCAGAATTATTAACTAAACCTCTTGTATTAAATGTACATGTAACCTTATTATACCCCCCACAAACTAGTTTGAGGGGGTATATAGGAATCATCATGTCTGTCTGTCTGTCTGCCTTTGTAAAATCATGTTAGGGCCTTATCTAAAAAATGCTTTGGAGGACTGTTATAAAACTTCACATAAATAATCTTCATGGTTCAAAGGTGTGCCATGACTTTAAACAATGGTCATATCGTAAAGGTCAAGGTCGCAGAAAAACATTAGATTTTGGGGACAGGGGGTATTTTGCTCCCAAGAGACAGTTCTAGTTATTGTTTGTATTATCACTGTGTTTGTGAAGGGGAATAATGTTTGATATAATGGTTTACTAACTCGAGGTAAGCTAGATTTCCACAAATTTCAAATTATTGGTTAAAAAATTTCCAAAATTTGTGAAACTAAAGCCCTTTTTAAAGTATTTTATACAAGTTTTCTAAAGTGATGTCCTTTGTGACATTTTACATCATATCACCCATATCACAGGATCCACCCTTTGCCTGGTTTTTCAATTTATTAAATTCCCATAGCCCCAACATTTTAATATCAATCTTTATTCAAGTCTTTATTCAAACTTTATTCAATATTCTTTATTCTTTATTTTCTATGAAAAATAAAAAGTATTTCACTCTCACAGAGTGATTCCAATAGTAGGCTCAAGTAAGTGAAAAATATCAAACTTTATTTAAGTTTTTTTTTATTAATTTTCTCTGAAAATAAGGCATGATTCACTGTCACAAATACAGTGACTCTTGAAGTACATTGCATGCATATTGATATGTAGGGGCCTACTGCATTCTATGACCAGGGGACATAACCCTTTACGTACAGAGTTATGGACCCTTCACAAATTTTTCCTTGTCTGTGTAAGATGCATCAAATGTCATCAAAGTCTACTACATGTACATTTAACTATTAGTCCCATTTTTGAAGAATTATCTCCCTTGATATGGGGGTATTGATTATTTTTCGTAAAATTTGAGTCCCATTTTCAGTGCAATATACACTTTTTAGATACATATACTAGATACAGATGTAGTCGTTAGCATAATTATTGAGGCCATATACTTAGTTTTACACAATTAGCTATTATACACACACTTCAAATTTTACCATAAAGCTGTTGAAACATGTATCACTAGTAATGACCTATTCTGCATTTATCGTTTTGTTTTTTCAAATTGTTCCTTAATTACTGTATACTAGTATTCTAATGGGGTTCGACGCTGTACCACGTGGTCAATACCTCTTAACGTTTGTGCGGAACATTTTGGAACGCGTCAACGTCACAAATTCCCGGAATAACGTCGTTTTATGGGAAAACATCATGTTGTGTGATTCCATGTCCATTGGAAACAAGCATTTCGCAGACACGTTAGAAGGTATCACGTGGTACAGGGGCAAACCCCATTTTTTTAATTTACTTAAACGAATAAATACATGTATTAATAAATCAAGTAATCTTTATCTTCATTTGCTGCCTTTTTTTACCCCCAATTTAGTGTTACTCAATACCATAGATGACTGTTTATTGTATGGATGTAAAGAAAAATGTCAGCTTGGTCACACGAAAAATCAGAAATATTTCATATTCAATTCATGATCTGCAAATCATGAAGAAAAGAGAGGAATTTAAAAAAAAATCAGTATTCTTTATCATGTTAAAAATTTAAAATTAGGAATACATAGATACTTGAATGAAGAATCAAAATACAGAAAAAATATGTACAGATTAGGTCATCACTAATCTTTTTGTCCCCCGCCGCAATGCGAAGCGGGGACATAGAAATGCCGGGCGTCCGTCCGTGTGTCCGTGCGTCCGTGTTTCCGTCCATCACACTTTTTTGTAAGCGCTCTCATGCCTACAAATTTTGACGGATTTTCTTTAAATTTATACCAAATGTTTATACCACTAACACCTTGGTCAAGTTCGAAAATCAGCATTGGTCGATACTTTTTGTTGGAGTTATGGGACTTTGACCACAATAATGACTCTGTTTAATCCAAAACTTGACCTTGTAAGCGCTCTCATGTCTACAAATTTTGACAGATTTTCATGAAATTTATACCAAATGTTTATACTACTAATACCTTGGTCAAGTTCGTAAATCAGCCTTGGTCGATACTTTTTGTTGGAGTAATGGGACTTTGACCACAATAATGACTCCATTTTATCCAAAAATTGACCTTGTAAGCACTCTCATGCCTACAAATTTTGACAGATTTTCATGAAATTTTTACCAAATGTTTATACCACTAATATCTTGGTCAAGTTCAAAATGTTCCTCCCGACCTCCCCACACATTTAATTCTGGAACAGCCCTGAATGTTTGAAAATATTGCAATTTCATATACAGTATACTAGTATACTACTTGACCGGCGGGGGACCCAGGAATTCTATTCTTGTTTATTTTAAAATTTATCATAGTTTAGAAGTTGAACATTTGGTATAAATAATACCATTTTAGATGCAAGTTAACTTTTGCAATATTGACTATAGCTGAACATTTGGTATAAATACAGTGAAACCTCTGTAAACCAGACAAGCTCTGAACCATAGATTTTTGTCCGGTTAAGAGAATTGTCTGGTTTAGGGAGGTTTTAAAATTTTAATCCTTTATTATCTCCCCTAAAATAGATAAAAAAAAATCTAGAAAGAGATAGATAAAAAAAATCTAGAAAGAGCATGTAAACATTATTATTTTAATTTATTATATTCAATAAAACTATAATATGTAAACATCTCATAAGATTTCAGATGCAAGGTTAACTTTAGTTATATTGACTATAGCTGAACATTTGGTATAAATAACACCATTTCAGATACAAGTTTGCAATGATTAACATGCACGATCATTTCATTCTCATGAAACACACGAAATACAATCACACACGAATAAAAGTTGGTTTACAGTATGTACAAAATGTACATGTAAAATAAATTCACAATTTTACACATATATTAATGTCAATGTTTATGGCCAGTAATTGTTTTCATCCTATTGTACATACATGTATTAATTATTATATCTTCAAACTGTTAATTTTCTAAAGTTTACATATGTTATTGATACAATATGCCATTATTGTTGTTGTTATTTATTGTCAATAAAAGAAAAATTTGTCGAAATTTTGTGATTTATTTTCCTTAACCTTAATGCTCTCCTCGCCATAAGGCGCATAAGGTTGTAATGGTATCTTTTCTTTTTTGCCTGTCCTTCACTACTGTTTTTGCTGTGTTCCAGCTGGTGCATCCATGATTTATTTTAGCTCGAGTTAAACCATGTTCCATGTCACATGATGTGGGTTGGTTGTAATGTTGTTTAATGTTTCATCAGCAATTTTTCAGCCGAGGATTAATCAGAGAACAGGTTTATGTATTCTTGAGATGTTTGAGTGTGTTTTATTGTCTGCCTAGACTTATCAGGGCCCTCAAAACATTTTGTGGCTGCCATGGCAGTATTTTTGATGTCTACGTTTCCAGGATTGTTCTGGATACATTTGATGTCATAGTTCCATGTTCCTGTCACTTAATTTTGAATACACATGTGGTGGGTGTAGCTAGATAAACAGGATGTGCTTACCCTTCACGATCACCTGACCTAACTTCCCTGGTGGAAGTTCACATGTTTAACCTGGCTTGTCAGTTTCAAAGATTTTACTTCGCTAATGGATTGTGATTCGGACATGGATTAGTTTGTTTTTTATTGGTTGCTTCGTATATGACTTTTCATCTTAACTCAATTTTAACTCAAAGTGACATTGCTGAAATCACTAAATCAAAAATATATTGTTACTATTTGTACTATTTACTTTGTTGCTTAGAACATAACATTTGACCTTGACCTAATTCCAACTCTTAAAGACATCTAAAGTCACTGAATCAGAATATATATGGTTGCTAAGGACTTTTTGCACTATTTAGTCGGTTGCTAAAGACTTTTGACCTTGGCCTAATTTTAATTCAAAATGACAATTCTGAAATCACTGAATCAGAATATATATGGTGGCTAAGGGCTTATTGCATTATTTACTTGGTTGCTAAGGACTTTTGACCTTGACCTTGACCTAATTTCTATTCATAATGACAATTCTGAAATCACTGAATCAGAATACATGTATATATGGTGTCTAATGTTTTATGGCTTTTTACGTTATTTACTTGATAAGTAAGGCGTTTACCCTTGACATTGACCTAAATGTGACTCAACGAAAATTATTAAATTAAGGATTTTGTGCATGGTTGTTAAAGCCATGTGTTTGGTAGAAAAAATAGGTAATGGGCTTGATTTCTGCCTTTCTTCCCCTAAGCTGCTAATAACTTGCATATGAAAATGAAACACCTGCCACTCAATAATTTCAAAGCCATAGCTCTGAAATGTCGCAAAACAAACGCTGGCAAGATGCCCAATAGTGTCTGTAACGGTTTATAATTTGCATTCATTTATTGATGTTAAGAATAAGCATATGTCACATAAATGGCATATTATATCATGGAAACAGCTGTTTCAGGGAAGATTTTCGATGAATTGATAATATTTACAATATGACTGTACCTGTCTTCGATGAAACATACAGAAGCAATTGTATTTCAATTCCCAATGAAAGACAATGGGGGTCAGGACCCTTGATGTGTATCAATTTTCCCGCAATATTACGTCATGTCCTACACAGGGGGTCCCGTGGTCATGTGACATACGCCGATCTCGCATGGCTAAAAACTATATGACACGCGCAGATATGGAAAAAATAGCGCCAAGGTACAAAATATTTATTGTAAAGTTCGCATTTCATTGTACGGTACTTGTATCATCTTTACTTCTACCTCCACATGTGATGTTTTTAACAAGTCGTTCCCTAATTAAGATTTTTGCTGAAATCAGCGGAACTTTAAAATTCAAAATTGGAAACTGTATTACTTATCGCCTGGAAACCATTATTGTTTGTCGCTCCTGGGTTTTCAAAAACCTCGTAGTTCTTTAACAAACTCTGCCCCCTTTGCACTGCCCTATGACGTTGATTATATTAATATCTTTTCATTTTTCTAAATTAATTCGTTATACAAGGTGTAAACTATTTTTCCCAACACGTGTATTTTTGCACTATTTCCTTTAAAAATGCAACTAATATTTTAAAATCTCTTAAATTATCAATTCCTACTTTATTTTTCTTTATAAATCTTCACACTTGTGTAGGTAATTTCATAATTATACCCCTCTTTCACGCTTTTCAACCAAATGGTTTTCACTTGAATTTTCCTACTTAGATGACCCTTAAATAACCGTATAAGAAGTATATACCACGATGGCCGTCTGGTTAAGGTTTATTGTCTCATAATCTATATTCCGAACGTTAAGGGTTCGGAGCACACGCTTGCGCCGTATTTTTACAGTACTTGTATTGTTCACTTTTTATACACTTTGTATTTTATAAATGGAAAATTGTGCATTTATTTTGGGTTTTATCTAATTGAATATATCTTTTTATTATATTTTTTCTTAAGATATATGCACTTCTCTTTTAAAAGAACTAGCAGTATTACAAATGATGTTTCTAGCATCATTCGGCCATTTAGATATTTAATTGCGTATTCTGCCGGACATGTCTCCAATCATTTGAATTTTATACTAAACTGAAAAAGAGAGAATGGTGCACGGATTTTTCACGCGTGAAAGAGACGCAAGAAAATCAAGTAAATTTAACCCAAAAAAATGGGAAGAAAAAAATCAGATTTAGGAAGATTTGAACCGTTGACCAAGTAGCCAGCTTAACAATTATGTAAACAACACACTAACACACTCGGCTACCCTGGTTGTTGACTTTCAACGTGGTTGCAAAAGATAAACCCATGAATCGTTGTTTCTTATTTAAACGTTATCGATACACGTATTTTTCATATATTTTTCTCAATTCATTTTATATATATACTGCGAATTAAAAAAAGACTTAGTATATTTCCGTACTTTTGAAAAAAATAGTTCAAAAGCAAACGTCTTATTTTTAATCAAGTGTACCCTGTACTTCATAATCGATCAATCCTAATAAATATTTAAATTAAAGGTCAAGCGGCAGGGTCAAACTTGACGAGCTATACAAAAATGCATTCGTCCACAATAAATATTTAAATGGAAGGTCAAGCGGACAGGTCAAAGTTGTTTACCTATATACCAGCCCATCGTACTAAAATAAGCTGTTACAAGTACTTGGTGAAAAAAGAAAATGGGTGCGTAGAGTGGAGTAATGGAGTTTTAAGCCCCAAATCAAAAAAAATTCACTTCTATCGAGGTGGTTAATTCTGGGTGAAATAATGGTGGAGAAACCGGAGTACCCGCAGAAATCCACAGACATTCGGCAAACGAATTCACAAACTGTTTTACATTAGTATCTGTCCCGAGAATTCGAATCAAGGCGGCGAGGAGTGCCATGTTTGATCCATGAAATCGCTCGACAACCGAGACCCCGAACATGACGAAGACTAAAATAATCAGCATGTCGTACTTTGTTAATATCGCAAAAAGTAATCCTCCCATTGAGGTTCGCCGCTGTACCACGTGATCAATAACTCTTCACATTTATGCAGAACGTTTTGGAAAAACGTCAACTTCAAAGATTCCCGGAATAAGTCGTGTTCGCGAGAAAATGCCATTTCATGCGATTCCATGATCATTGGAAATAATTGTTTCGCACAAACGTTAGAGGGTATCACGTGGTACAGCGGCGAACCCCATTTATCAAAGGCCAGGATTATGATAGATTCTTGACCAATAGCCTCTTCATGTCACACCTCAAATTACAACTTCAGGTGCTTTGAATTTATTTCTTTATTTATTTATAATCATGTAATCCTATCTAAACATTATATTGGACATTAGGAAAACGCATGTTCAAAAAATAGTTTTCGTTTGAATAATATGAACTTGACAGTAGTCATAGCAACAAGACAGAAGATTAACTTACACACACTAGAAACACTTGGGTTACCCAACGGTTTTACTGTAATGCCTACAATGTAAAGGGAACTATTCACAAATGTTGACATCAACCCAACAGTCTCTCACCTAATGGCTACAATGTAAAGGGAACTATTCACAAATGTTGACATCAACCCAACAGTCTCTCACCAAAATGGCTACAGTGTAAAGGGAACTATTCACAAATGTTGACATCAACCCAACAGTCTCTCACCAAAATGGCTACAGTGTAAAGGGAACTATTCACAAATGTTGACATCAACCCAACAGTCTCTCCCCAAATGGCTACAAAGTAAAGAAAACCACTCAACGTGAAATGTTTATGAAACCGTTAAATACCAACAAACCACCTGAACTGTTATATGTACAGAGTGAAGATCCTCAGCAATACAACGTTGTTCACCAACCAATGTAGTGATTTCAAACCAAACAAATTAAAGTACTCATAAGGGCTTTAAAAGGCAAATTCAAACCTGCAATGGACAATTTAAATCATTTCTAAGTTAACACTTGGTTGAAATGATAATTTTTATTAACTAATTAACTAGCTAAACAGGAGGTGCTTAATCTTCCGGAGCATCCGGCCTCACTTCCCTGGTGGAAGTTCACGGGTTTCACCTTATTTCAACCATGGCTGTTTCCAACGGGGTTTTACCCAATGGCAAAAAATTTAAATATTTATTAAACCATTTAAATGCTGACAATCCATGAGGTTCTCGGCTTAAGTTATGTGCAAAGCAATACAACTTTGTTCTCAAACCAATGTAGTTTCATATCAAATAACGTACTCAAAAAAGTATTAAAGGGCGAATTCCAATCTGCAAAAGGTATAAATTTGTGTCAAATATGTAAAAAATTGAAATCATTTGTAAGTTAACTCTTGGTTGAAATGATAATTAGTTAGCTAAACAGAAGGTACTCATCCTTCCGGAGGACCCGGTCTCACTTCCATGGTGGAAGTCAGCAGTTTAATTTTTGCTTCAAATGGGGTTGTGATTTGGACGTGGATAGTATGTTTATTATTATTATTATTATTATTATTATTATTATTTTAAACCGTTTTGCAATCATGATAAAATGTTTTATCAACTTTCATTGTCGAGCATTCTTGATAATAACTCTATTACAGATAAGTAAGTAAATCAATTGATAGAAACAGTATCCAAACACTATTTCAAACGAAAGGGATTCGAAATATTTCACAGAAGACATTCTTTAAAGTAGGGTATATGTTATGTGGTTGGAAGTTGGCCTCACTTCTGTTAGTTGTTCAACTGGCTTAAGCCAGCTGATCTTATGATATGGTGAAACGTGCTTAGTAACAATTTCTACTAGGAGTCCAGACTTCATAACATTTGGCGTCGGAATTACGACGTCTAATGCAACCTGGATTTCATTAGGCGTTAGACTTCTTAAGGAGTTGTTACAGTGCTTCCGTGCGTAAACTTTACTTTTCTTCTCTGAATCCAATGGACCAATCTGAACGAAAAGCGGGAGATTCCCCCAGGTGGGTTACACTCAAGTTTGCATTTGACGATCCCAACCTTGCATCCATGGCATCCATTATGGCCGTCATTCATTACTATAAATGATAAAAATTCAATTTTCAAATAAATATAGATAGTAGATGGCAGGACATTAAATATATACATGTAATGTACAATCAAACCTGTCTATAAAGGCCAACCTAGGGAACCAGTAAAGGTGACCTTTAAATATAATATGAATAAAGAACAGTTGGATTACAATTCTAATTACCTTTATAAGCAGGTGGTCCTTATATAGAAGTGGTCTTTAAGACAGGATAGACTGTATATTGTAGAGCATGTTTTATTCCAACAAATTTACATTCATCCGATTTTCAAGAATTTTGTAAATGAGACGTTAAATAGATAATATTCCCTGAATCCACTACATGTGTAATTTAGAACCAAATTCGGTATGGAACTTCCCTAGATGGGCTACACTGATTTCTATCCGACATTACTACAAATAATACTGATGAAAACGGAATTCAGCATAATTATGTGGGGTAATTTTCAACAAATTTTGTTTACCTTTGAAATAAAACATGAAAATAAAAATTTATTTTTCGTTTAAAAATAAATAAATACTTTTTAACGTATACATACGTATATATCGGTCTGTCGTTGATCTTTTTTTAAAAACTCTTTTAAACTACAATTTTAAGCAATTAACTAGGTTCATTTAAATTATAAATTTCATTTTGTTTTATTTAATTTTGAAACTCCCTATTGGTTATTAATAATGGTTGACTTCTGATGCTACAAGTTTATAAATTATAATACATTCATTCAATTTAAAATTCTTTCAGCTATGGATTCACCCTGTCGGTAACCATGGCATTAATTATTAAATTTGTAATTTAAATTATAAATTAATTTGGCATCTGTGTTTTGTCTTCAGGAGTTAACTTTCATTGAAAACGTGGAAAATTTTGAAAAAAATATAGTTTGAAATAACTTAAGTTTAGATTTTTAAAAATTAATTTATCTTTTATTTATCTTTATTTTTTTAAGTTAAAAAAATGTTAACTTGTAGTTTTATTTATTGACTCGATAATAAGCACTAAAAATAACAAAAATTGTGTATTGCAACAAGTTCCGTGACGTCACAAAAACATTCTTTTCACCGCCCTGCACTTTCTCCTGAAGCCATTTTATTAAAGCGAGTAAAGCAAACTGAAAAAAAGTATTGTTTTGCATTCTAAAATTTATTTCTTAAAGACCAATAGACGTTTTAATAAGTAGGATTTGCAATTTAATAATTACCGTGAGTTTTTATTTTGGGGTGGAAAAAAGAATAGCCAGATGCCGGTCTGTTTCCTGTCGACATGTTGATGCCTGTCAAGGGGAAATCTATATAAATAGTTGCCAATCAACGCTAGTAGGATTTGCCGGGTGAAAGCAAGATGTCGGGTAGAGGTGGTAAGAAGAAGAAGGCTCTGTCAAAGTCTGCAAAAGCAGGGGTTTTGTTCCCTGTTGCAAGAATGCAGAGATATTTGAAAAGAGATACGCATCACTTCCGTATTGGGTCTGGAGCACCTGTCTATATGGCCGCTGTTATTGAATATTTAACTGGTATATTTATCTATATTTACTACATATGTATATTGTGTATGTTGGTGTCAACGTAACAGATAGATCTACAAACTTAGATAATCTGTGTCAACATGTACAGTGATCTTTGACATATGCCTTAATTAAATTGTCTGCATGTACATTAATCTGTTAATTGTGTATTCACTATATAATTTGGGGGAAAATATGTCAAGTCTTGCAAAATAATTGCTGTTTCAGCATTTTCTGATCTTGCATGGAAATCAGTTTTGAAGCCATGATTAAATAAAATAATTTGCACTAAAATTCAATTTATGCAGATCATAATTAATAATAATATGATGCCAAGAAAATTATATTGCGTGTGTCAGAAGTGGGGCAGTATATATTGGGCCAAAAATTAAAATGAATGTGTTTCCCTTTACGCTCTTAAATAAATAATAGTTGGTATGTACATTGACCATATGGAGCAAGGATGCCAACTTTTAAAGTGCTTGTCCAATATTGTAAAAAAAAACTTTAGGGTAGGCATAAAAATGAGGTTGGGTGTGGCACACTGTGCTAGCGGAAACACAATTTTTTAAGGCCTTACAACTTATAATTACATGTAACTGTATTAATTTATTATATTAATATATAAACACTTTCATTAATTGGGTTTTTTAAATCTTTTTACAGTATTTTGTTAAAAATTTGCAACAAAAGTTAGAAAATCGTCCGAGGCAGAGGTTGTCTCTCTCAATCTGGATAGTCTTTGGGTTATGAGCGGTTAAAATTTTCCCTAAAGACGTCTCCTGATCTTTAGCCTTGTAGAAAATGTATAATGATGATTGTCAGAATTTATTGTTTACTTGTGACTTGTCTGCAAATGTACAGACCAAGAAAAAGTATAAATGATCAGCTTTATTATATAGTTTTGTAATATAATATAATCAATGATATTATGTTGGAGGAGTTTTCTCCCCTTGTTTTATATCTCTCACAAGGGCCCTTGATTGAAAATAAAGTATCTTGTATTATTTAAATAATTTTATACCAATCTTATGTCTTAATTTGGTTTTATTTTTTAGCTGAAATTCTGGAATTGGCTGGAAATGCAGCAAGAGATAACAAAAAGGGTCGTGTTACTCCCCGGCATATCCTACTGGCGGTAGCTAATGATGAAGAACTTCATAGAGTAGGTTAACAATGTTTGTGGGATGAGTTGAAATTACCCGTATTCAACATTTATTGAATCAAGTTGAGTAATGGTGTTTTACCGCCGCCCCAGTCAAGATTCTTTCAGTCAGTTCAGGTATGGTGGAGGAAAAAGGATTGTCTGGAGAAAACCACTATCATTTGGCAAGCGAACTAACAAATAGGATATACACAAAGTTGATTCTTACCTTGGTAGTGATAGGTGCTGTCATCTGTAAGCATGGCACTGAAATAGAACATCCCCCTTTCAAACAATATAGAATTACTTGTAGTAGTACATTTCTCTTCATTTCTTCTAAAATCACCAAAATTTTGTACACTTAAAATCAAAAGTACACATCTTTAAACCTGCTCAATAGGAGTGTATTTCAAATTACAAAAACAAATGTATACACTATGTATATATTGAGGGTCATTATAGTAAAATCCATTGGGTATATTAGCCAGGGTCCTATAGATAGGTTATCTTGATATGGAAGTAGAATACATAGCAGGTTATACTGTATGTACACTAATTGTTTCCATTTCTTTTCTGTGTTGATCTAGTTGCTGGCAAATGTTACCATTGCATCAGGTGGTGTTCTACCTAAGATACATCCAGAACTTTTAACAAGAAAGCGTGGTGGCAAGTTCCAAGTCCCTACTCCTGTAGCAGATGTTAAGAAACTGCCACCACCTCCAAAGAAAGCCAAGAAAGCAGTAGCCAAAGCACCCCCTAGTCCAGTAGATAAAACACCACCCAAGAAAGGTGCTAAAGGAAAGGCGGCTCCCCCTAAACCTCCACTGAAAAAGGTAATTATTAAACATAAACTGTTTATTGTAAATTGAAGAAATTTTCGCATCACTTGATTTTTTTGAGAATCATCCAATTTAAGTTATTTATGTAGTTTTTGTTATCTACATCATTAAATGATGGTCAGTGCAAAGTTAATTACTGGTATATGTGTATATGAAAAGGAAATATTTGTGAGGAAGTTTAAAATTTATTCTTGTAATTGTAACAGAATTATGCAAAAAAAAAACCCATAATAATTTCCTGATTTAAAGCATAGAATTAACAGCCTGTGCCAGTATATATCATTAAATGATGAATGATGTGGTTGATATGAAGTTATCATTGGTGCATTGAAGGAAACAGTCGTTTTTATTTCTCTTATGATTTTTGTTCCAAATTTGGTATAGAATTGACACTAATAATTATTTAATATGTTCATTATTAATTTTTGAATAAAATATTTGATTTCAGAACTTCTCTCAAGAAGCCATTGCAGCTACTGTAGCAGGTGGTTTTACTATTTTATCAGAGAAGAAACTTTTCCTAGGACAGAGGGTAGGTTATCTGTGTGTGTGTGTGTGTGTGTGTGTGTGTGTGTGTGTGGTTCTATATAAATGTCTGTTAGATGTAACATAAAAGTTGTGCATGTGTTACAGTATATGTGTGGGGATTATGTTTCATGTGTAATTTCTAAAGTGCATATGGTATACAATGTATTTAAAAGTGTGTGTGCAGATTCATTATTATTACAACTAGCTCAGTCGGTAGAGTGCTTGTATGTAGGATGTCGGGGTTTGAACCCTGGCTGGGTCTGACTAAGACTTGAAATACATTAATGTAGTGCTTGTTCATTCGCCTAGCACTCAGCATTTAGAAATGGAAGAGAGGGAAAAAAAGAGAGATAAAAAATGTCATCTGGACATTTTATTGCTTCCAATTGCTTATGTGCTTTATTGTCTTATTTTTTTTAGATGACTGTCATTCAAGGAGATTTAGTTAAAATTACAGCTGATGCAATTGTCCATCCTACCAACTCTACTTACCACATGGGTGGAGAAGTAGGTAAGTATAGGGAACCTCAGTGGCATTGTTGTCTAAAGTGCATGCATAGCGATCACAGCCCTTCTCACCACCAAGATTTGAATCCCATTCTAACAGATTTTATTATGAGAAAGTTTGTTTGTTCACTTGCTGAAGGTTGGTGTTTGTTTTTATTCAGGCACTCTGGTTTCCTTCACCACCCTAGATCTGACTGCCTTGAAATAAGTAAAAAAAATCTTGACTAGGGTGTTACACACCATTACTCCACTCCATTTAACTCTACCCAGCTAGCCTTGTGACATGATGAACCATGCATAAAATCAAATCTTCTCCTTAAAAAACCATCATGATAATTGGAACCAATTTCGATCTGGAAGGTCTTAGGTGGGTGAAACTAAACTATCTGACAACCTGACCCTGCACTACATAGTGTGTATTATATGTTTCACTGCTCCTTTTATGAATGTTTCAATCTGGTGTGCAAGACAGCATTGTACTATTAAAGTTAAAAACCGGATGTGATTTAATTTACTGAAAGACATTTTGCAGGGATGAAGCTTAACTATTTTGAGTTAGGGGCCCAGCTTACTTCAGAAAGGAGTTGTAATAGTAATAAATGGCTAAAATGTGCAAACATTTAGGGGCCCAGACTGATTTTAGTGGCCATTGGCTACTGGACCCATGCTAATCTTCATCCCTGTTTTGTGAATTTAAAAATTAAAACTTAACCCATAGAGAGTCAAAGGAAAGTTTTTGTAGATTTAGTGGCAGACATAGTGTATGGAAACCAGACAATGTATAAGTTAAATTATCAAATATTTTATCATTTACATTTAGGTTCAGCAATAGAAAAGGCAGGAGGAAAAGATTTCCGCAAAGAAGTAGATGAATTATTGAAGTCTAATGGCAATCTGGATACTGCTGGAGGTACAGTTCATATCATATTTTTATGTACAATAAACATTATTATTTTTTCTGCTATTGCTTTTACCTTATAAAGAAATGTTAAAACTGGTTTCAAATTTTGAAAAAGACTGATAGACTATTTTGTTTTGGTCAGCTGATGGGGCATTTGCAAGACTCATAATGCTTACCCTTCCGGAGCACCTGGTCTCATTTCTCTGGAAATTCATGTTTAATTTTATTTGCCAGTTTTTACTTGACTTTTAGGATTGTGATTTGAACTGGAACGGCGTGTTTGTGTTTGATAATTTTCTAGATTTTAGGACACGATTTAAGTTTAACAACATGGAATATAGTTTCAGATAATTTAATTTGACTTTTACTGAATTTGTACTGTAATATTTATTCATTCTCTTGTACCATCCATATTTCAGCTGCAATTTGTCCTGGCTCCAAATTACTTTCTAAATATGTGATCCATGTAAATAGCCCCACGTGGGGTTCTTCAAACTCACAACAAATGCTGGAAAAGGCAGTAAAGAGTGTGCTAACATTAGCAGATGAGAAAAATTTAAAGTCTTTAGCCATTCCCTCTATTAGTAGTGGAAAGTAAGTTGTTTTTCACTTGATTTTTGGTGGTGTTTTATCATCACAGATGTCGGACTACCCTGTCTGTTTTGATACTGCTGTTGGAGAAGTACTCATCAGTTAATCATTTCAAGTCATTAGTTTTTCCCAATGTGGTGGCACAATCTTTTGGAAAGACATTAGTTTCGGAGTCACTTGTGTTTTGGCAGTGAATTTTGCAAAAATTCCATAGAAAATTTATTTACTAGGTTTCCTCAATTTTAAAATTATTAGGAACCAAATTTCGAAATTTTTTGAAAATATAGTGCCTTTTAAAGATTTATTTACAAATTTGTTAAAATGGGCAGATAGAGTACTTTTGAAAGAAATTCTGAGAAACTAGTAGCCATTGGTAATTTTGGCTACAAGGAATGACTCCACTCTTGATACTGAAAATTTTGAGATAAAATAAACATTTGAAGTATGAAAAACTTGAAACTTTCCTCTGATGAGTACGTCTCTGTATACTTGTATAATGTATGTATTGTTGATTTTTGTCGTCTGCATACCCCTGTTCTTTTGTCTTCTGTAGCGGCCATTAGTGCAGCCCACAATTTAAATGCTAAGTTCATCATCCACTGTAACGGACCAACTTGGAAAACTGACAATGCTCAACAATTGTTAGACAAAGTTATAAAAAATATCCTCACTCTAGCTGATCAAAAGAATCTGAAAAGTATAGCTATACCATCTATTGGAAGTGGCCGGTATGTAAAAACTGAAATCTTATGTTTCCTGAAAAAAGCATGGGGGTAGTCAAATTTTATTTTGTTTTGGCAAGTACCTGAAAATTTCTATACTAATGCATGTGATCACTTGTAATTTTAAATGGTGCACTTTGGGCCGAAAAAATGTGTTTACAGTAATGCATGCTCTTATTAAGGTCTGTAGGTAGAGTTTGCTCTTTATTTGGTCCTTATATTGGTCCCAATTCTAGTTTTTGGGGGAGGGGATGTTGGATTTTCAAGCTTATTGCTAGATTGACATTTAGATGGGAGAGAGAGAGAGAGAGAGAGAGAGAGAGGCTTAATTTTAGCAATAGTAGCAGGTAGGGTGTGTGTGAGTGAGAGAGAGAGAGCTTGAAAGAAGGCTTACTGCTATGTTTGTGTTTGAAAGAAATTTTATACATCATCTTTTCTTTTTTGATCTGTTTTATTCTATCTGTGCTAAAAGTAATTTAATATGTTTTTACTTTCATTTTCAGTGCGGGATTTCCCAAACAAACAGCAGCACAGATCATATTGAGATCCATTAGTAACTACTTCGCTTCTGTCATGTCTAGTTCACTCAAGCAAGTTTATTTTGTCTTATATGATTCCGAGAGTGTAGGCGTGTATACCACTGAGTTAGCAAGACTCGACTCTTAATTAAGAACAACTTTACATTTTATTTTGTCTCATAATTAGTACTATGATCAGAATGGCAGCTGAAAACATCTCAGGGTGTTGAGAACAATGGGCTTTCCCAATGTACAATGTGATGTGGTACCCCCTAATGTTGGTGTGGTCTTATCATTTCTACCAGTTATAGAAATTGTACAATGTGGTGCCCTTAATTTGGTGTGGTGCTTTTGTTTTTACCAGTCACAAAAACGGTTCACACCATATTTGTTTTTGCTCTAACCAGTTAATAGAATTACGTTTGAACAATGAAAATATATTAAAAACATATACAAGTACATGTATATTAAAATCATTAAACAAGTATACATTAATTTTTACGATTCTGAATGATTTAACATCATGGAAAATCTTTGTTTCACATATTGCTAATTTCCGGAAATTGCCAAAATACCAGTATTACTACCACAGTACCAGTTTACTGGTATACTGGTAATACCTCACACCTCTAATCAAGAAATATGGTAATTTACCAATGTCGAAGGACAGGCAAAAATGGAAAGATAGCGTTTCTGCCTTATGCCCCTTCTGGCGAGGAGAGCATTAAAACTGAGATTAAAACCAATGTCATTATGAACTTGCACAGTATAATAGGCTGTGTCAAACTGCATTAAAGGCGAAAATCATGTGATAAGTCCACACAAATTTTAGTGGGTATTTTGGTGTAACCTTGTACATTGATGAAGCCCATTACAACCATGCTATTCACATTCACAGTGTTCTTAGTTTATACAGTTGATATTGTAAATCATGTGCACACAAAGATTGTCAGATAATTGTCTGTAGTAATATTTTAGTCACTAAGGTAAACATTTCAGTTTAGTTACAACGGTTTAGTAGTCCTGCATGTGTATATCTGCATGACAAAATTACCAGATCGTACTAGAAAACGTATTGAGGACGAAAGTTTGAGCTGAATAATGTAAGGTATAACATAAATCTATGATGTAATGCATCAAGTTAGTCGGAGACCATGTTGGTATCCTTAAATAGGTGGAAACTAAAAAAGGAAATGGTTTTTGGCTATCCTTTGTTTTGTGGAAACTAGAAAGGAAATGTTTGGCCATTGGGTATTTCATGGTTGAAATTAGAAGGGAAATTTGTAGTTAAGGGCTGAAACTAAAATGGAAATGTTCCCTATTATTTGATGGGTGAAAACTGTGTGGTTATCCTTAGATAGGT
The DNA here is from genome assembly GCA_021292105.1 of Anadara kagoshimensis. NCBI lineage: Eukaryota > Metazoa > Mollusca > Bivalvia > Arcoida > Arcidae > Anadara > Anadara kagoshimensis. Next base: position 42,864,157 of record CM037861.1, on the reverse strand, counting down.
GGAAACTAAGAAGGATTTGCTGTGTGGTTGTCCTGAACCGTCGGAAACTATAAAGGGATATTTGGTTTTTAATGGCTGTAAATATATCACCACTGTCAGAATATTTCTTTTTTTTTAAGTATTGTTCATCCCATCATGGTATGTTATGGATTAAAAGTTAAACTATATATAAAGCATGTAAAGTGTGATTGAATTCAAATATTTAAATTTATTTCATTATTACATTGTTTATCCAAGATTTCCATCCTAAATCTCATATAACATTTCAAAAGGCGTTTACCGTAATCATGTTGAAAGATGTGTGAAATCGGATATGTTTGAATCTATGATCATATTATCAATATTTGAGTATCGGATACATGAGGTATGCCTTAAGATGATTTCGTTTGCACATTCTGATAAAAAAAATAGGTATTACATGAAAGTTTTTGTTGTAAATGTATGATGTGTTTGAAATGAGAATTTTATGAATTTTATTAATGTTACAAGCTGTTGTTGTATAAAAGAAATTGCTTTATTGTTACAATGTAACCGCTCGCTGATGTTGGTCTTCACAAATGAATTTCAGTGATGATTGATGCATTATGAGAAATCCATCACACAGTATTGGGAAACATCGATTTTATTACATGATGTGTATCAGGCATGTATGAAAATCAAATCATTATGATAGAATGCAAGAAATCGTAACTGTTATCCCTTTAGACAAATGGTATGATCTGAAAATCAAAAGGAATGGACCATCCCATTCCAAATTTAGTGATTAAATTAAGAATTTTTCATAAACAGAACAAATTTCAGATATTTTAATGTTCACATTGATATTGTTTTGTTATAGTAATTGCTGTTTTTCCAATTTATTTTTTTCCCCCAATATTTGATTGGCAACATTGAATGTCTATGGTTTTATTGATTCTTGAAATGTATCACTATGAAATGTTTGTGTTTGTTGACTGTTTGTGTTACAAATCTTTACTTGTTTTGTATAATGGTATATCAGAAAGATAGTTTATGTATTACTAGTTTATCTAGCTGGCATTTTTTCTGGAGGCTGCAGTGGCCTAAGGTACAAGACGTCAGTCTACAAATCCAGGGTCTAACCACTGTGAGTTCCAAGCCCTGCTTAGACCACATGTGGGAAAGTGAATTTTCCTTGCTGTTGGCCTTTACTAGTTCACCTGGTATCAAAATAATGTCACTGGGGAAGTGGATGCTTGTCTGTGGACTAGTGGCTCTGTGAGCTAGCACCTTAAAGTCACCCTGAGTGTGCGCTAGTACAAGGCAGACCATACAACACACACGCACTTCACATGCATACACAAACTTGTTCATAGATTAATTCCTAGAGAATAATGAAATAGTTCTCGTTGCGAATAGCTGAAAAATTGCTGAGGCGATGTTAAGCAACATTCAACTAACCACATTTTGTCTGCCATTTTTCTGGAAAACTATTTGACACGCCATTTTGATTATTCACATGGTTGGGAATTTTCTAGTGGGATTTGTTTAGGGAACACTTTGGAAATGGCATCCAATTTCAGTTATAACTTGTCATTTCATTGTTTCTTTTTGTTGCAATATTTTATTTGAATATAATAAATGCTAAGTTTTATAGGATTTGTTTGGTTGTGGTAAAAATTTGTTGCATCTGAACACAATGAAATGTTATAACATTAAAGACATTTCCACATCACCATCATTGCCATCGATTGTGCGTTTTAAAATATTTTACCGTCATTTTTAAATTTTTGTTTTAAAACAACTGCCATTATTATTTTTACTCTCTTGTTTTTAATCCAGTACTGAAATGTTTGTTATAATATCACTGTAAAGTGTTAATTTTTAGACTTTTATAAATTTTTATCATGTTATTCCTTACTTGTTCATGTTTATTATCTGATAGATTTTATCTTGTTGATGTTCATTGCAATTTCAGTTCCAAGCTCTTTCTTAATTGTTTCATAATCTGGACACCATACCTGTTATGATAATTATGAAAAAATGCATCAATACCTCCACAATTTTTTTTTCACTTTTTAATACGGTAATAATACATGGCTCTTGCTGGGCCATAATTGGGGTCGATATTGAGGCCCCTTGTCAACTCATTTTTTCACGAGCAGGAAGCCGATTTTCACGATAAAAATTAAAAATATGACTATAAAGAAGATAAAAAGTAAAAATCAATCTAAAAACAATATTAATGTATAAGTAATCAAGTTCAATAAACATGTTTTTATCAAGACCCCAGTGTTCTTGCAAACTAGCATTTAAATTTTTATATAAATTTTCATATTGACAGACTAGAAGAACACTTCCAATAAAATGGGAATATGTTGTTTTAATCATCTGTATGGTTCATTTTTCAGAACCTTTTAATTTCAATGATAGTACAGTATTAAGAAATTTAAGAGCCAGTGGTATCTTCAGGTTAAACTGACACCTGTGTTTATGAGCTGATAATTATTTTGCTTCATTTCACACCTGTTTGCTTTTACTTTTTATTTACACCCGTTTCTTGAAATGTACATATGTTTTTGGTAAAGTGTTGTCCGTCCATCTCTATGTCTGTTGCCATGTCCAAACACTGTTGAAGATATTTTTACCAAACTTGGTTTGCATGATTACTAGCATGTGACACTGTGTGCAGAAGAAGAGGTAACTGTGCAAATTTTTCACAGTTGTGCCCCTATGAAATTTTAATCAATTTTTCCCCTGCATATTTACCAAAAGCATGATGGCAAAATTGTGAACAGGTGTATTGCCCCCTTTGAAATTGTTATGATGTTTGCCATATTTACCAACAGTGTACCTGTAATGGCAAAAATATGAATGGGCATATCTTGTCCTTTTGAAATCATTATAATTTTTTTTTGCTATCTTTACCAACAGTTTAATGGCAAAAATATAAACAGCTGTAATATTTTGCTCTGCTTATGACACTTGTTTGTTATGTGTTGCTTATTTTTGTTGATTAAATTATAGAAAATTGTTATATTTGTGTATGAATTGGAGTAATTACTTGTTATACATAGAAATAGGAGTACATTATATCATATATTTTCATTGATGTGATTGAGGACTATGTGATATCATTTTAGAAAAGTTATTTCATTCATGTTCCATTTTCCTGACGTGCTGTGAGTTTATAGTACCGGTATATCTTATAAATAAATCTTGGTATATCACTTCAACAACAAATGTTTTACTTATTATTTATTATACCCCCCGCTTAAAAAGTGGGGGGTATATAGTGATAGGGGTGTCCGTCCCTGTGTCAGTCCTTCCGTTACACCTTAGGGTACCTATCTCTTATCCGCAACTCCTCCTAAACCCTTCAATGGATTTTCATGAAACTTTCACACAATTTTTGTGATATAATGTAGATGTGCACCTCCTATTTAAAAATTTGATCGGATGGATTTTTTTATGTGGGGGAGCGGGGGGTATTTTTTGTGAGCTTGTGGCTCAGTTTTTCTAGTTTATTTTATTTGTATTAAAATTTGATTGAACATATTTGTATTAGTAAGGAGAGTATTTTTTACAAGTTTAATCTACTTTAGGGTTGTTTTTATTTTCTGAATTTTCAAGAGTTGAAGACAATGACTACAGTTGTTAGCTTTCAAACCCCCAAGGTCAGGGTTCAAAATCTGGTTGTGTAAGACTAACACTTGAAACTATGTGACTGTCCTTATGACAAACACTGGTTATTTAGAAATGAAAGTCACAGGTCCTTCAGCAGAAACCTTAAAAACTAATGGTTTGTGTCAAGGCAGACACTACATGTTAAAGAACCCTCCCTTCATAGTGCACTCACACACTTTCTGACACTTCACCTATTGCTGGTGATGTCTTGATATACATATAAGTGAAATATTCTTAACTGGGCTGTTTAACTTCATTCAATTGTAATAGAAGCAACCAGTCATTCATGATTACTAATGACATGTAATCAACTACAGTAAAACCTTCAACAACAACCATTTCTATATCAAAACAACCTGTCCATTTAGAATCCTGTGCTCAGGTCCTTTTAACTTCCTAGACAGGTTAATGAATACCCTTTTGGAGCAGCCAGTCTCCTTGTCCTTTTTGAAGTTTATGTGTTTAACTTGTTTATAAAGTTTTACTTTGCTTTAGGGATTGTGATTTAAACATGGACCAATATGTTTGTATTTGATGATAACTGCAACTAAAAAGGAACTCTACATAAAGAACACCTGTCGATAAGTCTATTTGCCTTAGATATCATGGGTAGTCTTTTTATACAGGTTTACTTTGTTTTTATTTTGGGCCATTCCCAAGGGAACAGTTTTCCTATTAAATTGCCTGCTGACTGGTGAGGTTTAGTTCTTGAACTGACAAGTAAAGATAATGTACATTCCAAGGATAACCTGCTGGCAACCCATGGCACCTGAGAAATATAGATTTTCATTCTATATAAAAACAAACATAACAATCCATGTCCAACTGCAATCCCAAAGCAAAGTAAAAATTTGATATTAGTACATTAAGTTAAACATGTTAACATTCACCAGGGAAGAGAGACTGGGTGCTCAGGAAGGGGAAGCATCTTCTGTGTATTTAACTGCACCTTGCATGTGTAAAATCAACTTTGAGAATGAAAAGAACATGGATCAAATATATCCAGGGTAATTTTTGATATAGAAAAACATCATACTTATCACCAATATTGTGATGACAACTATTAAACTTTTTGAGGGCCTTAATTCAACATAAAGAAATAGTATAATCTGCAAGTAACTTTCTTTGCTTCAAATTACTAACGAATAAAGGTAGTTTCCCCAGGGAGAAAATACACAATGTACAATCACACAGATGAAATTAAATAGAAGGAAATTATCTTAAAAGTCCCACAACAATTCCAGATATCGGAATATATCCTTGAAATGATCATCTTTTTGCAAACATATCGTGATGAACAATGGACAGTGTAGTTTGCTATATAATATGTTCAAAATTTTGAAAATTTCTCAGTTTCTAAAAAATTTTGAAAATTTTGAAAATCCAAAGGCAGGCATTAGTAAAATAAAATCACTCCAAATGAAGATATTACATAATAAATCTCTTATTATTTTATTATAATATGATTATGATGTGTACAACCAATTATACATAAATGAATATACAGTAAAACCTCATTATAACACTTCTCGATAACTTTGCCTCCTCGGTTATCACCACACTATTTTGAATTTAAAAAATCCATTTCATGTGTTTTTCTTTATTACCCTCTCTTATTTTATCCCCAACCCTTTTACTGTTTCCATTTAAAAATGTTCCCTTATTTTATCCCAAAACCCTTTAACTGATTCCATTTAAAAATTATCAGCAGCCAAATTTCTAAAATTTGTGAAAATATGGCCCTTTTTTGAAAAAATTCTTAAAGAAATAATTTACCAAATTTGTGGAAAATATACCAATACATTTTACAAAATCCACTGTATTTTTTCAACAAATTTCCTGAAATATTTTTTTAAAAGAATTTTTCAAAATTTAGTAGCCAATGGCAATTTTGGCTTCATACAAGAATGGAAACATAGTTTTTGTAACACAATTTGGCAGAATAAAAAGTGGTGTTGAATTCTGTTTTTATTGTACAAGTAACACAAAAATATTACATGCACATAAAGTACTACTTCTCCAACTTCAACACCAATTGACGGATCGCCGACCACGCCCACAATGTTCCGACAAAGGCCCGGGAAGCTGAATAACACACAAAAAGAATGAAATCTTGACCTGAATTGTGCCATTTAATGACGTCATTGACATAAATACATAATTAGTTGCTGTGACGCTGCTTTGGTACCGTGACGGCGGCCAGTGTCGGAACATAACTGACATGACCGGCGATACATCAATTACTGGAAATCACCATCCAAGTCATCAAAGTTTTTATTGTATAACTGATCCATAAGTTACCATTATCATTACTGAATTGATATACAATGTATATAAATATTGCACATTATAAATGGTGGGCGTATGTCATCTGTCCATCATCTTTTTTCTAAAGACTTGAATTTTGCTTCTGAAAAAAAAACATATTGAAAAACAATGTTTAAGTGTAAGTTATTTTATTTCTATATTTTAAATTTGAGTTATGTGTGATTAACTTTTGCGTGTTTCGCGAGGACAAAATAATCGCAGAAATTTAATCGTCGCGAATTTATACCAAATAATCAGCTAAACTCCATAACACAAAAGTTAAAAGTCACAAAATGGTTTTGGTAAGAGAACCGCAAAAGTTAATATCTGTGAATAAAAATTGGTTTACAGTAATGGTGTTCTACATCCATGTCAAGAATGTTTCACTTATATCAAGACGTCACCAGCTATAGGCAAAGGAGCAGAAATTTTGCCTGTGCATTGCCCTGATGGCATTATACAGCAGGGTTCTTTATTGTGACACGCCTACAGTGACAAATGACCTCATTTATTTTAAGTTATTATTCTAAAGAACCCTGACTCTCATTTCGTGATGCTAAGTGCTTGAGGAAAGAACAGTCACTACTCACTTTTAAGTCTTGGGTCAGACCTGGCCGGGGTTTGAACTCACAACCTCCAATTTATCACTTTTTGCTTTTTGTAGTTATGATCATTGATGTCAAGGAAGAACATTGGAACAATCTTTTTCCTCATAGGGACCATCCATATCAGATTGGGTTCAGTAGAGGCGTATTGGAATAATGGTATTTCATACCTCAGTCTAGAGTATTTCACTTATATTGAGGCGGTCAGACCATGGATGATCAAGGAAACCTGAGTGCCTGGTGAAAACCACCCAACTTTGACAAGTGAACTGACAAGCTTTCTCAAACTAGAATCTGCTCAAGTGGGATTCAAATCTAGGTGGTGAGAGGCTTTATGATCTGTAAGCATACACTTTTAGACCCATTTTTTTCTTCTTCTTACTTTTTGCACAGTCTGTTTCAATCACTTGTAGCTGTAATTGTCCTCTATAGCGACCACAAGTGGCCTACTCTTTTTGAACTCTACAAAGTGTACTTTAGCGTGCACTGAGACAAAGGACCTTGGTTTTGAGTCTCATTGAAAGACTACTGACTACTAGGTAACAAACTTTTTACAACTCTAGTATGGGCAGGAGTAAGGTTAGAACTCACGACCCTTGACTTAAAAAGCCAGTGACAGTATCACTTGGCCATGTTCAGGGGGATTAGATTTAAAGTTACAAAAGGACTCAAGGTAGAAACAACACTGGAACTTAAATGTTTTAGAAAACCTTATTATGTCTTACCTAATCGTTTTGAGTATGCATCTAATTTATATGCAGCTTGCTCAAGACTTGTAACATTTTCTTCAATTTGGTCAATCTGTTCTAAAAATGGTTGCAAATTTTTATCTGTAAAACAAAATATATTTTTAAAGCAAAACATTGGATTGTTAATACTTGTCTTTCATTTCATTCACCTCATTCTTCACCATCACGAAGAGTGCTAACTCCGTAAGCCGGAGGTCTTGGGTTTCAAACCCAACCGGGTCTGACCCAAGACATAAAAGTAGGTAATGACTGTTGTTTCACCAACATTCTGCAAAACAAAAAGAAAGTCACAGTTCTTTAGGATGGGAACTTAAAATAAATACCCGTAAAGAACCTTGCTGTATAATGCCCTCAGGGCAACTCACAGTCAAAATTTCTGCAACATCGCTTATAGCTGGTGATGTCACAATATAAGTGAAATATTCTTGACTGGGACGTTGAACACCATTACTCAACTCAACTCAACTTCAATCTGCCTTGTCAGTGTGTATGTAAGTTTTGCTTTAAATCAGTAGGAGATACAAGATATAAAAGCCATGAATGGCCTCATAATTGTTTACATTTGTGCCAAGTTTGATCAAAATTCATTCACAGATGTAGAAAATATGGAAGTGGACATGATATTGGACCAGACAGATTGACAGACAGATAAACGAACAGAGTGAATCCTATACAACCCTAAACTTAGTGGCATTTAAAAGGTGACCCATATATATTATAGAGGTGGCCTTTAAGGCAGGTTCAACTGTAAAGAATAGTAGTGATACTCACATTTTTCATTTAAAGCTATCAATGCAGAACTTATATCCAGTGTTGTCCGTTTCATCTCTGAGTATTTATCTATTGTGATTCTATTCATTGTTTCTAATAACTTATAATCTTCAACTGTACCTAAAAGCAAAGTACCAGGTAGTTTATAGAGATAGATAATCAAAGTACTGAAAGTACTGAAACTCCAAAACCTTAAAAAATAGTAGTTATATTATAACTCTGATATCATTAGCAGCCAAATTGCTGAAATTTATAACAATACATGTACATGGTCTTTTTTAAAGTATTTTTTCACAAATTCTCTAAAATAGATTACTTTTTGAATAAATTTTTCTGAAATTAGTAGCCATTAACAACTTGACTAACAAGAATAGAAACAAAGAAACTGAGGAAACAGAAATGTCGACTTTATGAATCTAATGTATGTTCCTCACAGACAATGTTTAAATAATTCATAATAGCCCCTTACAGTATTCCAATTTAGGGTCCAATAGCCATTTTTTTCTAAATTTAACACTTGTTGTCCTAAGAATAATTAATTCAAAATATCTAAATTCTCACAATACTGCTGTGGCTGGCCAGACTTGATAGGTGGCCGGGAAGCTCAGTGGGTAGAGCATCCTGCTAGTAGTGGGAAGGTCCCAGGTTTGAGTTCAAGTTTGCTGTTGCATTTTTTCCTTTCCTGTTACATTTTGGGGCCTGTCAGACCTAGGGAAGTGGTTGACCAACAGGTTGGTCCCAGGGTGGAACCTTTTGGTTTTGGTTCAAGGGAGTTTAATCGAAAAAAGAGGGAGGAATGTAGCAGGATAGAGTTGATAGGTAGCTGGGTAGCTCAGTGGGTAAATCGTCCTGCTAGTATTAGGAAGGTCCTGCATTTGAGTCCCAGTTTGGCTGCTGCATTTTTTCCCTTTCCTGTTATACTGCTAACGTTTTCAGTGTGTATATACATCAATACCTTCAAGCTCTCCCCGTAAATATTCAGCTGTCTTGAGGAATGTTTCTCTACAGAGCTGTATGACATCTGGAGGAGGGGGCTCTTTTACTTCCTGAGCTGGTTCTACTGGTTCATTTTCAGAACCTGTTAAAATAAATTTGAATATACATATATTTAATTATAGTGATTATATCAATATTCTGGCAAAAAGTGTTAACACATTATAGAAAGTGTAGCTTTTTTGCAGCCACTGGCAATGAAAATAAAAGCATTCTCTATAATTAATACGTGTGCATATTTAAAAAAAATAATAATAACAAAGAAAATCATTCACAACAAACATACTTATCTTGACCTTGTCTGTTGAAAAATTTGTATCAATTTCTTGTGAAACTTCCTGTGTTTATGACACCATTTTAAACTAACTAATAGGAGCTCCCATTAAGGCCAATGAAATAATTAAGGGATTAATGGCCCCTTCTAGGATGAACATTCATTATGCAACTCCCTTGTCTAGAAATTGATCAATTTCGGAAATTTATGACAAGTTATTACAGGCTTTAACTTGTTGGTTGATGCAAAACCCATAGATTTTGATTATAAATACCCGTGATGTCTGGACCAGGACTAACAGAAGGTTCAGTTTTTCTACTTTCACTTTCAGCCATGTTTTGTAATTGGCCGCTTAAAACATTGAAAATAAGTAGGCGGAGTCAAATATCGATGTGTTACAATGATTTCTGTCTTTTCATTATTTTTTATTTAAAATTTTAAATAAATATTTGATATCACATATAAAATATGAGAGTTTTAACAAATCTATTAATTATTAATTATTTAATTACTATAAATTAGCTCCCTTTAAACTCTCTTTCCTTTTGTTGAATGTGTTTGCTTGGTGTGCTACTCGGGTTAAAACGTCCTTGACACTTGGTATTTTGATTGATAGAAGGGACAGGCCTTAATTTTGTTAAGTCAGCCTGACTAGTGAACTACACAATGGCATCATACTTTGACGAACACGACTGTGAACCGTTAAAAGATGGAGAACAACCAGATCATCTGTTACACATGGCGAGGTAAGTTATACAGACAATCTGTAGTCTGTTTTTGTACTCTGTTATTGAAACACGCACCTGTTTTTTGTGCTGTTCAAAGATTATGTCAAGTTTAAGGATGTGGATAGGGTCCATCTAGCATACACTGTATACTTTATGGAGGCCTTTTTTATGTTGCAGTTTCTTTGTTAAAACGTCCAAATATTAAATTTGCCCTTTAAAATCGGGCTTGTAAATTTGTCTATTATAAATTATGAGACGCACCTTTCAAACTACCAACTGCTTTACTGCAGCCTTTAAAATTCACTTAAGGGGATTCCATAAGAAGCAACTAGACACCCCTACTGGTAATCGTGAAAGTTATGATAATTATGTAGGCCTAATTATCTGTCCGAATGATGGTTAGACATTTTAATATTCTTATCTAAGTAATCTTGCCAACGTTAATAATTCGGCCTATAAGGTGTTGCGTACAAATATTTTATTCCAAAATGATATTATGGTTTACATTAACATTTTGTAAATATAAATTTACAATGTACCCCATGTATATTTGTAATTACTTCTGGATTTATAACTGTGATATATCCTTTTAATACACGTGTGTAAATAGGTAATTTATGGAATTTATATTTACAGACTGCTTCTTGATAGTGGATTGGCTGCAGAATGGGATGTAGAATATGACAGGTAATAAATATAGCCTGTTTTTCTTTTTATACTTTTCATATTTATGCATCAAGACCAATTGCTTTGTTTGCAAGAGTATAATAATTTAATGAAACTGCATTTTAATGTAGCATCCTTAGGACCAGACATATTCAGTTTGCAAAAACATCTTTGCAGTAGGTCCCAAAATGATAAGCTGTATAGGGACTCAGATAAATTATTTAAATTCTTCTTTGATGGGTGCAAAGTATGAGTCTACTCACCTTAGGATGGAAATCCTAATTAAAACCATCTGGCCCTCCAGGTTTGGGGTTTGACGTAGGACTAGTCATTCTACTCTGTAAAAAGAAGCTGATTATAGAAACCACGGATCTTGCAGAGTCAATAACATGTCTTCTAGGGAACAGAATAGCAACTTGCCACACTCCAAACAATGGCTATTTGAGAATGTCGGGTGGTAGTATGATGTGTACAGATTTTAATCTCATTAATTAATTTGGCCCGATTGTCCTCCAGGAGAGATGGAATTCAGTAAGTCAAATCCATTTCCAAGAGTCAAAATTTTATTTCCAAGGTTTACATGGTATCTTTGGTGTAATGTTGATCTGCAGGCATTTAATCTGGAGTATGTAATTTAAAAATTACAAATCTTAAGAAAAAATGAATTTATTTTTACAGAGTATTTGGTGGTGAAAGAAAGGTTCCACCAGCATCAAAGAAAATTGTGGATGAATTACCGACAAGATTGATAAGTCCGGCTGAAGCAGGTATACTAGAAGTTTATATATCAATAATATACAGTAAAACCAACTATAATGCATTGTCATCTGGCTCATCCACAAAGACCTTGGAAATCCCAAAGTATATTTTCTGTATAACTTTCCCTCTGTCTATTGTCGTCAAACCACTTTATTAAACCAAAATCTGACTGAATAAATTTTACTGCATATGTCTTGATTATAAGTACACTGCCATCCATCAATAACTTCTATAAAATTGGATATTTCTCATCTTGTCAAATTTCAATTGAAGAATGAAATACATGTTTTGAAATTTTTGCTATATTAAAAGTGATATTTTCATTTAATGATCTAAATGTATGCTACAAAACCAATTTATATTTTGTATTATTTAGAAAGATAAAATATCTTTACTTTTAGCCTTGGAGAAGAAATGTCCAGTTTGTTTAGGGCTATTTGATGAAGAAGATGAAGTAAAAGAGCTGCCATGTTCTCATACATTCCATTCAACCTGTATATTACCATGGCTACAGAAAGTAAATTAATTAAATTTGTATTATTACCATGTAAAGTACGGTTAATGTTTTCTTGAGATACTTCATATATCAACATTTACCACCTCAGTGGTTCAGTGGCAGAGCATCCACTTTGAAAGCAGGAGGTTATGGGACCGAACCCACCTGACTGGCTAAAACAGTATAGTCAATATCTTCTTGAGCTACTTTACATTTCTACATTTACCATCAAGTTGACTCTGTAGTAGAGTGTCTACCACAAGAGCAGGAGGTTGTGGGTTTGAACCCAGACCACATCATATACAAGACTTTAAAATTTTCAGATACATGTACTACTTCGTAACCATTAACAGACAGAGTATTGACTGGCCCACTTAGTATCGGTATAATAGAACTAGGAGAGTGGTATGCTTGTCTGTGGTGTACTCACTATAAGCCAGTACCTTAAAGTTGTTCCGTGTGTGATAGTACAGGGTAGACCATAAAACGCTTTTGCACTGTGTCACACATCTTGCACATATACAAATATTTTCAAGATAAATCCTTAAATAGATATTAATAAACTTATATCTCATTGCCAATAAGTGAAAATTTGCTGATGTAAAGTTAAACAAATTTTAAAACCAACATTTCTACATTTAAGACAAGTTCATGTTTTGAAGCTAACAGTCTTGACATTGATTACTCTCTTCAAATCAGTCGTATAGTACAATATTTCCCAAGCGTTTATCAGGCCCACATTTCAATGTTAAATATACATTGTAAAACACAATGTTAGATATACATTGTAAAACACAGTTTATACTACCAGACCTTTGGGGACTTTTTTACAAATACAAATACATGATGCAGCAATTATATAAATGTGTAAATGCTATTTTGCAGGCATGTGGTAATGCTAATTTGTAATTGTAATGCCCTGTAATGCATTACATTTTCTCAAAGTAATGCATGTAATGTGTAATGCCCTAATTTTTGCATTACATGTAATTGTAATGTAATGCATTACATAGACAAAAATGCATGTAATTTAAGCATTACATGGCATTACATAGCATTACTTCTTTGTATTAAATGTTAGATATTATTACCATTACAATTCAGGGCTAGTAAGTACCTACATGCTACTTTTTTCCCTAATATAAAATATGAAAATCGATGTCTAGAAAAATTGTAACTGTGAACTGTTGTCAAACTAATGATTTATTTCATTCAACCTTAATACTAAAACTATATAAAATGCAAAAAAAGTTAGTATACTTCAGATCATTTTGAATTTCTAACAATTGTAAAGGATAAAAATACATTTTAAAGCAAAATGCAAATGCTGTTTTTAGTACTATTGGGAAGTCTTAAGATCACATCAAAATTTGCAACATATCTAAATATAAGTTTTAGTAACTACAATAATTTGTAATTTTGCTTTAACTGATAACCTGTGATGAAAACAATTTTATTTTTACCGGAAATTGTTTTTTTTTTTTTTTTTTTTTTTTTTTTTTTGTAATCCTTTTATATGCTATTAAGGTAACCTATCTTTAATGTTTAAAGAAGTTATTTGTTAAGTATGGTTTATAAATTACACCTGACAATACCACTAATTAGTTTGTATACCTATCAACTCCTTTTATTGTTTTGATTTAATGGTAATTAAGAAACATTCAGAAAAAAAAATAAAATAATAATAAAATAAACATATAATATGAAAAAATTCCTTACAGCATCTCTGTTTTTTTTTTCTTAATTTTTAGAGTAAAACAGAAATGTATATTTGGATAATTAAAAACCTGACATAGATGAACAATCAACTTTGACAAATTTTGTAAAACCTACTGGTAAACAGCAGAAATATCAGTTGAATGACCCAAAGCAAAAAGAATCTATACATGCACTTATTTGCTATATATTCTCCTGTTTTAAACAGTTGGAAATCAAAACATAAGAACTTTATAGAAAAAGAACCCAAAATTTCAATTTCAAATTCTGAATCCGAAACATATCATATTTATATGTTTGGATTCTTTATGAAATGTAATGTGTAATATAATGCATTACTTTGGTAAAGTAATTGTAATGTAATGCATTACTTTCCAAAATACATGTAATTGTAATATAATGCTACTTTTGTCAAAGTAATTGTAATGTAATGCATTACATTGCAATGTAATTCGCCCCATGCCTGCTATTTTGTTTATATCACATACAATTAGAAGAGTGAAACCGCTTATTGTCAGAATGGGTAATTTTATTTTACAGATAAACAGCTGTCCTCTTTGTCGTCATGAACTACCAACAGACGATCCAGATTATGAAGCTTACAGAAAACATAAGGTAAAGTTCATTATTACCTTCACTACCGGTACTTTTAAGTCTTAAGACTTAAGAAGAAGAAGGTATGGGATAATGTTGAGTGGATCATGATGGCAGTCAGTTCTTGGATGGTTAAGGAAACTGGTGTAATTGGTTTTTATGCCCCAGTTTTGATTTTTTCACTTAAATGAGGCAATCAGTTATGAAACGGGTGAGAAAAATGGTGAATCTAGAGGGGAAGAACCCAGCCTTTTGCAGGCAAACTGGTAAACTTTCTCACCCTAACCGGAATCTGCCCAAGTTGGGATTCCTACCTAGGTGGTGACAATCACTGTCAGGGCTCACACTGGCTCAAAATCTTTTGTCGCAAATTTCAAACAAATTCTAAGTCTTCTAGAACATTTTTCTCATTCAAGAAGATGTATTGTTGCAATTTATAAAAAGTGTCGCAAATTGCGACATTTGCGACTGACAGTGTAAGCCCTGACTGTGTGCAATAGTGCATCTTAAAACCACTTGGTCAATGAGGCATCACACTTAAGTCTCCTGTTTATGCTGACTTGGCTATCTTACATTATACAGAGCTGCCAACTGACCTTAAACCCACAGTTCTGACCTGCATTTACACATAAATTCTCACTGACCTGCCAAGAAGCAGACTGACCTGCAAATGACCATAGAGTTTGAAGATTTGCAGTGTTCATTCGCTACCACTCGTTGGCAGCTCTGCCTATACATGTACATAAATAAGTACAAATTGTTTTCTCAGGGTTTATAAACATAAACCTACACATCTGTAAGACAAAACAGGCAATGTCAATCAAAAACAAACATACTAATCCATTTCCGAATCACAATCCAGAAGCAAAGTAAAAACTTTGGAACTGACAAGTTAGGTTAGACACGTGAACTTCCACCAGGGAAGTGAGGCCGGGTGCTCCAGAAGGGTAAGCACCTCCTGTTTAGCTAGCTACACCCGCCACAATGCTTGAAGACCAGGTTCCTCCACCCTCCCAGCACTCGTTGCCTTGATATAAATGGATTTATCTTAACTGGGATGTAAAACACAATTACGCCACTCTAAGGTTAGGACGAACATACCATGTGAAGTTATTACTAATTAATAGTTTCAGTGCACTGTACAAGTTGGACATTTTTGTATTTAGAGATTGAGAAATATCTAAATGTACAATGGTTTTGATTAATACAAGTGTGCTATTTTCAGGCAAGATAATTTCAAATGACAGCCTTCATGAATTTATGTAACCTATGTTTGTTTGTTTTCAGGCAAGGGCAAAGCAGAGAGAATTTGAAATAGACAATCTTCACAATTCTATGTTTGGATAACAAACAATGTATGACAGTACCAGTACATATATATATTTAAAGAAACAGTGACAACACCAGTTGATCAAAGTGGCTTGGTGGCAAGATATAAGTAATCTGTGATATCAGCTTAATAGTGCATGGACTTCAAACTTGTCTTTGAGATATCCAGGTGTCATATCGGTTGAATTAAAAGGGACACAGATGAAATGATGACTTAGTTTATCATGACATTTAAGAAAACAGCATCAAATTTTTAAAAGTTCTACTGTATTTTAGGATTTTATGTGATATTTAAAGACAAATTGGATCATGCAGAAATTTTCTTGAGTGATTTGCTCCAACTTCGGTTTTATACAAGGTCCTATGTTTTAAGGCAAAGTGTTGTCCATTCATAATAGTTTGTCATATCTACTCCTCTAATGCTTTTTAAATTTTTACTAAACTTGGGATATGTTTTACTTACTTACTTACTGCCCATTACGCCCTCTGGTATATACCCCTGGTATATGTTTATCAGGATATAAATGATGTGTGCACCAGAAGAGAACACTTTTCAAAGGTGTGCTCCTTTGAAATTTTAATTACCTGGTATGCACGTCAGCTGTCGTGTATATTAAATTTTAGCTCACTTACACTTTAGCAAATTTTTATTTTGATGGCATTATCTATTGTCAAAAAAAAAAAATCCTGAAAATTAAACCTTGACAAAAAATTTTAATGGACCATAAAATGATTTTCAATAGATGGAGTTTATTGAAGAATAAATTCTGAATAAAAAAAGACAATTTATTTTTATTGATTACCTGGCTACGTGATACAAGTAAGCAAACCTTGAATATGGTGGCTGTGTCGCCAAAACGTCAGGGATTTTATAGTATTTTTTAGTACTTTTTATATCTTATTTTGTTAAATAGACAATGCGAATGCAACATTGATTTTTTTCTTTAATAGTTTATGAACAAAATCCTGGTTGGTCAGTTATATTTTTGCTATTTATTTGTATACATGTAGTTTTTATTGTGGACCAAATAACAAACATGACTTCTAGGTACTAGCAAGATATAGCAGCTAACAGGTGTGATATTCAAAACTAAATATTACTGGCAACTAAGGCAACCGTTTTTATGCATCATTAAAACATTGTTATTAAATAACATTTGGTAAGATTGTTCAGAAAATTGTTGTAGAACAATAATATAAACTGTTTACACCTAGTGGACACATTTCTCATTTGGCTATTGTATATGTAGAAACTCCTAGTATAACTTTCATTTATAATTTAATTGCCCCAAGACCTTGGGAAGGTGGGGATGGGTTCACTTCCAGGGGTTACATTAGAACAAAAATGCATTCACTTTTGCAGAAGCTTGACATTTTATGGAGTAAGGGAAGCTATCCATAAATTACAGCAAGCTACTTTAGTGAATTATCTCCCTTAGACCATTAAGCATTATGCAAATAACTCGGAAGCATTATGTACTTTTTGCTCCAAATATACAAGAGACAGTGACACATTGTCACTCAAGTTTTATTTATTATTTTATAAAGGATATAAAGATATATTTGTATTTAGAATTATGTATATTTAAGATGCCTCTACCACGACTTATTTACCAAACCAAACAATTACATTACATGGCCAAAACAAAGGCCAGACCATTCAATTTAGAACAGTATTGGATTAATTAAATGGGGATTTACGTCCCAGTTAAGAATTTTTCACTTACATCGAGACATCAGCTAAAAGTGAATTGGCAGAAATATTTACCTTTGCAGTGCGGCTTGGGCAATGTGCATGGAGGTTCTTCAGTGTCACATCACACCTGTTGTGAAACAGGACATTGATTTTAAAGATTCTGCCACTTTCATTCTAAATACAGAGTACTTGGTGAAAGAAGTCACTACCTATTTGATAAGTCTTGATCAGACCCTGGCCATGGTTCAAATGCACAACCTCCCACATATGGAGTAACCACTATGCCAGCTGAGCTACCATGGTGGTATTAAAGTAGCTATAAATGGAGTCATATCATAATATCTGCCCTCTACACATACCAATCACTAGTATAACAAGAAGATTCTGCCCTTAGACCATATGCAACGTGATGTGGGATGGTTTCCATTTTGTGTATTGACCCACCTAGTTCAGCCCTATTTTTCAAAAGGCGATATTTTTTTCGACAGCATAAACATTAGATAGAAATTAGGTCTTCAAAGACTACAAGTGGCATATAACTGGTTATAACTACATGTATATTTTTGAAATTTCACACAGAATTTTGTAAAAACAAATCAACTTGCATTTTAACAAGTCCTTTTAACAACAGTCCCATCTCCTTTATGTAAATGTTAATATGATTTCCCCATTTCATGTCTTATTATAAAACCATATTCAGTTCTTTTGTCAAAACCTTGTGGTGCCAACTACTCGAACACAAATTGTAGTAGACTAGAAAACAAACCATAAATGACAGCAAGGTTTTTCACGTCACTTCTGAGCACGGCAAAAATTTGGCTACTATATTTTGGCAGTGCTTATAAACATGGAAAAGTGGATAAAATATAAAGTGATATCAACGAGTTGAATAAAGTTTAGAAACCCCAATTAAGAATACTTCAATTATGCCAAGACCTCACCATCTATAGGCAAAGGTGCAGAAATTTTGCACATGCGTTGCACCGATGGCATTATACATCAAGGTTCTTTATGGTGCCAAGCCCGCTATGACACAGGACCTCATTTATTTCAAGTTCCAATCTGAAAGAACTGCGACTTTCATTTCATGTTGAGTGCTTGGCGAAAGAACGGCCACCATCAACTTTCAAGTCTTGGATCAGACACGGCCAGGGATTGAACCCACAACCTCCCATTAACAGAAAAGCACTCTACCAACTGAGCTAGCAGTGGTAACTTCTGACAAATGAACACAAAAAACATATACATCTGTGTAGAACTCACCAGTGCTTATTAACTCTGCCAACAGACAGACTATTTTACCCCCATATTTGGTTAGCAGTTTCTACCTCTGAATTTTAAAATGGTCCATGTCTTGTAGTTTCCTTATTAGACAGATCTTTGGATCAATTTGACTATATGGTTTGAATAGTTTCATGTGTCAAACGAATTTGTGATAGATTGAATAGGGCAACTATCTCACTTATATTAAGATGTAATGGGATGCTATAAGAGCAGAATTTGTTACCTTTGTATCCCCAAGGCAATATACAGACAGGGGCTTTAATATGCCATACCTACCAAGATTAGGAATATCCATTTTTAAGGTGTGTATCAAGTAAATTTCTCAACTACTTATTTCTAAATTCTCAAGTTCTGAGAAACATTTGCCAGTCCTAGTTCATAACTTCTAACTTTGAGGAAGGACTAGATACTTTTTCAATAATGTACATGTACCGGTATATACCACAATAGAAGATGTAGAAAACTATCAGACAAAGGAATGGTTAATTTTTTTTTTACTCCTTTCCAACACAGCTTCATGAAAATTGCAATTGTTGAAGGATCAAAATTTGGGGTCGAAATGAGATTTGAACAGATGTACCATATCCGTTTTGAATTATTATTTTACTAAAACCTAGATGTTTTAAACTTTTAAATTTGTGTTAAATTGATTGCAAATAAGCTTCATCAAACTAGGCCCAGACCAAATTTCTCTTTTAAGAGTATAATACCCCTATCTGAACTTAAGTTTGACCTAGATGTGGTACGAGACATTATTAAAATTTAGTCACATGAGAGTTTGGGAGAGGACACAGACCAACATTGAGATCTCTATATACCTATTAAACTAAGTCTGTGAGAGTAAAAGTAAATACAACGAAGCAGCAATCTATAAAACCACAATTTAATTTACAGAACAACATAGTTACATTAATAAAATGCTTTTAGCAGAATCTTCTTCCAGTCAATTATTCAGTCGGCTGACAAGTCACATATCTGATCAATGTTATCTTAACACTACACAAGAATCTAACACAGCTTGATGATGAATCATGATTAAATGTTGTGATGAAATAAAGTCGTCGAATTCCTTATTGTCCGTCTGTGATGAGTCGTCACTTTGAGGAGGCAGTCGTCACTTTATTCTGAAAATACCAAGGTTAATATAGATAATATTAAGGTATACATTTCATAACCACATATTTTTAACTAAAGATGAATAATGAATGATGATGCAGATGTACAATTAGAAGCAATGCCAAAATGCATAGTATGCTACATTTTGCACCTGTGCCACTCACCTGGCTGGCCCTATATTATTATGTTAAAAGTGGGAATTATCAAGGAACAAGGAAAAAAATCAAGTCTGAAATAGAGCCTGTCAAAGGTAGTATGGTTTTTAAATACATAACTACTTTTGTAAGATTCTAGATTAAAGTAGCCTCATCAGTTCATTTACTATTTTGTTTCTCTTTAACATGAATTCTTTTTAGTTAATCAAAACTGATCAATTGAATAACTATTTGCTATAACTGGTACTAGCAATATCAACATTCTACTGTTTTAGAGAACAAATTCATTTTAAAAAACCTTTTACTATAACCTATACTAGCAACATCGGCATTCTACTGTTTTAGAAAACATATTCATTTTGAAAAATCTTTTGCTACAGCCTGTACAAACAATAGCAACATTCTACTGTTTTAGAGAACATATTTATTTTAATTTTTATAGAACATATACTCATTTTTAAACAAAATAGTTACAAAGTTAATCAAAAGTAACGAATTTATAAACAAAATGAGAACATATGCTATGACAACTGGTACTAGCAATATTGACATTCTACTGTTTTAGAGAACATATACATATTTATTTTAAGAAACATATACATATTTTTAACAAAAATATTTACGAAGTTAATCAAAACTGATGAATTAAAAAAAACATTACAAAAATATGCTGTAAACTGGTACTTGCACTGTTGTTGACTACTACATCTACTGTTTAAAGAATCTGTGTTGACATACCTGTGTTTTATTTATCTACTATAGGGATGATAACCACCACCACCACCTCGTCCCTTTGGTTGTTTACCGTAGTTACTCTGTTGCTGTTGCCCTGTAACAACATAATGCAACAATTAAAGTATTTATTCTCAATATCAAATTATTACTTTGGAACTGACAAAGAGAAAAATAAAATTAAATGTATAAAACAATTTAACTTTGAAAAAAAAAATCACTTATTGATCATAAATGTCTGGCAATTTTAATGGCTTGATTAACAAATGTGGTAAAATGCCACTCCCCAATTGTTCCAAGCTAAATATACATGTAAATACAAAATTTTCAAACAATAAAACATCTTTAATGGCAAATGCCAATTTTTTCCTTCAATATCTAATGAACTTTTTCACACACCCTCCCCTAATTTTTCAATGACTGTGACATCTACATTGTCCAACTGCCCACATATAGTTAAAATTCTTAATGATCCTGGCTCTTAAATTCAGAGACAACAATTTTGACCAGACACAATATAGGTACTGACAGTCTAACAGTCCAATGACTGGTATTTTTCAGGGCTCTCGCTGGGTTGTTTTTAGGGCCGATATTCGGCCCCATTCACAATTCAAAATCATATGGTTTTTTCACAATCACTCTGCCAATTTTCACAATTTTTGATATTCCAGTTTTAAAAGCAATATTTTGGAGTTTTCTATACCTATAAAGGTTTTTTTTTGTTTTCACTATGTTGGTCATTATGATGTAAATTTTCACAAATGGGTGAGGGAGAGCCCTGTTTTTTTCAACGCTCCTATATACCACAAAAGAAATTGTTTAAATGTGAGACAAAGACATCTTAAAAATTTTGATTTCTTTTTCCAACACTGACAATATGAAAATTGACTGTATACACATGTACTGATTTTAGATACAACAATTTGCACAAGACACTGGTCTGATGTGAATTTAACATGTTGTTAAGTCTATCTAAGATATTTTCACACGCACACTACACATGTCATTTAGTACTGTCATTTAGTGCTTGAACATAAACATCAATGCAAGCAAAAACAACAATGTAATTAAATGCCAATCGACATTTAATTATTTTTATGAAGTTACAATCATGAAACCAAATTATGATATGAATGACAAAAGGAAATGAGATGGTAAAAAAATGTGCATGTAAACACTACCATTCCAAAATAAATCTTATAGTTAGCCTATTCATCAGACGATGGAATATGCAACTCAAGCAGGTCACTTGAAAGTAACATTATTTGGACAAAAGCATTCACTTAAGCCTTAAACATAATTTGAGACTAAAGCTACATTCCAGGGTTGCATCTAGGATTGATAGTTTTGGGGAGATGGTGCCCCCTAGATTTCATACGAGAACAAAATTGAGTTACTACCCCACCCCCCCCCCCCCCCTGTTGTATGCATTTTCATAAGTGTAATTCTTAAATAATGATTGCCAACAAAAACTCTTAAATTCTGGCATCACATACTCAAAGTTGAGTTGGGAACATTTGACTGCATTTTTTTTAACCCCAAAGTTGGTGCTTCAAAAATATAATAGAAAGTGAAAATTTCAAATTTTTAACCCAAGGGTCCTTTTTGAATGTGGGTAGTCATATATAGTCAGCATTAAAAGTTATTTCCTGAATGCCAAGTAGGAAGACGGCAACATGCATTTTGGTACCTTTGTCACCCATGTCCCACAACTTTTTTAAAAATTAGTCGACACAAAAATGTTCAGAATGTTTTGATTCGGTCTATTTTAGGGTTTTAAAATATTAGTGGAGGGTGCAAAGGGATATTTTCCTGTATTTTTCCCTTAGAGATTAAGAATAAAAATTTAATACCAAAGTAACAACCCAAAGATGTTACTCAAGATACTGAATTAAATCTTCCAAACCATTGTAGCATGATTAACTTCAAAGCCATTGAACTAGTTATTACACAGTTAATATGTTACTACTACACACATATACAATGTATATAACTAAGAAGCCCAATATACTGAATTAATGAGAAAAACAACATCTACATGTACGTTGGAGTGAACAGCCACTACTCACCTTGGTCATATCCCCATCCACTATAATCATAACCTAGAATAAAGGAATGGCATTTAATAAATATTTGTAAATGGGGGAGGAGTGGTGGGTGGTAGGAGAGAAAATGCAACGATGAAATAAATTTAAAAATCTCATTATAGCTGCATTATCTTAACGCTCATTAGGGAAGGTTTGGGGGTAGTAGAAAATGCAACAACAAATTTAATCCAGATATAGCTGTATTTATCCAACACTCATGGTGAGAAGAACCTGCTACAACAGTATGGAAAATTGATTTAAATAAAGTTGTCTAAGCTTTTGTTCTCTATTGCTACAAGACATCAACATTAAACATTGTTAAAGAAGCCTAAACGTGCCCTTAAATTAATTTTTTAATGAATTTTCTGGAACAAAAAATATTCAGAACACAGAGGAAAAACATAAAATGTAGAGGAAAAACATAAAATTTATGTCATCACTAGTTAAATATACTTCACCACATTTTAAGGTAAATTTGAAATAAATGCTTTAAACTTAGCAGTTTTTCTTGTTTAGTTTCACTGAATTCCAGTTTCACAATCATTTCTTAATTAAAATTTTCCCTAACTTAAATCTGGCAAATATGACATATCATCATTTTATTATTTTCAAGATATTTACGAGTTTAAGGTATAATTTTGAAGATCACTCTAATACATCTATATTCTAGTTTTGTTGAAACTTTTAATCTGTAGTGCCGTTTAAAAAATAAGATTTAAGTTAGGGAAAATTTTAGTTAAGGAATGATTGTGAAACTAGGAACAGATGCTACAGAACATCTCCAGACTGGTCTACATTCCAAACCCTGCTTGGACTTCCATGTCTGATACATGCAACACTCTAGTCAATTTGTAAATGGACAGGAGTTCAAAATTTCCAGTCTTAGACCTTTTGATTTAACATTAGGACCCTTTATATTCAAACTGAAAAAAGTCCTATGGACCTGTCATTTTTAATTACAAGGACACCATTTTCAGATTATTGTGATAACATAATTGCACTTAATCAAAAACAAAGGAAAAAGCTCCCAGACCATTCATTACAAAACATAATTTTGAACTTCTTACATTTTCTCTTACTTCAGTCACTAGAAATGGTACAGGTAAACCTAGGTTTCCATAAATTTAAAATAATTAGTAGCCAAGTTTCCAAAATTTGTGAAAATATAGTCCTTTTTAAAGTATTTTTCCACAAATTTGCTAAAATAGGTTACTTTTTGAAAGAATTCTTTAAATATTAGTAGCCAATGGCGATTTTGGCTACCAGGAATGGAAACATAGGTAAACACTAGATGACTCAGTCATAAATGTGGTTTATACTGTTTCACAAAAAGACGCACACAAATATTCCAAGGAGGCCCACATATCCTTTCCATGGGGGAATAAATAGATGTCATTTTATATTTCTGTCATACATGTGATATTTCGACAATTAATCAAAAACCACATCAAATGCAAACATAAACCATGTTAAAAGATAAATTTCAATACAGATTTTACCACTTGCTTGGTGCCCATCATGGTTAATCTTTTTCATACGTATAAAAAGTAATACCTCCATATCCTGGGTACTGATCATATCCTCCCCATCCATTGCCATAATTTCCATATCCTTGGTAATAACTTTGGTCATAGCCACCATATCCACCACCATAATTTCCATAGCTACCATATCCACCTTGGTTATAGTATCCTTGGTTACCACCTGGGTAGCCTTGGCTCCAATTGCCTTGGTTATAACCACCTTTTACAAATATAAGAGGGGATATGCTTAATCTCAATGGTGCATTATTGTAATTTTTTCAAAAACATGATTTTTAACTTTTTATTACACTGTGAAATTGAGTAACTGTCATCCATCATAGAGCAGTTTTCAATCTCTATAGAGATGGCTTTTGCACCATTGACCCTAAAATAATGATTTTGTCCCACAAATATATTGTCTGTCCCATCTTTAGTCTTAATATTCAAGTTATGAAAAAAAATATCCAGTTTTACCTCTTTCTTATGTATATTTTTTCATTGACTTCAATACTGATCTTTTCAAATGGAACACATTGAATAACATACATGTTTTAATGTGAACCAGACTTCTGAAAACATGGCCCCTGATTTTTCAAGGTCTGGACCAGGTTTATGAACTCCCTACTTGGAATAAAATAGAGCCTTTTATTGCATCCACAGGGCTCCAAGTAGCGAGTAAATTCCTCGCATATGCGACTAAAAATCAGACATGGCTAGTAAATTTCTGATGCACTCGCCAAACGGCGATCAATAATTACAAAGGCTGCGACTAAACATTTAATTTTTTGTACTGAAAAGATCGTTGATCATGTAAACATCGTTTTTAGCCAAAAGACGATCATGTAAACACTATAATTTGGTACACCTCGGCCGCTAGTGTTGTATACAGTATTTTTATAGCCCCCTGCTCATATACACATAAACCCCGTCTGCGTTATGCAGGTCACACGAACGCTTGTAACTTATGATAATCCTTGCTACTATACAAACATACAAAGGATTGCGCATTGCTATAGAAAACAACATAGGGAAACGAGCCAGCGGGACACAGGGGAAATTGTCCTCATTCTGTTTCTCCACACCATCCATGTGTTGCCGATAATGAACAACAAACGCCCACTGCCGCATCAAGCAAAATGGTGTAATGAATTATCTTGGTTGTGTGTAAAGAATGCGCGAATGTTTTTCAACAGAAAGGAAGGTGGCCTACAAAGAATGGCCACAAGACTTTGTTCTGGATCTTGATGACAGTGATGATATGCGACTTCCACTGGCACATAGTTATTTGTCAAATTCTATTATGCTTTCAATTTAAATTTAAAGTTTCAATAATTCAGCTTTTTGTATCATTGCATGGTCATAAGGGAACTTTTGTTTTGGCGATCAAAATATTTAACCCTGGCTAGTAAATTTTGGCCTTGGCTAGTAAAAATAATACATGGTAGCCAAAAGGCTAGTGAAAACCAAATCCTACTTGGAGCCCTGATCCAATTCTTAGGAACATTTCCAAATCTACTATCACTTTTATATTTGGATTTTTTATAGGCTCAAGATGAACATACATACATGAAAACATCTACTGAGGTACACTTACCACGACCGCCTCTTCCTCCTCTACCTCCAGGACCACTGCCCCAGGCACCCCATCCTCCTCCTCCCCAGGCACCACGACCTCCTCGTTTACTTTGGTTGGTAGGTGTAGCCTTCTTTACATCAACCTAACAAATGTATACACAATAGTTAGCATCTTCATTTTAAATAATATGTTACAGCAGAAATTAATGGCAAGTTATATTTACCAAAACATTTCACCTTGAATTGGAACGTTTACTACTACAAACCAGTTATGGCAATCGATCCAGGACAAGAAACTGAGATGATAATTAATCCCAGATCACTTTATTAGATTAGCAGTACCTGTTAAAAATGGGTAAAAAGAACTGAAACTGAAAGATATTAATGGAAAACTTGATCACAATAAAAAATAGAGAATAATAAAAAATTAACACCATTTAATATGTTCATAATTTGTGTATATACAACTTTATGTTAATATATATGTATAAATCTTTGCTGTTACTCTAGATGTCACATAAAATGCATATTCACTATTCACATGCGGCGGTACCTCATGTCGGACCAAACTGTATCAACAACGGCTCCTTTGCATCCACTCATACCCTGCATTCGGCTGGAAAGTGGAACAAAAGGAGGGTCATTCATGTATACAATCAACATATGATGACCAATCTCAAGTACTCATTTTCAGTTTAAACAAATTTCATGACATGCAAAATTCAATTTGCAAAAACTATATCATCAAATGCAAATTGTTTAGGAAATGTGGGAAAATGATAAAGAAAGGGTTTTTAAAAATTTAAATAAAGGGTATTTTCTAACCAACTGAAACATAACTTTATTATAAAATCTCTCCTATTAGTTTACTTTGATAAATTTTCTTGCACAAAACTGGACCAGAACACATATGAATCTTGACAAGCCATGTAATTTCTCCTAAAACTGAAAGCGAGTCCCAAGAAATGTCATCTTTTTTAATTTGTTTACCAAAATTAAATTAAATCTATTTTAATCCAGCTCTTTAGCCTGATTTAATTTACCTTACCCATTACATAATTATCCATTTATTAAAAAATGTCTGACACTACAATGTTGTTGTGTACTATCATGGATTTATAGTTGTATTTATTATGTACAATCACACTTTTTATAAAGTCTTGTTTTTTTATCCTGATGGAACTTTAATCTTACATTCAGAAACTGCAATTATGATAGTCGACTGAACACTAATTAGATAGAGATTCACAATTATCCTTTACCTGGAATTAAAAAAAGACAAAAAATTATTTTTCTCTTATTATTATTATCTTATTATTGTTAAAAGATTGAAGATTTTTCTTCCAAACACTTACATCAACATTGTTCAGTTTATGTGCAGTCTCTTCTAATACTTTTTTAACCGATTCTTCAGTTTTGAATTCCACAAAACAAAATGCTCGCCTCTGATCTTTTACTTTGTCAAAAGGTAATTCAACTTTGTCAATCTGAAATAAATCCAACATATATATTTGATATTTCTGAATAGTTAATTTGATGCAACTTGATTTACTTGATAAAAACTACCACCAGTGGCAATCCCTTAACAAGACAAAAATTAAATACCCGTTTGTCTCAAAATTATAACTATCTAAAATTATAACTATCTATAATCAATACTAGTTGTAGATCCCCCGACCGGGTCTGACCAAAGACTTGAAAGTAGGTAGTGACTGTTCTTTTGCCAAGCACTCTGCATTGCGAAATGAAAGTCACAGTTCTTTCGGATGGGAGCTTAACATAAACGAGGTCCTGTGTCAGTGGGCTTGGCAAACTACAGAACCCTGCTGTATAATGCCACCAGCGCAATGCACAGGCATGCACTTTTGCCTATAGCTAAAGACGTCAGGGATTCATCAAGGGTCTATTTCGGCCCCATTCCCTATGAAAAAACATTGATTTTTGTCCTAAAAACGGGTGAGAAAATTCCCAATTAGAAAATCTTTTTTTTAAAAAGAAAACGAAAGTAAATTTTGTGAAAGCCCCCGAATCAGCAAAACCAAGTAAAAGATTATAGATTATTTTAAAACCAACATTTGCAAAGTAAGATCAAAATACTGCTTCAACATCAAAGGCTTTTGAGGCCGTGAGTAAAGCGACTTCTGACATGATGTCAAAGTTTTTCCAAAATGAGCAAAAAGTTGATAGTTTTTCCCAATTTTTAATTTAGAGTGTTTTCCTAAAAGACCCAGATAAATCCCTGGACGTCTTAATTTTAAGTGAAATACTCTTGACTGGGACATTAAACACCATTACTCTACTCGACTTAGTTGTAGATCACTTGATCCAATCATGAGTCGGCATACAGAGTACAAAGTGGCTACATATAGTAAAACATGGCATAAACAGTAGTGTTAACTCTATTACTTATAACAGCACTCACTATACACTGCCGACAACAGAATTTACTGAATTACCCCCTACCCCACCCCCCACCCCCTACAGAAAACATTTTTCAAATACAAGTTTTAGGACATGCTTAAAAATAAATCCTTTGCGTACTAACATTACTACATTGGCAACTACAGAACAAAATCTTTATATACGACTAACCTCTCCAAATTTTGAGAAATATTCTTTTATATCACTTTCTGGTACCGATGGGTCCACCTTTCCACAAAATATCTTTTTACACACTTCTTTTCTAGGATTAGCTCTTTTTGGATCTATATTTCTACCATGTAATTTGTGTTCTTTTTCTTCTAAAACCTACAAAAAATGAAAATAAAATTTTACAGTTTACATCTAGACTACACTAACAAAGCATACATAAAAGTTTTAAAAGGCTTCGATAAATTCACTGGTTAAAAGAGCAGTTAAAGTTATAAAATCATAAAACTGCATAAAACAGTGTTGACAAGTCAAATTTTTTCAATCAGTGGCTTTCCAGCCTGATTATTTAAACTTTCTTTGACGTATGTAGGAGACTACAAAAATTAACCAGTCTATTCTAAAAGTTACTAGTCTTGTGACTGTCTGTCTGGATGTTATCAACAATGAATAAAAAAACACTGAACCGTGTTATTAATATTGGTTAAATATTATGCTGAACTGGAACTGCTACCAATTTTGGGAAAAATGAATCCCAACAAAAAACTAGAACTATCCTTGATAGTTAAATACCCCTGCCCCCAATCAAGGTCATGACACATCTTTGGACCATGTAGATTATTCATGTGAACTTTATAACATACAAGTAGTCCAAATCAGCTGTGAGATATGGGCTGGACACAGACAGTTAAACAGATATTGTGATTCCTACATGTATATAACCCCTCAAACATATCTGCTGGGGTATAAACTGTATAATACCATTTAAACTTACTTTATCAAGAAGTGCTGATGTGCTAAAAACAACAAAACCAAATCCTCGTGATCTCTTTGTCTCTAAATCTGTTTTTAATGTACAATTTGTAACTTCACCATATTTTGAAAAATAGTCTTTAAGATCCTCTGAAAAATAAAGAAATAAGAATAAATTAAATAGCATCTGTACAATTCTTCTCCCAAACAGAATCACTTCAACAAACACTTATGATATTGTATGCTGCACAAAAGAAAGACATCAGTAAAGCCTAAAATAAAAGGTGCAGACGTAAGATCTCTGGACTAACCTAATAAGCAGAAAAGGGTTAATTCATTCGTACTGGATCTTGATAATAGGTAAAGAAGTATTCAAATTGTTGAATTAAATAATAAACAAGAATACTTACTTTGTGTAGTTTCCCAGCTCAAATTTCCAACAAATAATTTTCTAAAAGAAGAGAAAAATGTAAACATTAACATCTGAATTATCACAAAATGTTTTGAATTAAAATATGCCTATATTGTCTTTTTTCTCGCCACATGAGCCTGATGCAGTCCGTTTGTTGGATGTGAAATTAAAATTAAACTGTTAAATAAACATTCAAATCGATTAAAAGCCCAGTAACTATCTAGATTTTTCTCTAACAGCCTACTGTAGAGATGTCATAATTTGCACAAAGATATGAAGTCTTTTAGCAGAAAGCATTTTGCATAAATTTATTAACTTTTAGGGTGCTTTATCCATTCCTTCATATTACCAACAAAATAACTTTTTGTTTTTAAGGGCTAACATCACGAATTTTGTGCAGATAAAACTGCAGGTCGATTCTAATCTACTTATCAATCATCACCAAAATAGTAAAATACACCAAGCGCCATTCATGTCACGTGACCAAGTTTTATGGCGTGCATTCCATTGTGTAAAAACACGCAATTCAAATTATTTTTGAATGCAGCCACTGATCAATGCCTTCGTTTTTCTGTTAAACTTGAGTAAACGATAAAATCAAATAGTAACCCTAATGTCCGAAAGCGACGGTTAAATAAAGGAAACAAAAAGATATAAACAATGGCGGCATTTTTTGACTGGCAAATAATTTTTTCATTACCGGTCATCTTCGTCTTCCTCGTTTGCAGCGTCACCGGCGCCTTCTTCTGTAGCTTCTTGACCCTCCATTGCTTCTTGCTGTTGTTCTGCGAATCCTTCAAAATTTTCGCCATTCGTTTGTTCAAAGTTTTCTTGTTGTTCCTCAGACATGTTGAAGTTGTAAGCTGTTCGACGACGAAAAATGGCGAGGGAGGAAGACACGTGTTTATTCCGATGATTTGATTGGTTGATTAACCACGAGAATGTTTAATTTATGTTTGGTGATAAATGAATTATTACAAAAAATTTGGAATTAAAGAATGAATTTAATTTTAATTTTAAAAAGAAGGATATTCATTGAATCTGTTTGAATATTTTACTGCTAAATTCCAGATATTTTTTACGGAGTTTTACGGAAAATAACGAACATGGAATCGTCAGATGAAAGCGGGAATTTTAAAAATTGAAGACTAATTTTCTTGAAATTGAACACGATGTTTCACATATTCAAGATAAAAAATAACATAGTTGGAAATTAATAACTTATGAATAATGTAACAAATTAAAGCAAACATTACCGTCATTCAAGAAATGATCTGATATTACACAACTTCAATTATATATATTGTATCTGCCTGTCTGCGACAACAAAAACTTGTGTGCATGTGTCATAATCGAAATTGAACACATTTTTTCCAGCGAAATATAATCAGAAATACATAATACCCGATTTTTATATGTCTCTGATATAATATTGTATTATATATTTTTTTCCTTTCTTTGAAATCGTTTCAGTTTTCATTTTCAAGATTCACCAGTCAGTCAGTAAAATTTAAGATCCGATATTTTCAAAATAAACCAAACCATAGCTTGTATTCAAAGACGGCAATTTTATATAATAAACATATGACTGTGCATAAAGGTTATTTTGAACATGGAATATTGTAAATTACGTTTTAATAAAGAAATGCTTGCAAAAATAAACAGCACATATTTATTCATCATTCACCCCCATACCTTAATCTTCTCCATACGCGCAAAGACAGATCCACCATAGCATAGCTAAACTCAGATTAAGCGCACATAAACTTGCTGTTGAAGCGGGAAGATATAATAATTTAGATGTTAACTCCAGAATATGCTTAAGTTGTAACAAAAACCAAATTGAAACTGAAATTCATTTCTTGTTATCCTGCGAACAATACAAACAAAATAGGAATATATTATTTAAAGAAATTTCAAATCATAATCCTTATTTTACGAAGATGTCAGATGTATCACAAATAAAATATTTATTAAATAATAACAATGAAAAAATATTAAAAGAAATAATAACCTTCATAACTTGCAGTCTTGACATCAGAAACAACACGTGACCCACAATCTTAAAAAATGAGACAATCAAAACCCTTCGGATGTTGCACATTGATCTTCAATCCACTTTTATCTATAACATGTGGCTTTTTTTTCTTTATTTGTAAATTTGTATGATGTTTGTTATCTTATTATTTTATATTGCCTTAACTAATTATGTAAATTGTGTTTGAGCAATAAATTATTATTATTATTATTTTTCAGAGACCTAACTATAAAGTATATTTTTGTCAATGCTGCATGTTTTGATTAACGTCTGTATATAGAAAAAAAATCACATTTTTGATAGAAAATATGTATTCCAGCTAACCATTTGAGCCTCAAATTACAATGAATGTTGGGTAAAAATTTACCTTTCATCTGCGTGATTGAGTAAAAAACAATTCACACCTGGTCGACCTACATATAACCAAAAGATAATGAGGCACCTAATGGGAGTATTTATAATTAACCATTTTGATATTCTTGAAAAAATTGCAAAATTTATGGTATGTACACACTCACATAGACCGATTTGAAACAAAACATATTTTTTACACTTAGGTCTCTCTTTTCTGTGCTGAAATATAATTAAAAGTTTAACAAAAAATTAGAATTAAATATTTAATCGCAATATATCCATGTTCAAAATAGCCTTTATGCACAGTAGTGCGGTCGATATTAAATAAAATAATTTATTATTTCTATTTTAAATTTAGTTTGCCGGAATAACTCGGAATATACAATACTGACGCCAGTTTCGTATTTTCGTCAACGGTCTAAACATTAAAGTTCAATAAACGGTACCACCATGACTAACTAATTATTGTCGATTAAACCACTTAATTAATATTGATTTATTTCAAACAATAATATACATCATCAGGTAAAAATTCGTGTTTCTCCGTAACCGAATTAATTCGAAACTGTACCGAAGCAAATACAGCAAGTCTCGAGTTAAGACCCATAGAGTTGTTTCCCTTCTGGCTTATTGCACAATCAGTATAGTATGTATATAGATTTATTTTAAACCGATATCGAGCGGGGTGAGCCGTAGCTTGGTGGTTATATTCAATGAAATGATCCTACTTCTACTGAGACTAAAGCAGCTAGATCTACTCCCGTCAGGAAAACCTCGGTTCGACTGGCGGGGGTACCACCAGGCCAACTCGATACTCGCTCTTTTTTTCGCTTAGATTATGGGTTTACAATAAATAACAAGCTCAAAACTGCTGAATATTGACGTATCTGAATGAATTGTAATATTTAGAAAATGTTACATGTATTGTCGCCATTTTTTCACCATAAAATAATGGTGTTAAAATATGAAATATAATAATTCTAATAATGAAAATAATAATAATAAATTATCGAAATATGAAAAATTGAAGAACAAAAAAGATTGATTAAAAAAGAAGGGTGGAAAAAGTCTACGGCACCTGGTATTCCCAGGCGGTCACCCATCCAAGTACTGACCAGGCTCGACGTTGCTTAACTTCGGTGATCGGACGAGAACCGGTGTTTTCAACGTGATATGGCCGTAGACATTAGATAGCTAAACTAAAATGCTTATAAAGCTTGCT